>CM037789.1:26846873-26896873 GCA_021229015.1 Solen grandis | reverse complement strand
TAACATTTTTTTCAAGCCAGTAAACATCGCCTAAAGAATACAACATGTAACAATGTCCTTGCAAAATTACATATTGAGTTTAGTGCCAAACTATTGTAAGGGATTTTTATTAATTTGAAGTAACACTATTTTTGCACCAAGCCATGAAACACTACATACATGCATTCAAAGCTAGAGTACATTGGTCGGATATTGTCATGTCCGGGTGCAGGATTGCTCTGCAAAACAAAGGTAGAGTTACAAAGTGCAGACTGATCACTACCTGGGAAAATATATATATACAATACAATACAATAGCTTTATTGCTTTCAAACATCATCATGTTTACAGCAATCGTACATATATAATAACATTGCGTTGCAGGTGTGGACTATAACCTGCAGAGAAAAAATATCCAATAATGGTTTTTCGGAAGGGTGTTTTGTTACATGAAACATTTATCTAAACATTACTGTATTTTTATGTCTAATATATGCATTTCTTGCTTTATTAAATTTTTCCTTGCATCTTGACAGTCTTTATTAAACCATTTCTTTTTATTGCGTATACAGTTTTCATTATTAATTTCACAGCTCCTATTGTTTTTCCTTTCCTTCCCGAATACACTAAACGCGTGTTCTTGAATGAGATTCGTAAAATCACTGACAGATTTATTTATATCCTCTGTGTTTATACAGGTATATATCCAGGTTGGACTTTACCAGCCATTTCCTTAGATACAATAATACCCTATATAGCTTGCTGGGTGATCAGAGTTATGACGATTTGCTTCACATCAACGAAAAGTAAAACATTATTATAATCTTCTCAAGCATGCAAACATGTTGCAAGTAATACAATGACGAACATGCAATTTATGTAAACGTAGCTGTTCGGGAGTTATTTGAAACTGATGAAATCACCTGCATGGAGTGAGGCGTATTTTGCATTCAAGTATTATAGTAATGTATATTTATACAGCGTGTAAAAAAGCATACCTAAGTAAGAAAACTGAATTTGAAATGTACAATGAATAATTTGTACATGTCTTTCAACAGCCATTTTATGATATAACAATACGTTAAAAAATAATAGAGAAATAGAGAGTTGCATTTCAACGAAGATGCTATCGTTTTTGTAGTTGCTTTCTTGCATTGGCCAGTCCTTGAAATTAAAGACATTAAAGACTTATTAGACACTTAAATGAGATACTTAGAACAGTGAGTATTATTTTAACCAATCCTTATGTTTTGTTACTTTTTAAAGTTTACACCAAATTATTGTTAAGCCAAATTGATTGTACTCGTATTTTGGCACATTTTCACTCTTGAGATGGCTGATATTATACAAAACGACTTTATGAGAAGCCGAGCGAGCTCTTATTTACGATACCATGGAGGCAGTTACTGATTACAAGCGACTTTTCTCAGCTATGCATTCTTCTGGTTAGTCACTGATTCCAAATTCGACTATACATATATCATGAAGGGTGGTCACATTTTCTGAAAAATAATGACCCGGGCAAATATCTGATACATATCATCTGGTTGGGGGTAAGATTCAGGGATCACAATTTCTGATGAATAATGACCAGGGTGATATCTTAAACATATCATATCAAAAAAAATAACCCCGGCCAATATCTGATATATATCGTCAAAGGGGGGTCGCAATTCTGAAGAATAATGACCGGGATCAATATCTGATACATATCGATGCAGGAGAAAAATGATGACCCGAGTCAATATCTTATAGATATCATCGAGGGTAATTTATTTCAAAGTTATCATTTTAGGGTTTTTTCTTAAAGGAGGGTGTCAGTATTTTATAGAAAGGGGGTCACCTTTTCTGAAAAATTATGACCGGGGGTCATTATTGTATGGGGGTCACTTTACTCGGGCGTATACAATAAGTCATATGTGTATTTCTTTGATTTGGCAATCATTGCCGAATTGAAAAACATCTAACAATTTTATAATCCAGTATGCGCAGTAACCAATGTAGAATACTTTTTAGACAAAATAAATCATAATCTTATATCTATAACACCAGTGTAGGGTATGCGATATCTAAAATGCAATCAATGTTAACAGCGTCGAATTAAAAACTTCGTGCTGCGGTGCACTAGGAAAACGTTAGGTGGGAGAACACGGTTATAAAATAAAACGAACACTTTTATGTTCTGTAATGTACGGTGGCTTAAAACAGACACGGAAGATATTTTTTATATTTCGTCGCCACGCAATATAGGAAAAATACCGCCCATGCCACCGTAGCATTGGGCTTGACCAAGTTTGTTTTTCAATGCTATTATTTCAAGTTCACAGAAAACAATAATAAAACAGTAATCACAGCCGAATTAATCACAGCTACAAAAAAACACTGTTTCTACTTCAACGACAAACGGTCCAACTGAGTGACGGAGTGGTTAGAGCAGAGCATCCGTTCCGTAACCGGGGTCGTGGATTCGATCCTCGGGTTACGACATACCACAGTGGTTATAATGGTACATACTGGTATATCCCCATTTCGCTTGGCCCCCAACACATTTAAACGAGTTCCAGGACTGGTTGACCTAGTGTTAGAATAATGTGATTGTGTGTGGTATCAAAGCACTTTTTATTACGGCATCATGTCGGAGTGAGGCAGCACTATATATATCTCTCATGTTGGCAAAAGTCCTTATTATACTGAAATGTGCTATGATCGCAAGGACGTTCATCCCAAGCAAACAAACAATTACTACTTCTGCTACCAAAATAACAACTGTCTGGTCTCTACTGTTGCAACTAATGTAAATTAAAAAAAACACAGTCGTTCTGAAACTACTATCTCTGTGTCATTTATCCTGACCTTTGACCAAATGACTTAAAAATTTAAAAAAAGATCGTGAAGTGGACATGGACAATGTCCCTAACAAGTTTCACAAACTTAGGATTATTCATTCTCAAGGAATTCAGCGGACAAGGATTTTTATATTAAATGTCACCGTGACCTTGACTTTTGATCGAATGACATCAAAATCAATAAGGGTCTTCAACTGACAATGGGCAATTTCCCTACCAATTTCAAAAAGCTATGCTTATTCCTTCTCAATTTATTGTGCGGACAAGGACTTTACACTAAGTGTAAATGTTACCTTGACCTTTGACATAATGAACTCAAAATCAATATTGATAATTTAATATCCATGTCAACCTTCCATCTACGTATGAAGACAACACACATATTAGTTATCAAGTTATTGAGTGGACATTGATATGGCTAACGGATGGACAAGCGCCTTATCATAATAAGGGCGTATTACTAAACTTGGTATTGTAAGAAAGCTCTAAGTGTTAATCCTGAAGAAATCATAATTTTTGGTTCAAAGTTCATGAAACTACAGCGATTCAATTTCGTAAAAAGTATACTTTTCGTCTTTCTGCCATAACTCAACCAATTCAACCCCGATCTTCAAAAACTAAATTTTACCCGAAAGGTCTTTCAAATCACAGCAGATTTTACCCACAGTGTCCAGGTAGATTTTTTTTTTCGTTTTTGAGATACACCTTGCCGAATAAAAACACCAATAACTAACATATGACCTTGACATTTACGATTTTCCGGAAATGGAAGTGACTAAGGTAAATGAGATGCTATGTTGCACATTCAGGGAAAATTTTATGCAAATCGGTCGAAAGTTAAGGCATGTAGGGCTAAAAAACCCTACATTTTGGATTAAAAGTTTGTTAACGCGTCATGACGTCAGTTTACGTCATACGACGTCAGTCTTTTCAGAGCTGTAAGAAATTGTTAAAACACATGTTCTGTCCAAATTTTAAGTTTCTAGCATTTCTGAAAGCTTCGTAATAATTTTCAGGTCCAAAGTTCGAAACTTGGTTCAGCCAAAGATCCTTGGTCTTTTTGAATGTTGCAAAATGTATATAATCCTGCACAACTAAGTCTCAATCCATACATTCTGTGAAAAAATCAACTTTTTGAAACAAATATACAGAAAGATATGATAGATAGTTTTAGGGAGAATGCGTGATAGGAAAACATATGTTAATAGATCAAGATTTTTTTTTTTTTTTTTTTTTTTTTTTTTGAGAAAACGAGATAGAGAGAGAGAGAGAAAGAGAGAGAGAAAGCATATTATTTAATTCCCAGCATAGTAAATAATAACTTATTCATATGTATATGTGCAGGTGAGTGTGTGTACGTATATGAAAATGTTTGTGTGTATGTATATGTATGTGTTAATGTATTGTTGTTTATGTCTGGAAATAAATAAAAGAAATAAAAAATCAATTCAATTGGTCAAGAAATGACGGCTGTAGAACGCGTACAAGCTTTGGTAGCTTAATTCAACCCTGAGGTCACGTGACAACACATGAAGAAAAAAAAATGCTGCAATCAAAAGCGCCATAGTCACTGTGCATACTGTTAAAATTTCATGCTGCTGCCTTGTCGGTAACCTGTTTTAATTTGAACCTCAAAAGGAAGAAAAAAGTAGAATAATAATAACTAGATGTTCTTTTGTTCTGACAAAAGATAGGACTTTCTGCGACACTGAGTCAAACTTGAGCGACTGAGTCACTTTGATCTTTTTACACATGCTATCTAAATATCAGTATCCTAGCTCATCTGGATAAGATGTTATGCTTGAATGGATTTTGACGTTGTCTTCTTCCAAAGATTCTCAGTCATTTTTTTTAGTTTTGGAAGATGAAGACTGGGATGCACAACTACATTGTAATATACACGTTCTGTGAAATTTTCATAAAAAACCCGTCCAGAAATAATGGCTGTAGAGCGCATACAACCGTTTGTTAATATAAGAAATTATTTTCATGTAATTACGTCATGTGTCGTCATATGACGTTCATTTTCACAAAATGTTAAAAGTTATCCAGAGACGTACATATTGACAAAATATCAACTTTCTATATCATATAGAACCGATAATATAAGCATTTAAAAATTGACGTCCTTGGTTCAAATCTTGGATATGCCATAGAACCTTGGACTTTTCAAATTTTGAAAAACGGACACCGGAACGCACAACTAGAACCTATTATGCAGATTCTGTGAAAATATGATGAAAATCAAGTCTTTAATAATGGCTCTGGACGGTGAACAAACTCTTGTAGTCAATTTCATAGTGAGGTCATGGACCTATAAAAATCATAGAAATCGAAATATCAGCGTCTAAAGCATATGTTCATAAATTTTCATTGCCCATGGACCATTGTATCATATACGATTTTCTTGTTAATATTAGAAATACGTTTTCATGCAATGACGTCATATGACGTTCTTTTTCACAAAATATCAGTCACCGAGAGACCTACATACTGACAAAATTTCAACTTTCTATTTCAAATAGGACCGATTTAAAAAGCATTTAAAAATTGACGTCCTTGGTTCGAATCTTGGATTTGCCATAGATCCTTGGACTTTTCGAATCTTGAAAAACGGACACCGGGATACACAATAAGAACCTAATATACATATTCTGTGAAAATTTGATGAAAATCGGCCCATTAATAATGGCTCTGGACGGTGTACAAACTTTCAGAGTCAATTTCAATTGTGACGTCACATGACGTCATAAGCCTATGTTAATCATTGAAATCGAAATTTCAGCATCTGAAGCATATGTCATTAAATTTTCATTGCCATTCAATAATTTCAACATATAGAAATATTCTTGTTAATATTAGAAAAACATTTTCATATAAAGACGTCATGTGACGTCATATGACGTTTATTTTCATAAAATCGTTAAGACTCACAGAGACCTATATACTGACCAAATATCAACCAAATATCTCAAAAAGGACCGATTTTATAAGCATTTGAAAATTTACGACCTTGGTTCGAATCTTGGATTCGCCATAGATCCTTGGACTTTTCGAATGTTGAAAAACGGACACCGGGAAGCACAACTAAAACCTAATATACACATTCTGTGAAAATTTGATGAAAATCGGTCCATTAATAATGGCTCTGGACAGTGTACAAACTTTCGTAGCCAATTTCAAATGTGACGTCATAGGCATATGAAAATCATTGAAATCGAAATTTCAGCATCTGAAGCCTGTGTCATTAAATTTTCATAGCCCTTCGAAAATTTCAACATAAAGAAATAATCCAGTAAATATTAGAAATACATTATCATATAATGACGTCACGTGACGTCATATGACGTTAATTTTCATAAAATCGTTAAGACTCCCAGAGACCTATATACTGACCTAATATCATCTTTCTATCTCAAATAGGACCGATTTTATAAGCATTTGAAAATTTACGACCTTGGTTCGAATCTTGGAATCGCTATAGAAAATTGGACTTTTCGAATTTTGAAAAACGGACACCGGGATGCACAACTAGAACTTAATATACACATTCTGTGAAAATTTGATGAAAATCGGCCCATTAATAATGGCTCTGGACCGTGTACAAACGTTCGTAGTCAATTTCAAATGTGACGTCATATGACGTCATAGGCTTCTGAAAATCATTGAAATCGAAATTTTAGCGTCTGAATCATTTATCATTAAATTTTCATTGCCCTTCGACAATTTCAACATATAGAAATACTCTTGTTAATATTAGAAATACATTATCATATAATGACGTCACGTGACGTCATATGACATTTATTTTCACAAGATGTTTAAGACTCTCAGAGACCTATATACTGACCAAATATCACTTTTCTATCTCAAATAGGACCGATTTTATAAGCATTTGAAAATTTACGACCTTGGTTCGAATCTTGAATTCGCTATAGAACCATGGACTTTTCGAACTTTGAAAAACGGACACCGAGATGCACAACTAAAACCTAATATACACATTCTGTGAAAATTTGATGAAAATCGGTCCATTAATAATGGCTCTGGACCGTGTACAAACTTTCTTAGTCAATTTCAATTGTGACGTCATATGACGTCATAGGCTTCTGAAAATCATTGAAATCGAAATTTCAGCATCTGAAGCATGCGGCATTAAATTTTCATTGCCCTTCGAAAATTTCAACATATAGAAATAATCTTGTTAGAATTAGAAATTCATTATCATATAATGACGTCACGTGACGTCATATGACATTTATTTTCACAAAATGTTTAAGACTCCCAGAGACCTATATACTGACCTAATATCATCTTTCTATCTCAAAAAGGACCGATTTTATAAGCATTTGAAAATTTACGACCTTGGTTCGAATCTTGGAATCGCTATAGAACCTTGGACTTTTCGAATTTTGAAAACGGACACAGGGATGCACAACTAGAACTTAATATACACATTCTGTGAAAATTTGATGAAAATCGGTTCAATAATAATGGCTCTGGACAGTCTACAACTTTTTGTAGCATATGTCAATTGTGACGTCATATGACGTCATAGACATATGAAAATCATAGAAATCAAAATTTCCTGACGTGACTAATAAGCCATAAAAATTTCATCGTCCTAGGATTATTGCAACATAGAAAAATAAGCGTTTAGTTAGGAAGAAAAAAAGAATAATAATAATAATAACTAGATGTCATTCGTCTAAACGAATGATAGGACTTTCTGCAACCTGTGTTAATGCAAAAAGCAGGAGATAGAAGTTTCATGTAATGACTCACCTCTGGTAGTATTTCATGTTCATGCTGAACAAATGACATTATATTCCGCGAAAAATAAGCGAATAAAATTTTTTTTTAGGAATAATAGTAGAAGTAGTATGCTTATGACATCATATGACGTCTCGACATAAAATATATTAAGAAATTATGCAGAACTGCAAACTGTGTAAGTTTCAACTTTCTATCTCATCCCGAAGTTCTTTAACCCTAAAATTTTTGGTCCTATGTTCGAATCATACTTCAGCAACAATACTTCGGTTTTTCGGAATTAAGGTTAGGTGACAAAATATTCACACCTTAGTTTCAAGATGTACCATCTGTAAAAATTTGAAGAAAATCTGATCATAAATGGCGGCTGTAGAGCGCGAACACCATTTTTCACTATTTTTAGCTCTGACGTCACGTGAAGTCATAGGGTGCTGAAAATGCTGTTGCTCAAAAGCGCATACTTTATTGCAATAACTCTGAAATTTTCATTATTCTGAACAACTAGCATCATGTCGAAATCATTGCCCCACATTAAAATTAAGAAGTATGCTTATGACGTCCTATGACGTCACGATTCAAAATATTTGTAGAAATGCTGCAGAACTGCAAACTGTGTAAGTTTCAACTTTCTATCTCATCCTGAAGCTCTTCAATCCTAAAATGAAATTTTTGGTCCTATGTTCGAATCTTACTTCAGCCACAGAACTTCGGTTTTTCGGAATTAAGTTTAGCTGGCAGGATATGCACACCTTAGTTTCAAGGTGTACCATCTGTGAAAATTTGAAGAAAATCCGACCATAAATGGCGGCTGTAGAGCGCGAACAACATTTTTTCACTATTTTTAGCTGTGGCGTCACATGACGTCATAGGGTGCTGAAGATGCTTTTGTTCAAAAGCGCATACTTTACTGTCATAACTCTGAAATGTTCATTATTCTGAACAACTGGCATCATGTCGAAATCATTGCCCTAAAATAAAAATTAAGAAGTATGCTTATGACGTCACATGACGACATTTGACGTCACGACTCAAAATATATTAAGAAATTCTGCAGAACTGCAAACTGTGTAAGTTTCAACTTTCTATCTCATCCTGAAGCTCTTTAATCCTAAAATGAAATTTTCGGTCCTATGTTCGAATCTTATTTAAGCGACAGAACTTCGGTCTTTCGGAATTTCGGTTAGCTGACAGGATATGCACACCTTAGTTTTAAGATGTACCATCTGTGAAAATTTGAAGAAAATCCGACCATAAATGGCGGCTGTAGAGCGTGAACACCATTTTTCACTATTTTTAGCTCTGACGTCATATGACGTCATAGGGTGCTGCAGATGCTTTTGTTCAAAAGAGCATATTTTACTGTCATAATACTGAAATGTTCATTATTCTGAACAACTGGCATTATTTCGAAATCATTGCCCTAAAATAAAAATTAAAAAGTATGCTTATGACGTCACATGACGTCATATCACGTCAAGACTCAAATTATATGTAGAAATTCTGCAGAACTGCAAACTGTGTAAGTTTCAACTTTCTTTCTCATCCTGAAGCTCTTTAAATCCTAAAATGAAATTTTCGGTCCTATGTTCGAATCTTAATTCAGCAACAGAACTTCGGTCTTTCGGAATTTCGGTTAGCTGACAGGATGTGCACCCCTTAGTTTCAAAATGTACCATCTGTGAAAATTTGAAGAAAATCCGACCATAAATGACGGCTGTAGAGCGCAAACACCATTTTTCACTATTTTTAGCTGTGTCGTCATGTGACGTCATAGGGTGCTGACAATCATTAAAATCAAAATTTCATCACGTGACTAATAACCCATAAAAATTTCATCGTCCTAGGACTATTGCAACATATCAAAATAAGCGTTTAGTTAGGAAGAAGAAAAGAATAATAATAATGAAAAAATTACGTCACGTGACGTCATATGACGTTTATTTTCACATAATTGTTAAGACACCCAGAGACCTACTAACTGACAAAATTTCAACATTCTATCTCAAATAGGACTGATTTTATAAGCATTTAAAAATTTACGACCTTGGTTCGAATCTTGGAATCGCTATAGAACCTTGGGCTTTTCGAATTTTGAAAAACGGACACCGGGATGCACAACTAGAACTTAATATACACATTCTGTGAAAATTTCCTGAAAATCGGTCCATTAATAATGGCTCTGGACAGTGTACAAACTTTTGTTGCATATTTCAAATGTGATGTTATATGACGTCATAGGCATATGAAACTCACAGAAATCAAAATTTCAGCATTGGAAGCATGTGTCATTAAATTTTCATTGCCCTTCGACAATTTCAACATATAGAAATATTCTTGTTAATATTAGAAATACATTAACATATAATGACGTCACGGGACGTCATATGACATTCAAAATATTTAAAACTTCTAAAGACCTATATACTGACTAAATATCAACTTTCTATCTTAAATAGGACAGATTTTATAAGCATTTAAAAATTTACGACCTTGGTTCGAATCTTGGATTCGCTATAGAACCATGGACTGTTCGAATTTTGAAAAACGGACATCGGCATGCACATCTAGAACTTAATATAGACAATCTGTGAAAATTTGATGAAAATCGGTTCACAAACAATGGCTGTAGACCGCGTACAAACTTTTGTAGCATATTTCAAATGTGACGTCATATGACGTCATAGGCATATGAAAATCATAGAAATCAAAATTTCCTCACGTGACTAATAAGTCATAAAATTTTCATCGTCCTAGGAGTATTGCAACATAGAAAAATAAGCGTTTAGTTAGGAAGAAAAAAAGAATAATAATAATAAGAAGAAGAAGAACTAGATGTCATTCGTGAAAACGAATGATAGGACTTTCTGCAAGCTGTGTTAATGCAAAAAGCAGGAGATAGAAGTTTCATGTAATGACTCACCTCTGGTAGTATTTCATGTTCATGCTGAACAATTGACATTATATTCCGAAATCAGTGCAAATGATAAGAACTAAGTATTAGTCTGTGACGTAACATGATGTCATATGACGTAAGGACATGACTGCAAACTTGATTTCTAGTTTAAAGGTCCTATGTTCGAATCTTACTTCAGCCACAATACTTCGGTTTTTAGGAATTAAGGTTAGCTGACAAAATATTCAGACCTTAGTTGCAAAATGTACCATCTCTAAAAATTTGAAGAAAATCTTATCATAAATGGCGGCTGTAGAGCGCAAATACCATTTTTCACTATTTTCAGCTCTGACGTCAGGTGACGTCATAGGGTGCTGAAAATACTGTTGCTCAAAAGCGCATACTTTACTGCAATAACTCTGAAATTTTCATTATTCTGAACAACTGGCATCATGTCGAAATCATTGCCCCAAATTAAAATTAAGTGGTATGCTTATGACGTCCTATGACGTCACGATTCAAAAAATTTGTAGAAATGCTGCAGAACTGCAAACTGTGTAAGTTTCAACTTTCTATCTCATCCTGAAGTTCTTTAATCCTAAAATGAAATTTTCGGTCTTATGTTCGAGTCTTTTTTTCAGCAACAGAACTTCGGTTTTTCGGAATTTCGGTTAGCTGACAGGATATGAACACCTTAGTTTCAAGATGTACAATCTGTAAAAATTTGAAGAAAATCCGACCATAAATGGCGGCTGTAGAGCGTTAACACCATTTTTCACTATTTTTAGCTCAGACGTCACATGACGTCATAGGGTGCTGAAGATGCTTTTGTTCAAAAGCGCATACTTTGTTGTCATAACTCTGAAATTTTCATTATTCTGAACAACTGGCATCATGTCGAAATCATTGCTCTAAAATGAAAATTAAGAAGTATGCTTATGACGTCACATGACGACATTTGACGTCACGACTCTAAATATGTTAAGAAATTATGAAGAACTGCAAACTGTGTAAGTTTCAACTTTCTATCTCATCCTGAAGCTCTTTAATCCTAAAATGAAATTATCGGTCCTATGTTCGAATCTTATTTCAGCCACAGAACTTCGGTATTTGGGAATTTCGGTTAGTTGACAGGATATGCACACCTGAGTTTCAAAATGTACCATCTGTGAAAATTTGAAGAAAATCCGACCATAAATGACGGCTGTAGAGCGTAAACACCATTTTTCACTATTTTTTGCTGTGACGTCATGTGACGTCATAGGGTGCTGAAGATGCTTTTCTTCAAAAGCGCATACTTTGCTTTCATAACTCTGAAATTTTCATTATTCTGAACAACTGGCATCATGTCGAAATCATTGCCCAAATATGAAAATTAAGAAGAATGCTTATGACGTCACATGACTTCATATGACGTCACGACTCAAAATTTTTGTAGAAATTCTGCAGAACTGCAAACTGTGTAAGTTTCAACTTTCCATCTCATCCTGAAGCTCTTTTATCCTAAAATGAAATTTTCGGTCCTATGTTCGAATCTTATTTCAGCCACAGAACTTCGGTCTTTCGGAATTTCGGTTAGCTGACAGGATATGCACACCTTTGATTCAAGATGTACCATCTGTGAAAATTTGAAGAAAATCCGACCATAAATGACGGCTGTAGATCGCGAACACCTTTTTTCACTATTTTTAGCTGTGACGTCACATGACGTCATAGGTTACTGAAGATGCTTTTGTTCAAAAGCGCATACTTTCCTTTCATAACTCTGAAATTTTCATTATTCTGAACAACTGGCATCATGTCGAAATCATTGCCCTAAAATGAAAATTAAGAAGTATGCTTATGACGTCACATGACGTCATATGACGTCACGCCTCAAAATATTTGTAGAAATTCTGCAGAACTGCAAACTGTGTAAGTTTCAACTTTCTATCTCATCCTGAAGCTCTTTTATCCTAAAATGAAATTTTCGGTCCTATGTTCGAATCTTATTTCAGCCACAGAACTTCGGTCTTTCGGAATTTCGGTTAGCTGACAGGATATGCACACCTTTTATTCAAGATGTACCATCTGTGAAAATTTGAAGAAAATCCGACCATAAATGACGGCTGTAGAGCGCGAACACCATTTTTCACTATTTTTAGCTGTGACGTCATGTGACGTCATAGGGTGCTGAAAATCATTGAAATCAAAATTTCCTCACGTGACTAATAAGCCATAAAAATTTCATCGTCCTAGGACTATTGCAACATATAAAAATAAGCGTTTAGTTAAGAAGAAGAAAAGAATAATAACTAGATTTCATTCGTTGATACGAATGATAGGACTTTCTGCTGGTATACGTATATTTTCGCGATGTTATTTCTGTCTAAAATGTTACCTACATTCAAAACAGAAGCGAAAACGTAAAATTATAATAATACTTATACTATTATTATATTATATATACATTTTTTTATGAAATGCCATTTCGTTGTAACAAAGATATATGGGGGCCGCCGTGGCCGAGCGGTTACAGTCGTGGACAAATCTCTCAGCCCCTCACCGCTGTGGGTTCGAATCCCGGTAGGGACTTCGGATTTTCATGTGAGGAAGCCTTCCAGCTGGCTTGCGGTAGATCGGTGGTTCTACCCGGTTACCTCAGTGTACTCGGGGTCTTCCTCCACCTGTAATAAGCTCTACGTCGCTATATGATTGAAATACAACAACAACAAAGATATATAAACCAAGCAATGGAATTATTCATATCACTGACAGCAACAATTGAACAACTAAACCAATAAATTTCAACCATGATATGACATAATATATACGTATACTTATTATGAATCATGACTTAAATTGAAATGTAAGCGGCGTTTTAATAAAGCTACTTGGAAAATTATATTCCCATTGCGTGTTTTCGTTTCAATTGCATCCATTGCGCCGAAACCTTTCCATTGCGTATGTAGCGACATCTTGCTGGTGGGGGGGGGGGGGGGGGGGGTAACAAAAAAAAGTAAACTTTAATATGAAATAAAATATGATTTATTCTCACATTATTCTGATGCCTTTAATATTCAATAATGAGCTGGTGCGATAATATTCTGAATTTATTTTTGAGAGAAGGAAATATTGTTGTTTTAGAGAAAATTACGACCGTACGATTTTCACATTACACCGATTCTAGGAAGCGCGAAAGATATCCTTGGAGAATTTATTTACTACATTTGCCGGAATTGTCAAAGTTATACTTTGATATTTTAGTGGAAATCAATTCTTTAGTTGATGGTAATAGTGTACTTATTAAAACATGTGTTCTCGACTTTCGTATTTGTCTATTTTCTTAAAAATCAATGTTTACCCTTTCGTATTTCGGTTCGTCCTTAGAAGTTTGGCACAGTCAAAATGTTCTTTTTTTCTGTTTATCTGTTAGTTTTGTCATATATTTTTTGACATTCGTCTTCCTGAATTTGAACTACTGAAGAAATGGGTATACTACGTTTGCTTATCTATGAAATAATGAAATTGTACAAAATGAGTTTGGTTTACAAACTTTATGCCCAATATCGTAAGTAATTTCATGATCTGAATCTGACTTTCTTTAAAAAAAAAATGTTTTATTGAATTGATGCCAGGATAATCTGACTTTCCGTACTGTCACATTTTTTGGTTAAGTAAACCAAGTCTAAAATATATTCAATTAATGCAACAGTCAACTTGATAAAATTGAAAAGGGAACTTAGAAATATTAATATTTTGTTTATAAGTGTATTTGTAACAGACTTTTTACAAAGTATATTTACAGTGTGCAAATGTCTTAATGTGTGATGTACAAGGCCTCCTTCAATACTGGCAGTTTGGGAATAAGGGGAGTGCTGACTCTATTACAAAGAGAAGGTTTGTATTATTATAATCTATTAATATTTCAATTCTTAAGTGGACGCCAGCTTGACCGTGCCGGGTTAAAATCATTGGGGCAAGTGATTTTTCAAAGAAGATAGCCCGGCGGGCAAGTTTATTTATGTAAATGAAATCTTTCGGTTTTTTTTTATTTTCTACAGTATATCATGGGTGAAATACTTGCAAATTGTGTTTGATACATATAAACTAAATTTTACCTTGATATTACACATATTTAGTTTTAAGCATTTACAAACACCAACAAACTTAAAATCGTGCAACCTGTTTTCAATGGGGGCTAGAAAAAATAACATTGTTTTGTTTTAAAAGTTTGAAAACTAAGATGAAATTCTTGGATTTGAAGCTTCTTTTTGATAGGTCAAATCCAAACTATGTCTCAAGGATTGCTATATACATTGTTTTAGCAAAATTGATTAGAAACTGTTGGGGTCAACATACACAAAGATATTGTAGAGAATGACAGAATAATTTACAAAACTCGAATAAATTTACACGACAGGCCTTTTTTCAGCAGTTTTTTATGTAGCTACAGGCTACATCCCAAACGGGAAATATTGTTGACAAAAATTTCAAATGGGGAAAATTTTATGGACAATTATAAAAGAAAAACAAACAAATAACAGGCCTTTTTCTTGCCATTTTGGGATTTTTTTTTTTTGGAATTGGGAATTTTTCGCGCGAAAACAACCTTTTTTGGGGAAGAATTTAGAACATATAATTCCAAGCCTTAATTATGATTCTCTTTATTTCTTCTTTTTTTCAATTATGGTTCTCATTACTGAACATTATTACAATGTCATTTTTCTGGCCTTAGCATCTCTAAAGATGTTGCACATTTGCTCAAGGTCTTCATTCAGTAACTGGTCTGGACCTTCAGCACAGATGGTCATCAGGCTGGAGAGTTTCCCTTGAAGCATTGAACTCCTCTCTGGTGTATACAAGAGGTTCATTAGACTAAACCCCCTCTCCACTGCTGCTGTACTTGTTGGTACAATGTTCATTAGCTGAACTAGTTTACATATGTTAGGGAAAACCCTTCTCATCACAGGATCTTGGTCCATATAACTTTTTTGTCCCCTCTTTATCTTTTTTACGAATGCGTTTTGCGTAGTACTTACTGTTGTGCGACATCTTGACAACGTGAATAGTGCACGCTAAAGACCGGGACACACAAGACAATTCTCCGGGAATAAACCTTTTTTCGATATTTACATCTTGAAATGCATTAAAGGTAAAAAGGCAACTAGAATTTGTAAATTATAATGAAATTATCGTTTTAGGGAATCACAAATGGAATGGACTTTAAAAAAAAATCGATCGGCAAACAGGCTTTCCCGAAAACCGTGGTTACCGCGTAATAGTGTCTTTACTATTTTCGGAATACGTCTGCCATTTTCATTGTCGTATCGTAAACAAGTTTTGATGGGACTGAACATCTCAATAAATAGGCGATATTTGTTAATTTTTTCTCCTTTTAGGCAGTGGGAATTTTATTCACTCGCATTGGGAATATGTTTATCAAAATTGGGAAAAATACACGTTATTTGTCATTGGGAATGGGTCCGTTTAACGGACCCGTAAATGCGCCAGAAAAAGGCCTGAATAACTGGGATTTTTTTTGATTTTTTTGTGGGGGTGGGGGGAGTTCACAGTGATAAGATTACACATATAGCATCCTTTGGCATTATTGTAATAAAACCAGCTAAATTTACTTTGGTATTTAAAGAAAATCTAGGCGACCATCATTTTCTGTTGTTTTACTTGTGGTGGACATTCACTTGTCGCTTCGTTTGCAGTTGTGATAATATTCGGGGAACTTCCGGTGATTTGTATCTCGCTTAAGGTCAGACTGAAACCGACAATTGAAGTTGTGTTTATTTAATCTGTTTTACTTTTCTTTTCTTTTTTTTTGCATATTATGCGCCATCTTGTCTGCCACAGATGCTTGATTCAGACGCTTGATTGGAAGCCTTTTTTATTATAAAAAGCATCTTGATGATCGAGAACAATCTATGTACTGTAAAGCTATTCAAACAATTATGCAAAATATTGTCGCTAACGGTAGAAATGCTAAAAGTATTTTTTTTCTTGTTTAGTTTTTAAGAAAGGTAAAAGTTGTTTTTATCTTGTGTGGGAATTCAATCCGTCTTGGAGAAAAACATTTGAAATTGGGGGAAAATCACGTTTGTTTTGCTTGGGGAAGACACTGTTAAGCGGCGTCTGTTATAGAAGGAAAAAAATCCTGCACGGTTGCCTTGCATATGTAAAATGGAGATTAAAATTGTAACACCTTTTTAAAACTTTGTGTGTGTGAGCCTGTGTATATAATGCTGTTTGATCAGAATTCAACTGTGATTTTATTTAAAAAAAACCAAAAAAAACAAAACATTTCATTACATTACCCCACTCACTTTACTACATTGACTATGATCAATAACATCTTAAGTACACATTAAGCATCAATATTTATAATGACTTAATAGCTTGATTTACAGTTTCTTTCATCTTACATTCTGATTCATGTTTTATACATTTAGGAACCTATTGACTGTTTTTAGCTCACCTGAGCACAAGGTGCTCAAAGTGAGCTTTTGTGATGGCCCTTCGTCCGGCGTCCGTTGTGCGTCGTCAACAATTTGGCTTGTTAACACTCTAGAGGCCATATTTCTAGGCCAATCTTCATGAAAATTGGTCAGAATGTTTGTCTCCATAAAATCTTGGACAAGTTCAAAATTAGGTCATGTGGGGTCAAAAAGTAGGTCACAAGGTTTAACACTCTAGAGGCCATTTTTGGCCAATTTCAGAAATGGTCAGAATGTTTTTCTCCATGAAATCTTGGACATGTTCGAAATTGGGTCATGTGGGGTCAAAAAGTAGGTCACAAGGTCAAATCTTATAAAAACCTTGTTAACACTCTAGAGGCCACATTTTTGGCCCAATTTTCATGAAACATGGTCAGAATGTTTTTCTCCATGAAATCTTGGACATGTTCGAAATTGGGTCATGTGGGGTCAAAAAGTAGGTCACAAGGTCAAATCTTATAAAACCTTGTTAACACTAGTTTTTCCCAATTTCATGAAATGTCAAATGTTTTCTCCATAAAATCTGGACAAGTTAGAATTTGGGTCATGTGTGGTCAAAAAGTAGGTCACGAGTTCAAATCGTATAAAAACCTTGTTAATACTCTCGAGGCCACATTTTTGACCCAATCTTCATGAAACTTGGTTGGAATGTCTGTTTCCATAATATCTTGGACAAGTTTAAATTTGGGTCATGTGGGGTCAAAAAGTAGGTCAATATGAAAAATCCAACATATGTTGCTCATTTATAATCAGGTGAGATTTACAAGTGCATGCTTTATTCATGATTTTGAACACACCACTGACCAGAAGTAAACACTGTTATAATGATTTGCAAAAATATGAGCATTTTCACCTGCTACATTTAAATGAAACAATGATAATAAAAGGAAATATGAGTATATTTTGAGCAACCTGCCTCTCTGAAATGTCATAGGAGGGGGGAAAACAAGCATGCGAAGCAGCTAAATGGGGAATTTTTCTACTATGTATAATGAAAGTGTTTTATTATTTTGTCCCCCTTTGAAGAAGAGGGGGCATATTGTTTTGCAAATGTTGGTCCATCAGTAGACCACTTCATTTCCGATCAATAACTGGAGAAGGCTTGGGCCCACATTCCTCACACTTAATAGGGGGATTGGTCATGATGTAGATGACCTCAACTTTTAGGTACTTGGTCAATGTTTTTTGCATAAAAGAACATTAAGAACAAAAATTTAACATATTTGAATAGTTTTCTTAGGAATATAACATTTAAAAAAGACACGGACAGTGATTACATGCACACAATATGGTTTGTAAACTGCATAATCATGGAGGGGGAGAATGAAAAGAATTGTGGCGGGGGAGGGATATATATATATTCCAGGTAGGGGGGGAATGCTGCCGAATTTCTCCAAATATTTTGCCCCCCCCCCTCCCAAACAAAAAAAACACTGGTAAAAAATATTTGTTGTCAGTTTTAATGTTGAAACACTTTATTATTGAAATCAAAGTTTAATTTAACAGTTTGTGAATGCTAAAAGTTATTTGCAGATATTGATGATTTTACCTAGGTCAGATAATGTAAGTCTATGAAATATGAATAGTGTCTCAGTATACATGTATTTTGAATGGGGATAACAATATAGCATTGCAACTTTTGACAAAGCACATGTTTCTACATTTATTTCAGGTTGATTTAGTTTGCCAGTGAAGCAGGCCTTTGACATCCTCATTAAAAAGCAAATGATATACGTATGTATGATAAAAATAAAAGGCAAGATATACAATATACTTAAAAAACATTCTGCCTGTATTTATATTTTAAAACAATAATCTTTTCATTTAAAAACAAGAAAATTGGATATTGGTTAGAAATCATATTTTTAGCTTGACTACTCGAAGAATAGGGATGGCTATTCTACTCACCCGAGCATCTGCGTCGTCGTAACGGTTAAGTTTTTTGTACCACCTCAATTACTATTCCCCATAAGGTATTGGTTTGAAACTTGGAATACTTGTATATGACCTCCACCCAACCTGTAGGCAAGAGGAGGTAACTCTTTCATGGATTTTGACCAAATTATGCCCCTTTTTCGACTTAGAATCTTGGTTAAAGTTTTTGTACATTTTTAAGTCTCCCAAACAAAGTTTGGAGTCTTATTGTTATCACTCTGTTTCTTCTTCTTATTCTTTTTCTTTCTTGCGCTGGCAACTTTGTACGGGCAATATCTCAGATGTCCCTCAACCTATCTTTACAATACTTCACACACTTATAGTCCTTACTGAGTAGTGGTGTCTTCCTGATTTTGTAAATTGAGGGTCCCTGGGGGTCAAGCCCAACCCCCTTAAAGATGGATTTTTGCATATATTTTTCTAATTTGACAAACATTAAAATAGTAG
Organism: Solen grandis; assembly: GCA_021229015.1. Lineage (NCBI taxonomy): Eukaryota > Metazoa > Mollusca > Bivalvia > Adapedonta > Solenidae > Solen > Solen grandis. The sequence goes on along the minus strand of CM037789.1, from coordinate 26,877,515 downwards.
AGCGTGCTGTCTTATTGACAGCTTTTGTCTATAAAGCTGCTTGTGTTTCTGATTCTGAATGGCAAGAAAAAAAATTGACTTTTGCAGTAGTCAAATGGTTAGAGCATCCGTCCAATAAGTGTCTTTGGGTTTTATAACCAGAAAGAAGTAGCAAATTTGCAAAATATATCTTCTTTGTGTTGATTGTTATTATGTAAGGGTAGTTCCAGAACTCAAGTCCAGTTATAGGATAATGTCACTGTTTGTGGTGTCATGATACATGTTTACAATGTGATGTCAAAGTGAGGCAGCACTTTTTTCCTTCAGAAACATTTGGAACGTCTGAAATACATTCAGTTGGACATTCAGGCAATCAAAGATTCAAAGAGAAAATTGTTAGTTAAATTAATGTTTATCTCAGTAAATATCAGTGACTTAGTAGGACAAGACTATATATATATACACTTTCAAAAAGGAACATTTTCTTAGTTTCTATTTGAAAGTTTTTGTGATTGCAATTAGTTCATATAATTGTCTGTTAAAACAGTTGTTTTTGTCTTATTCGGGATCATTTTTGAGCAGGGTTGTTTGGATTTTTCAAATGAGGAATCCTTTCAGCTGGTTTGCAGTTGGTTGATACTTCTACCCAAATGCCAGTCTCTCTCACCTTGTTATTAGCTGGGTGTCAGTCTAAGATTGAAGTACTTTAGTGGCTATAGCTAACTTAAACACATGAAATTCTAGTGGCAGACCAAAAAGAGCCATCATGCCCATAAACATTTTAAAGGCCACAATCATAGAGCTAGAATTACTGACTCTTAAGAGTTTTGTGTTTCAGCTTTTGTTTTGTTGTTATCATGCCCCGCTTTAAAAAAGAGGGGATGTGTCTTTGCAAATGTTCATCCGTTGTTATCAAACTTTGTCAAAGTGACAAGTTATAGTAGACCCTTTAAACTTGGTATGATTGTTGATTATGACTAGCAGAAGTGGGGCCAGTACCTCAAAGGTCAAAGTCACAGGCCATATCTGTCAATATGTCAACTTTTAATATAACCCCCACAAACTTATGAGTCGCTATGTCGGTCAGTCTGTAGCTCTTTTTTCTGCGCTATTTCTGTATAACTACTGGATGGATTTTAAGCAAACTTCATAGGAAGTTTTACTGAAAGGCACAGATGTGCATATTGTTTCGTTGTTACGGTTGAATGATAGTTCGCTGAGTGATAGCCCTTTGATTAATTGTCGTGAGCTTTCTTTGTCTCTACTATATCTCAATAACTACTGGATAGATTTCAATCAAACTTCATAGGAAGTTTCACTATCAAGCACAGATGTGAATACGGTTGAATGATTTTTCCCTGTGTTAGGCCCTTTGATGAATTTCTTCAGCTTTCTTGTCCATGCTATTTCTCAATAATTGCTGGATGGATTTCAGTTTAACTTCACAGAAGTTTTACTTGGAAGCACAAATATTTTTTTTTTTTAATTTTTTTGGCCCTTTGTTTTTTTTTTCTTTTGTATAGGCAATCAAAAAAAAAATATTGCAAAATATGACCATTTTCTGTGACAATGCAATATGTGGGGGTATTCATCACCTTCAGTGATAGTTCTAGTTCTCTGAGTTCTGTTTTTTAGCCACCTTGCAAATATTTAGACATATTGCTATGCGCATGATGGTCTGAATGGAAATACGACTTCCTCAAGATACATCAGGATTAATTTTTTGCATGTCCATGTTAGGGAGTCCTTTGTCATACATATAGTTTTTATGCCCTCACCAAAAATGGGGGGCATATAGAGTTGCCTTTGTCTGTCTGTCCGTACGTGTACATCCGTCTCGAAACATTGTGACCCACATAACTCCGAAAGTATTTGTACTACAGACTTGATACTTCATAGATAATTTATTCAGGACATGAACTTGCACACCTTGGTATTTTTATCGAGCCATCGTTGATGTTTACAGAGTTATGGGTCTTTGTTTTTGAAAAATATGGAATTTTATGCTTGTGATGCAGGTAACTCTGAAAGTATTTGTACTACAGACTTGAAACTTCATGGATATAATAATAAGTACATGAACTTGTGCACCTGGGTATTTTTATCAAACCTTTTTAAAGTTGACAGAGTTATGGGTTTGTTTTTGAAAAATATGGAATTTTATGCTTGTGATGCAGGTAACTCTGAAAATATTTGTATTGCAGACTTGAAACTTCATGAATATCTTAATCAGGACATGAACTTGTGCACTTGGGTATTTTTAAGCCCCCTGCCAAAAAGTGAGGCATATAGTTTTGCTTTTGTCCCTCGTCCATCCCAAAACTGTGACACAGGTAACTCTGAAGGTATTTGTGCTACAGACTTTAAACTTCATGGATATATTACTTAGGACATGACTTGCGCTCCTGGGTGTTGGCCTTTGTATTGGAAAATGCAACGAGTGGGAGCATCTGTGTCCTCTGGACATACTTCTAGTTGTGCATTTAAATACTTAATATGACATATGAGGGAGGCATATATGTTTTACAAACTTCTATTATTATTATCCTCCCTTCCCGCCTCCTTTGAAGGAGGGCATATTGTTTTGCAAATGTCGGTCCGTCGGTTGATAGACCACTTGGTTTTCGATTGATAACTTGAGAATTCCTCAAATTTGATAGGGAGTTCAGTCAAGGTCACAGTGACCTGGAATGCATAAATTATGATAACTGATAACCTATAACCCACCTTCTTTTAATTTGATATGGAGTTTGGGCATGATTTGCAGATGACCCCTTTTCCTTCTCTTAAAAATGCTTTAACCTACCTTCCTCAAACTTGATAGTGAGTTTGGTCATGACTTGCAGATGACTCCTATTTATTTCGGGGTCACTCGGTCAAAGGTGAAGGATACGGTGTCAATGAATTTGAAAATTGTTTCCAATGAATGACTTACGCCTAAGTCCACATTCCTCAAACTTAATTGGGAGTTTGGTCATGACTAGCAGGTAACCCCTTTTTAGCTCGACTATTCGTAGAATATGAGAGCTATTGTAGTCACCCTGGCGTCGGCGTCGGCGTTGGCATTGCAGCTTTTGGTTAAAGTTTTGCGTGCAAGTTACTATCAACCTTATATCTCAATAACCATTTATGGTATTGACTTGAAAGTTTATAAATATGTTCAGGGGCATCAGACAACCAAGGTAGATAACTCTTGACTGAATTTAATATGAATTATGGCCCCTTTTTAACTTAGACATTTTGGTTAAAGTTTTGCATGCAATAGAAAATTTGGTTAAAGTTTTGCGTGCAAGCTACTATCTAGTTTGTATCTCAATAACCAATCATGGTATTGACTTGAAAGTTTATGAATATGTTTAGGGGCATCATACAACCAAGGTAGATAACTCTTGATGGAATATATTACAAATTATGGCCCCTTTTTAACTTAGAAATTTTGGTTAAAGTTTTGCATGCAAGATACTCTCATGCTTATATCTCAGTATCAAGCATGCGATTGATTTGAAACATCTTTAATATGTTTAGGGGATCATACCAGGAGATAACTCTTGATGGAATATATTACAAATTATGGCCCCTTTTTAACTTAGAAATTTTGGTTAAAGTTTTGCATGCAAGGTACTTTCATGCTAATATCTCAGTATCCAGGCATGGGATCGATTTGAAACATCTTTAATACGTTTAGGGGTATCATACTTTTATGGTAGATAACTTTTGATGGAATGTATTTCAAGTTATGGCCCCTTTTTTAATTTAAAAATGTTGGTAAAAGTTTTGCATGCAAGGAACTTTCATGCTAATATCTCAGTATCCAGGTATGGGATTGATTTGAAACATCTTTAATATGTTTAGGGGTATCATACTTTCATGGTAGACAACTTTTGATGGAATATATTACAAGTTATGGCCCTTTTTTAACTTAGAAATTTTGGTTAAAGTTTTGCATGCAAGGTACTTTCATGCTAATATCTCAGTATCAGGTATGGGATTGATTTGAGACATCTTTAATACATTAAGGGGTATCATACTTTAATGGTAGATAACTCTTGATGGAATATGTTACAAATTATTGCCCTTTTTAACTTAGAAATTTTGGTTAAAGTTTTGCATACTAGTTACTTTCATGCTTATATCTCAGTATCCAGGCATGGGATTGATTTGAAACATCTTTAATATGTTTAGGGGTATCATACTATAAAGGAATATAACACTTGATGGAATAAATTAAAAATTATGACCCCCTTTTAACTTAGAATTATGGTTAAATTTTTGCATCCAAGCTACTGTCCAGCTTATATCTCAGAAATTGCTTGTGGAATTGACTAGAAAGTTAAGGTGTGTCTTCAAGGGCATCAGAAAACAGGAGGATAACTTTTGGACTGATGCAAATTATGGCCCTTTTCTAACTTGGATTTTTGGTTTAAGTTTTGCATGCACAGTGTTATTGTGCTTATGTCTCAGTAACTAGGCATGGGATTGATTTTAGACATCATAAATATATTAAGGGGTATCAGACTATCAAGGTATATCATTTTTTAATATTACTGTGAAGGGCAAAAATTTAAATAGATTTCATTTGATTTACCAACAAGCATTTTGAATAGTCGAGCGTGCTGTCCTCTGACAGCTCTTGTTATTTATGGGGTCACTGTGTCAAAGGTCAAGGTCACAGTGACCTCAAAGTTTGGTCATGACTAGCAGGTAACCCCTTTTTATTTATGGGGTCATTGGGTCAAAGGTCAAGGTCACAGTGACCTCAAATGTGAAAAAACATTTCCAAGGGTTATTATGGCATATGAGGGGTGGGGGCATATATGTTTTACAAACATGTCTTATACTTTCAGAGAAGGATGGCAAGGGGAGATAGGGGAAAGAGAGAAGCAGCCAGGGAGCGGGCCAGGAAGAGGAGAGCTGCAGCAGCTGGGCAAGGAGACGATATGACTCGAGGAGTTGGCCTCGTTAAAAACAACACGATGGACATTGACATGACTCGAGGAGTTGGCCTCGTTAAAAACAATGCTATGGACCTGACGAGTGACGTGACTCGAGGAGTTGGCCTCGGACTAAAAAACAATGCAATGGACCTAGCTCTAATAGAGCTCGATGAAATTAACATTGAATTTCAAAAACAAAGCTATGCTATTCAAAATGATACACACGATGAAATACATAAGAAATGCAATGGAATACCTCAGAAATGCATTGATATTCATGAAAGCATATCAGAGAGAAACGTTGATTCTCCAATATCAGCAGAAAATCCATTAAAAGCTGATCAATTGGCAGATGAAATGCATAAAAAAGAAAACACAACAGACAAACAGGAAAGAAAACAATTCAGCTTAATAGCTGAACAAATTAAACTGCCTTCAGTGGCATTGGATGTAAATAATCAAAGTAGCAACTCAGAAATTGAACATCAGATGATGAAATGTAAATCAGAATTACATTTTATGCCACTAAGTGTGACTGATAGAAAGTTCTTGGCAAAAAATATAAAATGTCCACTTGTGCTAGACAAAACTGACATATTTCAGAATAACAGTACAAAGTTGGGAAAACCTCTCTTAACACAAAACATTGAACCTGATGGAAATTGTTTTTTTAGGGCTTTATCATTTGCTATTTTCCATACTGAAGAAAATCATAAGGAAATAAGAAGACTCATAGTAGATCATTTGCTTGAAAATAAAGAAAAATTCCTGTCCTACTTACGCCCTGGTTACAAGTCAGTGGATGAGTACATATGTAGAGAAAAAATGAATGATAATGGTACATGGGCAACTGAAGTAGAGATATTTGCGGCAGCAGAATGTTTTAATGTTGATATTCTTATTTTTGATGATATGCAAGAAGTTTGGAACAAGTTTATTGTTAATAAAGTACCAGAAAGAGCAGAGGATGTCAATCGGAGAATATATTTAAAACACTGCTGTAGGAGTCATTATGAAGTGGTTTTGTCTGTGACAAATGAAGACATTCAAAATCTTCCCAGTGAATCTTGTACATTAATTGATTTAACAGATTCCTTAAAGCTATCCATTTATGGAAATTACCATCAAGGAAATGAAATATTTGGAAACAATGCTGGAAAGCAGTGTGTGATGAACTGTGTGTCTGCTGTAATGTTTAGTCAGTCTAAGAGTTTGACATCATGGGATCCAAGTGATCTAGATCTTGTGCTACAGACAGGAAATCAATTATACCAACATGTTAGGTTGACATCAAATAGTACAGAATCATTTGTATCTATAGCAGAAATTCCTACTAAAATTAATTGTTATGGAAAAATATTTGACTTAAATTTTAGCGAGTCATTATGTGGACCTGTCTTAAGAAATACTTGCATTGATTTAGATGCATTCCAAATGTTCACAATGGAAGAAGCTTTAAGTATTTCTTTATCAGAAACTCCAGAAGTTTATGGATGTTTTGTGACATTCAAAAGTAGTACATTTGTTGTTATCAAAAGAGGTACCTCTTTTTTTGTGTTCGACCCTCATTCAAGAAATGATCATGGTCTTCAAGTAGCTGATGGGACAAGTGTCCTCATTGAATGTTCTGATATTACGGATGTCACATGTCATTGTTTGAATCTGGCACAGTCTATGAACGCAGCTGACACCGACCAATTTGAAATTACTGCAATTTACATCAAATCGGAGAACATTTGTGAAGACAAATATAAATGTGTTGCTCAAGACACAGATAAGAATGTTGACTTGAATGACTCGGTATCATCTAAGACAATAGAAGATAATGCCAAATGTGTGAAGAAATTAAAAACAAGTGAAAAAAAACGCTTGTCATGTAAAAGGAAGTATGCAGAAGATGAAAATTACAGAACAAAGAAAAGAATGTATTCACGACAACGGTACCATGAACACTTAACTTATAAAGAAAGTACAAAAGAAAGATACAAGTTGCACAAGGAAACTTTGAAAACATGTTTAAAGGCAAAGTACAAAAAAGATCAACAATACAAACAAATAAAGAAAGCAGCTTCAGTTTATAAATATGCATCAGATCTAACTCATAGACAGGCTGTTAAAGATGCTTCTAAGCAGAAATATGCATTAGATGAATCACACAGAATGGCAACAAAAACGGCATCAGTTGAAAAATATTCCTCTAATGAAGCTCATAGGGAGGCATTGAAAAGGGCATCGGTTGAAAAATATTCCTTGAATGAAGCTCACAGAGAGGCCTTGAAAAGGGCATCGGTTGAAAAATATTCTTCCAATGAAGCTCACAGAGAAGCTGTTAAACAAGCATCAATAGACAAAAATGTGGTGGATGAAACGCACAAACAAACTATGTCAAAAATAATTAAAGAAAAGTATTCAATAAGCAGCACATTCAGGGCAGCAGTTAAAGCAAATGTTTACAAAAACAGAAAGGAAACAAAGGAAGCATTGAGGAATAAGAACATAGTTTTTGAAAAATTTTGTACAGACAATCGAGACTATCCAGACCATGTATGCTGTGTATGTTCCAAGTTACTTTTTTTCCACCAAGTAAAAGAATGTAACACTGATATATACCAAAACAAAGAAAGAGGTATTGCTAATTTAGCAAAAAGATGTATAAGCACAAAATACTTTAACCCATGCAATGGAGAGATAAGTCATCAATGTACAAGCAGATGCAAACTCTGGATTTGTTTTACTTGCCATAGGAAAGTAATTTGTAGAACTCTTCCAGTTGAGGCCAGTATAAACAATTTGGAATTATGTCCTGTCCCATCTGAACTTGCAATATTAAACACCATAGAATCTCATTTATTAGCCAGAGTCATACCATTCATGAAGGTTATTGCTTTACCAAAAGGGGGTCAGAAAGGCTTTTTAGGACCAGCTGTATGTGTACCTACTGATATGCAGAAATGCATCTCTGCTTTACCCAGTTCTGAAAATGACAATGAATTGATACCAGTAAAGCTTAAACGTAAATTGTCTTACAAAGGCCATGAGCGGTATCAGTTTGTAAATAGAACAAAAATTGAAAGAGGTCTGAAGATTCTGATAGAAAATAATGCTTTGTATAAGGATGTTAATGTGGAAGATCTGACATCTAAATCATCACCAGTACCCACAAATAACATTTATGAAGACTTAACAGAAAATGAATCAGAATCTGAGAATGAAAATGTGTCTGTGTGTGAAACAAAAGACATTAATGAAAACTTGAATAAAGTACAGGATGACAAAATTGAGCAAAGGGATGAATCTGTCTCGGGTCCAGTTTTAGACACATGTCTTCAACCAGTTGATCTTGGACAAGAAGTGTTGGATCAGTTTTATGACCAGATATTTTGTATTGCACCTTGTGAAAGAAACAACCCTATCAGAATTCTGATGGAAAAACAGATAGAAGCACTTGCATTTCCAACCCTATTTCCAGATGGAAGAAATACTTTTGGTGATGACCGAGATATTCGAATAACACTATGTAGATATTTGCATAACCGTTTAATGAATGTTGATAATAGATTTGCTATGAACACAGATTATATTTTTTTTGCTCAGTACATGTTAGAATTACAGCAAGTTATATCAAATGTGTCTTTAGCAATAAGAAGAACAACAGAAAATGGCCGTTTGAATGAGAAAATTACAACCTGAATGAGAAAATTACAACCAAATTTCTTAAAGACAGTGAAAATGTTAAGAACATTTTTAAGAATGATGAAGGTTACAAGTTTCTGAAACCTATCAGAGGTACACCACCATATTGGCAGCAAGCACAGAAAGACTTAATGGCAATGCTAAGACAACTTGGGATACCTACATGGTTTTGTTCCTTTTCATCTGCTGAAATGAGATGGCCAGAAGTTATTCAAGCAGTAATGAATCAGCAATCAAATGAAACAGCTCTTGATGACTTAGACTGGAAATCAAAATGTGAAATTCTGCGTAGTAATCCTGTTACCGTTGCCCGTATGTTTGATCACAGATTTAATTTGTTCCTTAAGTCTGTCATTTTGTCGCCTGCAGAACCCATTGGAAAAATAAAAGACTATTTCTATAGAGTTGAGTTTCAACAAAGAGGCTCCCCTCATGTACATTGCTTGTTTTGGGTTGAAGATGCACCTAAACTGGGAACTGACTCTGAATCAGAAATAACAGACTTTGTAGACAGATATGTTTCATGTGAGAAGCCATCAGAAGACTCAGATATATTTGAGGTGGTAAACAGTGTTCAACAGCACAGCAAAAATCACTCAAAGTCTTGCAGAAAATCTGGAAAAGAATGTAGGTTCAATTTTCCAAGGCCACCAAGTATAAGGACATTTGTTTCTCAGCCTCCAAATGAGCTTGATGACATTCAAACCATAACACCAGATATGGATATTGAAGAACAAGAAAAGATAATTGAACACAATATGAAACAAAACCGTCTGAATATGTCAAATGCTAAATGCATTTTAGAGAAAGTATGGCAAGCAGTAGCAGCTAATACAAGTGTGGAAACAAATGTCATTTTTCAAGAATTAGGAATCACTCAAAAGCTCTTTGAAAAAGCTTTCAATACAGTAACTAAAGGCAAAAAGATCATTATGAAAAGATCATGTTCAGATCTTTGGATAAACCAGTACAATCCATTCTTACTGAAATGCTGGAATGCCAATATGGATATACAGTATGTGACTGATGCCTATGCCTGTGTTGTGTACATTGTATCTTACATATCTAAAGCTGAAAGAGAAATGAGTCTTGTTCTAGAACATACACAATCAGAGGCAAAAAAAGGCAATACAGAAGCAAAAGAAGCCTTAAAAAAAATAGGCTCTGCCTATTTACACAACAGAGAAGTAAGTGCTCAGGAAGCAGTATACAGAGCTTGTGGTTTAAAAATGAAAGAATGCTCAAGAAAGGTACAATTCATACCTATTGGAGATAACCCCATTAGAATGAGTTTGCCTTTGGAAGTAATACGAAATAGACATTCTGATGATGAAAGCTCAGTATGGATGTCGAACATCATTGATAAGTATCTTGCACGGCCTTCCTCCTCAGTATTCAATAGTATGCCATTGGCAGTATTTTGTTCTGAGTACAGAGTGATGGCTTCATCAGAAGTAACAAACAGATCAGAAAGAAATGACAATGTGTTCAAATTACAAAATGGGCTTGGATATGTCTGTAAGCGAACAAGGTCAGAAAATGCTGTAATCAGGTATCCTCGCTTCTCAGTAACACGTGATGCTGAAAAATATTTTCATTCAATTTTACAATTATATTTGCCATACAGACATATTGTAGATTTAAAACCTGCATGCTATCAGTCTTATTTAGATTTCTATGCTAATGGAACCGTTACCTTTGAGGGTGAAACAGAAATAAGAACAGTGAAATCCTTTATTGAAAATCAGCGCAAGTTATTTGAAGTGAACGTTGATGAAATAGATGTTGCAGAAGAAGTTCTAGAAACTGCACAGCCACAGGAAGATGCATGGGCACAGTTGTGTTCTGAAACTGAAAAAAACAGAATTGAATGCCTTGAAGAAAAAGATCAAACTTCTACCAAAATTGGAACCGTTCCATTACCTGATTTATTGCAAAGACGTGAAGATAATCCTTCATCAATTGAAATATGTCAGACTGTTATATCAAAGGAAGAGGGTTTGCATCTGTTGCGTTCAATGAATACCAAACAACAGCAATGTTTCTATTTTATTCGTAGATGGTGTCTAGAGATCATAGCTGGAAAGACGAAAGAACCATTGCATATATTTATTACTGGTGGAGCTGGCTGTGGCAAAAGTCATCTGATAAAAAGTATATATTATGAATCAACAAAACATTTATCTTCAATGCTTTCTAACCCATCAGAAATATCTGTTCTGTTAACAGCCCCTACTGGAGTTGCTGCTTTCAATATTGGTGGCTTAACACTTCATAGTTCTCTTTCAATACCAATCGAGGCATCTTTACCCTACCAACCACTAAGTGAAGAAAAAATAAATTCTCTGCGCTCAAAACTAGGACAAATGAAATTACTCATCATAGATGAAATATCAATGGTTGATAAAAAACTAATGGCATATATCCATGGCCGTTTGAGACAAATAAAACAAACTGGCGATCAATTTCCATTTGGTGGTGTATCAGTCATTGCTGTAGGAGATTTTTATCAGCTTCCACCAGTGAAAGGAAAAGCCTTGTACAAGAACGAAATACACTGTGATTTGTGGAATGATAATTTCGTAAAATTTGAGCTTACTGAATGTATGAGGCAAAAAGATGATCTTCCATTTGTTGAGCTACTAAATGAATGTCGAACCAAATCTAAAAGTGATGCCTTAACAACAAAAAGCAAAGAGATGTTGCAGTCCAGAGAAACAGGAGAAACTGTAATGGCACTCCATATATTCCCCAGAAATGATCAAGTGAATGAACATAATTTCCTCACACTACAGAAAGTTTGTCCAGACCATGTTTGTATTGAAGCTGAAGATTGGATTAAAGATGAGCGCTCCGGGAAAATGAAACGATGTAAAACTACAAGTGAGAAGAAAGCAAATTTATGTGATAGACTTCACATAGGAATTGGTGCCAGAGTGATGTTAACAATGAACATAGAAGTTACTGATGGTCTGATCAATGGAGCTCTAGGAACAGTAAAACACATACAATTTAACAAAGAGCTAAATAAAGTGAAACTGATAGAAATTGTATTTGATAATAAAAGATGTGGAGCAAAAATAGGAAGAAAAGTAATCAATGATACTATTGTTCAAATTGAAAGACAAGAAGAAAATATTGGCAGAAGAGCTAAAAAAATCAGACAGCAATTTCCATTAAAATTAGCTTGGGCATGCACAGTACATAAAGTTCAAGGACTCAGCACAACAAAAGCAGTAGTTTCACTACAGAAAATGTTTGCTCCTGGACAAGCCTATGTGGCGCTTAGTCGTGTAACATCTATAAATGGTTTATACATTAATGAATTTAATGAAAAGTCAATATTTTGTAATTCTGAAATCTCTTCCAGTCTTGCAGATATGAAACAATTGCTCCCAGATACCAATGTTGCAGTAAATAAGTATGATATTCATATTGCATATCATAACATTGAAAGACTGGAGAAGCATATAAAAGATTTGAAAAGCAATGTTAAATTTCTTGAATCAGATTGTATATGCCTTGTTGAAACCTGGTTAACAGGAGGAAAGTCTAATGAAAATATTGTTCTAGAGAATTTCAATATATTCCATAAGAAACGCAGAGACTCTTATACTCATAGCATGGACTTGAAAGAGAAGTCTGGTGGGGGCATTACTATTCTCAGTAAATCGGATATTAATTGTGATATCAGAGATCTACACATATCTGATCTAGAGTACATGAGCATATACATCAAAGATACAATGATTGTTGTGATCTATCGTCCTCCATCATACCCAATTGGAAAATTTCTTAATAAATTAACAGAACTTGTTGAAGCCTTAAGTCCGCACAAAAAAGCAATATTGCTAGGTGATTTCAATGAAGATCTTCTAGGAAATAAGAACTCAGTAACTGCTACTTATTTGCAAAAAAAAGGTTATCATCAGTGTGTGACAGAACCAACTACAAGATGTTTAACACTGATAGACCATGTTTATGTGAAAGGCATTAAAAACATTTCTACAAATGTACAGCAGACTTACTATAGTTACCATGAATCTATTTTTGTAGGTTTCCAAATTGAGTAGATACTACGCCAAATATATGAGAAGATATTAATTAAAACTGGTGTACCGAAACACATTAAATGTTGAAGAATTGTCTCTGGGGGCTGAGTGGTTAGAGCACTGTGGGAGGTTGTGGGTTTGATCCCCGGCCGCAACATACCAAAGTTGTAAAAATTGGTACTGGTATTATAAGCTTCCTTGCATGGCGCCCAGCATATAAGGGTAGTTGGTGGGATGTTAAACCCAATAAATAAAAAATGTTGCAGACAATGTTAGGTGTACAAACTGTTGTTTCAGTTGTAATGTATCATGCATTGCTCTTTTGGATGAGTATTCATCTGTTGCATAACTTTTGATCATCTAAAGTAATTAATATACTTAATGTTTTCATGTGTGTATCCTGTGCTATGTATATTTAATTTCAAGGAAGACTGGATTAAGAACAGTTGTTATCCTCACAAATGTTACAGAGTGTTACACTGACATTCAGCCAATAGGTGTTCAGTGCTACAACAGAGCATGCAATTATATTCACCTGTAAACATTTGTTGTGAGAGAACCTCACAAAAGGTATGACAATTAGATTTATGATGGTGATTTAATCATGTTGTTTTCACTTTGCCAAAAATGAGACCTGTCTCATGCTATAGTTAATTGACATATTGTTTGAGAGAAATAATGAAAATTATATTGTTCTTACATTGTTAATAAAAGGAAAGAGTGTTGTGAGTGGAGGAAGAGGATAGAAACAAGTGATTGTTTTTGTTAATCATTGTCCTATTTTTCCCTATATTTCTGTTAAGAAAATCCTATATTTCAGAGGTGTGTCCTATATTTGGGGATCCAAAATAACTTGATGCCCTGGGATTATCTTGTTTAAATTTTTGAAAGGCTTAATCAATGATTTATTTAAAATATTACTAATGCACATTTATTCATGTATTGACACTATGTATATCTTTATATCAAGTTCATGATCTAATCAAAGACTTGGGACCTTATGAACTTCCCCTCTCTCTTTGTCTCTCTTTCTTTGTCTTTCTCTCTCTCATTGTCTCTCCTTCCATCTAAATAATGGTTTGTATGTCTTTATTGCATTTATTTGTGTGTATTGATGTTAATGTTTACATTCATCAGAGATAGTTTTGTAAAAATGATAACATTTTTTTTTCAAACATGTCAAAAATAACTGATCCTGAACAAAATGAGTATTAGCTAGAACTTTGTTTATTACACTTTCCTGAACCTAATCTTTTTTAAAGATAAATATACAGATGATAATGCAGTCTCATCATATTTCCTTTTTCATTTAAAGGAAAGTCTTTGATAATGACATTTCTCATTGGATGATATGTAAGTTTTTGTGTGTTGTTTTTGAAAAAAACAAAAATATTAATTACATATTAAACTCATACAGTATTATTTTTGGAAAAATGGATGTATGATTATCTTTTCTGTGTAAGGATTTTGTCATATTAGAATATAGATTGAACTATGTTTTCCACCTAAATAGGAGGAATTCTGATGGGGGAAAAAATTATAACTGCTCATTCTTGAGAAAGAGTTGATGTGTTCAAAGATATCAATAATTGAAATGATAACTCACCCTTGTTTTCATTTCTGAGAGGTTAATGGTTGAGGAAAACAATTCAATATATATTAGTTTCCTCATAATTTTCTATTCTTGACGAGAAATGGATACATAAGAAAAGTATTATAAGTCTCGCTTATTATTTATTTTTTTAAAGAGGGAAATTTTGGTTAAAAGGAATGTATGAGAAAACTGGCAAACTGGCATAAGTCTCGCCTGTTCTTATTTTAAGAAATAGAGCAGAAGGGTGAGAAAGTTCATTTAATATAAGTTTCTTCATATTTTTCCATTCTTGAAGAAGAAGGGATGTATGAGAAAACTGGCACACAAGTCTTACTGTTTTTATTTTAAAAAATAGAGCAGAAGGGTGAGAAAGTTCATTTAATATTAGTTTCCTCATATTTTTCCATTCTTAAAGAAGAAGGGATGTATGAGAAAACTGGCATAAGTCTCACCTGTTTTTATTTTAAGAAATAGAGCAGAAGGGTGAGAAAGTTCATTTAACATTAGTTTCCTCATATTTTTCCATTCTTGAAGAAGAAGGGATGTATGAGAAAACTGACACAAGTCTGACTTGTTCTTATTTTAAAAAAAAAAGATAGATGTTTCACTAACTTTTAATTTTTGAAAGGGGAAGCTTAAAAAATTTTTTTTTTTAATTAAAGGAATTCAAATAAAATACTGTTATTTGTTAGTTTTTAAAAAAAAATGCATAGATTAGAAAATCAGTGATACAATGTACATACTAACAAAATATTAAAATCAAGAAGTGAAATGCTTGCATGGTGAAAAAAGTATCAAGACAAGATTGTTTTTAAGGCACTTGTGCATTTATTTCGTGAAATATTTTAAATTAAGAATGAGTATACGTGCCCATCATTTTAACAATTCTGTGAAATAAATACTTGAATGCTGTTGTATTAATTTATCAACAATGTTTTATTGTAACAACATTAATTTGACACACAAATTATACAAGACTGATAATAATGATTGATTAACCACACAAGAAAGTGTGCATTTGTTTGGGTGTTCATTTAACTGACTAATTGTTCACCATTGAACATGAAAGCCTCTGAGACAACAGCAAAATATCTGCTGATGCCATGTAATGAAGAAAGTTCACACACATCTTGGCAAATTTAACATATATAATAATTATGATTAAAGACCTTGAATCCATGTATTTAAAAATAAACAAATTATGATGATATATGATCTTGAAGAAAAGGACTGTCCATTTTGGCCATGCTACCAGAAGCACACTATTTGAACAGCAATTGTAATATTGTAGTATTGTAATATGAATATATATTTTTAAAAAAATGTTAAATTAGTATTTATTTAAAGTTTAAAATTATGACATCATTTGTAACATCTCACAACAAAAAATGTATTTGACTGACAGAAATAAAGTTTATTTATAAAATAAAAATATTTTATGTCATTTTATAGTTTATACCTATAACCGGTAGCTTCACAAAATGTGAATTGAATGTGCTCCTCTTGTTATATTGATGTGTCCTTCCAAACTGATACTGAGACATTTGTTTTTTATCAAATTGTCTGTCATTCGAATTGAGTCATTTTGTGTGTCAGGTTTTCAATCCAAATATCCCTTGCTTAACACATAAGTGTATAGTTCTATGACTGGTTACAGAATCAAAATGATGCAGCTCAATATATCTGCATGATGAAGACAAACTTCCAAGTCGTACCCAAATAGTGTTGGTGGGACATTAAAACCAAGCCAACAAACAAACAAAAAATAAAGAAAGCCAGTGACACTCCTCACATTTAAAGGCATATTGACAATTCCAGGATCAGTTGACCAAATGTCTGCTTGATATGATGTTAAAAATAAGCTCATAGATCTCCAGGCTTTGCTTTAATAGCTGCTTGACATTGCTATCCATATTTAATATCCAATTTCTAGGACTGGATGATATGGTGTCTGGAATTTTAATGTGACTGGAGTCATTTACCTACAACATGATACGATCCCTGTGGCCGAGTGGTAAGACCATCCATACTGAATAAAAGATCGTTTGTTAAATCCTGACCGCAACAAACTTAGTGGTAAAAATAATACTGGTATATAGCCCCTTTAATTGCTTGGCATATAAGAGTAGTTCCAGGACTGGTCGACGCTGTATCACGATAAATGTGACTGGGTGTGGTACATTGCCACATAATTCTTATGACTACGGTGTGATACTGCAGTGTGGCAGCACTATATTTTTCTCAAGTACACAATTATCTCCAAAGGACTGAAAAACAAACTGTCAAAAGGACGTTCTCCCCAATATATTGAAGTATGGAAATACTATATCTGTTTTATAAAGACACACCTCACATATAAAGGCCTTAAATATCGTCCATGAACTTTGAGAAATAAGTAGTTAAACCTCCAGAAATACGGCAAACATTCGTAAATATTACATGTCAAAATTCTTATTTTCCATGTGACTTTCTTAGACTCTAGCCAATTTTAAAATACTATATATATGTACCAAATTAAAGGTCTTGAAATTCTCTACATTTCACTCGGTTAGTGTATGGATTATCTCTAATTACTTTCAAGATAAAAGCCATTAAACCTTGCGATAACGGCAAAATCTACAAATTCTACATGTTTAAATTCTTATTTTTTAATGTAACTTCCTTATATTTTAACCTATTTCAAAACTCTAGGGACCAAAATAATCGTATTGATATTCTCTACATTTTACTTACTTTATATATATATAGGCTTATTTTCAACTGATTTCAAGATAAAAGCTTTTAAACCTGGAGAAAACGGCAAAAATCACTAAACTTATGTACAAGATTTTTTTTTTTTTGCCATTACTCTTATTCTTAGGTCAATCGTAAAACTTAATGCATCAAAAGAAACACCAAACATTCCTTATACAAATAATATTCATAAATCAAAAATTGTCGAGATATGAACTGTTAAACGCACTGAGGGTAACATAATTTTCGTTAACTCAACTGATTCAACCTCGATCATCAAAAACTAAATATCATTTTAATGATCATTCAGAGCACTACAAATCATACGCATAGTGTCTCGATAGAATATTTATCGTTTTTGAGATATTTATAATTAAATCTGAAGAAAAATCCAATAATTGAAATATGACCCTGACCTTTGCAATTTTCCGAAAACGGAAGTGACATTTCTGCATAGGATCTTATGCTGCATGTTCAGTAAAATTTTAATGCAAATCAAACAAAAATAAAGCATACAGGGCTTAAAAATCGTTTAAATTCAAAGCAAAAGTGTTTGCCTTATGACGTCAGGTGACGTCATGACGTTCATCTTCTCAGAATGTAAAGTAGACTAAGAGACACATATTCTGTCCAATTATGAGCTTTCTAACTCTTCTGGAAGCAATCTTATATGTAGTTGACCGCTTACAACCGTCAAGAGACGTCATAGGCAAATGAAAATCTTTGAAATACAAAATTAGCTATGTGAAGCATATGCCATAAAATTTTCATAGTGACGTTTGCAACATATTGATGTTAATACGTAGAAACTAGAAATTATTTTTCATCTTATGACGTCATATGACGCCAAAATGACGTTCATCTTCTCAGAAAGTAAAACAGACTTGAAGACATTATTTCAAAACATCAGTTCCCTAACTCATCTGGAAGCGATTTTATAGGTATTTGAAATTTGACGTCATTGGTTCGAATCTTGGATTTGCCATACAACCATTGCCTTTCTGAATTTTGAAGCACAACTAGAGCGTAACATACACATTCTGTGAAATTTTGATGAAAATCGGTCCAGAAATAACGGCTGTAGACCGCGTCCAAACATTTTTAGACGACGTCAAGTTTGACGTCAAAACACGTCATAGGCAAATGAAAATCAATGAAAAACAAATTGTTCAATGAGAAGCATACACTATCAAATTTTCAAGGTGCATGGATGTTTGCAACATATAGAAATTGATACGTAGAAATTAGAAATTAGTTTGTACCTTATGACGTCATATGACGTTCATTTTCTCAAAATGTAAAAAAGACCTAAAGATATATATTTTGTCCAAATATCAGCTGCCTAGCTCATAAGGAAGCAATTTTATACGCATTTGAAATTTGACGTCAATGGTTCGAATCTTGGATTCGCCATAGAACCATTGCCTTTTCGAATTTTGAGAAACGGACACCGGGCTGCACAACTAGAATCTAACCTACATATTCTGTGAAATTTTGATGAAAATTGGTCCAGAAATAATGGCTGTAGACCGCGTACAAACTTTTGTAGACTTTCTAAATCATCTCGAAGCGATTTTATATGTTTTTGAAATTTGACGTCAATGTTTCGAAACTTGGATTCGCCAAAGAACCATTGCCTTTTCGTCTTTTCGAATTTGTAAAACAGGACCCGGGATACACAACTAGAGCGTTACATATACATTCTTTGAAATTTGCTGAAAATAGGTCCAAAAATAATGGCTGTACACCGCGTAAAACCTTTTTGTCCTGACGTCAAATCTGATGTGATATAACGTCAAATTAATATGAATTACATTGCATTCTAAAGCATTTCTAAAGTATATACCATAAGATTTCATGGTCCTGGGAAGTTAACAACATATTAAATTTACGCGTATATATCAGAAATAATTTTTGACCTTATGACGTCAAATGACGTTCATCTTCATAGAATGTAAAGCACTCTTGGAGACTTATTTACTTTCCAAATATTAGATTTCTAACTCATCTGGAAACGATTTTATACGTATTTAAAACTTGACGTCAATAGTTCGAATATTGGATCCGCCATAAAACCTTTGCATTTTTGAATTTGGAAGAACGGACACCGGGATGCTCAACTATAACCTAATATACACTTTCTGTGAAATTTTTATGAAAATCGGTTCATAAACAATGGCTGTAGACCGCGTACAAACTTTTGTAGCATATGGCAAGTGTAACGTCATATGACGTCATAGGCATATGAAAACTGTAGAATTAAAAATATCAACGTTTGAAGCAAAATGTCATATAATTTCCATTTCCATGGACCATTTTAACGTATAGACATTTTCTTGTAAATATTAGAAATAGATTTTCATGCAATGACGTCATCTGACGTCACATGACGTTCATTTTCACAAAATCGTTCAGTCATCCATAAACCTACATAATGTTCAAATATCAACTTTCTATCTCATATGGGATCGATTTTATAAACATTTGAAAATTAACGACATCGGTTCGAATCTTGGATTCTCCATAGAACCATGGTCTTTTAGAATTTTGAAAAACGGATAGCGTGATGCACAGCTAGATCTTAATATACATATTCTGTGAAAATTTGATGAACATCGGTTCATAAGTAATGTCTGTAGACCGCGTACAAACTTTTGTAGAATATGTCAAGTGTGACGTCATATGACGTCATATGCCTATAAAAATTATTGAAATAGAAATTATATCGTGTAAAACATATGCCATTAAATTTTTATTGCTCTTCGACCATTTCAACATATAGAAATAATCTTGTTTATGTTAGTAATATATTTTCTTATAATGACGTCACGTGACGTCATACGATGCAAATTTTCAAAATATTTTTAAGACTCCGAGAGACCTACATACTGACCAAATATCAACTTTCTATCTCAAATAGGACTGATTTTATAAGCATTTGAAAATTTACGACCTTGGTTCGAATCTTGGATTCGCTATAGAACCTTGGCAATTTCGAATTTTGAGAAATTGACACCGGGATGCACAACTAAAACTTAATATACACATTCTGTGAAAATTTGATGAAAATCGGTTCATCAATAATGGCTGTAGACCGCGTACAAACTTTTGTAGCTTATTTCAAGTGTGACGTCATATGACGTCATAGAGATATGAAAATCATAGAAATCAAAATTTCAGCGTTTGAAGCATGTGTCATTAAATTTTCATTGCCCTTCGATAATTTCAACATATGGAAATATTCTTGTTAATATTAGAAATACATTATCATATTATGACGTCACATGACGTCATATGACAGTTATTTTCACAAAATGTTTAAAACTACTAGAGACCTATATACTGATTAAATATCAACTTTCTATCTTAAATAGGACAGATTTTATAAGCATTTAAAAATTTACGACCTTGGTTCGAATCTTGGATTCGCTAAAGAAACATGGACTTTTCGAATTTTGAAAAACGGACACCGGGATGCACAACTAGAACTTAATATACACAATCTGTGAAAATTTGATGAAAATCGGTTCACAAACAATGGCTGTAGACCGCGTACAAACTTTTGTAGCATATTTCAAATGTGACGTCATATGACGTCATAGGCATATGAAAATCATAGAAATCAAAATTTCCTCACGTTACTAATAAGTCATAAAAATTTCATCGTCCTAGGAGTATTGCAACATAGAAAAATAAGCGTTTAGTTAGGAAGAAAAAAAGAATAATAATAATGATAATAAAAAAACAGTACAAACCCAATAGGACTTTCTGCCGAAAGGGCAGAAAGTCCTAATAAACATAACAAACCCAATAGGACTTTCTGCTTTAAGCAGAAAGTCCTAATAAACAGTACAAACCCAATAGGACTTTCTGCTTTAGGCAGAAAGTCCTAATAATAAACACTAGATTTCATTCGTTGATACGAATGATAGGACTTTCTGCTAAAATTGAAAAATATTAAGATTAATTCCGTGAGAAAGAATATATATTAAATTCTGTAACCTTTACTCTTTTTTTTTTCGTATGGACTTCTTTTAGCTTTGACGTCACATGACGTCATAGGGTGCTGGAAATTATTTTGTTCTGAAGCGCATACTCTACTGTCGTAACTCTGAAATTTTCATTATTCTGAACAACTGGCATCATGTCAAAATCATTGCCTTAAAATGAAAATTAAGAAGTATGCTTATGACGTCATATGACGTCAAGACTCAAAATATATGTAGAAATTCTGCAGAACTGCAAACTGTGTAAGTTTCAACTTTTTATCTCATCCTGAAGCTCTTTAATCCTAAAATGAAATTTTCGGTCCTATGTTGGAATCTTATTTCAGCCACAGAGCTTCGGTCGTTCGAAATTTCTGTTAACTGACAGGGTATGCACACCTTAGTTTCAAGATATACCATCTGTGAAAATTTGAATAAAATCCGGCCATAAATGGCAGCTGTAGAGCGTGAACACCATTTTTCACTATTTTAAACTGTGACGTCACATAACGTCATAGGGTGCTGTAGATGCTTTTATTCAAAAGCGCATACTTAACTGTCATAACTCTGAAATTTTCATTATTCTGAACAACAGGCATCATGTCGAAATCATTACCCTAAAATGAAAATTAAGAAGTATGCCTATGACGTCACATGACGTCATATGACGTCACGACTCAAAATGTTTGTAGAAATTCTGCAGAACTGCAAACTGTGTAAGTTTCAACTTTCTATCTCATCCTGAAGCTCTTTAATCCTAAAATGAAATTTTCGGTCCTATGTTCGAATCTTATTTCAGCCACAGAACTTCGGTCTTTCGGAATTTCGGTTAGCTGACAGGATATGCACACCTTTGATTCAAGATGTACCATCTGTGAAAATTTGATGAAAATCCGGCTATAAATGACGGCTGTAGAGCGCGAACACCATTTTTCACTATTTTTAGCTGTGACGTCATGTGACGTCATAGGGTGCTGAAGATGCTTTTGTTCAAAAGCGCATACCTTACTATCATAATTCTGAAATTTTCATTATTCTGAACAACTGGCATCATGTCGAAATCATTGCTCTAAAATGAAAATTAAGAAGTATGCCTATGACGTCACATGACGTCATATGACGTCACGACTCAAAATATCTGTAGAAATTATGCAGAACAGCAAACTGTGTAAGTTTCAACTTTCTATCTCATGCTGAAGCTCTTTAATCCTAAAATGAAATTTTCGGTCCTATGTTCGAGTCTTATTTCAGCCACAGAACTTCGGTCTTTCGGAATTTCGGTTAGCTGACAGGATATGCACACCTTTGATTCAAGATGTACCATCTGTGAAAATTTGAAGAAAATCCGACCGTAAATGATGGCTGTAGAGCGCGAACACCATTTTTCACTATTTTTAGCTGTGACGTCATGTGACGTCATAGAGTGCTGAAAATCATTGAAATCAAAATTTCCTCACGTGACTAATACGCAATAAAAATATTATCGTCCTAGGACTATTGCAACATATTAAAATAAGCGTTTAGTTAGGAAGAAGAAAAGAATAATAATAATAAACATAACAAACCCAATAGGACTTTCTGCTTTAGTCAGAAAGTCCTAATAATAAACTAGATTTCATTCGTTGATACGAATGATAGGTTTAATTAAAAAAAATTAAACCGTTTTTTTTTCGTATGGACTTTTCATGCATGAACTTTGTGAAATAAGCCATATTCCAAAAATAAATAAATTTTTATTTTGATATCGCTTTCTTATGACTTGACCAATTATAGTATTCTAGGCCAAAATAAATGGCCAAAACCCAAAATTAAAAAAATTTTTTTTTTTTGGGAAAAAATAGTAAATCACGGTGCACCCTGGCAGGCTCTCTGCGGATATCGCTATATCAGCAGCTCTCTGCGTTTGCACCGGTCATTCTCTGCCATAAACACTAGCAAACGCTGGACGGAACGGAAAGAAACAGACCAATGGTCGTTTTTCAAAGGTGAGTTGCTCAATATTAAGTATTGCACGGAATATTAGAGTATTTTAGCTATGTATATGCGTGTAAACTTTTCAATTATATACATAGCTAAGATACTCTAATATTCCGTGCAATACTTAACATTGAGCATTTCACCTTTGAAAAGTGACCATTGGTCTGTTTCTTTTCCTTCCGTCCAGGTTTGCAAGTTTTTATGGCAGAGAATGACCGGTGCGAACGCATAGAGCCTGCCGATATAGCGATTTCCGCAGAGAGCCTGCCGATATGGTTATGCACCGTGTAAATGCTACCATGCAATAGAATCGTCGACGCGTGTAGCCTCGTGAGTTAAATTCCAATAACGCTTGTATATACGATCGAGAGGACTGTATTACACAAAGTTACTTCATTTTGCGCTTTTAGCTAACGGACAAATAAGCTTGCAGCGTCTTGAACGGATGACATGTGTTGATCATTTTGTTTCAAACGTCTACACTTATACACGCTCATGGTATCTCAAGCTGGCAATTAAATTACATTGTACTATAACATATATTTTCACATAGGTTATCATTTATCATAAATTTGGAATATAGCTTATACAACATTTATCGATTGATGCAACAATAAAGTCGGGATATTGCAATGTTTCAACAACGGTCTAAATGACATGTGTCAAAACGCTCAAAGGATTATGGGTAACGCAATGCTGCAACTAATATGTATAAGTAACGTAAATAAAATGATTTGACAAAACATTAAATCATTGTCAACACTTGTTTAGTTTGTTTGTTGGGTTTAACGTCCCACCGACAGAATTTCAGTCATTTGGAGACGATGTCTACTTAATGCAGTTATAGTGCTGCCACACTGCAGTATCACGCCGTAGACATGTGGCATGATACCACACCCAGTCACATTATCCTGATACCGAGCCAACCAGTCCTGCAACTACCCTTATATGCTGAGCGTCAAGCAGGGGAGCTATAACAGTACCATTTTTTACGACTTTGGTATCGAACCCACGACCTCCCGCTCCCGAGGCGGACGCTCTAACCACTCGGCCACCGGGAACGGTACACTTGTTTAGCTAGTAATATCAATATGATATATGTAAAAAGTTTTTTTTTTTTTGCAATTTCTATGACAAATACATATCTGTAAACTTACATTTTCCGAAAATGCTTCAATTAAGGTGAAAGCGAAAGTAGGATATTTTATGAAAATTCTTACAATTGGCTTTAAATTGGTATTTTTTATGTAACTTCCTTATTTTTGTATCAATTTCAAAACTCTAGGTACCAAAATAATCGTCTTAAAATTCTCTACATTTCACACGCTTTATCTATAGGAATATTTTTAATATTTTTTGAGATACAAGCTCTTAAACCTCATGAAAAATGAAAAAATCACCAAAGCTATATGCACGAATTTCGTTTTTTCCCTATTACTCCATGAATCTTAGGTCAATCATCAAACTTTAGGCATCAAAAGAACGGCCAAACATTGCTCTACAAATAATATTCATCATCATATTTTCAAAAATCAAAGGTTTTCGAGATATGAACTGTTAAACACACCGAGGGTTACCAAATTTTCCGCCATAACTCAACCGATTCAACCCCGATCATCAAAAACTAAATATCATCTGAAAGGTCTTTCTAAGCACTACAAATTATATGCATAGTGTCTCGATAGAATGTTTACCGTTTTTGAGATATTTAAGGCCGAAGAAAAACCCGATAATTGATATATGACCTTGACATTTGGGATTTTCTGGAAACGGAAGTGACATGGCTCCATAGAATCTAATACTGCATCTTCAGACAAAATTTCAAGCAAATCATACAAAAAATAAAGCCTACAGGGATTAAAAACCGTTAAGTTTTAATACGAAAGTTTTAATAGCATTATGACGTCATGTGACGTCATATGGCGTTCATCTTTTCAGAATGGAAAGAAGACCTAGAGACTAATATTCAGTCCAAATATCAACTTTCTAGCTCTACTGGAAGCGCTTTTATACGCATTTGAAATTTGGCGTCATTAGTTAGAATCTTGGATTCGCCATAAAACCTTTGCCTTTTCGAATTTGGAAACAAGGACACTGAAAGGCACAACTAGAGCCTAACATACACATTCTGTTAAATTTTGATGAAAATCGGTCCAGAAATAATGGCTGTAGACCGCGTACAAACTTTTTCACCTGATGTCGAATCTGACGTTATATGACGTCACATGAATATGAAATTCATTGCATCCGAAAGCACATGGTTTGAAATATATGCCATAAAATTTTCATTGTTCTGAGTCAATGGCAACACCTCAAAATTAACACAAATATAAGAGGAAGAAAAAAAGAATAATAAGAATAATAAAAAAAACATTACAAACCCAATATGACTTTCTGCCGAAAGGGCAGAAAGTCCTAACTAGATGTCATTCGTCTAAACGAATGATAGGACTTTCTGCAACCTGTGTTAATGCAAAATGCAGGAGATAGAAGTTTCATGTAATGACTCACCTCTGGTAGTATTTCATGTTCATGCTGAACAATTGACATTATATTCCGCGAAAAAAAAGCGTTTAGTTACGAAGAAATAAAAAAAATAGCAGTAGTAGTAGTATGCTTATGACGTCATATGACGTCGCGACTCAAAATATATTAAGAAATTCTGCAGAACTGCAAACTGTGTAAGTTTCAACTTTCTATCTCATCCCGAAGTTCTTTAACCCTAAAATGAAGTTTTTGGTCCTATGTTCGAATCTTACTTCAGCCACAATACTTCGGTTTTTCGGAATTAAGGTTAGCTTACAAAATATTCACACCTTAGTTTCAAGATGTACCATCTGTAAAAATTTGAAGAAAATCTTATCATAAATGGCGGCTGTAGAGCGCGAACACCATTTTTCACTATTTTTAGCTGTGACGTCATGTGACGTCATAGGGTGCTGAAGATGCTTTTGTTCAAAAGCGCATACTTTACTGCAATAACTCTGAAATTTTCATTATTCTGAACAACTGGCATCATGTCGAAATCATTGCCCCAAATTAAAATTAAGTGGTATGCTTATGACGTCCTCTGACGTCACGATTCAAAATATTTGTAGAAATGCTGCAGAACTGCAAACTGTGTAAGTTTCAACTTTTTATCTCATCCTGAAGCTCTTCAATCCTAATAAGGAATGTTTGGTCCTATGTTCGAATCTTACTTCAGCCACAGAACTTCGGTTTTTCGGAATTTCGGTAAGCTGGCATGATATCTACACCTTAGTTTCAAGGTGTACCATCTGTGAAAATTAGAAGAAAATCCAACCATAAATGGCGGCTGTAGAGCGCGAACAACATTTTTCAATAGTTTTAGCTCTGACGTCACATGACGTCATAGGGTGCTGAAGATGCTTTTGTTCAAAAGCGCATACTTTACTGTCATAACTCTAAAATTTTCATTATTCTGAACAACTGGAATCATGGTAAAATCATTGCCCTAAAATGAATATTAAGAATTATGCTTATGAAGTCACATGACGACATTTGACTTCACGACTCAATATATATGTAGAAATTCTGCAGAACTGCAAACTGTGTAAGTTTCAACTTTCTATCTCATCCTGAAGCTCTTTAATCCTAATATGAAATTTTCGGTCTTATGTTTGAATCTTATTTAAGCCACAGAACTTCGGTCTTTCGGAATTTCGGTTAGCTGACAGGAAATGCACACCTAAGTTTCAAGATGTACCATCTGTGAAAATTTGAAGAAAATCCGACCATAAATGGCGGCTGTAGAGCGTGAACACCATTTTTCACTATTTTTAGCTCTGACGTCATATGACGTCATAGGGTGATGAAGATGCTTTTGTTCAAAAGCGCATACTTTACTGTCATATCTCTGAAATTTTCATTATTCTGAACAACTGGCATCATATCGAAATTATTGCCCTAAAATGAAAATTAAGAAGTATGCTTATGACGTCACATGACGTCATATGACGTCACGACACAAAATATATTAAGAAATTCTGGAGAACTGCAAACTGTGTAAGTTTCAACTTTCTATCTCATCCTGAAGCTCTTTAATCCTAAAATGAAATTTTCGGTCCTATGTTCGAATCTTATTTCAGCCACAGAACTTCGGTCTTTCGGAATTTCGGTTAGCTGACAGGATATGCACACCTTAGTTTCAAGTTGTACCATCTGTGAAAATTTGAAGAAAATCCGACCATAAATGACGGCTGTAGAGCGCGAATACCATTTTTCACTATTTTTAGCTCTGACGTCATATGACGTCATAGGGTGCTTTCAATCATTGAAATCAAAATTTCCTCACGTGACTAATAACCCATAAAAATTTCATGGTCCTAGGACTATTGCAACATATTAAAATAAGCGTTTAGTTAGGAAGAAGAAAAGAATAATAATAATAATAAAAAATGACGTCACGTGACGTCAAATGACGTTTATTTTCACATAATTGTTAAGACACCCAGAGACCTACTGACTGACTAAATTTCAACTTTCTATCTCAAATAAGACAGTTTTTATAACCATTTAAAAATTGACGTCCTTGGTTCGAATCTTGGGTCCGCCATAGATGCTTGGACTTTTCGAATTTTAAAAAACGGACACCGGTTTACACAATAAGAACGTAATATACACATTCTGTGAAAATTTGATGAAAATCGGCCCATTAATAATGGCTCTGGTCCGTGTACAAACTTTCGTAGTCAATTTCAAATGTGACGTCATATGACGTCACATGCTTCTGATAATCATTAAAATCGAAATTTCAGCATCTGAATCATTTGTCATTAAATTTTCATTGCCCTTCGACAATTTCAACTTATAGAAATACTCTTGTTAATATTAGAAATACATTATCATATAATGTCGTAACGTGACGTCATATGACATTTATTTTCACAAAATCTTTAAAACTCCCAGAGTCCTATATACTGACCAAATATCACTTTTCTATCTCAAATAGGACCGATTTTATAAGCATTTAAAAATTTACGACCTTGGTTCGAATCTTGAATTCGCTATAGAACCATGGACTTTTCGAATTTTGAAAAACGGACACCGAGATGCACAACTAGAACTTAATATACACATTCTTTGAAAATTTGATGAAAATCGGTTCATAAACAATGGCTGTAGACCGCGTACAAACTTTTGTTGCATATTTCCAGTGTGACGTCATATGACGTCATAGGCATATGAAAATCATAGAAATCAAAATTTCAGCACTTGATGCATGTGTCATTAAATTTTCATTGCCCTTCGACAATTTCAACATATAGAAATATTCTTGTTAATATTAGAAATACATTATCATATAATGACGTCACGTGACGTCATATGACATTTATTTTCACAAAATATTTAAAACTTCTAGAGACTTATATACTGACTAAATATCAACTTTCTATCCTAAATAGGACAGATTTTATATGCATTTCAAAATTTACGACCTTGGTTCGAATCTTGGATTCGCTATAGAACCATGGACTTTTCGAATTTTGTAAAAGGGACACCGGTATGCACAACTAGAACTTAATATACACAATCTGTGAAAATTTGATGAAAATCGGTTCACAAACAATGGCTGTAGACCGCGTACAAACTTTTGTCGACAAATTCGAGTATGACGTCATATGACGTCATAGGCATATGAAAATGATAAAAATCAAAATTTCATCGCATCAAGTAAATGCCATAAAAATTTCATGGCCCTGGGACCATTGCAACATGCTTAAATTAACGCTCAGTTTGGAAGAAAAAAAGAATAAGAAGAATAAAAAAACATAACAAACCCAATAGGACTTTCTGCCAGTAGGCAGAAAGTCCTAAAAAACAGTACAAACCCAATAGGACTTTCTGCCGAAAGGGCAGAAAGTCCTAATAACTAGATGTCATTCGTTTAAACGAATGATAGGACTTTCTGCAACATCTGCTTTATATAGTATATATAGAAGATGACATAATAGATAATCTGTCCAAATTGAAACTTTCTATCTCCTCTATTTCTATATAAAATAGCACAAATAGAACACATTCTGTGAATTTTAATAAAAGTCCGCCCATATCTTGCACATGTAGTTTACATACAAAATTTATACTATGTCATATGACATGAAAGAAAAATGAAACAGTGTTCAAATGTAAGTTTCTAACTTTCATCACACATAGAATTTCATCACTCCAGCTCAGTTGTAACCTTGTTTAATTTTAGCCTCAGTAGGAAGAAGTATTGAATATGTGTATAGTGCTATATCCTTTCGACACCTGTAACGTAGTTAAACATATTTAGCGATTTTGGCGTGTTTGGGCTTCCGTAGTTTTGCCATAAATTCCTGGAATTTCGAACTATGGTGATATTTTGAAAGGTAACATCCCAGCCTATTTGAAAAAATATACGAGGTTAAACCACCTTTAAATTCTAATGTAGATTTTTTCAATACTATTTCAAATGAACTTTCAGAAGATGAAAAACAAAAATGCGAAGGACTTTTAACCGAATATGAATGTCTTCAGGCATTAAAAGAAATGGAGAATAACAAAAGTCCAGGATCTGATGGAATTATGACAGAATTTTATAAATTTTTTTGGAAAGACATCAGTAAATATTTAATTGAATCGTTGAATTTTTCATTTCAAAAAGGAATGCTAACTGATTTACAACGTCAAAGCATCATAACATTAATTCCAAAACAAAATAAAGACTTGACAAATTTATCTTTAAATATTGATTACAAAATTGCAACTAAATAATAGCAAATAGAATAAAAAAGTACTAAATAAAATTATTTCGCAATCTCAAACAGGATTTATGAAAAATCGATATATTGGAGAGAATGTTCGTTTGATTCTCGAAGTATTAGACTATTTAAACAATGAAAATAAACCAGGATTATTATTTTTCGCTGATTTCGAAAAAGCATTTGATACTGTTAACCATGAATTCATATTCAGATGCCTAAAACATTTTAATTTTGGAGATACTTTAATAAAATGGGTAAGAGTATTTTATAACAATATTAACAGTATAATTATAAATAATGGACACTTAAGTGAAAGTTTTTCAGTACAAAGAGGAGTAAGACAAGGATGTCCTCTGTCATCGACATTATTTTTAATTTGCATAGAAATACTAGCAAATTATATAGAAAAGGATAAAGAAATAATTGGAATTAAAATAAATAATACTGAAATCAAACAAACACTTTTTGCTGATGATGCAATCTTTTTTAATAATGGATCTGAACAGTCATTAAAGAGACTTGTTCACGTCATAACAAATTTCGGATATTTATCTGGTCTAAATCTAAATAATTCAAAATGTACAATACTGAAATCGGGGTCATTGAAAAATAAAAATTTAAACTATTGTAAAGACAAAAAATTTAATTACACATCTACATCTGCAAAAACATTAGGAATAACCTTTTTTAATGAAAAACACAAAAATACAAGATATAATATAGAACAAAAAATCGAAGAATTTCAAAATTGTTTAAAACAATGGCAACACAGAAAACTAACATTGATTGGTAAGATCACTGTTATAAAAACTTTTGCACTCCCAAAACTTATATACCCATTTACAGTGCTACCAAATCCATCATGTAAAACAATTCAAGATATAAATAGGTACATGTTCAACTTTATATGGGATAATAAACCAGATAAAGTAAAACGAGATATTT
>CM037789.1:26834341-26846773 GCA_021229015.1 Solen grandis | reverse complement strand
CTTAAGTTTATATCAGTGTTTGTATCATTTATAATTGCATTTTTTCATTAATAAGAAATTGTCTGCTTAGCGGGGTTAGTGAAATGATTATTTTTCCCGCTTAACACAGGTGTTTGCTGCACAGGTTTAATTGTACACTGCACATTTAATTTCACATAGCATGTTTAATTGAGCATGCAACGGTTTAGCATACATAACAGGTTTAATTAGACATGATCATTTGTACATAACCGTCTTGTTTTTACAAAACAAGTTTAATGGTACATATATTCATAACTTCAGCTATAATTGTACAGGGACATGATTTATGAATATGTCAATGGAAAAAAAGTCACGATCCTAAATATTCCAAACTGATTAGTTTTTAGTCTCACAGGAAACATTTCAATTCCTTCCTGATTTATCAAATAATGAAATACTATATATCTTGTCTGTATTCTGTAATTACGTATATTTAAACTGGTCGTGCCTAACTATATATATATCTTATAGAATACCAAAGTCAATTTGAAATTGAAACAAGAACAAAACAATATGATCTTACTTGCGTTTTTTGTTTGTTTGTTTGTTTTTTTTGTTTTTGTTTTTTTGACTTAATGTCATACAGAATGTTCTATGCAGATACATCATCGAATTAAATACATGTAATTTACAACTGTAATTCCAAGTTATCAGAATATTCCTATACGATAGTAAGGTCGGGTGTCATCTGAACCAGTGTAGGACATACAACACAGAAGTTATTGGGAAATGTATTTCGTTTTGAGTGATATATCGAGGAATAGTCCACGGTGTTTCGTTCAGATGCGCACGAAGGTATATACCACGCAAAACGAAACTCATTTTCCATTTTATCACGTCTACTTGACTGAGAAGCTTAAAGTTAAGCATATTTTATACGATTTACTTTAAGAATCATGTTACGCCTTAAAATATGCTTTATAATCGGTTACGCCATATAATATGCTAGTCATGCTACACCATTTAATATCTAGTCATGCTACGTCATATAATATACTAGTCATGCTACGTCATATAATATGCTAGTCATGCTACGCCATGTAATATACTAGTCATGCTACGTCATATAATATACTAGTCATGCTACGTCATATAATATGCTAGTCATGCTACGCCATGTAATATACTAGTCATGCTACGTCATATAATATACTAGTCATGCTACGCCATGTAATATACTAGCCCAAATCTTTAAACGCAATCGTTGGATTTGAAGCGAACTTTCGATTTGGTCAAATCCAAACTACGTCTAAGTCTCAACATAAAAAAACACATAGCAATTTTCCGATGATGGATTTTCAGCAAAATTCAACTTAATATCGACAATAAACTACATGTATACGGAGTCTTTTTATGGAGCACCAATAATATACGTCATCTTTGAATCGACCATAATACATTCCTCGATCCTCCCATGTATAGAGCATGGTCTGTTAGAATAAATAAAGGTTTCGCCGAAAAGTCACAAAAAAATAGAATAAGCGAACGATTTATAGTCACGGATTTAACACTATGTCATGGTTTTCTACTTTATTTAACACATTGCAAAACAATGAGTTTAACCAATTGCTAAGAAAATCAGTATTATTTTTAATACACACGTTGACTAGGGTTACAATGCACTGAACAGTGTTTCACCTTCGTTCGGGCTTTACACATGCAACGGGTATTGAAAAAAAAACGTAACTGTGCGTGCCAATATCGAAAGACTTTTTCAACATCATTTGAGGTTTATACAGTTTCTTGATTCCTCTGGATAAATATCGGAAAATGAATACTGAATCATTTTCATTTGTCATCGCAGCTTTATGTTTATTCATAGAAGGTAAGATTTAATTATTTGCCTATCTTTAAATATATTGATTTTCATACTGAATGGACTCCCATACCCCTCTCTCTCCCCTCTCTCTTGAAGCTTTGTCTTTAATTAACCATTGATCTGCATTTATATGCAAAATGATTTCTATTAAGAACTTAAAGACTTTTTTTAAT
The DNA here is from genome assembly GCA_021229015.1 of Solen grandis. Classification (NCBI taxonomy): domain Eukaryota; kingdom Metazoa; phylum Mollusca; class Bivalvia; order Adapedonta; family Solenidae; genus Solen; species Solen grandis. Next base: position 26,844,760 of record CM037789.1, on the reverse strand, counting down.
CCCCATTGTATAAAACATTGATATTTTGTTTCAGAGGGCATCGTGTAAATAAATCATACTTACAATATTTGTAAACTTACTCAGTTACCATCTACAAAACAAAGAATGTATTATTATTATTATTATTATTATTATTATTATTATTATTATTATTCCTTAATTAAGCATCAACATGATCAGTATCAATACAAAGCACACAACATGAATTTTCGACAGTCGAAATACAGACGTAGTCCCTATATATTTCGCTGATAAATGATGCAAAACAGTTAAAATCAGTCGAGGAAAAGGGATACTTATATTTATCGATATTTCCAAGTTAATGTAGAATATAATGTACATCATTACCGTACAGATTGTCTTCAAGTAAAAAAAAGTTGGGCATTGTTCATAAACGTATCTTTGCATTACGACTAGTCACCGAAAAGTTAATCACAATTGTTAACTTACATGTTCATATGAACATCTCTTCGCAATTATTTTTATATCTGATAACATCTGATGTAATTTTATTCACAAATGTAAAACAACAAATACATATGACATGGTCTTATTCACAAATGTAAAACAACAAATACATATGACATAGTCTTATTCACAAATGTAAAACAACAAATACATATGACAAGGTCTTATTCACAAATGAAAACAGCAAATACATATGACATAGTCTTATTCACAAATGTAAAACAACAAATACATATGACATACACAAATTCGTATTTCTTATCTATGTCATCTTAAGAGCATTTAATTCATGATTTTAAGCATAAATGCTAATTTTTCTCAGTTGATTTTGCTTATTTTAGAATAACGAGCGTATGTCCATGAACATTTGGGATATACGTCGGAAAAAAAATGATAATTTTATACTAAGATTAATTCACAAAAGTATTATTTTATTTATTGTATTTCCTTGTTGTATTGTATATTAATAGACTCTTTATTATTCTCTTATCGTAGACGTGACTAGGGCAGTAACAATACGACGAGTGACGAGCACCAGTATAAAGCCGGGGATTTATATTCATAAATGATTATTTATGACTGTAGAGAGACAATTCAAAACATTACAAAAATATATACAGTTTAACATTTCCATTTATTTCTGTTATTATTTAAAACAAAGGGGTATCGATACTTTACACGTGTTTTACAAGTCCTAATAGACATCTGAGTGTATGTAAATTCTAACCTCTCTCTCTCTCTCTCTCTCTCTCTCTGCGTGTGTATTTCATTTTATAATAAACCAATTTAAAGGAAAACGTAAAAATCAGATCAGCCAGCAAGTATCCGTCAGTTTTTCAAGCAAGAGAATAGACACTATGCTAAAAGACAAATCAATCGTTTCTAACGTTGGATTATCCGAAATATAGATAATCTTGTATTGGTGTACGACCGCTTTTTATTTTACGATATTTTTTGCCAATAAAATATTTTCAGAATTGTTGAAGTAACGAGTTCAATATATTTTCTAAAACAACTAGTGTGATAAATAAAGATATTTAAATACAAGAAAATAGATAAAAACAAGAAAGTGTTTAACATCAGAGATGAAAACTATAGCAAATGACCAATCCCTTGAAGCAGTAGAATAATGATCATTGTTATAATGTATGATACCGATATAGGCCCGTTTACGGTATAAACTGGAACCTGTATTCATTGCAGTTAGATATTATTTGAATCAGAAGTTCATTTCGTCCATGCTTACATTTAAAGTTAAAAATCAAGCTCAAATGAAACACACGTAATCTAATTATACTTAAATAGTATTAAATTCCAATAAACTTATAACATATCATTGTTGCATTAACCTTTGATCGAAATACATACGTGTAAGTACTGAAACTGAAAATGAGATTGAAAGACTATGGCTGTATTATGTAAACGTTGATTTTATGAATGACGAAAAGTACTGTACATGTATATTGATTACACGATTAACACACAATCATTCATTCATAAAGGAGGGATATAGAGTTCCCTGGGTTGAAACCGGTCACCAGTCCTAGCGATTATTCAGCTAAAATATGATCGAAGGTAGTACTTGGCTTGTTCAATACAGCAACAGAAGAGGGGGCGGGGAACTGCTCTTCTTATGATAACTATAGAGAAAGGGGAGATAAAATTTACAACAAAAAAGCTAACTCTTTCCACTTACATGTCTTTTTTACATGCTTGATTTCATTTCTTTTGTTGGTTGGTTTTATTTTTAAAAAATCACTCAGAGGAGAAGTGCTGCGAGTACTTATATCTTCAGCATCAATGTTGATCATCATCATCATCATCATCATCATCATCATCATTTCAGTGACTACAGGAGTGGGGTCATGAGCATTTTTTTAAACAAAATCGTTATTATGAGCATACACACTATTGTCCACAGGTTGTATAGCCGGGGAGGATTGTCTCCGCTACCACCCGCACTACGACAAGAAGTATTGTGATGGCTACTGTTGCGATAAAAACGAGGACGGCTGTTGCAAAGACAAAGACGTGTAAGTTGATCCCCCCCCCCCCCCCCCCCCCCCTCTCTCTCTTTCTCAGCTGTCTACCTACTATAGAATCCTATTCGAGCCACTATAATCCTCGCATCTTCAACATTACGACCAAATAACACACGAGATTTAACAATCCTCGCGAGGATTTCGATAAGTATCGTCTTACTTCTCGTATGCCCTCTTAATTCGCTAAATTCTATATGGAACTGGTTCGCTATGCTTCTACATATATATCAGGTCCTAAGGCATCGTTTTAAGGGGGTGAACTATACAACCATTACATTTTATAGCGTTATTTCTTAATCTAAAATGTATTTATAGTTAGTGAACAGTATAAAACATGATAAACCTGCAAATTGATGGTGATTTTCAGCTTTCTTCTACGATCCCAATCATGTGACATAAATTAGAAAAATAATTTTTGGTGTTTACTGCAGTGACCTTGAATTCTAATCAGCAGGATATCAGATGTAATACTTCTCATGCCATTTATCTTAAAACCATTAAATGCAAATGTGAAATAATAATACCTGTAATAATGCGCTATAGGTCACCAAAACAAGACATAATGCACAGCAGTGTTGTGATACAAAAGTATATTATTGGAAGATATACAAGTAAAAATTACTGTAACTTTATAGTTAAAGATCAGCTAGGCTTATCAGCATTTATTGTTTGTGGCATTGCTTTGTTACCCCAGCGGATACAATTTCTATTAAATTAAGCGGTCTAATATTTATATAATTTCTTTGAAACTTTCAGAGTGAGAGTTTCTTTGTTTCTATAACGATAATGAGATGTTGGAAATTATCACGATGGGGAAAATGGCGGTATTAAATTGAGATAAAATAATTTTAATACATATAATTGATTTCCCTGCAATGGTTCCGCTATGTCGTGGACCACTTATACTCTACCAAGATAACCAAGGTAACCTAATGAAGCATTAGGAAACATCTCCGTGGAAGGCCATGAGGTCCGAAATGTAGCGGAACCATTACAGGGACCATACTTTAAGACTCCTCGTATCAAAAACAATATGTTCGGATATATACTATTTTTGATACGCGACAATTGCCGCATCGTTCAATGATCCAGATGACACAATGCTTTTCAGACAATACATTTACTAATTTCCTCATTCTTTAAATTGTTTAACAAAAGTGTAAGTTTATTTTATTAAGGAAACACATTAACGTAGTCTGGGTAATTTTAGCTTATTTAATTGATCACCATATTCGGGATCTTAGAGGATTCTCGAACAATCAAGTTTACGCCAATTTCAGCATCTCTTTCTGGATGAACCTTTACTTGTATTTTCACATATAGTCATCGATAAGAGTCCGAGTCATAGACCTCAAGGTAGATAACCTGGCCGTTAAGAGGTTGCAGGTTGCACGCTTTTCCATAATGAATATACCCTACCATAATAAATATTCAAGATGCTGCTGATAATAATGAATATGATTATAATAGTGATGATGATGATGATGATGATGATAATTATTATTATTAGCTCACCTAAGCAAAGCTCAGGGTGAGCTATTGTGATCCCGTGAGCGTCCGTCGTCCGTCGTGCGTCGTGCGGCGTCAACAATTTTTAGTGTTTACACTCTATCACCTTTATTTCTTACGCAATCATCTTCAAACTTTAAGACAATGTTTATGACCATAATGTCTCGATTGAGTTCGATTATGGCTAAGATCCGTCAATTAGGTCAAGAGTTATGCCCCTTTCAATATTCAAAAAATGCAAGATTTCACTTTGTTTACACTCTAGCATCTTCATCTTTTGAGCAATCATCTTCAAACTTTATGACAATGTTTATGATCATAATGTCTCAATTGTGTTTGAGAATGGCTGAGATCGGCCAATTAGGTCAGCAGTTAAGCCCCTTTTGATATAAATAAAATGCCAGATTTCACGTTGTTTACACTCTAGCATCTGCATCTTTTGAGCAATCATCTTCAAACTTTATGACAATGCTTATGACTATAATGTCTCGATTGAGTTCGATTAAAGCTGAGATCTGTTGATAGGGTCAAGAGTTATGCCCCTTTAAATATAAAAAAATGCCAGATTTCACTTTGATTACACTCTAGCATCTTCATTTTTTTAGCAATCTTTTTTAAACTTTAAGACAATGTTTATGCCCATAATGTCGCAATCGGGTTCAATTATAACTGATATTGACAAGTTAATTTAGGAGTTATGCCCTTTTCACCATAAAAAAGCCAGATTTCACTTTTACACCCTAGCATCTTTATTTCTTAAGCAATCATCTTTCTCAGGTGAGCGATCAAGAGCCATCTTGGCCCTCTTGATTTTATTATTATTATTATTATTATTATTAAACAGTAATTTAGGTTTGATTGTCGGCGTCGCAGTCGGGGGTTTATTCATCATTATTGCTGCCCCACTTACACTGTTCCTCTGCCACCAGAAAGCCAAGCGAAAAGGTCGCGTTGTAGATTCTTTGCCTCACAGTAAGTAAAACGGCAGCAAAAAACAAAAGAGAAATGTCTAGAAATATCAACCATGTAAAACAAAGACGTCTGATTAATTGATTTATTATTTTGATTGATTTGTTTCTACAAGAAATGTAAATTTTAGAATAACATTTTCTGAAAAGAAATTGTGCAAAATAAGCGTAAGCGTCATATATATGTGTATATGTTGATATATATTCGTAATAATAATAATATAATAATGATAACTATTGTTTTTGTTGATTGTTGCTGTTTTATTATTATTATTATTATTATTATTGGATAAAAAGATATGTAGATAATCAAGATTCATTAATGTTGATATTTTTACTGTTTCAGCAATGGTCTATACCACTGACATAAACTGCCAGGCGGTCTCTCCGCCGTACCCGAGATCGAGCCCCCCACCTACCTACTCAGGTTACGACGCCCCAGCTACATACACAGACGCGAGCGGCGTGACCTTCCCCCTTGTTCCATTTGGTCCACTTGGAAACAGCGCTGAACGGAATACATAGAGCATAAAATGGGAGAAAATGAACTGTGTACAATCCGTTTTGTGTTGTTGTTTTTGTTTTTAATTAGATAACTTCAAATATACGTTGGAATTGAAATGAGGCAAGCACCAAAATGTCGGATGAACTGCCGGATAGGACGTTCAATCAAAGGAACTAGAGAACAGGCCTTCCTTTGCTTTAATGATGGTCGCATATTTCATTTTCCTTATAAATTATATGTAAAAAATATGTTTTAAAGATGTGTTGTGGCATTTTATGGGTGAAATGTTGTTCTAGATTTACTTTGTTTAACCATAGTCCTGAAATTTGCATCAAGTGAACAGATCATGAAAAGAATTTTTTAAAATTAATTAAAGTTTGTTTATATTCGTCCTGTGAATGAAATATTAGGAGTTGTAAGAATTGTTCAATCAGCTAAAATATAGAATGGCTTAAATTTAACAAACAATACTTAGCGCATAGCAATACTTATTCAATAACTCAGGGCGAATTTCGCCTTTCGTGTTTTTTCTAATTAAAATACCCATGCTTTTATTGTTGCGCAATAAATATTGGCAGTAAAGGGCGTATGTAACAGGGTTTTTTTCTCCCTCTACAACTTTTCTGATTTTCAAATACATTTTGTAAAAAAAAAATAATAATAATAATAAAAAGAATGCGCTTGAATACGAAAAGGCAAAGAATCGCCGTGCTCGTTTTATGCTACGTTTGGTAGCATTGGTAGCAGGTTTGTTTTAATAAATATGTGAAATATACATGTCTTGTTAAAAAGAAGTAAAAATATACAAATAGAAGACAGACATATTTACAGTTAATAATTATTGTTAGATTTATCTAAATTAATCGTTCGAATATCCTTAGGTACTTCATTTCTTAAAGAAATGGACAACAACAGATATGATTTTAGTTTAAACTTAGTTTGGGAAATGAGAGAGAAAAAATAGTTTCCTCTTTTTAATTTTTACAGAAACTCCTTCAATAGAGTTTTTTTTTCATTTCTCCTGTAAATATTCTTTAATGGTTACTTGGACAAAAAATGAAAAGAGTAAAGATCACTGATTTATTTTTTAGCTACTGAGCTGTTTATATGGTAACTGTCTTATGCTAAAATAGAAAACAAAGTTTAAAATCTATTAAACATACTTAATTCATTTAAAATTAATAAACTATTTGAAAAGGAAATGTTATAAATACAAACAGACGTCATTTACTTAATCGAATCATCTCTTTTAGCGTAGTTGTGCCGACATTGACATTATGACAGCTTATACCCAAATATGTGAAATATCCGAAATATTTAACACTTAACATACGCCAAAACAAACGCCCTTTATAAGGTAATAATTCATTTCAACGTAAACATTTACTTTAATATTTAGTTTGATTTAAGAATTTAGGAAGAATTATATGGCGCTAAGTTGTGTAGCTGAAATTCAAGCCAGGCCATATTGTTTGTTAATTAGGAAATACAATTAGACAAAAACCGAATCTTGCACTGACGAAAGAGAAGAGCTCGTATAATTGTTATACACAAAATTATAATCTTCGTTTCACTTTTTGATAACAAAGCTATTTTTTTAACTGTACAATAACTGTTTGTTTTATAACTGAATTAATTACAGCATCCGGTCGGCTCCTATTTCTACGTCCATTTGGAAACGAGTTCTTACAGGATAAAATCATACTATTAAAACCTTTTGACTGTGCCATGGTAGTGCCTGTTAATTCAAGCCAGAGTCTGGCCACATACAGTAGTGTTCCGGGCCCGGAGTCCTTCACTCTAGCTCGTGGTACACTTGTACAAGTTGATATATATATATATATATATATATATATATAACTCTGACATAGAACAAACAAATCGTATTTCACATAATTAAAGAAAGAAGGAGAAAACAATTGTAAAAAAATAGTAAAAAAGGCTGTCTCAGAAAAAAAAGAAACGTAGCCACATTTGCAGGTTGTAACTCGGTTTCCGCAGGTGTAGTCAAATATATATATATATATAACTGGTATATTAACCCACAAATTCATTATATGTATTTTGATAATGTTTATACTTACACCCACGCGAAACATTTATACACACCACGTCACGCCACAATAATCACATCTGTATCTATATGTACATGGATATGATACACCTCAATTCGTGGTATCCCACAATTTTGGATTTACACGCAACGGTTAGGAAGTGTTGAGCTTATTTTAATACGTAACATGGCGACGTGTAAGTCACACGAAGAATATTTTGACTACACCTGCACATACTGTCGTGATAAGAACCGGATCAGGGAGGCTGTGAAGTTTTGCCAGGAGTGTCATAAGTATCTGTGTACTTCCTGTTTGGAGCAACATAACGACCATACCTTGGTGGAACCGTCAGCCGCTGTCGGAGGTAGTGTAAAGCCTACGGAAAAATGTCGCATACATGACCAAATACTTGTGGAACTATGGTGTAAGGATCACGATGAAGTCCTTTGTAACATATGTGCCTTTAATGATCATAGGTAAGTACAAGCCAGAAATATGGACATTTTGCTATAAATATGATGTAACGTTATATATGAATTCTAAAAATATTGTTAAACGTATGGTCAACATGTTACTTAAAGTGTTAACAGTTTGATTTAAATGTCTTTTACTGATGCGTGTATGAAATATTTGGTAGCAAATAATATAGCCTATGTAAAAATGGTATTTTGAAGTTAGATATGGTTGAATAAAGAAACTCTGTTTTATTTATATTAATAAGACAATACACTGATTGAATACTGAATCAATTTTATAACAGAGTGCGCTGACTTTATGTTTTTAAAAACAAATTAGAAAAGAATATTACAACGTTGATATCAGTTAAATTATAATTACAAATGCATGCTTTCAGAGAGAAAGAGAATCTTAACAAAATATTTCTAACAGTAGGAGTACGTACCGGGTACATATTTTCGTCAAGTATCTTTCGAATCGATTTTATGTCGTTATATTGATGAGGTGCGCGTCATGGCACGCTACAATGATGGTTGGGCGTCGGTCATCCGTCAGTACTTTGAAATGGTTTGGTTACTCTTAAGCATTTACGTATATTGACCTTTCGGGTAATATATAAAATGGAAACAAATCAGTCATTTATCTCATGCACACTGTATCCGCCAAACGTTTGGCCATGTATATTTTGTTTATATTTGTCAACTAGGATGATATAAAAGTGACACTAAATGTATGAACATACCATTCCTCTGGCAACATCATTTCTTAAGTGTCTGTGTTTGAGTCGCTGACTCACGATCACTCAGCCGCTTACCGCTGTGGGATCAAGTTCCGGTAAGGTCACACGGAGTAGCATTCCAGCTGGCTTGCGGGTGGTAAATGGCTAATCCCGGCCGTTTCGAATTCTGAAGATTGACGGCCTCTATATAGGTGCACATCTGTTCTGTGCATTCGGGGTCTCCCTCCACCTGTAAAAAGCTTGACGTCGTTATATAACTGCGATACTGTCGCAGCGACGGTACATTCCAGTACACAAATATACATTCTATAAAGCTACATAAAACATGGCCTGGTTATAGGCAATATTAACTCTGTAGGTCTAGAAATCAGGTTGGTCTAGATACATAAAATATGTTGCTCACTTTTTTGTCATTGTGGCTCTCTAAATGTCATTAAGAAGACGAATACATGATGCAATGCCACCAAAGTCACCATATCAGAGATATTAACAGTATATCAGTTATAAAACCATGAATTATTATCATTTCAGATGTTGTAGAGACGTTAAGATTATCGCCGACAACACCGACGATCTAGTGCAGTATGGTGAACTACAAGAGACGAAAGACGGTCTGAAAAGGACAAATGTGCGACTGGCTATGCTGAAAACTGAAATGAATGTGGCAGAGGAAGAACTGCTGAATGAAAAGGAGCAATACCTAGAAATGATAAGACAGCAGAAAAGGAAACTGAACCACATTGTTGAGACACTTGAAAGGGTGGCCCAGGAGGAGATCGATGTTTGGTACGACGAAAGGAGAAGCAAGATTACTGAAAACCAAGATGGTTATGATCGACTTGAGAGAGACACAGTCACATGTCTTAAGGAGCTGAATATTTCTACAGAGAACAAGCCGCAGCTGTTTGTTTCCATGAAGAAGGGACAGAAGTTACTTATAACTGCCACGGATTTTGCTGCGCGTAGAGACACCAAAGTAACAACTGACAAAAGGTATGAACTCATTTGTGACATAAATAAGTCCTTAGAAAGGTTTCAGTCTCTTGGGACATTCCAACAACAAACCCATCTCTATATAGTGACTGGGACAAGACAGATTAATGTTCAAGTCTCCCGGGATTCAAACACCTGTAACATATATGACACGTGCCTTCTCTCTGATGGTTCCACGGTGGTGACCGACATCAGTAACAAGAGACTGAAGCGGTTGGACAGCTCGACCTACACCGTTAGAGACCACTGTAACCTGCCGGGACACCCACATTGTGTTTGCTGTGTGGGGCTGCAGGAAGTGGCCGTGAGTCTTGCGTCCAGTAACAAGATCCAGTTTGTGTCTGTTGGTAATAGTATGATTCCAACAAGGAGCATTCAGGTGAATCATTATTGTCTTGGTGTAGCTTACAGTGATGAGGAGCTCTTTGTTTCTGATGGAGGAAAGGATGTGTTTGTATACAGTCTGACAGGGCAACCACTGCGAAAGGTTAGTTTCAGTCCGTCTGGTGGGGCAACGTTCTCATGCACCAGACATCTAGCTGTAGTCGCGACAGACTTTACATTGCGGACTTGGACTTAGGAGTCATCTGTACAGACAGACAAGGGACAGAATTGTACAGGTACAAAGGTACACAGTTGGAATGTTGTATGGGAGTATGTACGGATGAACATGCAGGCGTGTTCC
>CM037789.1:26784241-26834241 GCA_021229015.1 Solen grandis | reverse complement strand
ACTCAAATGTCACAACCGAATCTGTGATGAAATTTAAAACCGCCTGAGGGGTATCTTACTTTGTATTGCCGAGTGAGACTTATAGAAAGTTCCATCATTGCAGGACATGCTCAAACATTCAGCAACAAACACCGTGTTGTAAGAAAACGAGGAATGAGCTTTTATAGGCGCATAAGTGACTGACAAAGGGAAAAAGGACAGTGTGAAATGATAATAATATCCTAAAGGTTCACGAGGTTTGACATCTCAACATGATCCGAAAAAGCATGACTGTCTGTTTACGTCAGTTAGTATCATAATAGTTATAAGCAGGATGCAAGGGGATGACCCGACTGGGTCAAGGCAGAAATCAGAGATCAATAATCACACGTCCATGGGAGAAATCCGCCTGGAGTACTGTCTATTCGCTTGATATTTAAGGTAATCCATCCATCATTAAATTATAATGATCATTCAAATGCAAAAGACATTTATCGAAAGGTTTTGGTTTTTTTTCTAGACTTTTAACCAGGTACCATATTTGTTTTTACACTATATGTAATTTTATCCAATAAATGGCTATATAAATTATAAATTTTATAAATTTAAAATGAAAACTATTTTCTTCTGATCTGAGTGATATACATGAATATAAATAATGGCCAGAGAGAAAAAAGAAAGAAAAAAATGACCTTGCTGGATTTTGAACCCAAAAGTCTCCTCAGTTTCAAGGCGATTGGCAGTAGTTCTGACAGATTCGTGGATGTTCTTCAGGTGGAAGTAATGCATCAGGATAGCACAATCTTAATGAATGATTTGAGACAATTCGATCTTCATTCATATTGACCAAAAGCCTCCGAAATCTTTGACTATTGATTGTCCGCGGAACATCTGGCCCTCCAACGACGTATCTCAATGTCGAATTTATCAAAGTCACGAGCATTAAGGTCTCTTTCAAATGCTCTGTATGTATTAGATCTATTTGTATTTATTTTTTTGAAAGTGTGAAATTTAACCAAAACGAGGTTAAGTGGCTTACCGTTTGTCTCACTTTTGTCACGTAGGTTACGGCGGCACCTTTAATGTCGGCGGTATCAACAATCGGTGCAACGGTCGGACTCAATAACGAAATGATGATATAGTTTGCAACGCAAAAAACAACAACAACAACAACAACAAAAAAAACATGGAAAAAAAAATTAAAATTTACGAGTCACATTAAAAAAGTGCGCCGCTTGCGGATGCCAGCGCTAATCTGTTAATTTTTTTTCCTCTTCTTTTTTTAAGGTGTGTGTGTGTGTGTGGGGGGGGGGATAAATCAGGTCAAAATGTACCAAAGAGTTATGGTACTTGATGAGAAAGTCCAAGGTTATTGTTTTTCACGATGATGACGAAACCACAGTGATGACGGTATTGTTTTTCTTTGAATAACAAGCGAATATAAGGCAACGTGTTTATTGCGTTTATGGCGTTTTTAAATATTCGACTTTTCAACTCAATTGTGACTTAACTATTTGAGTTTACCGTCGCTTCGACAGTATTTCAGTCATATAGCGACGTCCAGCTAATTACAATTGGAGGAAGACTCCGAATGCACGGAGGCATCCGGGTAGAACCACCGACCTACCGTAAGCCAGCTGGAAGGCTTCCTCACATGAAAATCCGTATGACCCTGCCGGGTTTCGAACCCACGCGGTGAGGGGCTGGGTGAGTGCTTAAGTCAGCAACTTTACCCTCACGGCCACGGAGGCCCCAACAACTCAATTGTACGCACGTACGTAAGGCACGCCATTGGCAAGGAATGCGTGCGCACGGCATACTACTAACGAGATATGTATACATATGGACAAGTTATGCATATTTGTTGATAAGTTGAGCGGAGGCTATATTCTTCTTCTGTTTGCCGAACCATTTATCAAATGCTATGGAAGTCCTGGAGGGACATTAACTATTTAGTACTTATAATTTGTTATAGTTAACTTAATATACGTCGTCATTATACAATACTATTAATAACTTATTATTTATTAGTTATGGAAGAATCCCGTAATGGCGGGAGATGTTTAAGTACACTGACCGATTCAAAATTGCGGGGGTGGGGGGGGGGGCATACATTTACCATACATGAATTTAGACACATGACCCCCAAAAACTCACAAGAATGCACTTTTTAACTGCTTTAGATTTAAAGAAAATAAGATATTAAGAAATTTGCTCAGTCAAGTATTCCGGGTAAAATCGAGGTTAAAATAGACCTAATTATAATCGGCCAACTTGCATACAGTAAATCATTTGATTATACAGTCACTATACCTAATCTCATCGCCACTTTTGATTGAATCCGGGTAACGTTTTCTTAATCTCGAAACGCTTGAGTGCACCTCACTGATCAATCCAGGGTCTCGTACTATATCGCGAGGATGAGAAACTAGGCTAAGTGCATATACTTAAATTAGCATTTAGCCTGGTTTTGCTCTCACTCCTCGAATTAGAGACCCTGCTGATACAGTGCAATCACAACATTTTTCTTGACGTTGTAAATTTGAAAGTTTCTGATTGCACGACAAATTCAACAAAGACAAAAGTGCATATTATTTTGAAGTCAAAATACCACTTATTTAAAACAAAAAAAAAGCAAGATATGCTGAGCAAGATCTGCTGAACTAATCTTCCTTTGTTAGGAACCACCTGATGATTAGACCTATCCAGGCACTAGTCCCATCAATGAGCTGCCGGGCGCGACATGATATTTTGGTAGGGGATATCGCCAAATCGAAAGTAGAACGATATCACAAATTATGGGTACACATATATGGACTAATCCAGGCACATGTATTTAGCTTACCGCAGTTGATATTATTTTTTAGAGAATTAGACTGTTTAATTACCTTGACTGCAACTAGCTATAATTGCTCCCTTTCAATGAAATATAATAACTGTAGGCCGTATTTTCACGAAACATGAGACATTTTTAGGGGATACCTCAAACGTAGGTTACTCATGTATTACGTCATATGTTTTCGTGCACTACATGTCATGCTATAAATGGTGGGGTGGGGAGGGGGTTTCTGGCAATCAGCATTGTTTAACCCTTTCCCTCATAGAGGACACCATGAAAAGATCTATGCGAACAGCAAAAAACCAGATCCTGCGAGTAACTCGCAGGCTGATCAGGTTTTATGATGTTCGCTGCTCCTCAGTGGTCTGGAAATGAGGATTTTGTAATTAAATTTGGTAAGGTTTAACTGTGGTTTTGTGATGATCAGGCTTTATGTGATACCTATTGAGTGCGTCAAAATGAGTCTATATGAGGGAAAGGGATAATTATACATGTATATTGTTTCCAAAACTTTCAGTTTAATTATCTCAGTTATATGGTAAGTGTAACATCACATAAATATTCAGTTTATTCACACTATTTATGGCCACTTTAGATATCCTTTCAAGATTAAAAAAAAATGTGATTTTGTAAATAAAACGAATGAAAAAAAATCCGATAAAGTGACATTACAAAGCAAATTAGTATTAACACAATTTTCATGTAGGATTGGAAGCATTTTTCCAGCTAATACTGCTGGTGCCTTTTAGGACCTGGCAAAAGTGGAGCTGGGAACCACGAGTTGGAATTTACCATTGTATATTGTGTTTTTTAGGTAAACACCACGATATACCGTGCAAAATATTCCGAGACTTGTGTTAATGACTATTCATAAATTTAAATTTTGCAGAGGAAAACAAATAAGGTCGTTATTTGCAATGCGTGAATAGTTTCAAATAATATTTGATTTTCTAATAATTAAACAGAAAATGATACATTTATTTCATATATACGCAGATTTTTCATGATTTTAACACAAATAAGTAGAGTAAATTATAAACAGCTCTAAAAGTAATATGTTTTTTGTTTAAAACAGACTATGCCTATACTCTTATTACTTCTAACTCTTGACAACTGTATTTTCCACATATTTGTTGATCTGCCAGTGACGTAGTCAAAACTTGCGTAAACAGAAGTTCCGGAAATGTATGTGCTGCGCAAACACATATGTGCATGAAAACATATGACTCGATGATGGTTAATGCATTGATGTCTGGGCAGCATCAAAGGTTGATTCAAAATTCTACTAGTATTGAATACTCTAAATTTTGAACTAAACTAGTCTCTTGCAAACAGGAAATAATGTTAAGTAATTCACTTTTGTTTTAATTGATATAATTAAGATATAATCAATCTCTGTGCTGTGTTGTGAATTTAACCCCAGTTAAACAGCGAGGAACCTGTAGTTAAATACACAACAAAACACAGACAATGATAATTTTGATTCTAACCTGATATTCGTTGTTTTCATCAGCACTATTTTCTTGAAACAAGGAATCTAATTAAATTACTTCTATATTTGGTTCTTCCAAAATAAACAATTGATGACAATAAATAAATAAATAAATACGCATTGATTTTATATCATATATCTGTTGATTACATTCTTTACTTACACATTTTAAATATTTTAACATTTGCTTTATATTCTATATCTAACTGTCCAATATAATTCGCAAAATATACATCAGTTATTATCTTGGTTCTGTAAATTACATAATTTTGTTACCTCATCAATGTGAGCGCATGTTTTTTTGCGAATTAATACATATTTTTGTTCCTTCTTTCTGTATCTATAGAGAGAAAGATGTTAGTTGTGTTAAAATTATATATATTTATTACTCCCTGAAGATGTTGTGCAGATTTGTAATTTTAGTCTTTCTGTGCTTCTGTTTAAGCTTGACTATTCAAAGAATAGGATGAGCTATTGCAGTCACCCCGGCGTCAGCGTCCATGTCGGTGGCTGCGTCTCATGAAATACCATCATCTTCACTATTAATCAATGGATGTCCCTCAACTTTACACATGTGTTTATCATCATCAGATCAGCCACTAGGAACAAGAACAGTAACTCTTCCAAAACATTAAATTGCATTAATCAATATCAGACCATCAGAAGAAACAGGAACAAGAACAGTAACTCTTCCAAAACATTAACTTGCATTAATCAATATCAGACCATCAGAAGAAACAGGAACAGTATTTCTTCCAATATTTTTGTATATGTTTGACCCTTTTTTGTTTTACATTGCTATTATCTCCAGTTTCTTTCCAGGATGTCCCTCATAATTCACACATGAAATAGCATACCTGTGTTGGGGTTCAGGCAAGAGTACATAACTCTTGTTAATTTTATCAGACAATTTGATTTAAGTTGGCAGGGATAATCCTTGGGTGAAACTTCACAAAAGTTGCTAAAATGATTCCGATCCAATTTGCTTTATATGTATATAGTGAAATTTTTAAACGACATCTCCTCTGAAACCGCTGGACAGAATTTAATTAAATTTGCAGGGATGACCATTTGGTGTAGCCTCACAAAAGTTGCTAAAATTATTCTGATTGGTTAAAAAAAACATAGCCGCTGTGGGCAGGGCTAATTTGCCTTATATGTGTTTAGTGAAATCTTCAAATGACATCTCCTCTGAAACCGCTGAACAGAATTTGATTTTTAAGTTGACAGGGATGATCTTCGGGTGAACCTTCACAAAAGTTGCTAAAATGATTGCAATCCGTAAAAAAACATGGCCGCCAGGGGCGGGGCGAACTTTGCTTTATATGTATATAATGAAATCTTTAAACCACATCTCCTCTGAAACAGCTGGACAAAATTTGATTGAATTTGGCAGGATGATCCTTGGGTGAAGCTAAAGGTTGCTAAAATGATTCCGATCTATAAAAAATATGGCTGCAAGGGGCAGAATTTATTTGCCTTATATGTATATATTGAATCTCCTCTGAAACTGCTAGACAGAATTTGATTAAACTTTGCAGGGATCATCTCCTTCAAAACTACTGGCCAGATTTCAAAATGTTTTAATACAGACTGATGTTCCTTGAGTAATCTTATACTCAGGTGAACGATACAGGGCCATCATGGCCCTCTTGTTTAATTGACCCTTTGAGGTATTGCTCTGAAAATTTGATAACCTGTTTATGATAATCACCTCTACTTATAAATGCCAAGAGTGCAATGCAACTCTATCTTGGATTTTTACATAATTATGTCCCTTTTCTGACTTGATTAATCTTTTCGTAACAACTCACTTTTTTACTGAACTCTTTGAGATTTTGCTTTAAAACTTGAACACATGTTTATTGCTCCAAGAGCATGCACATGCTGATAATACAGAGATTCTTATTTTGCCTTTTAATGCAATATCTATTTGTATTGACAAGCACTGAAATAGATGAGCTTGTCTTGTTTATATTCCATTACTCCTTCTGTTTTTATTCGCTTACTCAAGGTGAGCTTTTGTGATTACCACTCATCCGTCTTTGTCTGTTGTCAACAATTTGCTTTTAATTACATCACCCCTGAAACCACTGGGTAGAAAGGATAAAATTGGAATGAATGGTCTTTGGGTTGCCTTCACAAAAGTTGCTAACATAAACTTGATCCATCACAGCAATTGGGTTAGTTCCAGGACTGTTTGACCCGGTGCTAGGATAATTTGATCATGATAATGCAGTGTGGCAGCACTATATCAAGTAGACATGTTATTGACAAGCAGTACACATGGAACAAAATCCAGTCATTGGATATTTCCGTAAGGTAATGATTACAGTAAATGCTTGCTTCTGTCATTTCTGCACATAACTAGCAAGCATTAATTTTCATTAGTCAGTGAATATTTCAGATCCATAGTAAACAATTAAAATTTGTTTTAGAGTTTTCCAGGCTGGAGACCCCACATTATGTATTATCCAGGTTGTGTTTATTTTTCAGTACAAATTCTTACATGAACTTAAGAAAAACTATCTGTTAAAAGAAAACAACAACAACAACAAAACTTGATATGGTGTTGAAGCCATCTGTCTGGCTTCTCACAATGTGTTTTCTTTTTCAGGAAATGGACGGTCCAGCCTTGTGTATAGGTCTGCTCTGCCAATTATTTCAAAGAATGTAAAATGGGATGTAAGAATCAAGGACTGGACAGAGCTGGATGCAAGGGTACCAGTCTTGTGCTAACCTTGTAATGCATAACTTGTGAGTTTGTGTTCATGATCATAAATCAAGTGGGAGTTTATGGAATAAGTAAAAAAAAAAAAATTATTCTGGTGTCAAAATTATGCCAAAGGGGGCTCATCATGGCAGTGGTTTAATCTCATTCATTATAATCATGTTTATGGCACTTCCTCTTCTTCTTCATCTTCCTCTTCATTTTCTTCTTGAGTTCCTTTTCTTCTGCTTCTTATTTTGTAGTAATGTCTAACAATCATTAACACTGTACAACAGTCCTGGAGATCATCAAGCGCCATTAAGTTACAAATACATGAACATTACACCATTAACAGCTAGAAAAAAACAACAACACACAATCAAAAGGATTTACGGCAATATTCATTGGGGATTCCTGCTGGATACTAATTTGGTCTATCTATCAAATTGGTGCTTAGTCCAAAGCATACAGTGGAAGTCTGGATTTTCTGAATGTAGATTTAGATGAACTGTCCAGAATTTTGCAGGATGTATACAAACTATTGATTTTATTTGTCCATTTCATTATATTATTGTATATTTTGTCAAAACCCATTGTCTGGTATGAAAGTAGACTTTGGCTTGAACATTAAAATATTAAGGAAAGTTATACTCTACTCACCTGAGTGTCACTGTAATGGTCAATAAATACTTCATTACGCTACTCACCTGAGTGTCGCTGTAATGGTCAATAAATACTTCATTACTCTACTCACCTGAGTGTCGTTGTAATGGTCAATAAATACTTCATTACTCTACTCACCTGAGGGTTGCTGTAATGGTCAATAAATACTTCATTACTCTACTCACCTGTGGGTTGCTGTAATGGTCAATAAATACTTCATTACTCTACTCACCTGTGGGTTGCTGTAATGGTCAATAAATACTTCATTTCTCTACTCACCTGAGTGTCGCTGTAATGGTAAAAAAATACTGCATTACTCTACTCACCTGAGTGTCGCTGTAATGGTCAATAAATACTTCATTACTCTACTCACCTGAGTGTCGCTGTAATGGTCAATAAATACTTCATTACTCTACTCACCTGAGCATTGCTGCAATGGTCAATAAATACTTCATTACTCTACTCACCTGAGCATTGCTGTAATGGTCAATAAATACTTCGTTACTGTACTCACCTGAGCGTCGCTGTTATGGTCAATGAATATTTTATTACTCTACTCACCTGAGTGTTGCTGTAATGGTCAATAAATACTTCATTACTCTACTCACCTGAGTGTTCCTGTAATGGTCAATAAATACTTCATTTCTTTGAAATATGATTCATCCCAACTCTGGTATTTCCTTCCAGGTGAAGTGAGAGGACCATCCATCTCAGAAAGGACTAAGACACCAGACAGAGATGGCTGTACCCCACGCAGCGCAAATTAGAGACCAGACCTACCTTAACTGGGTGCGGGCGGGCCTGGGCCTCAAGTATACCAAGGAAGGGTTGGAGTCATTCATTAACAATGAAGCTAGAGTGTTTCACTCCTCACTGTTAAATCAACTAGTCCAACAGCCACAGAACTGTAGCCAGTGTACAGTAGACAACTTGCTGCCTCATCCACAATCATCATGTCTAAGAAGGACAAATTGCATCTGTTCTAAAGGTCCCGGGAACATGCGACGTGTCTGTCCTAATAAAATATGTGGGACTCTATTCAATGCAATTGTGTCAGAACACAGGTTCAACGGACCCTCGTGGAAAAATTCGAACATCTCCCAGTGGGTAACGGACCACTGGGAGGTAGCTAAGAACTTTTTGCCGAGTACAGGAGGATACACGAATATAGCAACAGCCACAGACACAGACTTGAGTGGATTGATCAACATCGGGATTAATATGAAGAACATAACACTCAGACACAACCTAACAGTCAGCAGTGTTGATGGTCCAGATGATTTCATAAAGGTAATCAAATATTTATAGTGAATTGTTTAGTCAGCACTATAGTTGCTACATGGATTCATTGAATGCTACCAGTTCCAATTTTGTTGCTTGTAGATTTTTAATGATGTCAAATTGTACTGTATTTATATTTTTCATAAATTCATGTATAAACAATTCTAGTCATGAGGTCGTAGGTGTGCAAGAAAAAAAGAACAAAGCTTCAGTAAATCTATATTTATTTTTTAGCTTTTAAAATACAGGGGTACTGTGACATGCCTGTATACCCTTTCAACAAAGTTGTGGGAGTAGAGTAGGATACTGAATCCTGCCTGCCTATCTGTCCAGTGGCTACCAGTTTACTTTTGGATTGTTTTGCAATGTCAGACAGTCTGCTGGTCAGTCTTTCCAATGGTATTTCTGATTGATAACCAGAGAATGCTTTCACCTTAGTATATCACTCGAACTTATTAGGGTGTAGGAAATGACCTAGATTGATTTGGGGGTCACTAGTAAAAGGTCAAGGACACAGTGACCTTAAAAATGAAAATTATTCCCAATAGATAACTTGAGAACGTTTGACCCAATATTCCTCAAACTTGACAGGGTGTCGGGTCATGATAACATGATGACCCCTATTATTTTGGATTCACTAAATGAAAGGTCAAGATCACAGTGACCTTGATTGTGTTTCTGATCAATGACCATAAAATGCTTTAGACCATATAGGGAATTTGATCATGAGAAGTAAATTACATTGCTTCTAACAGCAAACTCAGGTAGACATATTGGTCATTTAGACAACTCTTTTTTAGCTTGTCTGTTATTGCGAAGAAAAAAATATGAGCTATTGTCGTAATTCCGGCATCTGCTTTGTCGTCGTTGTCAGGCGTGGTCGTCCGGAATCTTAACATTGGCCATAACTTCTCTACTATTCAATATACAACTTTCATTTTTGGTATGCACATTTATCTTGACATGCCAGATCTATCCAGACATATGCAAATAACTCACCTATTGACCTTGACCTTATTTTCTGTAACTTTTGAAAACTTTTAAATCCCTGTCATTTCAAAACCGTTGTCAACAGGGGACCGATATTTCACATGTGAATTCCTGTAGCAAGACCTTTCCATCAATGTTAGCTTTTGGACTTTTGACCTTAACTTTTGAACTTTGACCTATTTTTGAAATGTTAAACATAAAAAACTTAAACGTTGGCCGTAATTTCTTTACTATTTGACATACAACTTTTATTTTTGGTATGCATATTCATCTTTGCATTGGCTATTCAGATATACCTCCATATTTCATCTATTGACCTTGACCTTTGACCTATTCTGCTGTAACTTTTGAAAACTTTAAAATGCCTGTCATTTAAGAACCGTTACCATCAGGGCACTGATATTTCACATGCGAATTCCTTGTGGCAAGACCTTTCCATCAGTGTTACACTTCTTGACTTTTGACATTTGACCTATTTTTGAAATGTTTAACAAAAAACTTTAACATTTGCCATAACTTTTTACTATTTGACAGTATTTTTATATTTGGTATGCATATTCATCTTGACAAGGGTTATTCAGATATACCTCAATATTTTATCAATCGATCTTGACCTTTGAACTTATTTTGCCATTACTCTGGACAGGTTTTAAATAGATATTTCTTTGTCATTTTTCAATATGTTTTTAAAGAAAGCTTTGTATACTGGTTTGTCGTCATATGGACCTGTGCAGGTGTGATTTTGGTCATGATCTTTAGGCAGATCAAAAAGAGCATTTTTTAAACGCAGTTTTGTGTTGATTATCAAAAACTCAATGGATTAG
Source organism: Solen grandis (assembly GCA_021229015.1). Lineage (NCBI taxonomy): Eukaryota > Metazoa > Mollusca > Bivalvia > Adapedonta > Solenidae > Solen > Solen grandis. The sequence goes on along the minus strand of CM037789.1, from coordinate 26,823,463 downwards.
GTGATTTTTTATTTACATACTTTACGTCTTTGTGTTGTATACATTCTATTCCATGCATAAGTCAAGGTCATCCTTCAAGGTCAAAGGTCAAATTTAAAGGGTATGATACTTCAACTTAGCATTTAAAGGCCGACAGTTTTAGTTGTGATTTTCAAGGTCAACTTTTTTAAATGTTAAACAAAAATATGTAACGTTGGCAAAAACAGACGAGAGTTGGCACCTGCATGCAGTGCTCTTGTTTTACAAGGTTATGTCCAATAAAGATATTTGTGCACACTTCATCTGAAAAACTATTTGGTTGAATTGAATGAAATTTCACCTTCAAGTAATAAATTTAGTTATTGACAGCAAGTAAACATTGGGAGGATGCCATAGTCCAGTGGTACAGAATATGGTCTGAGATCTGAAGGTTGTTGGTTCAAACCAGCAACCTTGGAGGCAAGATTTTACAAAGTATGAAGTACATAATTATGCTACCAAGGAATTATAAAATCATGATTTGCAATAACTTCTATTGCTTCTATTGTATGTATGAAATACGTTTTAATCAGTAGCATGACTAAGGGCACCACTGCGTGTATGACCGCAGATCCGAAGGTTGTGGGTTCAAATTTCATTTGTGGGTCTTTAATGAACTGCAATGTACAGGTTCAATCCAGGAACTGGCAAAATAAAAAATGTATTAAGGGCATATTTCACAATAGCAGTTTTTAGCTCACCTGAGCACATGTGCTCAGGATGAGATATTAGGATCGATGAATGTCCGTCGTCCGTCAGTCGTCCACAATTAGTTTGTTTGCACTCTAGAATCTTTATTTCTTAAGCAATCATCTTTAAACATTATGACAATATTTATTACAATAATATCTTGGCCACGTTCCATTTTGGCTGATATCAGCAGATTTATTCAAGAGTTATGCTCCTTTTAATAAAAAAAATGCCAGATTTCACTGTTTTCATTCACTTTGTTTGCACTCTAGCATCTTCATTTCTTAATAATCATCTTCAATCTTTATAACATTATTATAGCCATAATCTCATGGCCAAGTTTGGTTATGGCTGATATGGGCCTATTAGGTCAGGAGTTATGTCCCTTTTAATGTTTAAAATTGCCAGATTTAACTTGGTTTTCACTCGAGCATCTTTATTTCTTAAGCAATCATTTTCAGAATTTCTGATAATATTAATAGCCATAATCTCTAGGCCAAGTTCGACTATGGCTGATATAAGATTATAAGTCAGGAGTTATTGCTTTTTAATTAATAAAAAAGCCAGATTACACTGTTTACACTCAAGCATCTTCATTTAATAAGCAATCGTTTTGAAGATTCACTGACAATGTTTATAGCCATAATCTCTCAGCAAGTTTGACTTCAAAGTTTGTCCACAGGCACTGTTTAGTTTGTGGAATTGAAATGATCTCATGGATTATGTATTCAGTAAAACTATGCTATAATTTAGTAACTTGTACAGGCAGTGAAGGCAGTTTTTCTCAGGTGAGCGTCTTTATTGACATTTTGGCCCTCTTGTTTACTATAGACAAAGAAGGAAATCAAAACTAGCGAACATAATTTTTTAAACATTTCATGATTATAGAAAATTATACTAGAAACAATTTAATGGGATGAAAATGGGGGTCTCCATGCTACTTTATGAGTTATAGGCCCCTGAAAATGAGTATTTTGCTTTTTTCTGTCATTTTCAAGGGCAGATAACTCAATATTATGGGCTAGTACCAAGCAAGGGTGCCTGGATAGCATGTAGTAATGCACTTCGCTTCGTACCAATGTGTCTCGGGTTCGATTCCTTGTCACGTACAATAATGACTACATAGATTAGATATGATTTTATTTCCAGTTTGTAACTTATACATTAAGTATCTCGTTACATACAAAAGTCATACATACAAAATTCAATCACGTGACAACAGTATTACAAGATAATGAGTGTATACATGTAGCTTCCAAAAAAAACAACAACATAATTATGAATTAAAAAAGAAAAAGACATTCATACAATTCAATATTTTGGAGAATGAACGATTATACTTAAAAAATGTTGGTTATCAAAACTTATATTATCAAATATGTACCGTTTGATTTCTTGGTAAAGTCAATAATAACTCATTTCGTCTCTTATTTGCTTCATATATAAAATGGGACAAATTTAAAAGCAGCCGTCTACTACTGGACTTTAAAAGTTCAATAAACTTATGCATACTAGGTCGTACCATGTAGTATCTTTTAATATATTTATGCCTTATATCGTTGAATTTATTACATTTAATGATAAAATGGAATTCATCCTCAATATCTTGACTTTCACACAACTTACACATTCTTTCATTCCTATGCACTCTCTCACTACCGTATCTACCTGTATTAATTCTTAGATTATGGGCAGCAATTCTTATACTTGTGATACATTTCCTGAGTCGCTTATTTTTAACGATATTCAAATATTCTTCCTCACCAAAGCAGTGTTTAATATTGAAGTAAAGGTTGCTTAACACAGAATTTGATTGCATATCATTATACCATTTTTGGTGAAAACATTCAATTACTCTTTGTTTAAAACTTATAATAAACAAGTTAGCATCTATATTATGAGAATCATTAAACGCCCATGAAAAACCATAATCATCCAGCAGTGCTTTAACCTTTTTTACCCAATTATTCTTACCATTATAACAATCTTCCAATGAGAGTTCATAAACATATTTTAAAATGACATTGTCTGTGTGCACTATTTTTAACCAATATTTTGTGGGTACCGACCCAGTTCACCGTAGACCGCATCATTGCATGAATTTTGCCTAACCCCGAGTATCATCTTAAAAAACTTAAGGTGTATCCTTTCAAGGTCCTTAGATTTTGAAAAAACCCATACGGGACATCCATAATTAATAATTGATACCACAAATGCATCAAACAGTTGCATAGCTATTTTAGGTTTTAACTCGTATTTATTAATATTGTGATATAAAATATTCATTGCTTTAGTAGCTTTGCCAGCTAAATATTGATTATTCAAAACAAATGTACATATGCTGCCATTTGAGTCATCGAAAGTGATTAATAGGAGTTGTCTTTTTTCATTATGGATGTAAAATAAAATTAGGTTTATACTTTTAGCAACACCTCATTTAATTTCAACTCGATGTTTGGTACTTTATTCCCTGTCACTGTGTAAAAGTTGTAGAAATTCTATGCAACAGATTTTGAACTATAGTTGCATACAGGAATGTATAGAAATGTTTAAAAAAAACTGTTTGCTAAATTTTAGAAATCAGTTGAATGGCATGGTTTTAAACTTTGCATAATGACTAGAAGTGAAACAACAAACAATAATGTGAAATAAAATAAGGAATTGATAGGCTTGATTTTGAGTTATCGGCCCTTGGAAATGACAGAAAAGAGCAAAAAAACTCACATTTAGGGACGGATAACACAAAAAGTAGCATGGAGACCCCCATTTTTTATCCCATTAATTTGTTTTGATGTGATTCTCTATAATCATGCCCAGTTTAAAAAATCTGTTTGCTACTTTTGATTTTCCTTCTTTGTCTATATAGTAAAAAACTGCTATTGCGAAATACGCCCTTAAGAATGTTTTCAGATCAAGTAAAAACAAACAATAAGTAATAGATTATACAAACAAGGTAATTATTGTAAGTACTGTTGTTCTGTTACAGTGTAGTTCTAACAGCACGGAATGATATCCTACACAATCCCAGCCAGTCACTGACTGATGACCAGCTGACACACTATCTGAATGACATGAAGGCAACACTGCAGTGTACAGCTGCCCTGCTGAACGACGCTGCAGCAAAGCAGGCTGTAACAAAACTAACACAGGTAAGCTGTGGTCTCCAGTGTCTAACAAAGTCTCAAAGATTCTGGTAGCCCAGTGGACTACCACTGTTTTTGAAGCTGGTAGCCCAGAATTTTTTTGACAAATTCTGATGTAAGCAGTGTTTAGACTCAGCTGGTCTTTATACAATTTATTTTATCAATGTGTAGTTTACATATTACAAAAAGCAGAGGGAACAATTAAAATGTTAAAATCAATCGAAAGGCATCAGTAGCAGAGATATGCAACTTTAGTTATATAACCAGTAAAGCATCCGTGTACCTATATTTTATCATCAAGGCTCAGGGCCTTTTTGCCCTTCTTTGCAGTAGCCAGTTACCGGCTACTTCCCCAAGTCATATAACCACCTATTTTCCCCAAAATATCCTCCAAAATTCCCCTTTCTAAAAAAAAAATCGTATTATGAATAACTTTAAAAAAACAACAACGCATGAATTTTATTTTTGTGAATTACCTAAGCAGTCAGACTGGTTTTCAATATTGCTCACGTGGATATACGCGGAAAATTGATAAGCAGTCTAAGACATGACCTTCACCTGTGTATTTCACAGTAAGGACAGTTGATAGTTGACACTTCAGTGTTGAAGGGTTGAGCAGGTTTTCAGCAAACTACACTGATTGTATGGGTGACTGAAGGATGCCCTCAGATATCATTATTATTTAATTACTGGTAGAATCAAAAGACAGTCGTTAGTTAAGTTGTTACAGCTCTGATTTACGATCTATGCAAACTTTTCCGGCAAACGAAAGTGAGTGACCAAACTAAATTATCGACTACGATATGTTATTTTTTTTTTATCAAGCCATCTTTCCCGATCTCATTTAAGTGTTTTAAGAGTAATTGAAAAAAGAGTCAGTCAATATGCCAACCCCTCAATCAAATATGGCTACATCCAACTAAGCTGCTGGACATATTTCATACAGCTTTTACCATAATGAAATGTAAATCTATGTAAATTAACAAGTATTAACCCTAGCATCTAATGATCATGTTGTGTGTAAAATCCCACAAATAGCTCAGTGGGTTATACACAGAAGATTTTGAACCAGTCACCAATTGTTCATTTTAAATCAGCAAATTATACCGAGTATTGCTGACACATATATGCATGCTAATTAATCCCCTACTGGTTCACCAAAGCAGCCAAAGGTTTGCCGGCTGTCTGTCCTTCAGTCAGTACATCCGTCCGCAAGAAATGGATCCTGCTATACTTCAAAGCATTTGGAATATTTTCATGTTTTCATGAAACTTGAAAGATGGATAAATTGCAATACAGTCAAGTCACGATGGAACGAAATGCAATAGAATGAAATGATGGTGTAATGCGAAGAAAGTCTCAGGTCCCGGCAGAATTTGTTCCTTGTTCAATGTAAAAAAGATGCGATGGCACAAAGTTTGGATGGAACAAAAGATGCACTGGAGCGAACCATCTAAGAAGTCCCCAGGACCAATTAACAGTTAATTAATGATGCGCTTAAACAAAGTGTCGGTCAGTTTTTCACACCTACCACTGTGACACACGTCACTTTCGCATGTCGGCCATTATGACGTGCAATTAGCCATAATCAGTACGACACCCATGTGGCACAATGACACGAATTGTTTGTTTTTAGCAGGGGATATCTTGAGTGATTATATGTTAATAGGTAATCAACAGTATAAATGTTGGTGATCATTTTTTGCAGTATTAGTACAAAACACAAAATAAGAATGAAAAATGAAGAACATATTGTCTTGTAAAATTACATCAATTTAACATAAAACGGCATTGCCTATTTACAACACTATTGACTTTTATAAGTTATATACATGTTATTACAATGGAAATGCGATCATCTTCCTTATGATTAAAAATGTGATGGATCAAAAGATGCAATGGAATAAAAGATACGATCGAATGAAGTAATTGCGTGGTCCGGTGCTACTTCATTCCATCGTGAATGGACTGTATATAGAAATTTTGCACATCATTTTATTTTGTCCCTATGTAGAGAAATGTTGTTGCTATGACAACAAATGGATTTGAAATATTGCAAAAAAGGTGAAATACTTTTGAAGCCCTAAAGATATCCATTTTAAACTTGCTACAAGGTTTGATATTCAACTCACATGCCATATTCCATAACTCCGACCTTTTGTTTCACAAAGTAATCCCACTGTTTTGGTTTGTCACAAAACCTTTGACTTTGATCATAACACTGAAGTCCTTCCACCTACAGCCTCCAAACGTCACAGGTGCATGCATCTTGATGAGCTCTACATTCAATGATTGTTCTAAGGTGACCTTGACCTTCAAATGACCTTGAACCCCAAGGTCTAAGCACCCTCCCTCCCTCTAGGGGACTTTGCGTTTTGAACGTAACGCTTGTTAACATAGTCAAAAAGCTACATGTCCTTGAACATTTCTGGAACCTGAAAATACATTTGATTGAGACTTTTATACACACTTTATTGGTGTAATTGTTAATTTATATAATACATTCCATAACTGTTTTCCTTATATTGACAAAATTGTACCTCTTTTTTACAAATTATTTTTTTCTCTTCAATTTTTTCCTCATACAGAACCTTTACAACTTTAGTCAAGTCTTACAGATCACACAGCAAGGTGCATTTATAAGTCTGTTCTTCGTATTGAAAATGTATGCCCCTTTTTTTGCACAATTGTTATTTCCCTATTGAAAGTAAACTTCAAACATTGGCTTCATACAGTTGGCTGAGCAGCCTACCCATCAACTTGGATCTGTCCTGAATATTGCCTCTTTTAAACATAGAAAATTTAAACATAGAAAATTTAGGCTAAAGTTTTTGCCAGTAGTGGATATCTCCCCAATTAACGAAAAAACCTTTTTAGGTCACCTGAGCACACCATGCTCAAAGTGAGCTTTTGTGATCACGCCGCGTCCATTGTGCATCGTCATCTGTCGTGTGTCATCAACAATATGCTTTAAACCACATCTCCTCTGAAACCGGGGCCCCCGTGGCTGAGAGGGTAAAGTCGCTGAGTTTAACACTCACTCAGCCCCTCACCCCATTGGTTTGAATTCCAGCAGAGTCATTCGGATTTTCATGTGAGGAAGCCTTCCAGCTGACTTGCGGTAAGTCGGTGGTTCTACCCGGATGCCTCCGTGCATTTGGGGTCTTCCTCCACCTGTAATAGCTGGACGTCGCTATATCACTGAAATACTGTCGAAGCGACTGTAAATTTAGATAGTCAAGACAAGTCCTCTGAAACCCCAGTGCAGAATTTGATTAAACTTGACAGGGATGATCCTTGGGTGAATCTTCACAAAAGTTGCTAAAATAAACTTGATCCGTATAGAACTCTGGTTTCCATGGCAATGGAAAGAAAAAATATATATAAAAACCTAAAAATCATCTCCTTCAAAACTACTGGCCAGATTTCAAAATGTTTTGGTACAGATGTTCCTTGGGTAACCGGTAACCCTCAAAGAAGATTGCTAAAATTATTCTGATATGTAAAAAAAAACATGGCCTCCAGGGGCGGGGCTAATTTGCCTTAAATGTTTATAGAGAAAACTTTAAATTACTTTTCCTCTGGAACCACTATACAAAATTTCATATTAAACTTGGCAGGGATGATCCTTGGGTGAAGCTTCACAAAAGTTGCGAAAATAAACTTGATCCATTTAGAACTCTAGTTACCATGGCAATGAAAAGAAAAGAAAAATGAAAACTTTAAAATTCATCTTCAAAACTACTGGCCATATTTCAAAATGTTTTAATACAGTTGTAACCCTCTATCAAGAATGTTTATTTAATTTAATTTATCGTAAATTATTACGATCTGTTAAAAAACATGTTCACCAGGGGTGGCGTTCATTTGCCTTAATTTACCCTCTACCAAACTGCTTAAACAAAGCTGATCCCTTGAAAATTCAGCTTCCTAGTGATTATTTGGAAAATAAACTTACACAAACCTGATGGTAATGTTAATAACTATTATCTTGCCAAGGTTGACTTGGTATTTGACCATTATCTCCAATTATGGACCTTGAAGTATAAAAAATGTCATATTTAAGTTTGTTTGCATTCTAGCATCCACATTTATAAAGCAATCTTGATCAGATGCATACATAATGTTAATGAGCCAAGGATTATTCTGCCTTGTATGGTAGTTATCGTCCATTATACAAAAGGTTGCCTTTAGAGCAGTGGTACTCAGGTAAGCGATATAGGGCCATCATGGCCCTCTTGTTTTAGAAACTTTACACATGGGTTTGAGTCATTGGTCAATGTCACTGTGCAAGTTCAGATAACTCTGACCAATTTTAACAAATTTATCTCCTCTTTTTGGCTTTTGGTTAAATTAAGGCCTTTTTTATGTTTTTTTTAAATTGACCATTTTGAACTTTGAAATATTGGTTAAAATTTTGCATGGAAGTATTATCAAAGCTTTATCTCTCAGAGAAATAGAGATGCACGGTATTTGAGTATTTACTCAATTAATTTTGGCAAAATAAGCAATAATTTTCGTAATCAAGGGGAAAGCAAAACATTTTTTTAAATGTTGGCTGTTGTATACAAAATACCCAGAATGCCAAATTTTCACATTTGTCAAATACCAAGTTAAATTATGCAAATTAATACCCAATTCATATATAAAAGTCATTGGGTAAATATGCATTCCATGAAAACAGTTATCAGTAGCGCTGATATTTAAAATCATTGCATGTATTACTTCATGCCTTCCCAGTCATCAAACATACTAAAATAGCCATGTTATAGCTCCCTTGCTTGACACGAAGCATATAAGGGTAGTTCTTAGACTACGGCGTGATACTGCAGTGTCTCAATTAGACATCGTCTCCAAATGACTGAAATACTGTTGTAAGGAAGTTCAACCCAATAAACAAACAAACAAAAAAGCCATGCATTAGATTGAAAATTTCCATCACTTCATTCTACTGCAATAACCAATATAAACAAATCATAGTTGAATTTACTGAAAATCATAGAACTTTTTTGATGTAGAAAAATCCCCTCCGCCCAGGCAGTTTTGGCACCAAATGAAGCTCATGTGTGCTTATTTATTCCATCCTAGGTATACTTCAATGGATGTTTGCTTTTTGTTTACAGCTGGAGACCTCATCATTTGAGATAACTGATGAGAATATCACAGAGGTGAGGCAGATGACACTACTGGCCATACAGGATGAAGGCATCAAGCAAGTAGAGGCAATAAAAGAAGAGGGTGAGAAACAGAAAGAATCTGTAGTATCCAGTGTTATCCAGGCAGAGAAGAAAGCTCTTAATGAAGTTGGTTTGGAGAGTGATAGACAAAGGAAAGTGATTAAATCTGAATTTGAGCTGTACAAAAGAGTTGCTGTTGAGAATATACAAGATAAAGGCAACCAGCAAGTGGAGACCTTGAATGTTGTGGGAGAAAAACATTTAAAAAAAATACAGAATGAAGGCAGTGTTCAAGTTAAAGCAGTTACAGATGAGGGGGAGAAACAGAAACATTCTGTAGTAGTCAGTGGTTTACAGGTTGAGAAGAGGGCCCTCGAAAATATACAAGATAAAGGCAACCAGCAGGTTGAGGCTGTGAATGTCGCTGGAGAAAAGCAGTTAGAGAGCATACAGCAGGCTTTCACAACCCAGGCAGATGCCAGTTACCAGGAGAAGAAAAACAGTAATGACACTCTTTATTTTCCTGTAGATCAGTGATGTTCAGTAGTCTATTGTCCAGAAGCTGGGATGAATGTAGATGGGTTGCACAGATTTGCATAGTAAATCATGATAATACATTGAACGAGTCACCATTGGTGGACAAATGGTTAAGGTGGTTTAGCCCCCTTGCTTGGCGCTCAGCATATAAGGAAAGTTCCAGGACTGGTTGGCCCGGTGTCAGGATATTATGACTGGGTGTGGTATCAAGAGTGTGTTTGCACTCTAGCATCTTCATTTCTTTAGCAATCATCTTTTAACTTTATGACAATGTTTATGACAATAATCTCTCGGCCAAGTTCGATTATGGCTGATATCGGCCAATTAGGTCAGGAGTTATACCCCTTTTAATATTAGAAAATGCCAGATTTCTTTTTGTTTGGAGCTATGCCCCTTTTAATATTAAAAAATGCCAGATTTCAGCTTGTTTGCACTCTAGCATCTTCATTTCCAAAGCAATTATCTTAAAATTTATTACAATGTTTATGACCATAATGTCTCGATTGAGTTCGATTATGGCTGATATCGGCCAATTAGGTCAGGAGCTATGCACCTTTTAATATGAAAAAAAAATAAATGTTAGATTTCAATTTATTTACACTCTAGCATCTTCATTTCTTAAGCAATAAGGGTGTAACGATACGATTACCCAACGATACGATACGTATCGCGATACAGTTGTCATGATACCATACGTATCACGATACGGGCTTTTATGTTTTGTCAGCCTTGTTTCCTATCTTTAAATGAAGAATAAATAATTAAGAAACAAAGATAAATTCTTTGTTTAATGTATTAGTTTTTATTATAATAAATGCAAATTCACTTGTGTTTTCTGTACATTTTTTTTTAAATTTTGAATTATTAAAAAAGAAATATCAGTAAAGTCATTAACATAAAACCATAAAACACTTTTTCATATGATTTAATTTGTTGTTTACTAATAAAAATCTTGTTTTAACGCCATTAAATAATCAAAAGTAACATCAAAACTACATGATAGTGCCGTATATATTGCAGAAACTTAATTAAACTTATACGACTTATTTTAGATGCTTATTCCATAAAAGACGTCAGCATGACAAGTATTTTCAACGAAATCACTAAAGATGATACTTGAAATTGAAGCATTCACATTTATACCAAGGAAAAAACACCTGCTGTTCCAATCAGATGAAGTTTTGATTTCAGATGTTCGATTAGCGATAGTTTGCATCAAAGCATTTAATTGATCCCATTTTATATAAATCAGTATCTTTCATGTAGGTACCTGTTGGAATTTCGCTCTTTAACTCAAAAGGCAAACTGATCAATCAATTAAATTGATTAATAAATACAGAGGTCATCAAACATTGTTGATGTTTATCGCATATGGCCGCCATTGTGATGATTACGCAATTTTAGCGGGGGTCGCTGTGGCCGAGCGGTTAGAGTCGTGGACTATAAATCTCTCAGCCCCTCACCGCTGTGGGTTCGAATCCCAGTAGGGACTTCGGATTTTTCATGTGAGGAAGCCTTCCAGCTGACTTGTGGTAGGTCGGTGGTTCTGCCCAGGTACCTCTGTGTACTCGGGGTCTTCCTCCACCTGTAATTAGCTGGACGTCGCTATATGATTGAAATACTATCGACGGTAAACCCCATTACAACAACAATAACAACGCAATTTTAGCAGTAAAACAGTAGCCGGTAGAGAGCATGAAAGATGTAAACAACATTATGAATGATACTATCCGAGTATTCTGTATCATTGCGTTATTTAGAAGCATAAGAATGAGTGTTGATTGGATAACATTCCAAGAATGATTCTGCCTTTTTATTGATTTTTTTTTAACTGTCCACAGCAAGTGCTTTCATTTAAGTAATATGCAATGTAGAGTGATATGCGTTATTTACTCTCCGTTTTGTTGTCTGTTAAGTTAATGTATGGGAAAATCGTATTGTTAGGAGAATGTTTATTTCTCGGAGGTGAAAAATATCGCCTTTTTACCGAGGAGATGCCGCTGTTATAAACGAAGAAGAAAAATTATAAAAAAGGGAAGTTAACAATACCGTACTGTACTGTGCAGACCTGGGAGTGTTTCGTGAACCGTACTTAGAGAAAATATCGCGGTATATCATCGTACGGTATACTGTTACACCCTTATTAAGCAATAATCTTCAAACATAATGAAAATATTTATGACCATAACCCCTAGGCCAAGTTTGATTACAGCTTATATCGGCCAATTAGGTCAGGTGTTATGCACCTTTTAATATTAAAAACTGCCAGATTTCTCTCTGTTTGCATTTTAGCCTCTCATTTCTTAAGCAATCATCTTCAAACTCTATGACCATGTTTATAGACATAATCTCTCGTCCAAGTTCGATTATGGCTGATATTGGCGAATTAGGTCAGGAGTTATGCCCCTTTTAATATTTCCAATCTAGCATCTTCATTTCTTAAGCAGACAGACAGACAGACAGACAGACAGATATCATTTATTCACTCAGGTACAGTTGTACAATATGAGGATTTTCCACTATAGCGAATATAAACAATATAGTTTCCAGTAGTAAACATACAAATAAGTGAAATATTCTACTCAATATCAAACATCTATATGACATATAGAAAGGAGCATATGATTTACATGTATACATGTATGTATATTTAAATTCTTTTGGTTTAAATTTGTTAAGACTTGATGGGGGAATTCATGTGGATACAATTTATGAACAATCTAAGCATACATTAAGAAATAAACACATGAATAGGTTTAAAAGAATTTACGGATGAGCTGTTAAATTTTCAACAATGATGTATTGACATTCAACCATAAACTTGAGATGGCTCCTTGAATAAATAATATCGTTAGCACGTGTGTCTATATATAGATCAAGACCTTGGATAAAAGTATGCATTTAACTCATACCTTCACACTATAACTTGTTATTTACATTAAAATTATGTCATAAGATTTGAAACAAAGATTTCAAGTGCAATCATCTTCAAACGTTATGACAATATTTATGACTAAAATTTCTTGGCCAATTTCGATTATGTTTGATATTGGCCAATTAGGTGAGTTATGCCCCTTTAAATATTAAAATGCCAAATTTCACTTTTTTGCACCCTAGCATCTTCATTTCTTAAGCAATCATCTTCAAACTCTATGACCATTTTTATAGACATAAACCCTCGGTCAAGTTCGATTATGGCTGATTTCAGTGATTTGGTCAGGAGTTATGCCCTTTTGATGTTTAAAAAAAAATGCCATATTGCATTTTGCACTCTAGCATCTTTATTCTCAAGTAATCATTTTAAACAATATGAACAACGTTATATAGCCATATTCCTTTAGCCAACCTTGATTATGGCTGATATCGGCCAATTAGGTCAGTAGTTATGTCCCTTTTAATGTTTAAATTTGTGTGTTTAAAGCCATTATCTCTCAGTCAATTTTGACTTCAAATTTTGACCTCAGGCACTGTTTAGCTTGTGGAATTATAAATGATATCATGGATTATGTATTCAGTATAACTATGCTAAAATTTAGTAATTTGTAAAGGCAATGAAGGCAGTTTTTCTCAGGTGAGGGTCTTTAGGGCCATCTTGGCCCTCTTGTTTTCTTCCTCTTATGTGTGTTAATTTCAATACGTTGCCATTGGCCCAGAACAATGAAAATTTTATTGCATATATTTCAAACCATGACCTTTCGAATGCAGTGAATTTCATATGACGTCATATAACGTTAGATTTGACGTCAGGTCAAAAAGATTGTACGCAGTCTACAGCCATTATCTCTGGACTGATTTTCATTAAAATGTCACAGAATGTATATGTTACTCTCTAGTTGTTCATTCTGTTGTCCATTTTTCCAAATTCGAAAAGGCAAATGTTTTCTTGCGAATCAAGGGTTCGAACTATTGATGTCAAATTTCAAACACGTATAAATGTAGCTCGTGTAGCTGTGTGGAATTGTAATGGTCTCACTGAATCCAAATTATCTGATAATGACTTCTTTAACTTGCTCTCTGAAAATGATATTCTTATCCTTACTGAGTCATTGACTGGCAAACACTGGCTAAATTGTTTCTGTGATTTTACTGCAATCAATTTCGGCATAAATGAGCCAAAAGCAATAGCGGTGGTATCATTTTTTTTTATTAGTGATAGTATCTTACCAGGAACAGTATGGCTCTGTGTTATGGAATGCACGTATTGGAAATAGGATTGATTTCATTACATGTGATATTATTATAAATAGCTTAGCTAGCTATGAATATAGACCAGAACCCCTTAAGACAGGCCTCCATAGATTTTGTTTGTAACTAACTGGAGTTAAGATTACTCGATGTTGTGTAAAGCTTTGCCATTGGGAGTTGCTAACGGTAGGCTTGGGTCTAATTTTAACGTGGGGGAGTTTACATATTTCAATAGGCAATCACAAATATTATTGATTATCTTGTCCAATTTTTTCTCTATTTCATGATTTTCGTGTCGGGAGTTTTACTCAGTACAGCAATCATGCTCCACTTTTTAGCTCGACTATTCGAAGAATATTAGAGCTATTGTAGTCACCCTTGCGTTGGCATTGGCGTTGCAGCTCTTGGTTAAAATTTTGCATGCAAGTTACTTCCAGCCTTATATCTCAATAACCATTTATGGTTTTGACTTGAAAGTTTATGAATATGGTCAGGGGCATCAGACAATGAAGGTAGATAACTCTTGACTGAATTTAATATAGATTATGACCCCTTTTTAACTTAGAAATTTTTGTTAAAGTTTTACATGCAATAGAAAATTTGGTTAAAGTTTTGCATGCAAGCTACTCCCCAGCTTGTATCTCAATGAGCATTTATGGTATTGACTTAGAAGTTTATTTCTGTATTTAGGCATACAATTGATTTGAAACATCTTTAATATGTTTAGAGGTATCATACTATCAAGGTAGATAACTCTTGATGAAATACATTACAAGTTATGGCCTCTTTTTAACTCAGACATTTTGTTTAAAGTTTTGCATGCAAGGTACTGTCATGCTTATTTTTCTTTAACCAGGCATGATTTTGATTTGAAATTTCTTATATGTGTTCAATTGTATCATACTATAGTGGCAGATAGTTTTTTTTAACTGAATATAGTGCAGATTTAAGGGCCATTTTTTGACTTGGACCTTTTGGTTAAAGCTTTGCATGCAAGCCCCTATCCTGCTTATATATCAGAAATTGTTTATGGTATTGACTAGAAAGTTTAGGAGTATATTCAGGGGCATCAGAAAACCAAGGAGGATAACTCTTGGACTGAATTTTATACATTTATGGCCCTTTTCTTACTTAGATACTTGGTTAAAGTTTTGCATGCACAGTATTATTATGCTTATGTCTCAGTAACTAGGAATGGGATTGATTTTAGACTTGATAAACCTATTTGGGGGTATTAGACTATCAAAGTCTATCATCTTTTACTTTTATTATACACAGGGTATATGAAGGGTTAGTATTGAAATAGATTTCATTTGATTTACCAACAAGCACTTTAAATAGTCCAGCGTACTGTCCTCTTAAAGCAGTCTAGAAATCTTGAAGCATAAAAAGCCGGCAGCCTAAGGATTTTTGGAAGTTTTTTCTTAATGGAAAGCAAAATACAGGAATTATTATATCAATTCAAGATTTTCAACACCATTTTGCAAGTGTGTTTATTGATATTAGAGCAGATATTAATGAGGAAGGTGAATATTTCAATGAACATAGTAACATCAATTTAAATAGTCAGAGTTTCACAGAATTTTATACTGCAATAACGTTGGAAGAAGTGAAATAAGCTATTTTCTGATTAAAGAAGAATAAAGCAGCGTGTCCTTGCAACAACTTAATAAAAGAAAATTTTATCAACTTGATACTTCTTAGGTGGATAGATATCATTGAGGATGAGTGCAATGCACAAGAATGATTACTCTACCTTTCATTATTTTTGAGTTATTGCCCTTTGTTAATTTCCAGGCTTAATTTTTGTCCAGAGCATAAGTCAAAAGTATTTGAAATATCAACTTGATATTTCACAGGTGGATATATCCCATTGAGGAGGAGTGAAATGCACAATAATGATAACTCTACCTTTCATTATTTTTTTATGTTTTTCCCTTTTATGATTTATCTGGCTTAATTTTTGTCCAGAGCATAAATCAAAAGGTATTTGAGATATCAACTTGAAACTTCATAGGTTGATAGATCTCATTGAGGAGGAGTGCAGTGCCTTAGAATGATTATTCATTCCATTCATAATTTTTGACTTATTGCCCTATGTTAATAAGTGAAATAGTTAAAATGAAGGAAAAAATCTATAAGAGTTCACAGTGACCTAAACATTTTTACCTGTAGATCTCAAAATAGGGAAATTTGTAGGTCATGACATGGGTTTCATATCTATACTCACTTCAAACATCAGTCTTCATTAAAAAATAATTAAAAAAATATTTTTCTACTCCACAACACATCTTCTTAGGAGCAAACATTTGGCGAGGAATGGCCATGTTAACATCGCTCTTGTTATTATCATTATGCTATTTTTTCTTCCTTTTGACGTTCAAATTAAAAAAGGTTACCGATAAGCCAGCAGCATGAAATTTTCTCATTAGGCACATTGACTATGGCCCTTTCGAATGCAACAACTTTCATCTTCATATGACGTCATGTGTCGTCAGGGTTGAAAAAAGCACCAAAGTACATGTATGCATTTTTCCGTTTAAAATTAGCGACAGGCTTTATTTTTTGACCGAAATGCAGGTGCAAAATAACACCACATTGTACAAAGTAACTTCTGTTTCAGGAAAATCGCAAAGGTCAAGGTCATACGTCAATTATCTTTTTTTCTTCGGCCATTAATATCTCAAAAATTATAAATATTCTATCGAGACACTATGGGTATACTTTGTAGTGCTTTAAAAGACCTTTCAGATAATATTTAGTTTTTTAAAGAACGGGGTTGAATCAGTTGAGTTATGGCAGAAAAACAGAAATTGTGTTACCCATTTGCATTATATCTCGAAAATAATTGTTTTTTTTATCTCACCTGAGCACAACGTGTTCATGATAAGGTATTTTGATCCCTGTGCATCCGACGTCAACAATTTTCTTTAAACGACATCTCCTAAACCACTCTGGCAAATTGGATGAAAAAATTGCCTGTGATGTTCCTTGCATGAAGCTCTACCAAAGTTGTTCAAATGGTTGCGGTCTGTTGCATATCTGGGTCACAGGAGCTAAAATAAATTTTTAAAGTGAAATCTTTTAAAATCTCCGAAACCATAGGGCTTAAATATTTAGTATGCGGCATTGTCTTGTAGACCTCTACCAATGCTGTTAAAATCATGGTCCTGGGGTCAAAATTGGTACCGCCCCAGGGGTCAATTGATTTTACATAGTCTTACATAGGAAAAACTAGAACAATTTTCCTGTCAGAAACCACAAAGCCTAGATTTTAGATATTTGGTGTGTAATGTGGCTTAGTAGACCTCAACCAAGTTTGTTCAATTCATGGCCCTGGGGTCAAAATTTGCCCCCCCCCCCCCAGGGGTCACTTATTTTTATGTAAACTTATATTTGAAAAATCTTCTAGTCAGAAACCACAAGGCCTAGGGTTTATATATTTGGTGTGTAACATGGCTTAGTGAGTATCTACCAAGTTTGTTCAAATCGTGGCCCAGGGGTCACATGATTTTCTATAGACTTGTATAGGAAAACCCACGAAATATCTTCTTGTCAGAAACCACAAAACCTGGAGTCAATATGTTTACTAGTGGACCTCAACCAAATATGTTCAAATCATGGCCCTGGTGTCAAAATTGACCCCACCTCAGGATCACGTGATTTTCTATAGACTTATTAGATCTATGACCTTCAAAATTTAGATGGCAGGTACAGTTTTTGTGTGGAATTTAGATGATCTTTCTGTATTTCTGCATGGATTATGTATTCAGTATGACTCATAATACAATTATAAAGGCAATGAAGGCAATGTTTCTCAGGTGAGCAATTCAGGGCTATCTTGGTCTTCTTGTTGTAAATTAGATTATGACCATAATTTGTAGAACGATCTCTGGCTGTTCTTTTGTTGTTTAAATTTTAAGTATTGACCTAAGATTCATTAAGTTATAGGGAGAATACGAAACTACATGAACATTTTTTTGCCGAAATTTGCTGTTTTCTCGAGGTTTAACCGTCCATATCTAAAAAGCGGCTAAGTATACGTCCATATATGAAGCATGTGAAATGTGGGAAATTCAAAGACCTTTCGTACGGTAACTAGTTTTTCAAAATTTGACACCATGTAAGAAAGTTACATGAAAATTAAGAATTTAAACTTTTATTTACTGCACTTTCAGGTGGTCCCAATCATTTCATTGCTTTTGACTCTGAAACGATTAGGCTTAAAAGCCGTTACAGATTGGTGGACACATGAAAATAGTGAAATGTTGCAAATCTAAAGACCTTTCTAACAGTACCTAGCTTTTTCGAAATCAGACGTCATATAAGGAAGACGTCATATAAGAAAGTTACATTAAAACATGAGAAATAATTAAAATCGTTATTTCATGCATTTCTGCAGTTGGTCCTAATCATTTGGTTGCTTTTTAGCTCACCTGAGCACGAAGTGCTCAAGGTAAGCTTTTGTGATCACTGTGCATCCGTCGTCGTCCGTCGTCAACAATTTACGTTAAACTACATTTCCTCTGAAACCACTAGGCAGAATTTTATTAAATTTGGCAGGGATGATCCTTGAGTGCATCTTCACTAAAGTTGCTAAAATTATTCTGATCCGTAATAAAACATGGCTGCCAGGGCGCGGGGCTAATTTGCTTTACATGTATATAGTGAAATCTTTAAATGAAATCTCCTCTGAAACCGATGGACAGAATTTGCTTAAATTTGGTAGGTATGATACTTGGGTGAAGCTTCACAAAAGTTGCTAAAATTATTCCGATCTGTAAAAAAACATGACTGCCAGGGACGGGGCTAATTTGCTTTATATGTATATAGTGAAATCTTTAAACGAAATCTTCTCTGAAATCACCTGACAGAATTTGATCAAATTTGGCAGGGATGATCCTTGGGTGAAGTGTCACAAAAGTTGCTAAATTATTCCGATTCATTACAAAAACATGGCCGCCAGGGGCGGGCTTATTTGCCTAATATGTACATGTATATAGTGAAATCTTTAAACGACATCTCCTCTGAAACTGCTGGACAGAATTTGATAAAACATTGCAGGGCAGATTTCAAAATGTTTTAATACAGACTGATGTTCCTTGGGTAACCCTGTACTCCGGTGAGCGATCCAGGGCCATCATAGCCCTCTTGTTTCTAAGAAATTATTAATTTTTGAAAATAGTTTTTAGAACATTATTTATAGCTTGATGCAATGCTGTTCTAGTAGTTTGCAGATTTTAATGATCGGATAATTAATTGAAAAGTTATTGGTCGAAAAGTAGTAACTGACATGAACATCTTTTTGCCGATTCTTGTCGTTTTCTTTAGGTTTAACCATCTCTATCTCAAAAGCTGTTACAGCTAGGATGAAATATAAAGCTGTTAAAATGTTGGAAATTTAAAGACGGTACTTAGATTTTTGAAATAGGAAACCATATGAAAAAGTAACCCCCAAAACAATAAATTCCGAAAAACTGTTTTCCTTGTGTTTCTGCAGTTGGTTCCACATATTGTTCCAAATTTTATTTTTGTTATATTAAATGTATATTGTGCTGCTGAAATGTATTTTAATTGCCTGTGCACCTTTAAATGCAGAAAGAAAATTAAATGCAAAAAAATAAGAAATACATTTTTGGTAAGAAAGGAACCTTGCATTTCTTTTTTTTTGCATGTAAAGAGGACTAGTGATTCTTTACTACCTGTAGGACGCAAATTCTGAAAATTACTAAGGTACATTTTGAAGAGGGTTCTTGAACAGCAAGCATCATGAAATTATAACAGGAGGCAAAGCTACGCAGTCCCCTTTGAATATTTTTGAATTACGTCATTTAATGTTACATATTTCATCTGCTATATTTACGCTTTACAGCTGTCAATTCTAGATGAATTTTTTTCATTTTTTTCACAGATTATGTATGTCAGGATAAGTAATTGAATCTTATCAGGTTTGATATGGTTTGCAGACAGAAAGCCCTATCATTTGTTCAGAACAAAAGAAATCTAGCTTAATCAGTACATAAATATTTCATGTTTGCTGGAAGGCTTCTTGCATAAAAAATCTTAGTTACCTGACTGGGACTTGGAGTCACAGTTGTGAGGCCACATAATTATAACCACTTGGTCACGAGTCCCCACTAACATCTGGTTTGATTATAAGGACAATGAGTAATATAGGGAAAAACGTGAAAAGTGTTCTGAATGATAGAGTAATCCTTAAAAATTACAGATGTTGACTTTATGAGGTTATATTGCAAGTAATGGCTGCTGTGTAAAACATTCGTTGAATTAAAAAAAATATTGTAATAGCAAAAATTGAAGAAAAAAAAAGTTTACAAAAATAAAGTAAATTCATTTGAATAAAGTTTATATATATACAACAAAGATGGGCTTTCATTGCTTGCTTTGATTGAGTACACTTGTCACCAGCAGTTTGGTCAGTAGTTCACCCTTGATGACTCAGATGTGTGTTCTTACATTGAGCTGGCCTATAGAAAAGTAAGATCAGACTGACTGAAGACAACTCTCAGTCTAAAAGTTATTTCTAAGGTTCTGATGAACTGCAAACAAAAGTTAAAATGATAAAATGTTCTCTCAAGCGTTTTATAGGTGACTTTGTATGTCTGTAAGATGAGTTTACATATAGATAATTTATAGAACATTTTACATTTATTTTCAGAACTTAGGCGCCATCTGATGGATACCTATATAGCTCAGATACAGCCAGCCACACTGCCAGAGATTGACAGATTGTATGTAGAGCCAAGAATAAAACTGGAAAAAGATGTCACAGTGTGTGGTGACAACAGTGAAACAAGCGATGATGACATTGACAACACTGAAATAAGTGATGATGACAGTGACTACACTGAAATAAGTGATGATGACAGTAAAAATACTGATTCAAACAAGGATGGCACTACTGAAACAAGCGATGATGACAGTGACAACACTGAAACAAGCGAAGATGACAATAATGATACAGAATCAAGCGATTCTGACGATTATACAGATACAAGCGATGATGACAGTGACAACACTGAAACAAGGGATGATGATATACAAGATATTTTCTTCAAAGAACATTCCCAATTTGCTCGGATCTACATATCCGGGGATGCAGGTCATGGAAAGACTGCTTTGTGTAAAATGCTGGTTTTGGCCTGGTGTCAGGAACATGCTGGTGAAAAGATCAATAAATATATCCCTGATGATTTCTTGGCAGCCATGAAGAAGTTTGACTTTCTTTTCTACATCCCTTTAAGGAACATCAGGAAGGATTGGATTGTCAGTGAAATTATCAAAAAGCAGTTTTTTGAAGATCCTGATTTCTTAAATATATTTATAAAAAATGAATGTGACAAAAGCTCATGTCTTGTAATATTGGACGGTTTAGATGAATGGGTGACTCCTTCAGACTATGAAGCTCCAATGCATACAACACATGGCCTGCCAGACTTGAGTCATTTCACGAAATACACAGTCCTCACCACCACCCGGTCATGGAAGCTAGAGGAACTGAGGCTAGGGCCACTAGAGATGGATAGGCAAGTCCAGCTAAAAGGTATTGATAAGAGGGCATCAGATAGATATATAGAGAACATGGTAGATCTGCTGAATAAGAAGAAAAATTTCAGAAAGGAAAGTCATGACTTTAAACAACATATTAAGACTAAAGATCTTAAGCATTTTCTGAACATTCCCATCCTGCTGAAACAGTTGATAACATTGTGGCATCATGATGAGAAGGAAATTACAGGAAGATCACAAGTTCATCTATACAGTGCTATGATAAACCACATTCTGAAGGATGCCTGGAAAAGAAATAAAAAGAAATCCTTATCAGTAGGAAATACCCAAGAGTCAGAACTTCCCTTGTGTCTAAAAGAAAAACAGTACTGCAATATTCATAAGAGTCTACTTTTTTCCCTGGCACATCTTGCCTTTATATCAGCATTTAAAGAGCAACTTGTATTTGATCATGTGGAAGCAGAACTTCTAAATTTGACTGAAGATGGCATGAAATCCTGCTTATCAGCAGGTTTGTTGTGCCAGGAAATTTATGCAAGCGCTCTTGATGATGAGAAGAAAAAACTTTCATTCCTCCACAAAACCTTTCAGGACTTCCTGGCAGCTGTTTACCTGGTCATGAATCCTGAGTCAGCACAACTGTCCCAGACATGCAATACCATGAGGAAAATTCTTGATATGCGTTCTCTGTTTATTTTTGTGAGTTGCATGGACTCCAAGATCATGACATCCTTATCATATCAAATACAGAACATCTTGGAGAATGATCAGAAAGTGCAGCATTACATCAGTCATCTAGATTGGGATCACTTGAAACCAATACAAGACCTGCTGTGTATGTGTGTGGGGGCCAGTAAGGAGAGTGGACAGCCACCGCCATGCTGTCATCTGGAGTCTGTTGTTATTTATCATGAAGATTGTCGTTATGTGAAGTCTTATGCTATTGATTATGATACACATAGAGATTGGACGAATCTACACCATCTAATCAGTACCAATATGTCCTGTATAAAGTGTTTATATCTAGATGTTGAAAAATATCCACCTAAGGACCTCCTTACCTGCCTGAGTCTTGTGTTAGAGTGTCGATCAATACAGCATTTGTTTTTGAATTTACATAAGAGCTTGCTCCAAAACATGGAGGCCCTGCTGGAGAAAGCATTGTATGACAACTGGTCACTGTCATCACTATCGCTCAGTGAGTCAGTAAAGCATGAGCTATGTTATAGATATCTGAACAGTGACAGAGTGACCACACTGGACTTGTTGGACATCAGTAATGTACAAACCTCAAGTCAAACTGAGCATCATCGTTTGATGAAAGGCTTTGAGAAGGCAACACAGCTGAAGACACTGAAGTTGTATGACATATCTTGTAGGAAGAGTAAATATAGGGAGAAGTCTACCCATCATCTGGACCTGTCTCAATGGTCAGAGCTACAGAAACTTTGCCTAAGAAACTGTGACATTACTAAGATTACAATCAACACAACATCACTCACAGAGTGTGAGGTTGGTGGCACACCTATATTCTTTGTTCCACATGCTGCGACCAGGATACAGAGACTGAACATAGACAGTATAAGAGATCCACATACTCTGGATGAAATTGTCACCATCCTGCCTCACATGACTCTGTTGAATGAACTGAATCTGGTGGACATTACTGATGGACAGGAGGATTGTTCCCGTCATTTGGACCTGTCTAATTGTTCAAAGCTACAGGAACTTACCTTACATAACTGTAAAGTTACAAAGGTTACAATCAACATAATATCACTCACAGATTGTGAGGTTGATGGTACACCTGTGTACTTTGTTCAACATCCACATGTCGTGACCAAGATACAGAGACTGGAGTTAAAAAATATAAGAGATCCACATTCTCTGGATGAGATTGTCACCATCCTGCCTCACATGACTCTGTTGAATGAACTGAGTATGGTGGATATTACTGGTGGATTGGAGGATTGTTCCCGTCATTTGGACTTGTCTAATTGTTCAAATCTGCAAGAACTTACCTTAAATGACTGTAAAGTTACAAAGGTTACAATCAACATTACATCACTCACAAATTGTGAGGTTGATAGTACACCTGTGTACTTTGTTCCACATGCTGTGGCAGAGATACAGACACTTAAGTTAGGGAATATAAGAGATCCACATTCTCTGGATGAGATTGTCACCACACTGCCTCACATGACTCTGTTAAATGAACTGAATCTGGTGGACATTACTGGTGGGCAGGAGGATTGTTCTCGTCATTTGGACCTGTCAAACTGCTCAAAGCTAAAAGAACTTACCCTAAATGGCTGTAATGTTAGAAAGGTTACAATCAACACAACATCACTTAGAGCTTGTGAGGTTGATGGTACACCTGTGTACTTTGTTCAACATCCACATGTCGTGACCAAGATACAGAGACTGGAGTTACAAAATATAAGAGATCCACATTCTCTGGATGAAATTGTCACCATCCTGCCTCACATGACTCTGTTGAATGAACTGAATATGGTGGACATTACTGGTGGGCAGGAGGATTGTTCCCGTCATTTGGACCTGTCAAACTGTTCAAATCTGCAGGAACTTACCTTAAATAACTGTAAAGTTACAAAGGTTACAATCAACATAATATCACTCACAGATTGTGAGGTTGATGGTACACCTGTGTACTTTGTTCCACATGCTGTGGCAGAGATACAGACACTTAAGTTAGGGAATATAAGAGATCCACATTCTCTGGATGAGATTGTCACCACACTGCCTCACATGTGTCTATTAAATGATCTGGATATGGAGAATATAACTGATGGACAGGAGGATTGTTCCCGGTATTTGGACCTGTCAAACTGTTCAAAGCTAAAAGAACTTACGTTAAATATCTGTAAAGTTACAAAGGTTACTATCAACACAACATCACTCACAGATTGTAAGGTCGATGGTATACCTGTATACTTTGTTCCACACCCACATGTCAGAGTCAGGATAAAAACACTAGTGTTAAGGAATATTACAGATTCTCATTCTTTGTGTGAGATTGGCACTATCCTGCCTGAGGTGACTCGGTTATCACGCTTGACGTTGAATCATTTAAACTTTGGTGATAGAGATGTTTGTCTGTCTCCTGCGACAACACGTCTGAGAAGAGTGAAATTAAATAGCATTATTATGACAGATAGGGCTATGATCCAGTTTCTTAACTCTGTTCTCTCCACTAACCACAAGGTGAAATGTAAGGTTAAAGGTCAACTTAATGAAGCAGTTGTAACATATATCACCAACAGATTTGTGGTGAGACAGAGAGGTTTGGACTGTCTAGACTTCTACAGCCAGCCGGCAGCACCTTGAATAGACATTTTATTGACAGACATCTTGTCAACCACAGACATGTGTCTTGACCGCATGTACATGTATATGAAAGTGGATTTGTTATTAAATAGTGACAATCTTCTTAAAGAACAATTCACACATAATTGACATTTAACTGTTTTTAAAGTCATGAAACTAAATATTAAAACTAAGAAATAGTAATCATAATAAACTTGTCGCATGAAACTTACTCTTGTATTTCCAAAACAGCATTATCATTTTAGAATGCCAAGATAATATCTTTTCTATAGAATTTTACTGTTACATTATTTTTTCATAAAAACTTGGCAAGTCAATGAAGCTTAGGGTAATATTCAGTGTTGTAATCAAGTCATTAAGCAGATATATTAACATGACCATATTTCAGTGTAAAATAATCCTGTCTGCCAATCCCTAACTTCTCTGATATTCTCTTTTTTTTAAAAAATAATGGTATTAATATAATCTACTTAGTTAATAAAACATAGAGTAATATTGATTCAGTATTTTCAAAATCTGTATGGAATTTATAATCATGTCATTAATGACGGAAAAAGATGAGTAGAGTGACAGACTTGCACTATGATAAGGATTTATTTTGTTGTTTCTTTTGTTCACAATATCTATGACTAGAATCTGACGGTGTATATCCTACTCAGATTGAACAATGTAACTAGAAAGTTGCAGATACTTGAAAACTGGACTTGGGTTGGGATTCTGATATTTATCAAGTGGTAAAGAGGTAAACCTTCTTGTTTTTAACCAGTCATTTTTAATTTTGGTAAAGTTTAGTTGGTTCATCAGAGCTATTCTGATAATGCGTCATCCGTCATCAACAGTTTGCATTAACAGACAAATCTGAAACCACTGAGAAGAAATTGGTGGAATTTGGCATGAATGATCATTGTTTTGCCCTCCTTAAATGTTACTTAATTAACCCAATCAATGCATAATTGTTGATTTTTTTTTTAAATTATATCCTCTGAAACCAAATGTCAGAACTTTAAGTTTCATTTGGCACAAATGGTTGCATCATAGCCCTCTGCTATAATCATTAAAAGAAAGTTGTCTTTTAAAAAAAATAGGCTCCTAGTTCCCATACGTACACTGTTATTAAAAAAAATGATTTTTCTGTAGAACCAACGGTAAAAAAAACACACACACACAAAAAAAACGAGGTTCCAAGTTGGTTTAGCTTGTTATTCACCAGGTAAAATAAAATGACCCGAACTGTTCTAAATAGGCTTATGGTTCAAAATGCTGTTAGTTGGATGTAAAATTCACCCGACATCTGTTTAATAAATGATGCCTCATGAGTTTTACATGATCACTTCATAGTATTAAAGATTAATGAATGTCATACTTGTAAGTAAAAAGTAAAGGTATTTTTTATCAGAAGTGGACCAATCTTAACATGATTGTTAAACTTTGTTATCAAAATCCATTTTGCATCTCTTCCTCATCCTTATTCATCATCATCATAATTATAATCACCATCATCATCATCATCACATTTTGCTCAGATGTTATAGCCTATTATACATATACATACTTATTACATGTATCTCCGAAACCACTGGCTGGAATTGGGTAAAACATTCCAAGAGAAACTGTTACTAAGCCTTGATGTGCCCGGTGCCTTCAAGTATAAAATGATTTTCCATACAAAATTGATTGTAAGCATTTTTTTTGTGTGTGACCTGCTGTAAGCAGAGGTGACACATAAGGTTCACTTTTCAGTCGTCTGTCTGTCACTCTCGTCACCCTTCTGCAGGTGACACGTGTGTTCCAAAGAACAACTTGTTTCCATCTTTGTTTGTTCCTTCCAACCACTGTGTTAAGAGTATTCAGCAGCTAAAGTGATAACTCAAATTATTGTGTAAGAACCATGTCTGAATTATATTTACATTTTACAACGTCCTGGTGATAATTAGTGAGAGGCAGATTTGACAATTTTTTGTACAGTTTGTTGTTTGTCTTCAGAATATTGTTTGATCTATGACATGTTATTTAATAAATTGTTGATAATAATTCTGAAATATCAAAACAATACAGATATAAAGGTTATTGCATATTTATGATTTGGTCATCATTCATTTTATTTTGAAAAACTGGACTACTACTACAGTATAACATTTAGTAAACACTTCCTTTTTTTTTGATTTCGGTAATTTTGATGGTACAACTTCTTCATTACTGTTTGACAAACAGAATACAATCGGGATATATCCTATTTACAAACAAGAACTGGTGATAACATTAGCACTAGTTCTGGAAGTGTAGGAATGCATTACTGTATTTTATCAAAGATGTAAATACCTAGATGTAGCTTCGTGATTTTACGGTCACAAGCTTGTGAATAATTAATTAGTAATGTTAACCAATTAATAAAAGATTATGATTATAGCCATAGATTTTCTATGATACACCGATGTAGCGTCAATATCTCATGTACATATCAGAGTAATGTAGAAGAATTGGGTATTGTTGATAACGTTTGTTAAACTTTGTTCGTAAAGGGGGATAATTTAGTCATGCATAATTATATCCTCCTATTCTTCTAATACACGATGTTTCTTAGAATGATCAGTGATTAGTTTGAAGTGTATAAAAAGCTACATTTGATATTACCTCGACATTTTATATTACCGTGTTTTATGTATTTAAAGTTCCAATGTCATAACCCTTATTCTGTATATAGGGAACTATGTCATCTTACAAGGTTCAGAAGTACCATGTTTGAAACTTTGAAATGGCCATCCTTTTTAACTCACCTGAGCACAACGTGCTCAAGGTGAGCTGTCGTGATCGCCCTTCGTGCGACGTGCGTCGTCAACAATTTGGCTTGTTAACACAGTAGAGGCTATATTTTTAGCCCAATCTTCATGAAACTTGGTCAGAATGTTTGTCTCCATAAAATCTTAGAAAATTTCAAAATTGGGTCATGTAAGGATCAAAAAGTAGGTCACGAGGTCAAAAAAAAATTTTTTCTCCATTGAATCTTGGACAAGTTCGAATTTGGGTCATGAGGGGTCAAAAAGTAGGTCACGAGGTCAAATCTTAAAAAAAAAATGTTTACGCTCTGGAGGCCACTATTTTGGCTCAGTCTTCATGAAACTTGGTCAGAATGTTTTTCTCCATAGAATCTTGGACAAGTTCGAGCTTGGGTCATGTTGGGTCAAAAAGTAGATCATGAGGTTAAATCTTGACAAAATTTTGTTATCACTCTAGAGGACACATTTTTGGCCCAATCTTCCGGAAACTTGGTCAGAATGTTTTTCTCCATAAAACCTTGGACAAGCTTGACTTTTGGCCATGTGGGGGTCATAAAGTAGGTCACAAGGTAAAATCTTAGAATAACCTTGTTTACAATCTAAAGGCCACAATTTTGGCCATATCTGCATGAAACTTGTTCAGAATGTTTTCATATAATCTTTGACAAGTTTGAAGTTGGTCACAAGGTCAAATCTTAGAAAAACCTTGTTAACACAATCTTCATGAAACTTTGTCGGAATGTCTGTTTCCATTAAATCTTGGACAAGTTCGAAGTTTGGTCATGCGGGGTCAAAAAGTAGGTCAATATGAAAAATTTAACATGTTGCTCATTTATAATCAGATGAGCGATTCAGAGCCTTCATGGCCCTCTTCTTTTATTAAATTACATGTTGATTTATTAATTTCATTGTCATTTTGCTTTCAAATTGTGCTTCATTAAATAGTTATTTGCATTTCGCATTGTTTGTCTTGTAATATTGTCCTTGATAGTTTCTATACTTTAATTCTCAGGCAAAGACTCCGGATAGGTTCTGGGCTTTCTCTAGAGCTCAGATCCTTAGCGGAAGTTTCGCTGGTGGAAAAAGTTGGAAGCTTTGTCCCACTACAATAATCATTATGTATTTCTTGATTCAAAACAGCTCTGATTGTTGGGACAAATATCACTGATGTCATAGAAATAAACTTATCAAAATTCACGTCAACATCCATATTACAGCTTTGTAAATGTACCTTTACAGTTTTCTAATCGGTGGCTAGGTCAAATGTTCACAAACACTCATACACATGCTCATAAACAAAACCATGTGTTTTGTGTAAACCATGTCAACAATTGATTATTATCTCAGTGTAGCGATTAGATAGCCTGTAAGATAAATGAACATAATTATAAACACTGGAAAACCTGAGACATTGTAGAAATACTTAAGGATTTAATTGCATTTGGATAGTTATTTGGACTCTTAAGGATTCAATTGCATGTTGGTAGTTATTTGTTTGAACAGCCTCAATGTTATACATACATGATGATCTATTATAATTTACAATTCAAACCTTAAAGTTACCTCGTATTTTAAATATCAATAGGAACAAAAAAAGGAAGATTTTTTTTTTTTTAAATATATTTGCTTTAAACCAATAGAAGTCCATCGTAACAACCAATTGAATAGCTGTCTTACAAGTGAATAGCTGTATAACGTGTGGTGGTGGAAAGAATTAATAAACAAGCCACGCCTTCCACCCCATCTCATGTAAGGATGGGATAGGTCACGTGGTGGGCTAATGTAGTTGATCAGGTTATGATTACTGTAGAATCATTGATTTTTGTTGACATTAAATCTCTTTGATTATGTACCTAAGGAAATTTCATGGGTACACTTATTTGTGGATATATTTTCTAGAAAACGTGAGGTCTATATAAGAGACAAGTTTTCGTGGGTTTAGAAATCATGTATGAAACACATCACGAAATCAGCGAAAATAAGTGTCTTTCAAAAATTAATGATTTCGCTGTATATTTGCAGATTAATAGAACATTGCTTAAGAATGTGATTAAAACGAAATATATCAGATTGTGCCTTATTACACATAATTGTCTGACCTGCAGTGGTTATGTACTGTCAGATTTGTAAATTAGTGAAGTTTATATAAAACTACCAAAATAATCTGTGCTGGTATAACTCCCTTGCTTGGAGATCAACATATAAGGGTAGTTCCAGGACTGTTCGGCTCGGTGTCAGGATAATTTGTCTCTGTGTGGTATCATGCCACATGTCTACGACGCGATACTGCAGTGTGACAGCACTATATCTGTCTCAAGCAGACACCGTCTCCAAATGACTGAAATACTGTCGGCGGAACTTTAAACACAACAAACATACCAATATAATCTAATAATATATTCCAAATCTCATTAAAACAAAAACAACAACAACAACAACAACACGAAATATCCTTATAGTAAATACATATTTATATCAAACCTTACCATAGGAATCCTGCAAGATAAGTAGAATGCACGGTTTCAAACTGTTTCAAGTACATGAGAGCATTTAGAGGATCTGATCAAAATTACTATTCTTTTCCTCAGCTGTTTATAAAACAAAGAAGATAGGTAAGGTTTGTGCACGATTTTTCTCATATGTAAGTTACTGAAATTAATTCATTTTCTCTATAGTTTGTTATTGATAATATATACAGATGTTAATTGGTTGTATCACACACACACACAAACACACACAGACACGAGGACTTTAAAAACGACTCATGTATGAATTTTTGATATTTCACGTCATTTCTTTTTCAAAGGTTGATCTTAACAACTTTTATTTTCGTAAGTGATTAAATAAAAACATATCATAGACCAGGAAACAATCTATTGCCTCATTACTTAAAAGACCATCCCCGGTGGCCGAGCGTGCAGATGCGGGTTTGATCCTCCGCCGAGACACACCAAAGTCGTAAATATTGGTACTGGTATAGCTCCCTTTTTTGGCGCTCAGCATATATGGGTAGTTGCAGGACTGGCTGACCCGGTGTCAGGATGATTTGACTGGGTGTGGCACATGTCTACGACGTGATACTGCAGTGTGACAGCACTATATCTGTCTTAAGTAGACATCGTCTCCAAATGACCGAAATCCTGTTGGTGGGACGTTAAACACAGCAAACAATTCTTAAAAATATAAATTCTTTAGAAAAACATGAAATAAAATAATCAACATTTTCCCGATGTTGATGCGTTTTTTTAAGTCATTGAGTATATCTGTGTATGTAACTTTTGGAAGCGTAATATGTCCTTATGTATTAATACAGATGCAACAACCATCAAAACTGAAGTAATCTATTTCAACATCTTCGACCTTTTTTGCTTTTCTTATTCCCTCTTTCAAAACGATGGCAGTGTGTATTTCTTCGGGCTGCTTGCACGTACATCCGGAACATTGCCTAAGAGAACTGAAAAACAGCCACATGACTGTGTTATACTTAATTGTAAGGCGTTTGTAGACCATTTAATGACAAGAAAGAAGAATCGGAACGAAATAAACACATTATCTTGCTGAAGGTTCATCAGAAACAGCGTTTAACTATGTAAATGAATAATTGATTAAAATAAACCTGTCAGTTTTTTTTTCTAACTTTTACAAAATGAAAGATTACTAGAAAACATCCTTTGGACATACTTCTGAAAATTGTATTTGACCTCGTCATATGTTTGTATTTTGAAAAATGTAAACGCATACACAAGACACACATATCTTTGACACAATAAGATAGCTCATATTTCTTGTGCAAAATAGTAATTATGTCACGACAACAAGAATAGATGACTAGCTTTGAGCTAAAAATAAGTATATCCTCTATTCTCTACTAACCTGCATATGTGTTTCGGATAGTACTGTTTGTAATGGTCAAACTGTACGATCTCCCGCATTCTGTTGCCTATTGACCTCTTTTTTCGCGGATATTGTGCTAATTTAACTGAACTGAAATGAAGTTGAATTTAACGATGAACACATATTTTATAGCAGTTGTAGTCACTATTCTTCGTTTGTACCTTGCATATTTTAAACTTACTAAATCCATTATAACCACCACCACCACCACCACCACCACTATCATCATCATCATCATCATCATCATCATCATCATCATCATCAACAACAACAACAGCAGCAACATCAACAATCAATATCAAAAACAACATATCGGACTTCATCAATATCATCTAGTAGTATCGTGAGCGAAATCATCATCATCAAATCAATATTCTTTTCATTATCATCAACAAGAGGGCTTTTTTTATATCACATATAAACGTCAAACGAAAAAAAATTAAATCAACACCTACGACACGCAGCATCCGCTGTATATTTTGGTGGCCTCCACCTCACGTTTTTTACGTTGGAATCTGTAACACCGAATGCTGCAATTGCCGGAGGTTTCATTACCGACGGGAACCACACTCATATTATTGTAACGTCGAAGATAGTCGGCTTGATACTGTTCGAAATCTGCATCGGCTATGAAAATCCCCGGAAACAGACTGGTGATTGCCTTCACTAGAGAAACCGTGTCGTCAAACGTTTGTTTAAGGAAATTTATTGGCCGACTGTAATAAAGATACGGGTTGTTACACTGCTTGAGGATAGAGGCTAAAATGCATGCATTTATTAAACACACAACTGTTATTTTTAAAACCCTTTTCTTCTTTAGATAATTCAATATACAGGTCATCATATCAAGCATTAAAGGAGTCGTTGACTATCTATCACTTAGCCCCTTCTCACTGTGGGCTTGACTCCCGGCACGGTCACTTGGAGTTATCATACATCATGCTTACGGTAGGTCGGCGGTTCTACCAGGGTGTCTCTTTTCCCTTCGGGCTTTCATTCACCTTCACTCAGCTGGCCATCACTATTAAACTGAATTACACTTACAGCAACAGGAAACCCCAGCACAATTACAACAACTTCTAAATAGTCCACAGTATTTGTTCGTTAGTTTCCGCAGTGTCTGAATTCCACAAGAATTTAATCTAAATAACGTGACAGAACAGGTAAGAGTTTGCTGGTGTCAGAACAATCATTCTGGCAATAAAACTGTCTTTTCTGAACAAAAAGCTTTAAATATAAGAAGCCTCAATAACACTTTAGATTTTTCCTTCGTTGCTCCTATAATAACGTTCATCTAGTGAGGCCAGGGCACCTGTACACCGCGTCAAACCCGAACTACCCCAAACCAGAGTGAAAATTCCTCCCAATACAAATCCGGATGACCAGACCGGAAATGGAACCACCCGCGGGGAGAAACCTAATGATTCCAAGCCAGTGTCTAGCAACACTCGTCAACTGAGTCCCTCAAAGTATGGAAACATGATAAAGAAATAAAAGAAATGAAAATAAAATGAAGCTTACAATTCTTCTCGCCAGACCAAAATTCCTGTGAGACATATTGTGAATGTCACGAAAACCACTGTCTGCAAGGGAAAGAAAGAAAAATAAACACATTACCAACCAAGCAAGAAAATACAAGTATTTCTTACACGTGGTCTTGCTCAAAAGGAACATTGCTTCTATGTGAACACTTTATTTTCATGTCGATTTGGGAAACACGTTTTTAAGGACTTATTTTAATCCACGACAGTTCTTGGATTCCACCAGTACTTGGCGGCTGTGAAGGTCATGCAAGATTCTTTCTCCCAACTGGATTCGAACCGATGACCTTCGGATCCGCTGCACCAATGCCAATCCTTGAACGTTTGGAGAAATTTTGTGAAATTAAATTTTCGTTGATTATGTATTAAAGCCAACATCGTGGGTACAGCCTTTTCATGGAGAAAAAATATACAGAACTCTCTACAAAAGAATAAAAATGAATACTTTTACACAAATCAGTTGATAAAGCTGATAAAAATTGGATAATAGAAATACGCGTGCCTAGAACTTTATGTCATTTTAACATACCGCAATTCTCCATTTCGTTATTGGTTTCATCTTAAATTTTGCGTTGTAATCTCTTGATAGATCGGGATTTGCTGAAATATATAAACGAAAATTCTGTATATATATCATATGACATTTAAATACATACATGTATCGTTAAAATCTTACGTATTTTACAAGGTTTTCCCCGTATGACTAAGTCTAGTTCAAGTTATGTTTTAAATGTTCCGCTTCACTTAACAGGATAAAGCGTATGGATATACATTTCATGAAAACATAACTACATCAAACCTCCTCCGCCCACCCACCATCCCCCTCATACATTCTGTGGTAATAGGCTCGAATTCCACCAATAGTACTTAACGCCAAGTATTATTTAAATTCCCAAATGAGAGAAAAATCCTCTTTTTCCGTTATATGACGCATTCGTCCCTAAGTACGGTAGTATAACCTAGCACTATGTATGGTTGGTGGAGTCAGGTATACTTTAAAATAACAGGTTTTAATTATTCCTGTACCCAACAAGGAAGCATAGCAACACATGTGTATTATTACTTGTCTAGTCAAACGTGTTTGTTTCCATTTGGAGGATAACACCATATTAACAATATTTCATTAATTGTAGTTAACTATATGATATAGATATACAGAGGTTACATTGAATTTGTTTGTTAGTAGTTAGGTTTAGTGCGTATGGAATATATCTCATCAATTGTGATACAATTCAATATTTCCACGAAGGTGTAGCGCGAGTGAAAATATTAACACTATATCAATTTAAGATGAGATACATTTCATATTCACTCAAAACAAACCAATTTTCTTTTTATTTTATGCCATCTGCTACACACCCATATACAAACATTTTTTAAGTAAAATTAAGTAAAAGTAGTTCCGACTGATCTATATCAGTAACATTGTGGGATATAGATTTATGTCACTTATAGAAAACAGTATTTCATCAGTTAAATAAAGTGCTGCCTAAATGTGCTGTAGAGATGGCGTAATGTCGTATCCAGCCATTATCTGTACTTTCAAGTTTGAAACTCCCCTTATATGCAAATTTATTAACCAATATCAATTTATGAATGTGGTATGTCGTAACCGAATGGACGCTCTACCACTCGGCCATCGCTACACTTTTCCGACCATCACCTGTATAAGCAGAAACTTTCTGATAACATCAATATACTGATTACGGCCGTTAAAGTAAAAATCCGTCTTAATAAGTACTTATTGTTGGTCTTTAGCTGCCGCTTTTCAATTTTCAGTTGTTATATCAGGTAAATGTTAGAAACAGAAATAGAAAATAAATGATTATTCTTGAAGCGGTCACGATGGGTAAATGCTTAAAGCGTTCGCTCTGTGGGTTCGATCTTTTGCCCATTGTTGGATATCCACGATTACGTGGCATGTTTCACTCTGTCAATGTGTAACGGAGTATGTCGCTCATGGGTTTCAGGCGACATCACAAGTCGTTATAATTAAGCTATGCATTCCTTATCAATTGATCAGTCCAAAATATAAAATGCATAGAGTATAACATAGCTGCATATTATCTACGAACCACAATTTTTACTACATAACATGCGTAGGCTCTCGAGATCTAGACCCGGCCTGCACATTAATTGCAATAAAGTTTGTAGATAGAAAGTAAATGCTACATATACCTGCGATATAATTGAATGTTTAGCCCCATATAAAGCGGAAAATGCACTTGCGCGCATCCAAGAAAGAAGATTTTCCCGTAGGGGGGTACCCACGGAGGTTTATGCCCAACTGTCCCACTTTTTGATATTTTGTTTCCCAACTGTCCCACTCAAGATTTTTAGCACCTTGCTGGGTGTGTTTTGATAAGGGATTATAATCTATTTCAAACTACAACACATTAAAATGAATTGAAGTTGTATTATCTGATTTTGTTTCTGATTTTTTTTTTGATTTTGTATTTTAAGAGGTAAAATTTCATGTTTTAGTTATATTGTATTATTTCTTTCTAAAATGTGTTTATTAAGGTCCATTAATTAGGGTTACTAAATTAATTGTAATTTATAGTGTAAACATGCATTCCTTTGATCTCTGGCTTTAAAGCTTATGTGAATTGATAAAGATAAAAAATAATTTGAACTTATTAAGATAATTATCACCTCTGCTACTTTTTTCTTTAAATTGTGTTAATTGATTGGTCCAACTAAAGTCCATTTATCCTGTATATATTGCTAAGTGATTGGATTAAGAAATACAAACAAGTCCTTTGATCTAGCAGTTTACTACTTAAGGTAAACAATTTGATTTGAAGTAATTAACATTTTTGGTTATCAATTTATTGTGACTTTCAAACTGTGATATCTCATTAATGAACTGAACTGTATCAGATACAATATATTTACATTCTGATGTAAATGTCTTCATTTGATAGTAAAATTTCACTAAGTAACATCGTCTGAAATTATAAGCTAAAATGGCAAATGCACAAGTGAGTGTGCAGTTTGTCAAGAACCAACGTGGTGGTGATAGTCTGGTTTACAATGGATTCAGATACCAGGTCAAAAACCGAAAACCAACAAGGGTGTACTGGGTCTGTCATGTCCGAACCTGTTCTGCTAAAATCACAACAGCTGACAACATTCCAGTTTCTGTGACCAATACCCATAATCATGCAGCCGAACACATGGAACTGAAGCGCCATGAAATAAATCAACTCATGCGAAAGAGGGCACGCGAAGAAACCACGCCGATTCCGTCAATATATGAAGAAGTCATATCCAGTCTGAGAGACAGAGAATGGGACGAAGATGCAGAACAAGTCTGCAAAGGATTACCAACCTTCCCCTCCACCAAGTCATCTCTATACAGGGAAAGAGGTGCATTGAGACCGGGGATACCAAAGTCCAGGAGTGACATAGATTTGGATGGAAAATGGACTGAAACGCACACTGGTGAGCAGTTCCTACTGGTTGATGAGGCAGAGAATGACAACAGGATGCTGATTTTTGCTACAAGAACAAATCTCCAGCATCTGGCACAGAACCCAACCATATATGGAGACGGAACATTTTATGTGTGCCCAGACATATTCAGCCAGGTCTACACACTCCATGGATATATTGATGGACACATGTATCCGTTAGTGTTTGCCCTTCTGCCTGGAAAAAGTGAAAGGATTTACTGCAGACTTTTTCAACATCTTCAACAGAAATGCAGGGAAATAGGAATGGAACTGGGACCAGACACACTCCTGATAGACTTTGAGGCAGCAACCAAGCAGGCAGCTCGCAGAGTGTTTCCAAATGTGAATGTGAAAGGGTGTTTTTTTCATTACACACAGTGTGTTTGGCGGAAGATACAGAAGCTTGGCTTAGTTGGACTGTATTCTGAGAATGAGGACTTTAAGAAACTAGGAAGAAGAGCTGCAGTTCTGCCTCTAGTCCCCATACAACATGTTGAAGATGTGTGGTTTGTCGCACTGACGGATGCTGAAAATGCAGAGATTCCAGTGGATGTTTCAAGGTTCACAGACTATGTCACTGAACATTGGGTTGAGGGAGACAAGGACAACTGGAACCATTTCGAGACAGAAGGACCAAGAACAACAAACAACTTGGAAGGCTGGCACAACAAACTAAAGAAAAGTATGAGACAGTCACATCCGAACATTTACAAGTTCTTGGAAACAATACAAAGGATTGAAGCTGCCAATGCTATCAAAATTCTTCAGCACAGTGCCGGAGGAGTGAGAGAAAAGAAGAGGAGGAAATACCGACAACTTGAACAGAGACTGTCTGCCCTGAAACACAAGTACATGGCTGAAGAAATCACTGTGATGGAGTATGCCGATTGTGCATCGCATTTGATTCGGTTTGACGAGTAACTCTGTATAGAACAGATCAGTAGGGTGGAATGTCACAGTTGTTTAAATGAAATGCTTGTTTTCAAATTAAAACAAAATACAATAAATTGTACCACATCCGAATATAGCCCTGTCTTTATTTGATTTGTTCATGACACATGAAATAAAAATAATAAATATATGAAAACATAAAGAGTTTGTTTTCTTCATTTCAGAGAGAGAGAGAGAGAATACTGACAACATTATAAATACTAATGCAATATATTACTAACCATAAATACTATTGCAAATTGCTCTTAATAATATAAGACAATAAGACAAATAATTGCACTGAAATATTCCATCCATTTAGGTAAAGACTATAGTCACTCATCCATGACAGTCTATTGTTATCCAATTAAGCATGATTCCCAACTGTCCCACCTTGATTTTTACTGTTTTATATAAAAGTGGGACAGTTGGGAAGACACCCCCACGGATCTCCTAGCGCGGGCATGCACGTCACTTTATACCCAGCTACGCCCATTTTTGTGTTTCTACCTAGGTGCGGCAGTCTAAATGTAATACAATGTGTGTATATATATATATATATATATATATATATATATATATATATATATATATATAAATTAAAGCTATTTACCCAGCATCTCGTAATTTTCCATTTGAACAGGAAGTATTAAGATGACGCATGCAGACAAGCGGGGCTTACCCATGAAAGTTACCCAGTAACCGGTTTTAAATAAAAAGTATCTTATTATTAGATCGAACCTTGTTGTAGGGCACGACTCTTAGTGCAGAGTTTAGGTGTTAACGGCCAGAAACTGTCTATCATAATTAGTATATTAAGGTGAAAGAACATGTTTCTCAATCGACGTAAAAAGAAATGTTTAAATTTAGATCAAGCGTAAATGTTGACATCTTGCCGCAATTTTCGTACCTTTATTGCACAACAACTTAACTACTGTTAAACCAAGCACGCAAATGGGCGAATTTCGTGCCCGCCAGATGTCGCTACACAATGAACAGCGTGACGTCACTTCTATATGTGTAAAATTGATTTCAACCTTGACTTAACCAGTCTATTTTTTTTTCATTTAATACCAACATTTTGCTTCTATAATAATACTAAAATTATTTTACTACATAAACAATATTCACTCACAGGAGCTATAACAATCAATGGCAAGGGTTTTAGATTTGATTGTTAAAAAAATGTCTTATAATCTTATATTAATTTGCAAACCTGCAACAAAGTTAAGGGTTTTATTTTTTTCACATTAGTTAAAAACAGAATATAAGCATACAGTGTATGTCCTAACTATATAGAGTAATTTTGTTTTTTAACCTCGAGAATTTCGTCGCTACAACAATATCATAATAATATAAGTCGACGTCCAGCTAATAAGGTGGAGGGGGAACTAAGTACACAAGGGCAGCCGGGTACTGGGTAAAATAATCAACAAACCAAGTGGAAGGCTCGGGACTCGAACCCACAGCGGTATGGGGCTAAGTGATTGTTGGTCAACGGTTAGAACAAATCGGACATAGAGCCATTTTTATCATACGTTGAAATCCATAACAACACTTACTTTGGGTTTAAAGAAACAATTAATTTAGTAATATGTCAGCATACCTTTCAGTTAAAAAATATACACGTCTCGGCTTCATAATGTTGACTATACCGAAAATAGTTTAAAAATGTTTAAACTGATTTATTTAAGCGTCGAATTAGATATAACTTATGCTTATCGATCTTGACGGTTCCTTGGTTGGGCCAGTACTTAGCGCCTAGGATGGTCATGAACAATCCTTGATCGAACCAACGACCCACGATCCGTATTCGAGTCCGTTACCACTGGACCAAGGCGCCGACAGCTTTTGAGACCGGTGTAGATGGCTAAACAGTTATGCCTTATTATATTAAATTTAGAGTTTTAAAGACCCTCAGTGATGTATAATTGTAGTCTAAAAACTGAAATGAAAATCTCTCAACATTTTTTTTAAATCATCAGTAGCAATATTGT
>CM037789.1:26769857-26784141 GCA_021229015.1 Solen grandis | reverse complement strand
GGCCGGTCAAAGAGGCTTAGTCCAGAGGTGAGGCGTCCAGGCCAGCAGGACAAGGGGAGGAAAAGCGGAAGAAGAAAAGCTGAAGAAGATTTGAGGGAGCTCTCTGATACCGATGTTAGAGGACCCAGTAGACGTATGAAAAAAGATAAGTGGGAAGCTAATGACAGCTTTGAGAGAGGGTCTGAGAGAGAAAGGAGAAACTCCCCTGTAAGATCACATTCCCAAACTTACGACATTCCCACAGAATCACGGAAAAATAAGGGTGGGAAAGGGGAGAGACAAAATGTCAAGAGATCCAGAGATGATTCTCTCTCAGAATCTTCCACCAGGAATAAAAGACAAAAGGAGGATTCTGACAAAATGTCACCAGTAGAAACTAAAGTGAAGAAAAAAAATACAAAAAATGAATCAAAAAAGAAGTCATCTGATCGCAAAAGGTCAAGGTCAGGATCTGAAAGCTTTGAAAGGTCACCAACATCCAGTCTAAAAAAGAAACCATTAATGAAGAAAAAATCTGCAAAGACTGTAAAAAAAGTTTCAGCCTCTCGATCTCCAAGTCCAGTGGAACGGTTGGTAAGGCAAGATGACCTTGACAGGTCAAGGTCAGCAGAGATACCAGTGGGGCGGAACCACGACATGGCCAGATTTGAGAGTGAACCAGAAAGTGGTGAGATTACAGATAGTGATGATAATGCTGAGGGCAAACAGACAGTGGTGAAGAGCTTCATTAATGTAAGTTTCTCTCTTTTTTTTTAATGTGAATTGTACAATCAAGATAGGACTTTTTTTAAACATGACATTATCATGGCAACATAAATATTGCACCACACTTGATTATTTTTCCCTACTTACATAAACAAAATATTCCGAAAAACCAGGATTTCCATTTCTAAAAACTAACAAGGTATTTTTTTTATACAATTCAAATAACCCTGTTTCATTTGCAAAAATATCTGGAAAAAAGCCCACCATCTGTGGAAAATTTAAGACCTGGCTCGAATTCCACTAACAATACTCAGCACTAAGTAATACTTAAATTTTAAACTAGGTAGATACACATTCCACCATTCCTATTTTATGAAATATTCAAGTACACAACTAAGTTGAAATGAATTATTTCCTTAATTACAAACAGTAATTGATAAGAAATGAAAATTTTTGGTATTTTTATTACTAGAGAAACAAGACTAATGAAATTTGCCCTTAAATTAAAATAAGTATTAAATTTTTTCTAGCTATAATAATTGTTGGTGAAATTTGACCTTGAACATAAAATATTTCTTAATGGAACTGGATTTTAACAAATTGAAAAATATTTTGCATTTATTTTCAAGTTCTACTACATTTTTCATTACCAAATAAAACTACTTTCCTAATCCTAGGCCACCTCTGATACCGCCAGTCTTTTTCTGGTTTGACTTAATTCCATTATCTTGTCATGTTGTTTAGTCATGACATTGAACGAGTGATATTCATCATCTTCAGTGAAAAACAAATATGATAATCCTCACAGCTACTGACTGAGAAAGAATTTTATTCAGTGTCAGGTCTTTTTTTCACATTTTGGGGACAATATTGCCCTTTTTTTCATTTGGGAAAGAAAAATCCTGGGGTAAAATGCAAATTTGGGGGAAATTGCATGAATTTAAAGAAGGTGCCTATGAACGGCCTCTAATAAAAGGGGAAATAGGCCTGAATGTAAAATTTGGCATGATTATTGCATTATCACAGAAATCTATGTGACATTTATTGTTTTTAAGTAATGTAAATGACATTTGCTGATAAAATGTGACTTTCACACTGAGCTACCTCCTTTCCCAGTCACTGCATCAGTAAGTATGTGGGGGTCATGTTGGTCAAGGGCAGGATCCCACGTCATGTCAAACATGTTATATCATACAAATAATTATATAATTATATGAAGAGGATTGTATCAGGGTTAACATTGCATTATGCAGGGGTGTAAAATACCAAATATTATCACTTGCCCTGTCTGGCCCTTTCAAAATTTGAAATAATAATATCAGGATTTTTTTTTTATACAATTACAAAGAAATATTCTGAATTTTCACTTACCTTGCACAAAATTTTAACTGGCCAAGTTGAGTTGAATTTGACACTCTTGATTATCAGAGTTTGAGTCTAGACTCTAATGATATTCAATTAATATTAAATTCAAGTTTAGTATTTATGATGTATAGAAATTTTGATTTTTTATCTTCTGGGTTTGCTTGACAAATGTGGCATTTTAGGAACCACAGCAAGTTACGCTATAGCTAAGCATAATATCCCTTGGTGATTTTATTTACAGAAACCTAGTTCTGGAGCTAAAGACACGCATCGTTCTCCTGGTGAGAGGAAAAAAACAAGCCGTTCTAATCCCAAAAAGTCTCAAGTAGAGGAATCTGTCAATCAGGAAAAAACAAGCAAGAGGTTTGTAACCTGGAGGAAAACATTTTGTCTTGTGGTAGAAATAAGGTGGCAGTGGTTTTGTGTTACTGTTAATACGGGGCAAGTTTAAAGATACAATGTACTGGTCCAAACCAGGAATTGTTGAGAAGGGTTAGTTCTGGTATAAAGGATATCAGAAAAAAAAAGGAAAGAGTTTTTGGTAACCAGAAATTTACATAAAATTTGAACTGTCTTGAAATCTGCTGACTAAACATTTTTTTTTTCTTTTTCATACTAGACACACCAGAATCTCCTTTCTGTTTCATGTGTAATATCAGTTTAATCAAAATAGTAAATAGTTAAGCTTATATTATTTGCAGTACTTCTGACGTGAAAAACATGCTGAAAGTCTGTTATTTTTAAACTTATTTAGTGTCTTGGAAAAATCCTTGCCTCAAATGGGGATTGAACCCAAAATTTTCAACAGTGGGTACATGCCAATGGCCAACAAATGTTTCCCCTCTTTGGATAGAAAAAACAACAAAAAACAACCAAACACAAATCATGAATTTTCCCCCTAAAGTTGGGTAAAAACATATTGAAATTTTAAATCTTAAGTTTTCATCCCAAATTTGTCTGAAAATCCGTGAAATATTGCAGATTTATGATTATGAGTTTGTTTTTTTAAGCTCACCTGAGCACAACTTGCTCAAGGTGAGCTATTAAAATGGGTCAATGTCATCCATCGTCAACTTTTACTTCAAACAACATCTCCTCCTAAGCCACTGGGCCAATTTTAAAGAAACTTCACAGAAATGTTCCTTGGGTGATGCCCTTCATAGTTGTTCAAAGAATTTGATTCCATGCAGAACTCTGGTTGCCATGGCAATGGAAGAAAAAAAACAAACATGAAAAGTTCGAAAATCTCTTCCAAAACTACTGGCCATATTTCAAAAT
Organism: Solen grandis; assembly: GCA_021229015.1. Classification (NCBI taxonomy): domain Eukaryota; kingdom Metazoa; phylum Mollusca; class Bivalvia; order Adapedonta; family Solenidae; genus Solen; species Solen grandis. The sequence goes on along the minus strand of CM037789.1, from coordinate 26,780,793 downwards.
AATTCGGCACAGATGTTCCTTGGGTAACCCTATACCAAGCAGGGCTTTTTTTCCTTCTATATTAGAGGCCGATCTTCGGTGACTTCCCAATCGTAAAAAGGCTATATTTTTCCCAATTTTGGCCAAAAGAATTCCCAAAATCTAATGATTAAATTCCCAATATGTTCCAACTATTTTTCTCCTTAAACCTATAAGCGAATATTAATTAATACAGAGAAAAAAACAGTAATGCAGTTGTTTCCGTAATGCACAAAATTATACGTCACTCTACACTGTATACTACTTAAAGTAAAGCACCTGCTGTTCGATGATCCAATCAACACGCATTCTAAGGCTCAATGTGGAATACTTGGATTTTATTGGACGACTATCATTTGTCACACCTTCTACCGACTATTGTTTTACCTTTATTTAGAGAGCTGTTATGAAGTTGCGCAATCATCTCAGTCAATGGCGGCTGTTTGCGAAGATACATAAGCATTTTTATTGCTTGTTTATCTTTTTAAAACATTAAGATCAGTTGTTCGGTTCACCAAGTTTTCAATACATAAACACATCAGTTATTTACCTTGATGTATAAATAACCAATTCCTTATTGCTAAGGAAAAAGTCAAAAACGTAGCCAAATTGAAACGTCCCCAAAACATAACATACTCATTTTTTTTTTTTAAATTTCACTTTTGATTTATTATTAGTCTTTTATACATGTAATATTTAAACATATTGATATTATTTTTTTTTAAAGTATTTTATATAATAATTATATCACCATTTATTTTGAATGATTTATTTTTAAAATTTGACAAAATATTTTAACTTTTCTATGTAAAACTTAGAGCTAATTTCATTAATCTAATTTTCATTTGAAATATTGTGAAAGAAAGTTGTTATGTCTTTATTTCAATAATAATGTACATGTTTATTATTTCTATTTATTTTTAAATATAATATACCAAATGAATGTGCATTTGACATTTCAACTAAAGCATATATAAACACAAAAATATATTGGAGCCTATTGTTAAAAAATCTGCCTCCAACTTAAGAGATTTGGCTCTATCTGGTGAATGCGAAAACATTTTTGCAGCTAGTGCTAGTCTTGGTGTTGACACCAAGGAGGAAGATTGTTTATGGACATTAGTACAATTTTAAATAGCACAGCGATTTGAACCAAAGACAGCTCTGTTTTGTCTAGTTGTTATATCAATTCGTTTTGATTCTTTAAGATTCATAAGACTGTTAGAATATTACTGTGTATACATGTGAATTGAGTCTACCTTTTTCCCAAAACGCCCCGAAATCGCATTTCAATTTCCCAAAATAGAAGGCTAAGGCCCCTTCCCAAATTTCGGAAAAAAGCCCTGCCAAGATTGTTCATATTATTCCGATCCGTAAAAAAACATGGCTGCCAGGGGGAAGAGCCCGTTTTCCTTATATGTATATAGTATAAATTTGAAAAATCTTCTTGTGCAAAAGTACTGGCTGGATTTCAAAGTTTTGTGGCACAGATGTTCCTTAGGTCACTGTCTACCAAGATTGTTCAAATTATTTGATGCGTTGAAAAGCATACCCGCCAGGGGGTGGAGCCCGTTTTCCTTATATGCATAATAGCATATAGTTCAAATTTGAAAAATCTTCTTGTGCAAAAGTACTGGCTAAATTTCAAAGTTTTTTGGCTTTTGGCTCTGATGTTCCATGGGTCACTCTCTACCAAAATTGTTCAACTTTTTGGATTGGTAAAAAAACATGGCCTCCATACCTGTTTTTTCTGGGCTTTTTTTCCTTATATGTATATAGTACAAATTTGAAAATTCTTCTTGTCCAGAAATATGCATTGGATTTATGGCTGGCAGAGGGCAGAGCCCATTTTCCATAATATCATAAGATATTTCCTGTTTCTTTCCTTCCCATACCTGGTTCTCAGACGAGTGATCCCAGGGCCATCATGGACCTTTTTTTTTTTTTAGTCCCCTACCGGCATCGCAGAAGGGGCTGTTTGTACTTCGTCCATCACTCCATCCGTCAGTCACACACGTTTTCTGGGCTTTTTTTCTAAATGCTTGCAGATATTGATCTTATATTTGGTATGTGAGTCTACCACCATGAATTACAGATCAAGTTTGAGTTTTGTTCCGGTCCACTGAATTTTGACGAAATTACGGGCCTTGACTTAGAATATTTCTTTAAAATAGCAGTTTTCCAGACTTTTTCTGAAATTACGGTCCTTGGACTTAGAAAATTTCTTTAAAATAGCAGTTTTCCTTACTTTTGATATTTATTATTGTTTTTGCTTTATCAAAAGTATTGATCAAATAATTGACTATTTTGCAGCATGAAGAGGGGCGGGGGCTCTTCGTTTTCTATTCACTGGTAGGGGACTAAGTATTCATCAGACTAGTATGTATAAACTGAGGTCTGCATCATCATCTTCCAACCTTCAATCTTTACAGAAAAACTGTGGAAAGGGAGAGGAGAGTCCGATAAATTGATTAGTCGCAAAACTTTTTTTCCTTGTTTTACTTTTCCATTCAGTAAATTACACTCTGCCACTTGTATTCTACGATAACAGCTGCTGAATGTTTCCTTTTTAATCTCCAATATTTTTAATCTGAGGAGGTATTGTATGTTATTGTAATATACCTCAGTCATTATAGAGGGATATTTATATACCAAGTTTCATTAAATGTGAAGTGGAGGTGGGTGGGATGGTAGATTGTCATCACTATCATGTATGCTGCATTCAATTGTGGCTTGTTTTTTCCACTTAATATTTTAAGTGCAGCTAATGGTACACCAATGACACTTGGGATAGATCTACAGCGTCACATGACTTACTCTGGAATAACAAATACAGTGGGTTTTCCCATGTATGTACAAACACATTTTTACTGTTAGACATGATTAAATGTCTACAAAGAATAATGAAAGAAATGCTATTGTGCTGCATTATTCCTTGTTTGTACCTACATGCAAAAAGAACTCATTCAACAATTCAGCAATTATTTTTTCTCCAATTTTCCATTTTTACTGATAAAAAAAAGAAATCCCAAATTTGGCATGGGCCTTTTTCCCCAAAAGCCTGAAAAAAGCCCTGTAAGTCTGTCTGTCTGTCCATCCGTCCTGGAATCTAGATCCAATGATCAACATATATTTTGATGATACTTGGTATATAAACTGATGGCAAAATGTAGATTATGCATGTCACATGTTTTTTTTTGTTTTTTTTCCCATGATGCTATTTTTTTTCCATAAATCTAAATGTTGAATGCTATGGTAAAGGAAAGTAGAAATATGGCTTTAACAGACGATCCTTTGAGAACTCGAGAAGTATATGAGCTAGGTTAAATAAGATTTTTAAGTGAGTATATGGTAGTATTGAGATTATGTTCCTCACCTTTAGGGGACATATGTGTTGAGAGCAACACCTGTGACTTGTTTTATCTGTCCTTTTCTCCATCTCAGGAGGGAAGACACAAACAAAGAGAAAGATGGGGCGGAACCACAGCCTAAACCGGAGGCAAAGGTCAAGGAGACAGCGGTTGGAACTGCTGTCTTGACAGGTCGAACTGGAGGTGCTTACATCCCTCCAGCCAGGCTTCGGGCCATGCAGGCTAGCATCACAGATAAAACAAGGTAAGTTGCAACATCTCTGTTAAGGTAATCCATCCATTATTGAATTATAATCATGGTCTTTCAAATGCTTAAAAAGACCAGTAGAGATACAAGCATTCATTGACACACACTCCTCTTACTTTTCTGGTAAGGTAGTCCTTGGGCATACCAAAGAATTTGTAATTTCTTTGTCAGTGTGTGGTGACATTATCAATAAAAGACATTTCTTTCTCTGAGACTTGAAAATTTATGCCAGATTTTTCTTCCCATCTCTGATAAGTCTTAACCCTTTCCCTCATATATACTCATTTTGACACCCTCAATATGTATCACATACAGCCTGATCTGCAGAAAACCACAGTTAAACCTTACCAAATTTAATTACAAAATCCTCATTTCCAGACCACTGAGGAGCAGCGAACAGCATAAAATCTGATCAGCCTGCGAGTTACTCGCAGGCTGATCTGGTTTTATGCTGTTCGCATAGATCTTTTCATGGTGTCCACTATGAGGGAAAGGGTTGAAGACTAAATTTCCCTGTGAGAATATCATAATATAAGTATTTCACCATTTATAAAAGCATGTTGCCCTTTTACAAATTCAGTGAATGGTCCTCTTGATTTGAATGGTTAGAATGGTATCCCAGTAACTGAAAGGTCATTGGTTTGATCCCCGGATGCAACATATTTATTAAAAATGGTTTTGGATTAGATTTCTTGCTTGATGTTCAACATATATATGGATAGTTTAGGTGTGACTGGCGCGCCCCCCCCAGTTGATTGTTGGGGTATGTGGTAAGTTCTAGTTTTCCATGAAATGGGATCCATGTTGTCTGACTATGACTTGACTATTTGAGTTTACCATTGCTTCGACAGTATTTTAGTCATATAGCGACGTCCAGCTCATTACAGGTGGAGGAAGACCCCAAAGGTACGGAAGCATCCGGGTAGAACCATCGACCTACCGCAAGCCAGCTGGAAGGCTTCCTCACATGAAAATCCGAATGACCCTGCCAGGATTCTAACCCACGCAGTGAGGGGCTGAGTGAGTGTTAAAGTCAGCGACTTTACCCTCTCGGCCATGGAGGCCCCTAGGCTCCATGTTGTAAAACCATTATCTCTGTTTGCAGTGTGGAGTACCAGCGGTTTTCATGGGAGGCACTGAAGAAAAGCATTAATGGTTTAGTAAACAAAGTGAATGTGTCTAACATCGAGCATATAGTGCGGGAAATGTTTCAGGAGAATATAGTACGAGGGAGGTAAGTAGAATAGCTCTAGTTTATAATTGTATGAGGGAGTGAGGGTTGTAAGTAGGACAGCTTTAGTTTATAATTGTATGAGGGAGGTAAGTAGGACAGCGCTAGTTTATAATTGTATGAGGGAGGTAAGTAGAACAGTCCTAGTTTATAATTGTATGAGGGAGTAAGTAAGACAGTCCTAGTTTATAATTGTATGAGGGAGGTAAGTAGGACAGCTCTAGTTTATAATTGTATGAGGGAGGTAAGTAGAACAGCTCTAGTTTAAAACTGTATTAGGGAGGTAAGTAGAACAGCTCTAGTTTATATCTGACAGCTGTTTAGTAAGTATTGGTTAAAGGGAAAACACATTGAAGGAAAGAGAAAAGGTTTCACAATTTTAACTCTAGATCATGAATGTGCTGACTTTGGCAGTTGTTTAAGATCTTGCTAGAGGTGTGCAGTTTTGAAGTGACCAGGTATGTTAATTGATGTGCATGTTTCACCTTCTGCAAGATCATTTTGGGAAAATCCATGTGTGTGAATGCCTCATTTAAGTCTATTTTGCCTATTCCACAACTTGAAAACTCCATTATAATAAAAATGTCAGTATAACACAATATTATGAACCAAGTATTGCCTAATTGTTAAATTTTTGGTCAGCTACAGCATTGTCCACTGAAACTCTTTACCTCATGAATATTCATGCCCAAATTTGTGAATAATGAATATAAATGCACTGAAATATAAATTGTGTATGAAACAATGGAGTTTTCTTTGTCATGCAGACTGTAGAAAATGAGTGACAATATTATATGAGCAAACAGAGGAGAACCTGATCAGACAGCTTCTTCCAGGACCTGCCTGATCTGGGTTCTCTTTGTTGGCCAGGGTGGCAAAACATGTCTTTATGAGTTGTTATTGAAGTGTTTAAAGGTATGTTCCCCAAATAGCCTTAAAATACTTGTGCTGTCATGAAATAATTGACACTTCCATATGAAAGAGATCTATAAATGTCTAAACATTTATATAGAAACTTAATACTTTTTACTATATATTTAGTCTTGTACATTGTGGTGATTTTGAAATGACCCATAGTGAACTGGATTTATAGGAGGCTATAAAACTGCACACAAACTGGTGAAGGAGAGTGTCTTATTAAGCCACAATAAAACCAGATCAGTCTGCAAGCAACTCATTACCTGTTCATGGGTCTTTTCTCCAAACACTAGCATGGTAACCCTGTATAAACAGTTCAGAATAAGTTGTTCGGGCTCAGAATTCCTGTTTGACCAACTTTGTGTTCAGTTAAGCATAACGCTGGCAGCTGTTAGGGATTTGGCAGGGCTGGTCTATATGTTCACAAAACATTTCAAATTTAGTATTGCCTCAGCTCAATAATCTCACTTCTATTGTTGTGTTTACTGTCACTGCAACAGTATTTCATATAGCAATGTCCAGCTGTGTAAGATGGCGGAAAACACAAAAGACTTAGAGGCATATACTTAAAGGAAGCCAGCTTGAAGGCTTACTCCCTGACACATGGAAAATCATAGTTACCTTGCCAGGATTCAAACCCAAAGCATAAACACTTTATCATCAAAATATGCAATAAATAAAATTAAATCCATGTTTTTTATTTTTAGCTCACCTGAGCACGTGTGCTCAGGATGAGCTTTTAGGATCGATGAATGTCCGTCGTCCGTCCGTCCGTCGTCCACAATTTGTTCGTTTGCACTCTAGCATCTTCAGTTTATGAGCAATTATCTTCAAACTTTAAAACAATGTTTATAACCATAAAATCTCGGCCAAGTTCGATTATGGCTGATATCGGAACATTAGGGCAGTAGTTATGCCCCTTTTAAAATTAAAAAAAGTCAGATTTCACATTGTTTGCACTCTAGCATCTTCATTTCATGAGCAATTATCTTCAAACTTTATATCAATGTTTATAACCATAAAATCACGGCCAAGTTCGATTATGGCTGATATCGTACCATTAGGTCAGGAGTTATGCCCCTTTTAAAATTCAAAAAAGCCAGATTTCACATTGTTTGCACTCTAGCATCTTCATTTCATGAGCAATTATCTTCAAACTTGATAACAATGTTAATAACCATAAAATCTCAGCCAAGTTCGATTATGGCTGATATCATACCATTAGGTCAGGAGTTATGCCCCTTTTAAAATTCCAAAAAAGCCAGATTTCACATTGTTTGCACTCTAGCATCTTCATTTCTTAGCAATTCTTCAAACTTAATGACATTGTTTATAACCAAAAAATCTCAGCCAAGTTCAATTTTGGCTGATATCCGACCATAAGGTCAGGAGTTACACCCCTTATATTATTTAACAAGAAATATCTTTAAAAAGATATTCGGCGTAGGATGAAAGAAAAACGAGATTTCCAGTCTTCTAGAACATTCCGAGGAAAAGCGCGCGAAAGACCGACGCACAACAAATTTAGTACGCTCTAGAAATAGTTCAGTATTTTTTCTATGAAATATACTTATTTATAGACGGTAATACAAAAAATTATATCTGTAAATAGGCTTGTTTGATATTTGTTCATATCATTATTGCATATGACAATTATGATATAAAAGCGTTATTAGTTGTTTTGGTTTTGGCGAATTAATTTTCAATGAGAGCATCTCGGCAGGCTGGAAGAATTCAATATACATAGTAATTAAGGGGTTTCATATCATAACACGGTGGATTCTTTTTTGTTGTTTTAAATCATTTTCACAAAGTAGCATTCCTCAATTGATGGAAAAGGGTTGTATTTAACTTACTGAAATCACTTTCATGTTTACATCAAAAAGAAAAGTAATAACACCAAGCTGAATGATATATACAAGCTGCACCCCTTATTAGTCCCCTACCGGTGTTCACACCGGAAGGGACTATAGGTTTGCCCTCCGCCTGTCCGTCTGTCCGTCCGCTCAAATCTGGATCCCGCGATAACTTAATAACTAAGCAAGCTAACTTGATGAAACTTGGTATATGACTAGATGGCAATGTGTAGATTATGGACGTCGTTTTATTTTTGTTCTTCGACTAAAATTGTGGTTGCTATGGTAACGGAAATAGTGAAAATATGGCAAAAATGGGATCCCGCGATAACTTAGCAAGCTAACTTGATGAAACTTGCTATATGACTAGATGGCAATGTGTAGATTATGCACGTCATTTTATTTTTGTTCTTCGACTAAAATTGTGGTTGCTATGGTAATGGAAATAGTGAAAATATGGCAAAAATGGGATCCCGCGATAACTAAGCAAGCTAACTTGATGAAACTTGCTATATGACTAGATGGCAATGTGTAGATTATGCACGTCATTTTATTTTTGTTCTTCGACTAAAATTGTGGTTGCTATGGTAACGGAAATAGTGAAAATATGGCAAAAAATGGGATTGATTACCGTATTGAGTCAAGGGGAGCCGGTTTTTACTTGTTTACAGTAATTTTATAGTCCATAACGATGCGTTAACCAATAACAGGAGTCCTTTTATTCAGCTTAGAATTATTTACCGCTGTTAGCGTACATTTGATTGGTTTAAGATGCGAGTTGAAATCGAAATTATACAGCTACGCCGAAAAAAGTCAGATTGCACTTTGTTTGCAATCTAGCATCTTTATTTTTTAGGTCATTGTCTTTAAATTTTATAACAATGTTTATAACCATCAAATTTTGGCTAAGTTGATTTATGGCTGAAATTGGACCCTTAGGTCAGGAGTTACGCCCCTTTTAAAATTGAAAAAAGCCAGATTTCACTTTGTTTGCCCTCTAGGTCACCAGGTCAAATCTTAGAAAAACCTTGTGAACAATCTAGAGGCCACAGTTTTGGCCCAATCTTCATGAAACTTGGTCAGGATGTTTGTCTACATGATATCTCGGATGATACGAAATTGGGTCATGTGGGGTCAAAAACTAGGTCACTGGGTCAGATCTTAGAAAAACCTTGTGAACACTCTAGAGGCCACAGTTTTAGCCCAATCTTCATGAAACTTGGTCAGGATGTTTGTGTACATGATATCTCAGATGGGTTTTGAAAATGGGTCATGTGGGGTCAAAAACTAGGTCACCAGGTCAAATCTTAGAAAAACCTTGTGAACACTCTACAGGCCACAGTTTTAACCCAATCTTCATGATACTTGGTCAGGATGTTTGTCTACATGATATCTCGGATGAGTTCGAAATTGGGTCATGTTGGGTCAAAAACTAGGTCACCAGGTAAATTCAGGTAGGATCAAAATGTAGGCCACTTAGTCAAATGTTAGAAAAACACTTTAGATGCCAGATTTTTTGTCATTTTGCCTAACACAGCCATCTTAATCAGGTGAGCGACACAGGGCCATCTTGGCCCTCTTGTTTTAGCATGCTTGTAGTATACTAGTTACATGCAATGCTACATCTATACATAAAATGGTTCTAAATCTAAATATTTTGAGTTCAGGCCTGTGGTCTCAAAAATACTTAAATACGATCTCAGGCTCAAATTTGAGTATCATACTCAAATCCCTATTGAAAGTAATGGGCATAGTTTGAGTATAAGTATAAAAATCATACTTGAGTACCTTTTTTTCTTCTTGAGAACACGGGCCAGGAAAATCTCAATTGAAATGATTTGTGAAATTCAATACCATTCTGTCCTTTGTCTGCCATAGTGTAAAATGTATTAATCAGGTGAAAATGGATGAATATTAGTTTTTGAGTTCATTTTTGTATTTCAGGGGGTTAATGGCACGCTCGATCATCCAGGCCCAGGCAGCCTCTCCTACATTCACCCATGTGTATGCTGCACTTGTGTCAGTCATCAACACAAAGGTCAGTGTATTTCATTGCGATTAACTTGGGTAACTACTGATTCTTGAGTAAAAGTTTTCATGATTTTCCTGAACTTAAGGATTTTCTTATTGTCAGATGACTTCTTATTCTATATAAAACTATATAAAAAATTGCTAAAACTAGGATTTTCATTTTTTTTTAAACTTTTACCCATGCAGATTCAAGGAGAAATCCATGTAGATAAATTATGTTTAATCTTAAATTGTCCTTATACTTTTACCAGGTATTTTGGAGCACACACTTTTTAACTTAATTTGGCAATATTTTTTGCTGAGAAAGAAAATGTGAAAGGATGAATATTTGTTTGCAGGCCATCTAGAAAATGCTTTAGATCTTAGTTTTAATACCATGGTTACTTGCTTTTAATTTTGAGAAACTACGAAATGCATTAATAGAGTTTTCCGTAGACATAGAGCTTAAAAAGTAAAAATTGTCCTGATTATAATTCATATTTTTAATTTTCAAGTAGTTAATCTTATAATAAACTCATATTGAGCTTCAGAGAATATTTTTTAGCCCACTCTCTTCATGATAAGTTGTAGAAAGGTTTAAGTTGGATTTCCTGTTTTCTTTTTCAGTTTCCTCAAAACGGAGAATTGATTCTAAAGCGACTGATTCTCCAGTTCCGTCGAGGATTCAAGCGAAACGACAAATCAATTTGTTTGTCAGCGACAAGGTTCATTGCACATCTAGTCAACCAGCAAGTGGTATGGTTTAAGATCATGAATTCATTTGAAAGAAAAGCTCAGCTACGATATATTCCACATGCTTTAGCCTTATCACAAACCTCTTATGCCCCTTTTACTACATGAAAGCTATTTCAGAAAGAATCTTATGTGATAAACATAAAACTATTATCTAGTAAGCTTTAACACGGTGCATAACCATATAGATGGTCTTCCTGCAGAAATCACATATCGGCAGGCTCTCTGCGTTCGCACCGGTCATTCTTTGCCATAAACACAAATTCACGATGGACAAAGGGCATAAAAAGAGATTAATGGTCACTTTTAACAGGTGAGTTGCTCAATATTAAGTAGTGCACGTAATATTAGAGTATATCTACTATGTATATATACTTTTCATTTATCTGCCGCTGCACTCCAAAACTTGGACAAACAGTTTAGTGATGTTCCAACATTGAATACAACCTCGGCACTTTCCACAGATCTTAGCGAGTTTTTCTTTGATTATGTACATAATATGAACATCGTACGTATTCTTTTAGGTATATTC
>CM037789.1:26752191-26769757 GCA_021229015.1 Solen grandis | reverse complement strand
TTTCATTCCACAATTCCCTCGTACGTCACCATGACACATATCTATAACATCGATGTTTGCTGTTCTTCAGTAGTAAGTATTGCTGTCATTGTAGAGTAGTAGTAGTAGTAGCAGTATTTGTTGTTGTTGTTGTTGTATTGACAGTGACGGGTTATCTGTACACCAAGGCCGTGGTCAGTTTATCTTCTACTTCGTGTCAGGAGTGTCCTGGTCTAAAGATTAATCCACGTATACAAGATTGCTTGCATAAACAAAACCCTTGTATACCTTTACAACACAACTTTCTATATGTGAATACTGATCAATGTCAATAGATATCGGTAGCGACAGTATTGTTTATGTTCTATGTATACTATGCATCAGGCCCGGATCCAGACTAGAATTTTTCAAATGGGGGTGCTACAAATATGATTGTGATGTCAGAGCTAGGGGCTTTTTTTCCCTAGGATGACAGAGATGCATTCTGATGTGTATCTGATCTGGGGGAAAAACGATATTTTTTTAAGTTAGATATATAATTTATATATTGAATTATATATGTAACTTATAAAAAAGCTATCATATGTACCTTATAAAAAAGCTATCATATGTAACTTATAAAAAAAGCTATCATTTATATTGAACCGCCCCGGTGGCCGAGTGGTTAAAGCGTCCGCCTCGGGAGCGGAAGGTCGTTGGTTCGATCCCCAGCCGCGACATACCAACGTAATAAAAAATGGTACTAGTGTAGCTCCCTTGTTTGACTCTCAGCATATGTAAGGACAGTTCCAGCACAGGTTGGCCCGGTGTCAAGATGTGACTGAGTGGAATCATGCCACATGTCTACGGCGTGATACAGCATTGTGGCAGCACTAAATATGTCTTAAGTAGATATCGTATCCAAATGGCTGAAGTATTGTTGGTGAGACGATAAACCCAACAAACATTTATATATTGAAATCTAATCCCTGAGGTAAATAATTGTATTGCTTGGGATCGAAATTTTGCATCAGTGTATTATCTTCTTCATTTGTTTAATATGTTTTTTGTCCCTTAAATAAACTTCAATATACATTATGTTTTTCTCTTTTGACAAGATTTTTGACCCACGTCCTTCTTTTGAGCCGAGATGCTTTAATGAGGGACGAATGACAATTCTTCTTGGAGACTGATGTATCAGGCGGGCAGTTAACCTAAATGCCGTTCTTGGGAAGGACCGGCACTAGACTCCTACTCTCCGTAAGAATACTATAGTTGGTAGCCGGGGACCAAACTCACAGCTCTCTAAACCGACATATAGATCCGTGAAAATATGTTCTATATGATTTTAATTGCCATAAATACGAATTACTGGCTGGGCTGTGAGTTCTGATCCAGCCTAGGACATATTTTTGGTTAAATTAAATCTCATAAAACATGAATTAATTAACCACCCCCGTCCCCCTCGCCGCCTACGTGAATCCGTGCGTGTGCATATTTCTACTATACAAAAGAATATACAACATAATATGCATAAACGCTATTAAAGTCAATCTCTCCTATCAGCGTTCTCATTAGGATCATGAATAAATGAAGCCCAAAGATTAATGGAGCACCCACCCACCCACAAATAACTGGGACCAACAAGACAATTGTCAGAATCTTGCTCATCCGACAAGAAATTATATAAGTATGTGGCTTGTGTGTTGGTGAGACATAAGACATAAATCAACATGGTATTGTGATGGGTTTTTTCCGTTTCGTCTTTTTTCCCCTTTGTGGTTAATTTCGGAACTTAAATGTCGGTTTAATTCAAATTCAATTTCATACATTTTAAAGCATTTTTAATAGAGGTAAGCATCAAATATATTTTAATACATATAGGTGAAATATGAACTAATTTTTGGCAGGAAACACTTATTCTAGCTTAGTATATGCATTCTTCGTGTTATTAATACGGTAAAAACAAAGGGTTCCTATTCTATATGTAGAACGGTCAGAACCGAGTCCTCCATGTGACAGATACTATAAAAGGCAGCGAAAATTTGGTACGAGTCAGTTGACGTTGGTTACTGAAAAAAAAAAGGTTTTTCTAATTATATAAGTCAATGTCACCCTTACCTAACCACGTGGTATATGACGTCATTTAAAGCTAACGCGTGATACTATTATAATTGATAAAGAAATAAAATTCTAACAGCAGTGTTTCATTCTGAATCGATGCAAAATATGCTTTACGCGTTAGCTTAAAATAACGTCACAAAAGTATATAAAACGATATAAATATTTTAATTAGTGTCATAATTTATATAAGCTTTAGATTCGCGGTAATACGGATGAACAGAATGATATCAGTACAATAAAAATTGGGGCGAATAAGTACTCCTGAAACACAAATGCAATAGAGTATAATAATGTGTAATTTGCATAACCTTAGATAAATCACGTCTATACCTCGTTCCTGTCGTTTTTTTTTGTCACCAGCTTGACACCTAAACTTTAAAAGTGTAGGTGTAAAATCCACCTCACTACTGTCAGAGCTGTGTCACCCGGAGATGAAGTTCGCTGAACAGACGTACGAATTATCGTTCGGCTGCCAATCTTTTTCTGTTCAGAGCACGAATCTAACAACGCCTCTTATGATTTGAAACAGAAATATACCTTTCATTTTTGCATGTACATTTGCTCTGTTAGTGCAACCGAAAGCAGAGCAACTTTTTACCATTGTCGCTAATGACGCTATATTGTCGTTGCCAACCCTAGCGGTTTATACGCATGCGCGAAAAACTGTCCCGTAAGTACGCTGAAATACTTCATTCCGTGATACATCTTTACACTAGTGACGTATTTATAAATGACGAATTCCTTAAATCACGCACTGTCGTATACTTATTATTTTTAAAACATTTAAAAAAATTAATTTTTTTCATTCCGTGATACATCTTTTTATGAATAAAAAATTGTTATATACAATCGAAAAATGTCACGCCTTGGAACACACATACTATTTTTTTGTTTCTGTATTTAAAGAGTTGTGTACACGTATCAAACTTTCCAATGATGAATATGAAAAGTTCAGGCTTTGTATCACTTCTTTGACATGATTAATTAGGATATATATGATTCAGTCTCATAACCCTGAATGTACAAGGAATTAGACGCATATTTTCAGCAAAGTAATTATATTGGTCATACTCACACTCTCTAGTATATAGCACAATGAATTTAAATAAGTGAATTAAAAGATGCGCTGGCCAACCACTGAAATTATGTTTTCAACAACAATCAACATGTTTAAGGTTTCATTTTAGTTTTCGATTCGGATACCTTCTTGTTTTAGACCGGCAGTTTGTACTGATGGACGGATCATGAGACTTAAAACTATGATAGATGTTTGTTGTGGCGTAAAGCGCATATTTGCATCAAAGAATATACTGTCTGAGCTTTTTTTTCTCCGTTAGTGTTTAATTCTGTGTTTAAGCATATAATGGTAAGTTTATGGTTATTAACATCGCGTGCTCACGTGTAGCTTCGATATCCTCGTTTAACACTAATTTAAGTGTCTGTTACTATGGTAAAACAACAACAACAAAATTCAATAGATATATTACACTCTTTATGTGCTGAAGTGTTTGCAAGATCTGGAAATTAAATTTTGTCGCTTAGGATTTTTTTAGCCATTTAAATTACATTGACGTTATTTGTATTAGAACATTTTTTTTTCTGGCCATAAGTCTTAATTCAGAAGTGACGTAAAGTTATTAAAGATGGTAAAACAAATGTTCAGGAACATAAATGTATTTATATGATTGCTGTTTCAAACCGATAGAGGATAGGCGAAAAATCAGTTTTATAGCGTTATGAAATATTGACTTTGGAAAGATAAACATTGAACTTAAGTCAAATTCTTGGTAAAGAGATGGGGAAAAATAGGTTGCGATCTGTATATTTTGCCATAAATCAAATATTGTCAAGAAGCGCTGATGGCGGATACATTCAAATTTTATCGAAATGATATATGATATATCAAAATGAAACAGACATTAACAGTGTGGCCATTCTACGTTGTATGTTACGTCATTTTAAGCTGTCACAAGCAGCAAATTTTGCCTCGACTCTGAGAAGAAAAAAGCTTATATGCTTATTTTTTCTTCACTTTTGTTTAATAGGATATAGCGCAATCGAAGTAGAAATTTGTGCCTTGCTAATAGGCCCTAATGATTCTTTTGTCTGATGTACAGGATTTCCAAATATTTTAGAAAACCCTCAAAGCACATCACTTATAATGTTCTCCAAATATTAGTAACTGACCGGTTTGGTTTCACTGAATTAAGAACCGTTGAAAAAGAAAAGATTTTTCCACACTGTGTCAACGCACAAATTGAGTACGTCCTTCTCAATTCAAATTTGCGCAACTGAACGGAAGGCGCCGAAACGTGAGGGTTAGTCTGGAAAAAGTTATTTGATTGGTAAAGATAATGTTTCCTTTCACTGATTGGTCATTTGCACGGGGTTTCTCTTTGATACCCACAACTCTCATCTGCATAAAAAGTCACAAGCCCTCTTAGTAGCGCCTCCCTCCTACATTTTGCCATGTTACCAGACATATATTGCACTGGCTTCACTCGTGATCTTGAATAACCCGCCCACATTCATTCGTGCGCATGCGCGCACTCAAATAAAGTGTCCAGGTTAGTCAAGTTCAACTCGTGAAAGCCATGTTTATAACCTAACTGTATTAATCCACTTAACAGGAAAAAAATCCCAATCCAGCTGCTTAAATCAAAATAATATCATTTTCTGTAGTATCCCCTCCAATATAAGTAAGTTTTATCGATATATTTTGAAATACAACGGGCATATTAGAAGTGCGATTGACTTTGACTTTTCTCCACTTTACACCTCAACAAAAACTCGATATCCCATTTACCTTATAGCCTGTTAAATATAACGTCGTTTCGATTGAGGAATATAAACCACGCTTCCTTGGCGTACGGTTTCCAGTTAAAGCCATTTTGAATGTCGTGTGTCGCTGTATGAAGGCGACGCACGACAATTGTAAACGATACACGATATTATGAAATGACACACGACAATACGACACGGCACTCGACATTATAACGCACAAATGTGGCGTTAATTTATTATATTTTTTTCACGAAATATCGCGACAAGTGTCGAATGTCGTTTCATAATGTCGTGATAAAATCGTGTGTCGCGTGGAAAGGTCGACACATGACAATATGAAAAGATGCACAACACTGCGACACGACACTCGACAAATATCGTGTGTCGCGTGGAAAGGACGACACATGACAATATGAAACGATGCACAACAAGGCGACACGACACTCGACAAATATCGTGTGTCGCGTGGAAAGGTCGACACATGACAATATAAAACGATGCACTACAATGCGACACGACACTCGACAAATATCGTGTGTCGCGTGGAAAGGTCGACACATGACAATATAAAACGATGCACAACACTGCGACACGACACTCGACAAATATCGTGTGTCGCGTGGAAAGGTTGACACATGACACTATGAAACGGTGCACAACACTGCGACACGACACTCGACAAATATCGTGTGTCGCATGGAAAGGTCGACACATGACAATATAAAACGATGCACTACAATGCGACACGACACTCGACAAATATCGTGTGTCGCGTGGAGAGGTCGACTCATGACAATATGAAACGATGCACAACACTGCGACACGACACTCGACAAATATCGTGTGTCGCATGGAAAGGTCGACACATGACAATATAAAACGATGCACTACAATGCGACACGACACTCGACAAATATCGTGTGTCGCATGGAAAGGTCGACACATGACAATATAAAACGATGCACTACAATGCGATACGACACTAGACAAATATCTTGTGTCGCGTGGAGAGGTCGACACATGACAATATGAAACGATACACAACACTGCGACACGACACTCGACAAATATCATGTGTCGCATGGAAAGGTCGACACATGACAATATAAAACGATGCACTACAATGCGACACGACACTCGACAAATATCGTGTGTCGCGTGGAGAGGTCGACACATGACAATATGAAAAGATTCACAACAATGCGACACGACACTCGACAAATATCGTGTGTCGCGTGGAAAGGTCGACACATGACAATATAAAACGATGCACAACACTGCGCCACGACACTCGACAAATATCGTGTGTCGCGTGGAAAGGTTGACACATGACAATATCAAACAATGCACAACACTGCGACACGACACTCGACAAATATCGTGTGTCGCGTGGAAAGGTTGACACATGACACTATGAAACGGTGCACAACACTGCGACACGACACTCGACAAATATCGTGTGTTGCGTGGAAAGGTTGACACATGACACTATAAAACGAGGCACGAAAATGCGACACGACACTCGACAAATATCGTGTGTTGCGTGGAAAGGTTGACACATGATAATATGAAACGATGCACAACACTGGGACACGACACTCGACAAATATCGTGTGTCGAGTGGAAAGGTTGACACATGACATTATGAAACGATGCACGACAATGCGACACGACACTCGACAAATATCGTGTGTCGCGTGGAAAGGTCGACACATGATAATATGAAACGATGCACGACAATGCGACACGACACGCGACAAATATCGTGTGTCGCGTGGAAAGGTCGACACATGACAATATGAAACGATGCACAACAATGCGACACGACACTCGACAAATATCGTGTGTCGCGTGGAAAGGTCGACACATGAC
Source organism: Solen grandis (assembly GCA_021229015.1). NCBI lineage: Eukaryota > Metazoa > Mollusca > Bivalvia > Adapedonta > Solenidae > Solen > Solen grandis. The sequence goes on along the minus strand of CM037789.1, from coordinate 26,763,019 downwards.
AATATGAAACGATGCACAACAATGCGACACGACACTCGACAAATATCGTCTGTCTACCGGTGTGCTAATCATTAGTCGGTGTTACAGTAGATTTTTTTAAAATTATTTCACCGTTTTTTACGATTAACTATTATAAAACTTTATCATCGTATAGACACAGGTAGACACACGATATATAAACCGTCTTTTAAATATTATAAGTCATTAAGTCGGTTATATTTTTTTTTTCATTATAACCTTATTTTTTTAAGGAAATGACGAAAAACAGCCTTTCGCAACCGTAATAGCCCGAAAGCTACGAAAAAGGTTGAAGAGTCGGTACAAAAAAGTAGGGTCGGTCGGGTTAGTGGAAACAAGTAACTTTTTTTTATTACACCTTATGTGACCGATGTCAATTTCTTGCTGGATTTGATCTTTAGTCAGAGTTTGGAAAATCTATCCCATATTAGCTATTTCTGTTCAGTACACGCACCACCTAAGGATCATTTCTGTATAGTTTTATCAAAATCTGCCTCAGCGGTTATGAGGATGTCGTTTAAAGCAAAGCTAAGGATGCTCAACGCCCACTGGATGATGGATAAATGCAGATAAGGTGAGTTAAAAAGACAAATAATCTTAATTTGAAAATGTGCACAAGAAATAGCAAAGACCTTTGAGTGATTCTAGCCCCACACCTAGTGCGTTCGTGCTAAGGCGTATTGTGCATGGCGCAGGGAACGCCTCTCTGACTTTGGTTCTCTTTGACTTTTTCTGTCAGGGTTGCCCTCCCTAATCACCCCTAAACAGGTGACCTCTAGACAGACATAATTATGTGGATACAAGGGATCCAGGTGTGCTACCCTAGCTCGTTCCGAATAAATTATCTGTTTCTTTAACCTACCCGGTGTATAGTACCGGTACTCCCGAAGCCCTTCATTACTGTCTGGATGAACCAGTGCCAATCTTCTAGTTAGGCGGGAAACACTGAAAAGTGTCCATGAAAGTTTCCAAGGTTCAAACGGAATTTGAACCCCCGATCCCTGGATTTTCAATCAACCGCATAACCACTGAGCCACCGCTCCGCCTCTACAGTGATAGTTTGATAACTGAAAATAAAATTGGATAAAATAAACGATAGATAAGTTAATTACACATTGTGTGAACTGCTGATTAATAATATATTTCTTTAAAGATTGAGGATGGGTTGGGATTTGCTAGGCAATGGTAATTGCCGTATTTTGGCCTGCTTATGTGCCAGAAATGTAATGGCATTGGATACTTAAAGAGGTCTTGTCAAGTTTACCTTTAAATACTGCGAGAGTAACAGGTTAAGTATCCTAACAGGAAGTCATTTGTGATACACCAATCGGTTTTTGAAGATATGAGGCAATATCACAAATTCATAAAGCTCACTTAAAGAGAGACGTCAAGACAACCGGATAATAAAACTATAAATGTGTACATCAATTTCAATGTGTGACGTGGTCGAAGGGAGTTAAAAATAGTTTTTTTCTTTTTTATAAGTACCACTGCGTTATTGCACTGCTCAATGGTATTATATCAACATGTAAAACAATATGCACGTGGGATTTGGAGATACATCTTAGCGGAAGGGGGATTAGTGAAGCAGGATAGGTACATGCACTTGATAAAAATTATATGGCTTAGAAGCCCAGTGATTACAGTGTGCACAATATGCCAGAGGCTTTGGGTTCAAGTCTTGGTCGGGTCGCAATATGTTTCTGGGTTATGTTACAGTTCAGTCTGAATATTACAGAATCTACAGCCAAAACAGACAATTTCCAAACTGATTTCCATTCGTTTGGATAAGTTATCATTAAAGTAGATAAAGTTAAATATTTAAAACATTCTTAAGGATGATATATATACACACGTATATATCTAAAGTGATTGTAAATAACAGCAAATAAGTCCGACTCGGGAACGGGAGGTTGTGGGGTCGATCCCCGGTCACGACATATCAAAGTCGTAAAATATGGTACTGGTATAGCTCCCTTCCTTGGCGCTCAGGATATAAAATTAGTTCCAGGACTGTTTGGCCCGGTGACAGGATAATGTGATATTATGTCACATGTCTACGACGTGATACTGCAGTGTGGCAACACTATATCTGCCTCAAGTAGACTAATAGTTTCAAAATGAATAAAATACTGTCGTAGACATAGTTTCCAAATGAATGACGTCGACGTCACGAATTTTGAATAGAATAAATGAAGGGGGAAAGTAAACGCAAAATTGAAAAAAAAACCCGAACACATGTCAATTTTATTACATAATTCGTTTCTAAACTGATTAAACATTAACATATCACATATTCAGAGAAGGTCACCGAGTTAAATTTTGCACAATGATACAATGAGTAGAATATATTTAAGGTTATTAACACATAATATTACTGTCTTTCAATCCTAATATTTCTCCCAATTTGATTATCAACAACAACGCATGTCGATTGTATTCTACAGCATGTTACTAGGTAATAACTACAATTTAAATTAACAAAGTCGGCCGGCGGATAGAAGAGTAATAAACATTTTAAATGCGTTTAACTTTTATTTTACAAAATATATTTTCACATTATGTACCATTTGTGCTAGTTTACACAATGTCAGTGTGATTTCATATTTTCTGTTTCATGAAAATTGAATCATTAAATGATATAATGGGCCTTTAAGATGAGAAGCTCATCTTTTAACGCAAGAGACAATACTGTTCCTAAATTGAGGTCTGAGCAAGCAGAGTTCACACTGCATGATGCGAAATCCACATGATATCTAAAGATTCTATATTTACAATATACTCTACCCTCCTATACTCACCTTGTTTGATGAGTGTAATCTTTCAAATGAGGAGTTTAATTATAAACGAGGAAGGACTTTAATAGCACCTGGTAAACGTTGTACAATACAGTGTCTTGTACGCAGATGTCTTAAATCTCCAAATGCGAGACCTTGTAACCAATCAAAATGTCTGGTTTGCTCTGACCTTTCCACTTTTACCCGTTAGTACCCGTTAGTAGTTTACCGGTAACGAAGTTCACAGCTACATCGAACTAGCTCTTAATCTCGGCGTTTTTGCAGGCTAAAAGTAACACGCGTCGCTACAAGTTGATGCAAATCGATAAACCCTTTATGCCGCGATGCTATCTACCTTCTCGACTTAATCCGCTTATCTGTACGTTGGTTTCCGCCGACCAATCGTAAGCCCTCGTTATCTCACGCTCGGAAAGTTTTAAATATTGACCTCATTATAAATGTGGCGAAATCATAAATGTGGTAGGTGGTATTTTAATTCACCCCAACTTCTACAAGCCGCTTGCATTGTCACTGCCTACATTATATTTAATATAGCTTTGTATTGCTTTTCCGAACTCTTCGGTTGTTAACCAAGATTAGATTTGTTCAAGAAATAGGTCGAAATCCATTTTATAAAGTTTACGCCGAAGAAAATAGACGAAAAAAAACAACATTGAATGATGTTTTAACAGTGTGAATAAGTCGAAAAGAGATAAAGGGAGAGGGAGAGAGTTCGCAGCATCTTTTCTATTAGTGATCGGAACAACTTTGCGCCCCTTTCTTTCAGCATATAACATGCTTGTCCTTTGACAAATAATTGGTGCAGCGCATGTATACATACAATATGTACAACTCGGTCACTGGTAGCGGCTTTATAAATAAGTGTTCAAACATATCAGGCTTTGTTTCTCTAAGTTTCAGATAACGTGTTATATTATCTTCAATTTATGTATACAAACCAATGCGTACCAGGTACAGATCGTTTAATGTTAACTATTTAGAAGTTGTAACACTGTCTTATATTTAATCCACATATTTGAGTTAACGTATTTGTGTCAGTAATCGTAAACCATGATGTCATATTCATCTTTTTGAATATGCCAGGTTGTATGCAAATACTCATTAGCGAATCTCGCTGACATTCAATCTATAGTACTAATATTTTATTATCATTATTATCATTATTATTATTTTATACCTATATATATATATATATATATATATATATATATATCTTTATTTCCGCCTCAGTATAGACGAGTACAAAAATACAACAATAAATAAAGAACTACACTATACAAATGCATTAGAATTTAAGAAAAAAGAAAGACATCTGTGCAAAAGTATTCCCTACTTCCAAGAATCACTGAAAGAATATTTTAAACGATTCCGACCACGATCAAACATGAAAAATCCATTCTGAGCCTTTGTCTATTATACGTTGTATATATGTAAGTTTGATAATCAGTTAACCTTATGTAAAAGCTTGTGCAAATTGGACTATTTTACATAGGGAATATCATGTAAATGTGGTGTAAACAATAACTTGAAGTTCATCTTACTAAATGAGAAATATTTGTATTGTATTGTAAATGAGAAACATTTAATGGTTATGTACTAGATAAATATATGAACATAATACCTCTTATTAATTGTATGTCAAGGGTATAATTGGGCGACACATGTGACATACATGTATTTCACAACTTCAAACTTAATTTTACAATTATTACACGGAAAGTTATGTCGCTTACAAAACTATCTCTCGTCGACAAATAATTGCTGGGTATGCTAGAGACCCGAATAAAAAAGAAGAAAACGTGTCCAGTTGTTTATTTTTTAAGATATGGTTTAACTGGGCAAGTTGCATCAGAAATAACTTTCTCTCTAGTAATATCAAGCCTTTATAAATAACCAACACTTAAGAAAGGGTCGCTTATCACAAGAGACTGGTATAACTATTCAAGATATTCCGAATGTTTTATTTGAATCAAACTTTAACACACAAATATATACATTGGATACAATAAGGGCATCGTTTAAAAGGTGATAAATTTATAAAGAAAAGAAATCAGAAATATATTCGCAGCTATGTTCATTTGGTGATAAAAATACCTCATACGTTAAACAGCACTGACCAAAATCATGACGACATTGTCATATGAAATTTGCTTGAAATAAAAGCATCCGTGCCTGTATTCAGTCAACAACACAAATACCAAAATGTAAACAGTGTTTGTTGTTGCCAAGGCAGTCGTTTAAAGCAATCATGCAAATTGTATTTTACATGATGTATTCTCATATAACATTGTAAGATAATGTTCCCATATTCCATAACTAAATTACTTAAATTCAGGATTGCCTCACTCATTCTGAAAATAAACTATCGACATCTGTTCAAAATGAGTTGAAAAGGGGATTGCATGGTTTGAATAATACGTCAACAAATAGGAGAGAAAGGGGACTTAAAGGTACAGTGATAAATTTAGCAGATGTGAAGTAACATACAACTATGAAAAAGGCTGGAACTTATATTTAAACATTTGACACCAAAGACTCGTAATTCAAATCAACAATCACTACTACTACTGGCTGGGATATATAGATAATGTCTGTGTAGTAGTGTTCACAACTGAAATTTAGTTTTCATTTTTTCTATATAGGTAAAAAGGATTTGGTCGTCATCATTTCGAGCAAACAAGGTGCAAGGAACGTCATCACAACCGAAATATCTGTTAACGAAATCATGATCCTTCCATATGTAGAGCTTTCAGCTACATAGATACCTGTAACAATATACATTTTCATTCTATTTTGATCAGGAAAAAAATGTTGTAAAGTAGCCCTCAAGATAAATATATATACCATTAAAGAGATGGGAATCGCTACATCCTGGTATCGGACAATATCAATATATTGTTTGGTCCGATGAGCAAAACGAATTTTCGGAAAATGAAACATAGTAAAATATTAAACAACCTGCCAAACTACATAATGTAAAAAGCAATATATTCGTTTATTTTCTTACAGTTCTCTTTGTGATATCCTTGATGGTGACATACATTCAAAAGTACGAGAGAAACTTTAAACTGTACACTGCACGTGATGATCAGCTCATAGTCACACCATAACTTATCTACGTTTATTTAAAAATAGACTGGCGATATGATAACCGTATCTGTATAAATTAGGCCGAGCTGAATGTATCCACTTCATTCATACATATTTTCTTGTTATTAATCTTGAAATAAGTAAATGTAAATTAAAGAAAATAAAACATTGTGTATAATAATTATTGTTTTAATATATCGAATCTGCTCAAGTGCTGAAAAGGGAACCACGGGTTACCAATCGTCAGGATAAAAGAACTTTCCGTAAGTTAAAAAAATTAAATACAATTTATCTCAGCAATAGCAATAGATCGGATTTTGTATTGTTGTATTGTTTGTTTTATATTTATTTATACCGTACTCGGTGGCCGAGCGGTTGGAGCGCGCGCCTCGGGAGCAGTTGGTCGTGGGTTCGATCCACGACCACGACTTATACATATAGCAAAAATGATACTTGCATAGTTCATTTGCTTGTCGTTCAGCATATAAGGGTAGTTTCAGGACAGGTTTGCCAGGTTTCAGGATAATGTGACTGGGTGTGGTATCATTCCACATGTCTACGGCGTGATATCGCAGTAACAATGGCAGCATTGTTGGAATGCACTTATGGGCCCAGCACATTGGGGTATGACCCCATAGTGCGTTACCCACTTTGGGGTCGGTGTAAGCACTTTTGGGTCGGTTTAAGCAGTTTTGGGTCGACTAAAAAAAAGGACATCCAAGTGCGATGAAATGTCACATACTAAAACCCACTTTTGCGTCCTTCCACGGTTGATACATGATCGACAGTTACAGACATTTTCACAATCATCATCGCCCCTCCTTCACTCCTCATCAGCATCATCATTACATAACCGTGCTTGTCCTGGTCAATGTAAACTATCAATATTAGAATATATATTTCAGTTGTATCGATTATTGTACCGACCGCGACATACAAAAGTCGCAAGAAGTAACTGATACTGGTTACTTCCATTCTTGGAATGAGGACTAGTTTGCCTAGTGTCAGGATCATGTGACTGGGTGTGGAATCATGATCGAAGAAATTCCCACAAAGACGATCACTTAAAATGGATTATGATAAAGTTATTGACGGTTGTTGTTGAAATAATGTTTATGAAGCTGCTGCTGCTGCTGATGATGATGATGATGATGATGATGGTGGTGGTGGTGATAATGATGATGATAATGATGATGATGGTGGTGGTGATAATGATGATGATGGTGGTGGTGGTGATAATGATGATGATGTTGATGATTACGCTTTTCCAGTTTTTATTTTGAATATTCCAGAAGGCCAAACAACATGTTGCAATTTGACAAAACTAGGGCAAACGAACTTTCACTTTATACGAGTAAATGTATATAAAAGCAACGCATATGAATATTCATTTAAATAAAAAGATAATAATTTACTTATAAATTATTCAATGATATACATCAATGAAAGCGAAATTTTGTGAAACATACAGTATCTAAAAATACATGTAGTTGTATTTTAAAATAATTGAATATACTCGTAGACGCATGGTTAATTTTCCAACATACAAAGACGTGTATTTCTTCATATAAAATACATTTAGATATGAAATGCCATTCACCTCTAACTTGTTACATAGGTTACTAGCACAGGTATATTACCAGCCCATCTTCAACTTCTTACAAACATTGAAAAGATAATCCCAGTTCAGTGAAACTTAATATAATTCATAGATATTTTTAATAATGCTTGTAAGAACGGCTTAAATCATAAATATGTTTATAAAATTAGCTCTAAATCACTTAATCTCCGACTAGATTCACAAATAAAATTGCACTTTAGTCTTTGCTTAACAAGAGATAAAAAAGTTCTTCAGTATGATTATGATGTTCAAGATGATGATCATGGGGCTAAAAACGTTTTAAAAATAGAATTAAACGAACTTAATGTGTGCATAGATAAGACCAGATTCAGTGATGTCTTTATATTTCAATATATCTATAAAACTTTGGTCTAGTAAAAAATAGCATCGATGTGCTGAACAAGAAGGAAAAGTATATTTATTGATGTAAAATAAATCCTACAAGTACCACCAATAACACGCTTTGAATCATTTCAATTTAGCAAACCACCTTATACCTGTGGTAAAAGAGCATTGGAAACCATTTCTATTCAATTGAATGCATGCTATTTCTTAAACATATATTCAAAGATTTGATCCCAATGTGCGTTGGATTTGCTACTGTCATAATTTGTGATGCAACAATGCAATGCACTCTGGTGTCCGATTCTGATCCCAAAGTGCGTTGGACAGCACTATATTTGTCTCAAATAAACATAGTCTCCAAATGACTGAAATGTTGTCGGTGGGACGTTAAACCTAAAAAACAAACAAACATTTATTTATGAAAAAAGCTACTGGACCTGATTATACTATCGATGAGGTTATTTACGTACAAGTAACTGGTGTCCAAACCTATACAAAGATTTTCATTTGATTGCTTACTTTCTCTTCTCTTCTCCGGGGCCTCCGTGGCAGAGAGGTTAAAGCCGCTCACCGGGTGGGTTCGAATTCCGGCAGGGTCATTCGGATTTTCATGTGAGGAAGCTCTCCAGCTGGCTTGCGGTAGGCTGGTGGTTCGACCTGGATGCCTCCGTGCGAAGCTAAACTCAAATAATCAAACAGTCTTCTCAACTCCAGTGAAATAAATATGGTATCTCTGGTGATATATACATCCAACATGTGCGTGCAACTTTTCTTTACGATGTCAATCTATTTGTTAAGGGTAGAACGCATTTTTTTCTTATTCCTTTTTTTCTTTTTTTAGGGGTGGGTGTGTGTAGTATGGTTTATACAATAACACATGAAGTTGACCCGAGATATTCTAAGAAGAGGAGTAAAGTTAACATTTGATTTACATTTAGCTATTAATCCACTAAAGTAGATCATGATATTTTGTCTATCAACCACCTACACCATTGAATGTATTAAATACTAAAAGTTGTCAGTAATTATGTTCTAAATCTTTTATGGAAGATCTTGAAGGTGATGAATTCATGTTTTATATGTAGGAAATAAAAACACATGCGAATTTTGCAATTAACGGGGGGCTTTAGAATAATAAATTTTGTGTCGTCTTTGATCTAAGATCTCGTTTTGTGATGTAATATTTATCAATGTTTTGCTTTGTTTGCTTTTTAATTTGCTAACTTATCTTATCTGTTGCGGTTGTGCGCCTCGCTTTGACGATCCACGTCCGATTGCAGTTAAATGGGTACATAATAGGGCAGAGTGATCACATGTTTAAAGATTTGAAGGTTTTATTCTGGACCTTTTTTTCCTACGACATGCATAACAACATATGCTTTCATCAAAGCTACTTTTGTCAAATATTTAAACTTTGTTTCACTGTCCCGGTCGCAGAGTGGTGGCTAGAGCATACGCCCTATAAAAGATTTGTCGCGGGTGTGATCCCAGGTCGAGCCATATGAAATAAAGTAAAGGTCTAGATAAAAACGCAAACTTGTGTTATCGTTGGTCTACTCTGTTGTTTATCCAACAATATTAGTTACAATATAAACACTGCTCAGTCTGAGAGAAGATTTCAATCTGACCAGGCTTTGAAATAAAAAAAAAATGCCTAAATCGGTACCATCCTTCTAAGATTAGGATATTAATTAATTGTTCATGTTCCTTACTTACAAAACTGATTAAAAACTATGTAACATATCTTAACAACTTCGAATTTGAACTTATTGAATATATCTTTTTCATCCATAACTGATGGTCACATAGTCCCCATTTCTCCTATTTTCAAATTACGTTGTATGTTGTCATTATGTGTTTAATTGCACAAATAACTTCATAACCCTCTTGATTGGTACACATTATCTAATGTAGGTTAAAGGCCAGTCATATTTCATAAAGATTTTAATGAAAAAGAAAATATAACAAGAGGGCCATGATGGCCCTGGATCGCTCTACTGGTATCATTAGGCTATGTAAAATCAAGTGACCCCTGGGGCAGAGCCAATTTTGACCCCAGGGTCATAATTTGAACAAACTTGGTAGAGGTCTATTAGCCCATGTTACGTACCAAATATCTAAACTCCAGACCATGTGGTTTTTGAGAAGAAGATTTTTCTAGTTTTTTTTTTCCAAATTAAGTTTATGTAAAATCAAGTTATCCCTGGGGCGGGGCCAATTTTCACCAAACATCTAAACCTCAGGCCATGTGTTTTCTAGTTTTATAAAAAGAAGAGTTTTCAAGTTATTTCTATATTATCCTATGTAAAATCAGGTTACCCCTATGGCGGGGCCAAATTTGACCACAGGGCCATGATTTGAACAAACTTTGTAGAGGTCTACTAGACAATGTTGCACACCAAATATCTAAACCCCAGGCCTTGTGGTTTCTGAGAAGAAGATTTTTCAAGTTTTTTTTCTACATTAGCCTTGTAAACAAGTGACCCCTGTTGCTGGGCCAATTTGACCCAGGGCCATGATTTGAACAAACTGGAAGGAGTCATAAGACAATGCTACACACCAAATATTTTAAACCAGCCTTGTGGTTTCTGAGAAGAAGATTTTTCAAGTTTTTTTCCTATATTAGCCTATGTTTAAATCAAGTGACCCGTGGGCGGGCCAATTTTGACCCCAGGGTCAAAATTTAAACAATCTTGGTAGAGAGTCATAAAATCATGCTACATACCAAATATCTAAACTCAGGCCTTGTGCTTTCTGAGAAGAAGATTTTTTTTTTTTTCTATATTAGCCTAGTAAATTCAGGTGACCCTTTGCGGGCCAAATTTGACCCCAGGGCCAAGATTTGAACAAACTTGGTTGTAGATCACTAGACAATACTGCACACCAAATATCTAAACACCAGTCCTTTGGTTTCTGAGAAGAAGATTTTTCAAGTTTTTCCTATATTAGCCTATGT
>CM037789.1:26702091-26752091 GCA_021229015.1 Solen grandis | reverse complement strand
CAGTAATAAACCCATGCCAAGTCAAGACAACATAATCTGCGCTCGCTTCGAGGCTTTGCCTTTTACATATTAATATGCTATTCCCAAGAGGTATATATCTGCAAACGCGAAAGAATCACAGGCCAGACACAATATTAAAAAAAATCGCCGTATCAAATGAACATTCTGAATATGTATATTGTGGTTGGTCATTCTTATTGTTCCTTCCCGTGGGAAGGAACATCTATAGTCGTTCCTCGCTACTCGTCGGATATAAGATTAGCACCTGACAAGATGTTTGCCCGCTCAGTATTATGTGTGCTTCATGATTCTAATGATGAGACGGGATCAAGTCTGAAGTCAGGTGATATAAACTATCAACGTGATATCACGTGATGTCCGCCATTTATCCGCCATTTTATCGGCCATTTTAGTCAGTCTAGCAGGTGCGCGTAGGTTTAGATTACGGTTTTGTGTTGTCCCGGTTAAGAAAACACGATGTCAGCCTAAATTGAACTTCGCCCAATTAAAGTCTTTGAATTTCTTGCTTCATTTCCTGTGCTACCATAATTTAAAGAGAAAAAAAGAACTTCAGAAAGTTTCGACTTGGAGAGAAATGTTCAACCACCAATACAGTTTGTCCTTTTCGTACTCTAAGGTTATCCCTTCCATATGCAAAAGCTGAAAAACAGCTTTCACTTCATACTTCATAGTTAAGAAATACCCAGGAAGGAACTTTTGGTAGGCTAAAACTTGTAAGCTATATATCTCTACCGCAACACGCGATCTTGAAATGACGTCATCATTTTGACTGGTCCAGTATTTTCGAATCTGCCCATGATTTGTGACCGGCACACGACATTATTTTTACTTCACCAGGTCTTATTCTGACATTTGATTTCATCAATAGCTAAGGTTCGTTCATTTTCAGGCAATGCTACTATCCAGAAATCGCATCAACTAAAGTAACGCGTTGCAGCTCTGCAAACATCAATAAGCTACAGCAATGGCAAGTAGGCCCATATACAATCTCCACGCAGTTATCTCCCCTTCATTCTTCTGCCACCACGAGCAGGTATTTATCAGGATTTCTGATATATATATATATTTTTAAATTGTTAAAAAAACTGTTTCTATGTATCAGCTTAGGTTTCTCTCATTCATATAATATTGATTATGATTAAATATATAAAAATTATAACAAATAAAAATATATTTATTTAAAAAATATGATATAAATAAGTTATTTTTTATTTTATCAAATTCTTTTTATTTTACAGCGAGTGACATTTTCCTAAGTATATTTTCATAAATAAACATCAATTATCGCCTTGTGGTAAAAAATCTGTTCAAAAAATAACTTTTTCTGTGCATGGAGATCATTAAATAACAAATCCATTTTGAAAGCCTACCATCATCACGTGACATTTGTGACAGCAGTAGTGCAAGGGAGGTCACTGTGAGGAGTTTAGCCTATATATATTTACAAACAAAATAATAAACGAAATGGTTAAAATATTTTTTCGATAAATGAAGCTAGTTCGTTGCAGTTTTATTAGACAAATAAACTCATAATTGAATGTACTTGTAATAATTTGTACATAAATATAAAGAAGAATAAAAATATATAATAAAGGGAGATAATAAAATACACTTTTTAATGTGTTTCCTTTTAGACAAATAAATGAAGCGACTAAGAAAAATATACCTCATTCACTCTGTCAAAAGCATATTCACTTTATGAGCATCCGTACTCCATCAAATTTTGAAATTTTATTTCTGTTGAGGTTGTTATTTGAAAGACGCGCACATTGTGCAGATAACATTGTAAGCTTTCAAAACTACTTATAATAATGATTAATCATATGACGATGATTATGATGGTGAAAAAAAAAAAATATCAAAAAGCAGATCTGATTTTAAATGAGAATACCAAAATCATAATTATTGAGACTCGAGGCGATAACAGGATTCATCGTGAGGTTCTTGATCTCGAACTTGTGCCTTGTTTGCGGGCTCATATATTCCTCAGGTGTTTGGAGATCCCGACCGGGTTCTTGTATCAGACCAACTGGTGGTTGTAATCATTAGAGAAGATCCATTCAGAAGGGCGTGTGAGATATATAACGCCACATAAAACCGTAGGACGGAGGCCTAGTAAAAACTGCATGTCTTTAGATTATTTTTTTATCATTATTCTCTTAAAATAGGCTATAGTTCAACAAAAGTGTTTTTGTTTAAGGGGGGGAAACAACAATGGCGTGCATTAATGTAAACAACCAGATTGTTGTATCCGTTATGGAGGCTGAAAATAGCTTACTTTTCAAGGCAAACTATATTTTTGTGTCGGCTATTCAACTCGAGATCGTTAATAACGGTAGATTACTGATTTCCGACAGACGTCGGGGCATTTCTTTAGCATTGTTTCGAGTTGTTCAATATCTAATTACGTTTTCAAGTGATTAGATGCACAGTGCCATAGACACTTCAAACCCCTTATTACATTTGTAAGCGAAAATATATATGATTGCAGTTTATCATATGTGATCAGTTTTTTCAGGCAGTGTGCCATCCAGAAATCTTATAATAATGTGTCTTCGTTGCAGCGCTGCTTTTTTTTTTAAAGGAAAATTAGTTCAGTGCATATTTTTTTAGACAAATAAAACTCATTGTTGAATGTATTTTTTTCAAATTATTAAAAAAAAAAATAAAAAGAAAATTAAGGAAGCGACTGTTATGTCTTCAAAAATAACATCGTATAGGTTAAATTATAAATAAACATGACATTGTGCATGTATCATTTACAAACAGCCAGTCTTAATATCTCCACTAGGCCATTTTGACATTCCTCAGCTGTAGACCTTAATTAGTTCAGAGATTTCTAAAGTGTGTTCTAAAAATCCCATGCGAATCAAGAGTCTTCGGCCTAATTTCCATAAATGTATTTTTTCCACAAACAATGTTATTTATTATATCTGAAAAAAAAAATATCTTAAAATTATTAAGAATATGGCCAATGAAAAACTCATAATAACAAATTTTCAGAAATATAGAGAAAAAAACTTTAATTATAGCAGACATATTATATGATGACGATCTGAGATGCCATTAATTAACTAATCTATAGATCAATAAAGATACATTTTACAACAGGTAATTCCTTTCTTATATAATTATTGGAAGAGTTAGGGTCTGCAATATGCATGAAATTGTGTATTGATTCCTCCCTCGGGACTCTTGTTTTTTCAAAAGAAAACATAATTATTAAATGAAATCAATTAGTTTAAACATATTTATTCAATCAAGTACATGACAAGTTTACAATTGACAATGCAATTTTGGGATGGGGTTGGAAGCCGAAATGAAATCAATTGTTGTGTGACGTATAATTTGTCAATACACATCGTAATCTTTCAAAAATTGAAACCGGTAATAAAAACTTTTTTCTTCTTTTTTTTTTGCCACCGACTGTTTTTTTTTTCTTCAACATGAATTTCACCTGGATCAATAACATTACTCTAACAAATCATCGGGAAAAAAAACAACAACAGCCAGCACCATTTTCATTGCTGATGACTGAAGAGGAAATGTGTGAATACAAACCTACACATAATGTTCACGGCTCAAGTTAATTTCAAAGTGAAAGTAAAAGTTGATTTTGCGGGTCTGTATATGAAAATGAAATGAATAGCCTAATCGGCACAAATATTTGTAATACTTCAAATCTGGCAATCAACCTTGACATAATATCACTCTTTCATAATATTTATAATTAAAATTCAATTTAAATGCCTTTGGTGGTTTTAATAGCACGTGAAAAGCTATTTAAATATAACTTTGTTTACTTCCGGTATGATCGTAGAAAAAAACATCAACTGATAAATATTGTTTACAGCAATAATATGGTCTAAAGGCTTTGGTAATGTTTTAAAACATGAATGTTAAAAATGAAATACTGATTTTACAACATTATTTGAAATTAAGACTGACGTTGTACTTACAATAATATGATCTTAGTGAAGTGGGTGGGGTAATTCATTGAAAGAAACTTGCATTACCATTCTATAAAAATATGATAAAAATATATAATATATTATTTCCATATTTGTATATCATAAAAGATATAATGATCTTAAAGTATTACAAACTTCCATTTAATCTAATATAAACATCATTAAAGTTTATTAGAAGTGCACTTTAATATTGTTTTAAATATCCCAATAATCTTTTACTGAATTTAACTTAAATTAAAAACAATTTAACGGACTTCTTATTTAAGCAGAGACTTCTGATTTAAAAAGCAGATGTCCCGACAGGATTCCTGGCTGAAAAATGTTGAACCCTGAAAAGTTTTATTTCAAAAACGATCTGACATCACAAAAATATATAATTCTATACAAAGCAATTTAATTTCAATTTTATTTTCTACCTTCATAATGTCTATAATTGAAATTGTTAACAACTCGAAGTTTCAGTAATACATTAATCTGACAACAGAATATGGGGAAACACAAATGTATAAATTCTGAAATAAATTGTATTGGATGTCACCCTTTTTAATTTCAGATACCTATAATTTATATAACTATTTCACATCAAAAATACTTGTTCAGCAAGCCAGACCTTAAAGTGCTCTGACATTGCTGTCTTTCGTGACAGCCTATTGTCCAGTGTCTATTAAGCCGTCTACTCAATGTAGGACATCTATTGAAATAAAGTAATTTAAATTAATTTCAAGATTTTATAGCATCTTATGGACATATTAAAAATCTTTGTAAATTTAAACACTTATTGCATTCATACACATGGAAAGCTTTAAATAATTGATTGAAAATCATGTTTCTTGAAAAAAAAAAAAAAAAAAAAAATCCCTACCTACCGACCCTATTTTTTTCAGAGCCGGTAGCGGAACCAAGTCTCTTTCTTTGGCCTACTAACAGTTGCTGCTCCCCCCCTTTTTTTTATTGTGGGTGATCCGATTGTTTCAAGCATTGCTGCCATCAAAAAAAGCAAAATTGAGTACATGTTGCAGCGCTGCAACTGTGAATTTTAGGAATCATTCGTATGGGTAAATGTAGGGTTATATATTTTCATTTAGATTAAACAAAATGGTTAATTTAAAAATATTTTTAAAAAAAAAAGAAAATTACTTCAGTGCATATTTTTCAGACAAATAAAATATTACTAAAAATTAAAAAAATATATTTGTAATTTGTCCAAAAGTATAAGAAAGAATAAAAAATATATTTATTATATATAAAAGGGAGATAATAAAGATACATTTTTTATGTGCTTACTTTTGAAATGTGACATTACGTCTCGTATAGGTTTTAATTAGGTTTTCGCCTCTGCAGGGCGAAAACCTATTATTCTTCTGTTGATTTGTTTGTTAGGTTTTCGCTTCTGCAGGGCGAAAACCTATTGTTCTTCTTCTGTTGATTTGTTGGTTTTTTTTGTTTTGTTTTTTTAGGTTTTCGCCTCTGCAGGGCGAAACCTATTGTTCTTCTGTTGATTTTTTCGGCGTAGCTGTATAAAATCGATTTCGATGTTTATTTTTAGACCAAAATCCCCCCTGCAAATCTGCAGAAGTGGACTCGCCCACTTTAACCTGTTGATCATGTAGTATGCGGAGGAGGTGGAAGTTAACCCATATAATATAATTAACACATAGTTTCCTATCAATTAGGGGGTCTTACTTTATCAATACGGATCTAACCAACAAACATTATGAATCTTACATATACAATAACATACCTTTGACCCCTTTTTGTAATAAGTAAACTTAACCATGTCAGTGTGTACAGAATGTATATAAATAGACTGCATGATCACTAATTTAAGAATACATCCGGGTTCCCGGAAATACAGTCTATTATTAGATTGTAGGAGTTCAGTTTGTTTTCCATTTTACGCCGAATATCTTTTTTTCGGCGTAGCTGTATAATTTCGATTTCAACTCGCATCTTAAACCAATCAAATGTACGCTAACAACGGTAAATAATTCTAAGCTGAATAAAAGGACTCCTGTTATTGGTTAACGCATCGTTATGGACTATAAAATTACTGTAAATAAGGGGTGCAGCTTGTATATATCATTCAGCTTGGTCTTATTACTTTTCTTTTTGATGTAAACATGAAAGTGATTTCAGTAAATTAAATACAATCCTTTTCCATCAATTGAGGAATGCTACTTTGTGAAAATGATTTAAAATAACAAAACAAAAAAAATCCACCGTGTTATGACATGAAACCCCTTAATTACTATGTATATTGAATTCTTCCAGCCTGCCGAGATGCTCTCATTGAAAATTAATTCGCCAAAACCAAAACAACTAATAACGCTTTTATACCATAATTGTCATATGCAATAATGATATGAACAAATATCAAACAAGCCTATTTACAGATATAATTTTTTGTATTACCGTCTATAAATAAGTATATTTCACATAGAAAAAATACTGAACTATTTCTAGAGCGTACTAAATTTGTTGTGCGTCGGTCTTTCGCGCGCTTTTCCCCGGAATGTTTCTTTCATCCTACGCCGAATATCTTTTTTAAAGATATTTCTTGTTTTAGATTTTTTTAAATTATTTTTCCAATTCCACCCATTTTTGTAGCTAGCCTAGCGGCCAGATGAGAAAAGCTACAGCTATGAAATTTGTGCCTAAATGGTCAAACTTTTCACTTTTGTTTCTGATTTAGCCACTAGGGGGCGCAATGCATGTAATCACTTTTTTAAGATGCGGTTAATTACATAATGCTCCTTGTTGACAGCCCAATCAAATATGATGGATATCTCATCATCGAGTACTGGGGGAAAAAAATTGTTCTAGGAGAGGTTGAATATTCGAACCTTGTAAAAAAAAGTGGACAAATGAGGGTAGGTCTACGAAAAAACCCTCCACTTTTGTTAGAGATCAGATAGAAGAATTCTGTTTGCTGCATACGATTTGCAAGACATATACGCACAAAATATATGGGGTGGCGAATTTAGGAAATGCGTGGTTTGTCCTCTAGAAACGGTCAAACTTCACTAAATTTTAGGAAAAATTAAAATTTCAAAAACATGTTTTTGTCGCTCTTGACTTTATTTTCTGCTCATTCTTCATCAAATTTTCACACCTTATGTATTGTTATGTTTGAAAGGGCCTCACAATTAAAAAGTTTAAAAAAAAATGAAAAGGTCAAGGTCATATTACGATGATTGTGTTTTTATTCGGCCACAAATAGCTCCAAAACTAAAAATATTTCATTGAGAGTATATGAACAAAAGTTTTATTTCTTAAAGAGCTCTTTCCAGTGATGTTTTGTTTTTGAAAATCGGACTTGATTTGGTCATTATACGGCAGTCCAAAGTTTGATCCTTTTTTGGAATAATTGTAAATCGGGTTTATGCTTCAAATTCTGATATGTAAGAATAAAAAGTTTGACTGTGCGACTAGTATACGTGATTGAACTATTTGCTGCATTGCTAGGTACCTAATGGTAGAATTTTAATCAATTTTGTTTCTCATTTTGCCGCTAGGGGGCGCTTTTCTTCAAATCATTCTTTTGCTTATAACTCAAAAAGTTGAAGTCCGATTCTAATGCGGTTTTTTGCATTCTGTTCCCTGTTGATAGCCTAATAACAATTGATAGGATTCGAGGGTCCGTGTGGCTGAAAGCTTTTGAACTACAGAAGGTTGAATGTTCGAACCTCGCAAAAATAAAAAAACTGTGCAAATGTGGGTAGGTCTACGAAAAACCTATCCATTTTTGTAAGAGATCAGATAGAAGAATTCCGATTGCTGCATATGATTTGAAAGACATACAAAATATATGGGGTGGCGAATTTATGAAATGTGTGGTTTGTCCTCTAGAAACGGTCAAACTTCACTAAAATTTAGGAAAAATTAAAATTCCAAAACATGTTTTTTGTCGTTCCTGACTTTATTTTTTGTTTATTCGTCATGAAATTTTCACACATTATGCTTTGTTAAGTTTGAAAGGACCTCACAATTAAAAAGTTAAAAAACACATTGAAAAGGTCATATTACGATAATTGTGTTTTTATTCGGCCCCAAAATGCTCAAAAACTAAAAATATTTCACTGAGAGAATATGAGCAAAAGTTTTAGTTCATGAAAAGCTTTTTCCAGTGATGTTCAGTTTTTGAAGATCGGACTTGCTTTGGTCATTTTACGGCAGTCCAAGGTTTGTTCCTTTTTAGAAAAATTGTAAATCAGTTTTTATGCTTCAAATTGTGATATATACGAAATAGAATGTTTGACTAGTGCGACTTGTATACTTGATTGAACCATTTGCTGCATTGCTACGTACCTAACAGTAAAATTTAATCAATTTTGTTTCTCATTTTGCCACTAGGAGCGCTTGGCTTGAAATAACACTTTGTAACAGATTTTTATGCGATTTTTTTGCATTCTGTTCCTTGGTTACATCTATTGAAACGACACTCCAAAATTAATGCTATATTTCATGAAAAATAGTTATTCAATGCAACATTAGTTCGTAATAATGTTGAGTGTCATGTCGCATTGTCGTGTGTCATTTTATACTATTGTGTTTCGTTTGCAATTGTTGTTTATCAATTACATTTGTCGTTTGTTACCATTATAAAGCAACACACACATCTAATGTGTCACCAACCGAATTCCGTAAATAAGTTTTCAAGTTTGCGACTACATTACTGACAGGTAATACTCAAAAATATAATTTTGGGTAAAAGGTCTGCTTAAACATTGCGACAAAAATGTTTGAAATGTTTGTTAACAGTATTCAACAAGCCATTGAACAAAGAAATATGTTTTTTTGAATCATGAGACTCGTGAACTGAATGACATTGCCTTCGCGAAAACTGATGATATCGCGATAGCGATTCTAGTTATAATTAAACATCTACTATGTACAACAGAATGAATGACATTGGTGACGTCGCTTAGTAACGACGTTGTTTTTATGACAATCAAAATAAAAATGACGTTATCATAGCGACTAAAAAAAAATGTTCCGCATTCTGCAGCTTTTTAGTCAGCTTAAGGTTCTGTCAAGAGCATCCGTATTTCATCTTTTTTTTTTTCTTCAGGTGAGTAGTTATTTGATTTTTTGTTTGTTTGTTCGTTTGTTTGCTGTATTTAACGGCCCACCGACAGCATATCAGTCCATTGGGACGATGTCTACTTGAGGCAGATATAGTGCTGCCACACTGCAGTATCACGCCGTAGACATGTGGCATGATACCACATCCAGTCACGTTATCCTGACACCGGCCCAACCATTCCTGGAACTACCCTTATGTGCTGAGCGCCAAGCAAGGGAGCCATACCATTACCATTTCTTACGACTTGATTTGGTATGTCGCGGCCGGGGATCGAACCCACGATCTCCCACTCCCGAGGCGGACACTCTAACCACTCGGCCACCGGGGTCAGATGACAGTGTAAGCTTTTAAAACTACTTATGATTATAATTAATCATGTGATATAATAATGATATTAATAATAATAATCATGTGATAATAATAATTATTATTATAATAATCATGTGATAATAATAATAATTATTATAATAATCATGTGATAATAATGATAATAATAATCATGTGATAATAATAATAATGATAATCATGTGATGATAAAAATAATAATGATAATCATGTGATAATAATGATGATAATAATCATGTGATACTAATAATAATTATTATCATAATCATGTGATAACAATGATAATAATAATCATGTGATACTAATGATAATTATTATAATAATCATGTGATAATAATGATAATGATCATGTGATAATAATGATAATAATAATCATGTGATACTAATGATAATTATTATAATAATCATGTGATAATAATGATAATAATGATCATGTGATAATAATGATAATTATTATAATAATCATGTGATAATAATAATAATAATCATGTGATAATAATGATAATTATTATAATAATCATGTGATAATAATGATAATTATTATAATAATCATGTGATAATAATGATAATTATTATAATAATCATGTGATAATAATGATAATAATAATCATGTGATAATAATTATAATTATTATAATAATCATGTGATAATAATGATAATAATAATCATGTGATAATAATGATAATGATTATAATAATCATGTGATAATAATAATAATAATAATCATGTGATAATAATGATAATTATTATAATGATCATGTGATAATAATGATAATAATAATCATGTGATAATAATGATATCGATAATAATAATCATATGATAATAATGATATATAATAATAATCATGTGATAATAATATCGATAATAATAATCATGTGATAATAATGATAATTATTATAATAATCATGTGATAATAATAATCATCATCAATTCATCATCATCATCATGATAATAATAATATCGATCAGAAGAGAGTGTGAAATATAGTGTGTATATTAAGGCACATAAAACCGTAGGACGGAGGTCTGGTAAAAAAAATATATGTTTTAGAATTTGTTTTTATTTATATTTTTTTATTCAGGTAAAGTATAGTTCAACAAAAGTGTTTTTTGTTAAAGTGGGAAACAACGATGGCGTCAGTAATGTAAACAACCAGATATGTGTATCCGTAATGGAGGCTGAAAATAGATTTGAGCGTACCTTCATCTCCTCACTTTTCAAAGCATACTTTTATTTTGTTTCAGGTATTCAACTCGTTAATAGATTTCTGATTTCTGACAGACATCGGGGCATTTTGTTAACAACGTTTCTACTTGTTCCATATTTATTTAAGTCAGTCAAGAGAACAAGAGAAACTGACCGCTTAATACAGATGACCGCTTAATACAGGTGACCGCTAAATACAGGTGACCGCTAAATACAGGTGACCGCTAAATACAGGTGACCGCTTAATACAGATGACCGCTTATTACATGTGACCGCTTAATACAGGAGACCGCTAAATACAGGTGGTCGCTTAATACATGTGACCGCTAAATACAGGTGGCCGCTTAATACAGGTGACCGTTAAAACAGGTTCAACTGTATTTGATTTTGTGAATTTGAGAATTTTATTAGCAATACGAGGTACATTTCAAACGCAATGCAACTGGGGCTATAAAAAGAGAGCATGTAATAATTTTTTAACAGGGTTGCTTGCAACGCTGTTCTAAGGAAACACATTTTGGATCGGACAACCATTCGGGGCTTTATGTACGTGCCATGCCCCAAAAGTAATCAGCCTTGCTACGCGCACAAACGTTCAAAAGTTAGATCAAACTTTTAAAGGGAATTTCATTATTAAATTTCAGGTATACCTGGCTTACACTGATAATAGCGGATCCTGGACTATAGGAAGGCTATCTTATATATGTACAGGTTTTAACCACAAATGTATTTATCCGAAATAGCCTTATATATAATTTTTAATTTTGACATTATGTTTAAGGAATATTACTGTACATGATTGAAGTCGAACCATGCAAGGAACCAAATGTACTAAACCAATAATGTACCACACCAATAAAATGATACAGTTAAACACACACAAAAAAAGAGACTTGTTTCCGCTACCGGCTCTGAAAAAAATAGGGTCGGTAGGTAGGGATTTCTTTTTTTTTCCTTCTTTTTTTTTAAGAAACATGATTTTCAGTCAATTATTTAAAGCTTTCCATGTGTATGAATGCAATAAGTGACATTTAATGTAATTTCACACAAGATTGTATGTTAATATGTCCATAAGATGCTATAAAATCTTGAAATTAATTTAAATGACTTTATTTCAATAGATGTCCTACATTGAGTAGACGGCTTAATAGACACTGGACAATAGGCTGTCACGAAAGACAGCAATGTCAGAGCACTTTAAGGTCTGGCTTGCTGAACAAGTCTTTTTGATGTGAAATAGTAATATAAATTATAGGTATCTGAAATTAAAAAGGGTGACATCCAACACAATTTATTTAGAATTTATACATTTGTGTTTCCCCATATTCTGTTGTCAGATTAATGTATTGTTGAAACTTCTAGTTGTTAACAATTTCAACTATAGACATTATGAAGCTAGAAAATGAAATTGAAATTAAATTGCTTTGTATAGAATTATATATTTTTGTGATGTCAGATCGTTTTTGAAATAAAACTTTTCAGGGTTCAACACTTTTCAGCCAGGAATCCTGTCGGGACATCTGCTTTTCAAATCAGAAGTCTCTGCTTAAATAAGAAGTCCCTTAAATTGTTTTTAATTTAAGTTAAATTCAGTAAAAGATTATTGGGATATTTAAAACAATATGAAAGTGCACTTCTAATAAACTTTAATTATGTTTATATTAGATTAAATGGAAGTTTGTAATACTTTAATAAGATCATTATATCTTTTATGATATACAAACATGGAAATAATATATATTTTTATCATATTTTTATAGAATGGTAATGCAAGTTTGTCTCAATGCATTACCCCACCCACTTCACTACGATCATATTATTGTAAGTACAACGTCAGTCTTAATTTCAAATAATGTTGTAAAATCAGTATTTCATTTTAACATTCATGTTTTAAAACATTACCAAAGCCTTTAGACCATATTATTGCTGTAAACAATATTTATCAGTTGATGTTTTCTTCTACGATCATACCGGAAGTAAACAAAGTTATATTTAAATAGCTTTTCACGTGCTATTAAAACCACCAAAGGCATTTAGATTGAATTTTATTTATAAATATTATGACAGAATGATATTATGTCAAGGTTGATTGCCAGATTTGAAGTATTACAAATATTTGTGCCGATTAGGCTATTCATTTCATTTTCATATACAGACCCGCAAAATCAACTTTTACTTTCACTTTGAAATTAACTTGAGCCGTGAACATTATGTGTAGGTTTGTATCCTCACATTTCCTCTTCAGTCATCAGCAATGAAAATGGTGCTGGCTGTTGTTGCTTTTTCCCGATGATTTGTTAGAGTAATGTTATTGATCCAGGTGATATTCATGTTGAAGAAAAAAAAACGGTCGGTGGCAAAAAAAAAGAAAAAAGTTTTTATTTCCGGTTTCAATTTTTGAAAGATTACATGTGTATTGACAAATTATACGTCACACAACAATTGATTTCATTTAAAATAATTATGTTTTCTTTTGAAAAATCAAGAGTCCCGAGGGAAGGAATCCCTTGCCAAGTTTTGGTGTTATCTGAGTCGCGGGAATGCGTTACAGCTAAGATACGGAAAGGACCGAAAATGCCCGAAATGAAATGGCGACTGTCAAAGAGATTTTAATCTTTTATCAAAATTTTGGCAAAAAAAAGATTAGGGTCGGCGGCAAAAAAATAGGGTCGGTCGGGGTAGCGGAAACAAGCTATTTTTTTTTTTAGGCCTAAGAGCTGTTATAAAATATTTTTCGACGTTTGACGTCAGAGTGACGTCAATATAAGTAATGGGGGAAGAAATTTTCAGACTTACCCTCTCGGAACGGTCTTGTGATATCGCTCAGCGAAAAATTCTGGTAATCCATATTTCACTCGTGAACACGAGGTTATTGGGTATCCAATTTTATCTATCCCTTGCAATCATATGCTGCAAAATAAATATGATAAATATATATATATATATAGAAGCACGTTGCCCCCCCCCCCCCCCCACCCACCCCAATTACTTTCTTGTATGAGTACTTTGTTAGCAATTATTATTTTTATCGTTACGATGATGATGATGGTGATAATGATGGTAGTAATGATGATGATGATGATGATGATGAAACATTGGTTCTATTTTGGCAAAATTTATAAATCCCATATACAGTTGAACCTGTATTAGCGGCCACCTGTACTAAGCGACCAACCTTCATTTAGCGGTCAATTTTAATATTACCAAACTGTAGCATTTGTTATATATTTGAACTTCATTTTGCGACCACTTTCTCTTGTTCTTTTACTGACCGCTTAAGAAAGGTTAGACTATATTCTGAAAGTCTCAGACTTATCGGCTGGAGGGAGCGATTGTTGGCCACTCGGCATTTTTTAAGAAATAAAATTAAACGAATGTATATATTTATGCAAAGATAATCTTTATCAGAAAAAACTGATCTCATAATGAAGTAAATATTTTGACGTAAGTTGCATTGTTTACACGACCCTTGTACCATTCGTACTTTCGTGATTTCGTGTTTCAGATTATTTCATTTTTAATGAACAATGAGTTTATCCTTACTAGTGTGGCTATTCTATCTATTTTAAATAAATTTCAGCGAAACGTGTACCGATATTTAATTGGCATATAGATGATAGAAATAAATAACGTTTAATATCTATACACAGATCATAATGATTGTTTGTTGAAGTTAACGTCCCACCGACAGTATTTCAGACGTTTGGAGATGACAGATATGATGCTGCCACACTGCAGTATCACGCCGTAGATATGTGGCATGATATCGCACTCAGACACATGAAAATAACCTGACACCGGGCCAACCAGTCCTGGAACTACCCTTATGCTGAGAATAAAGTTTTCTTATGACTTTGGTATATATCAGCCGGGGGATCGAGCCCCATGACCTTCCGATTCCGGGACTGACGCTCTAATCCGGACTCGGCCACCGGGACCGATTGGCTGAATTTTAGTGCGTGTAATTGCCGTCATATATTTGTATCAAACGTACATAATTATATCAGGCTAGAGATTGATTTTGTACCGGTCACAGAAGGCAAGTTGTCAGATAATCTGTCCAATAAGCAGGAGGTCGTGGGTCGTTGAAAGTATACAGGTGCATGCCCCGTGTTTACGAAATCTCGGACTCTAATTTGAGAACCATCCTCAAATTCATATTGCTACTTATGAGCATAGTTTGGGTCTTTGTATAAAAGTCATATTTATTCCTTTACTTCATACAGACTCATTTTGACGTATTGGCAAACAGCAAATCCAGATCAGACAGTCCCTGGAAGGAACAGAGCGATCAGCGTATTATCTGGTTACTCATATAATAATGTGGCTGAAATTCTAGCAAAGAAAAGTCCGTCGTTTCAAATATCAATAGAAGTTTAGTACAGTCAAATCAATAAATTTCGTTGACATTAAATTTCATTGATTATGTACCTAAGGGAATATTGTTGGTACATTTATTCGCGAGGTCTATACATTTTATTATTTATTTATATTTATTAATATCAGCGAAAATTAGTGTCCCATGAAAATTAATTATCTCACAATACCTGGACGATTCTGAATGATACGTTTAACATGGATTAATTGAGATTTGGATTTCCAAAATGTATTTGGGGGCACACACACAAAAAAAAAAACCCTTACGGAATATTTTAGTGTAAATGTGGCATTTTGTACATAATTTTCATATTTCAAACATTTTTATTCGCTACAATTTAGGAAATATACGCAGCAACTGGGCGTGGTTCGAATAATCCATCTTCAGTGTACTGTTGTACTGCTCAGACGTACGCTAAAAAGCCAGTATTTAGCTGTTGGGGTTCCCCCAACAATATTAATGCATGGCTTCACGATTGTTTATTTACTGTAAAATCATTAAATTTCGTGGGACACTAGAATCCGTAGAGGGTTTTATCCACGAAAAGTAAATTTCCACGAATACATGTTTCTAAATATAGACATCTGGCTTTTTAGAACTTGAATCCACGAATAAAAACACTCACATACTCCCCTTTAGTACAACGAAATTAAATTCCAGTGGAAAATAATGGTTAAACAGTTTTCCCATAACCCTGATATTTATCAAGTAGATGATTATGCTATTGTTCTTATACATTTCCAGGCTATATTGTTTTGTTAAGAACAAACACAAAAGCCAGGATTATACTGACATTCAATTATTACTTATAAATTGACATACTACGAGTGCATGTTTTCATGTGTAACTTGACCAGTTTTATCGGCAAGAGTGATCTCCCTTAAAAACGTAACACTTTCTATGGGATCTCACGGGAAAATGAAAAAAATACATGTATATATCATTATTACTCCTTTTTACTACTTTCAGTTTGTTCATTACTGTCATCATCATTAACAACAACAACTCCATCATCATCACCATCATCATCATCATCATCATCATCATAATCAAATCCATCAATACAATTATAAGTATTGTTGCTGTTGTTATTACCGATATTATTATTTATTCCTATGAATAAAACGGCGGCATATTCATAGGACTACGTTATCTATCTATCTATTATTATTTTTGTTATTATATACTAATGTTATATGATTATTTAGTTATACTAATTTATTGACTATGATTATAATTGATCACTACAATATTCTACTGATTCCTATATTTTATACCGTGTCTTTTAATCGCTGAATCAATGTCCCTGTTAACACGAACTTAATCCTCAAGAAAAATCCAAGAACACAACTTGAATGAAATTTGCGTATATTTAACTAATTGAAGAAAAACCAGACCTACACTTTGAGCCTGTCCGTTTACTTCCTCTTCAAAGCCAATGGTGTTGTCATGGCAACTGATAAAAAATACGCCCGAGGGTCGCAGCGAGCCTCATGCTCGTTTTAACTGTAGCACCTTGGAAACGGACGTACCTGGATAAAACTCAAATCTGGGTCAAAAGTTATCTTTGAGACTTCAGTTTATTTGGCACCTGATCGAATCTGGCACTATTTTTAGCGTTCTGTTTATAGTTATTTATAGCTCACCGAGACTGAGGCCACGGTTTATCTAAACATTTCTCAAAACGGGCTTTTGTTTTAGGCACAGCTTCACAGACTGTTTTTCAAACAAAAGCTTATCACTTTTCACCAATGCATGCACTCGTAAGCACGTGTGTACGCACGTGTTTTCATGTATTGAGTATTCATCAACTGAATGATGTGAAATACCATTACTTGCCTGTATTTAGAAAGAGAAAAAATGAAAAGAAAAAAAATGTTATACATGTGATGTCTGTTAATTACTGTTTGGAAATATTCTTTTTTTTTTACACTGTCAGATCTTACTTAAAGCAGCTTATTCACAGAAAGCCACTGACTTAGAATTTTATTTTAAACTTGTGTGTATACCTCTATCAATGCTCATCATTTTTTTCTCCATCACAGGAAAGAGCGTTACGAACGGTATTAAACCTATGTTTAGAATTATAGAACCTATGTTTAGAATTATAGAACCTATGTTTAGAATTCCTTTTACCTTGTTTAACGTGTGCTGTCACATGATTGATCACATTCAATTATTCGCGCATACGCCCCTTCACAGAATGAAGACTTGTACCCAAGGACATAGGAAGGTAACGAAGCACATTGCTATTGACTTGTAATGATATCAATTGTTAGAGTGCGTCTTGTTGATAAATGTCGTTGTGTCGATCAAAGATCGTGAATATTGGGCCATTCAAAATGATGACATCTACGATGACGTCATTTCAGGATCTGAGTTAAGACTGTGACCACGTTCATTTTTATACGGCGATTTTTTAAAAATACGTGAAAACTTTGTGAAGTAGAAATTTTGTCTAGCCCGTGATTCTTTTGCATTTTGCAAATAGTTTCTATTTTACTGATGTTTTTCGGCTTCACAAGAATAACATATTATAATAATTGTTGTGACAGTTGTTGTTTTGAGTTTACCGTCGCTGCGACAGTATTTGAGTCATATAGCGACGCCCAACTAATTACAGGTGGAGGAAGACCCCGAATGCTCTGAGCATCCGGGTAGAACCACCGACCTACCGCAAGCCATATTATAATAGATCTAGTTTCCACTTTTCCTCTTTTAGCAATTATTTTCGATTTTTTGTTCTCACTTTTTGTCAGAAACTTTGCATTTGTTGGATATACATTTTGGTCTCCATTTAGGGCTGTGTTTCTTGTTTCTCTAAAAAATGCCCAAATATCTCTCGTATTGTTAAATTTCAATGATGTCCTATCAGATTGCTTGCTACAACATCCGATCAGTAGAAGAAAAATAAGGGACAGCGATATGCCATTCTATATCAGTAATCTTACCAACAGGAATGATGCGTTTCCATTACGGGAGAAAGTGATTGCTACCTCCCCCACATGTTCAGGCGAGATAGCCTGCCATAAATATTTGAAGTGCATTATTGCAGCACTGCAATTTTATGCGGTATAATTTAGACAATTACATTAACTATACAAATATTTTTATATATTTATTTCAAATATAAAATCGACATAGTTTTTTATATATATCATATAATATACAAATACAATATTTGTATCAATGCATTATCATTAGACAAATAAAAATCACAATTGATAGTGTCATCTTCTTAGTCTGTCAATAAAAAGAGAGAAAAAAATATGAACTATTAAAGGGAGATAAAATAACTACCCCCCCCCCCCAAAAAAAAAAGTGCAATATTCAAGTTTTATGTGAAATTACTTGCCAATACTAACACATACCAAATCATTAATAATTAATTAATCTTAATATGGTTATTGGTTATCTGATTTATTATTTATGATGACGATGAGCTAGCAACTTAGACCTATTTATTATTATATGCACAGTACTTTTACCAACAATAGCTAGCTCAAGAATTAATGGTCAAAATCCCGTGCAATTTTAAGAAATAATTGATCAAATACAGTTTTTAATAAATTTATAAATAAATGAAATGATGTCATTCTTATACACAATATTAAAATAACAACAACAAAACTTAACATTTACTGTTTACATTAAACTGGC
Organism: Solen grandis; assembly: GCA_021229015.1. Taxonomy (NCBI): domain Eukaryota; kingdom Metazoa; phylum Mollusca; class Bivalvia; order Adapedonta; family Solenidae; genus Solen; species Solen grandis. The sequence goes on along the minus strand of CM037789.1, from coordinate 26,733,423 downwards.
TGAAATATTAACTTTTTACTAAATGCTATATGCAGAAAACAATTTGTTTGTTTTTTTGTTGGGTTTAACGTCCTAAAGACAATATTTCAGTCATTTGGAGCCGATATCTACTATGACAGATATATACTGCTGCCCGTGACGATATTATTTTTTTTCTATTTTTTTTTTTTTTTTTTTTTTTTTTATTTATTTATTTTTTTTTTTTTTTACAGAATTGAATTCTAAAATTCATATTTTGTATTTTTCAAGAAAAAAAAAGAATAATTATCACGTGGTTTGTACAAATTATTAGATTAGATATATATATATATATATATATATATATATATATTAAGAAGACCTCTCCCGACTGGTGGGGCTTTGTCAGACAAAATGGAGCATTGTAAGAAGGGTTTGACAAGATTTGGGGTGGTGGGGTCATAATATATGCTGTATAAAGATTCATGACCACCGATCCCATTTTCGTGCCGAACCCCTTTCTCTGGAGTGGGGCTTTTGGCAAAATGTCAATGCGCTAAGACTATGGTAGGGATTTAAGAAATGAAAAATGTCAAACTATCCCAAAATAACCGTTAAAAACTTAAGGGTCGGCGGGTTTTTTTTTATAGGTAGGGTCAGGTTGCCCGAAACACAGCATTTTTACGCATTATAAGTCGCTGTACGTAAGTAACGTCACACGTTAGAAGGTTGTTATTAAAAAACAAAAAAAATCTGATACTGAAAATAAATGCCGTCGTTCAAATGCCCAAACCCAGCCTGGTTCAGGGTGGAGATGGACTTGAAAACGAAGGAAACACGGCCTTAAATGGAGACAAAAATGTTTATCCATTACAGGCAAAAGTTTCCGACAAAAAGTGAGATTAAAATCGAAAATAACTGCTAATTATATTATTATAATATGCTAATCCCAAGAAGTATATATCTGCAAACGGCGAAAGTATCATGGGTCAGACAAAACTTCTTCAGATTATAAAAAAATATCGCCGTATCAAATTAACATTCTGTACATGAAAGTAAATCGGCGACTGCAGAATAGGTATAAAAAGGGGAAGTAAAATTCAAATGTCATAGTATGTTCCGATAAAAAAATAAAAATAAAAAAAAACTCTTATTAAATAGAAATCAAAAAATCTCAGTGGATAAAGGCATTTATTTTTTCATACAGTGCAAGCACGGAGGCACGGGTCCAAGTTTTTTTTTTTGTTTTTTTTTTGTTTTTTTTTTTGCTTTGGCATTTTTTTCATCATTTATATATTAATTTCAATTACATTCCATGCAATCAGATTTTAGTTCAAAAGCACTATCTGTGTCTGAGTAGTCAGAAGAACATTCATTGCTGTTTCCGTCGCCTTCGTAATATTTTTGACGATTTGTACACTTTTGGAATCTAGTTTACTCCACCGGCACTAGAACCACAGAAATGAAATTTCATTGGAATGTTGATTACGATTTTTTGTCCCTCTCTATTGTATTTTAAACGTGGTAAGGAACGGAACGGAATCTGACATGACTTAATTACGGAGGTCGTAACTTTGCACAGATGTATGCTACCATGGTATTTTATGCACGGTTAGATCAGTCTGATATTCAATTAACACATGGAATATAGAATCACTGTCAAAAGACAACCTTAATGAAGTAATAACACTAAATGTCAACAACTTGTACATTTTAAAAGTCTGCTCCACTATCAGCTTCCGGTTTGTTTTTTCGGCTGTTCTGATTGGATGAATTAAAAAACATCTACGCATGCAATTCCCACAAGGTCACGTCGTTCAATAAGAATCTTCAATTACAACAACATACGCCCCCCCCCCCCCCCCCAAAAAAAAAAAACCGGATGTTGAGAGTGGAGCAGACTTGTGAAGATGTACAAAATGTTGATATTTCGCGTTATTGCTTCGTTAGGGTTGCCATTTGACAATGATTCGTTTCCCTTTGCAAGTTTACCCATTCAGACATCTAAACATGACTTTTTAAAAACATTTACCATGTGTATCTCGAGAAATATCAAATTTTAGAAGAAACCCCCGAATTTTGACAAATGACTGTAAATTCAAACATAGAAAAAAGCTGAAATCATCTCTATTTCTGTTAAAAGTTGGGGGTTTTTTTATCTGAAAAAAGAGGCTAGTATATGAAGGATATCATAATCATCATTTTGCTAGTACTATTTTTTTAAGTTGATTTTGATTTTCCTTAGTGTACCCATACTTCGGAAATGCACAATTTTAGCGATGTAAAAATAAAGAAAATGTTTATCTGAGTTGTTGATAATAGTAATTTGTTGGAAAACAATGATGTTACACATCAAAATTATTTGCAAGGTATTTAGAATCATATATTAAAATCACAAACATTTTACCATCACATTTAAATTTAATGTTCATCTACATATAGCCTAATGGCGCAGTCAAAGCAATTATACAAAAATATGAATGGCCGTGGGTATTCGACGACGCTTCAAAATATTAAGTCACACAAAATCTACATTTGGAGTTCGCTAGCAGTTACCAAAAGCTTCCCAACCATACATTGTTTGGATGATTTTGACTCTCATCTTTTTTGATCAAAATTGAGATTAATGTTGATTGTCAATAGTTTTGTGTCATGTACATTACGACTTCCAGAAGCCGTTGTCAAAAACTATTTTGGTGAAACCATAGAATTTCACCGAAACGCTTGACTAGATGGCGTCTTCATAACTTTTTATATTTTTACTATTTGAAAATAAAGTTGAGTTTGAAAAGTACTAATATTTGATATGATTATTCATCTAGATTTAATCTTGATATAATTGGATGTTTAAAATCATGATTTGATAAAACTTGATGGAAATAGGTTGTCTTGCTATATTATTTATCAAAAATAGTTTGCACTTATTATTACCTCCCTTTAACAGAAGATAATAAAAATAATGTGTGTGTGTGTGTATACTTCGTGTATTGTATTTAGAAAGTCACCCCACAATTAGTTGTTGTTGTTGTAGTTGTTGTTGTAGCCTTTTATAATTACCTATTTATACCATTTACTAAACAAATTAATTTACTTAGGAAATAAATTCACTTATATAACATTAGATACACATTTTAAATTACTACTAATAATGACCATTTTTATTTATTATTATTATATATAAACATATACTAATTAAATTGCATTATAAGAAGAAATATCTGACAAAATGTGTGCCTAAAATTATCTCAGCGATGAAATCATTAGATACAAAGCATTCTTTTATCATGTAACGTTATTAAGAAATAACATCTTGCCAGCAAATAAATGAGGAAAAATAATGGATTTTATTTTACTCATTTAGGTTTTTATATAACGTCATTTAAAGACGATTTCTGGATTAGCGCTGAGAGAACAGGGGTTTAATATGATGATGTCGCATTCAGTAAACGAGGATCAAATCTCCAAGTGACTCCAAATATACCCAATGTTATAAATCTACTTTAACATTGATATATAACGCAGTCTTTAAAAAAAGAAGAACACATCATTTGTCTCAATGGATTGCTAACAATAAGCATATCGCCACTCTCCCAATTTCTCTTGCCCACAGCTTACAAAATTATATTAATATGAGGAAGCAAAACTAAAACAACAAACTTCATTGTTTAATTTATGTATTTTTTTTATTTCATTTTATATACAATTGTACTAATATGGGTATATTAATGATATTCAATATAACAAATATATATATTTATATATATATATATATATATATATATATATCTTATTTTGCAAAAATAACTAAAAAAAAATTGTAAAAATTGTCTTCCGGCTGTAACTCGAACCCACATACCCAGGGCACCGATGTGCCAACTGTTACTTACAGGAGAAATTATACCTTTGTTGTTGTCATGTGTCAAAATATCTCAGAATGAGGTGAGATTTTATCGCTTGAGTCCTTTTTTTTTTCATTACAGTTAACTTTATTTACACGTTATCTCCAGCATCGATTATCAACACATTTTAATCCAGTTTCGACTTCTAGTGATAGACATCGGTTAATATTTGTCACACTCGATTATCGGTTCAATCGGATGGGTTTTCAGAGCTGTTTTCTTTGATATCAGTAAAGCCTTTGATAAAGTATGGCACAAAGGACTATTAGCCAAATTAAATGCTTCAGGAATTTCAGGACCCCTGCTAACATAGTTTTCTGACTACCTTTCGAATAGAAAACAGCGAGTAGTTCTCTCTGGAGCTAAATCCATCTGGTTAACTGTACATTCAGGGGTTCACCAGGGTTCGATTCTGGGTCCTCTACTTTTTCATGTTTTTATTAATGATATTGTAGATAATATAAATTCAAAACTTAATCTATTTGCAGATTACTTGACTTGACTGTTTGAGTTTACCGTCGCTTCGACAGTATTTCAGCCATACAGCAACGTCCAGCTAATTACAGGTGCACGGAGGCATCCGGGTAGAACCACCGACCTACCGCAAGCCAGCTGGAAGGCTTCCTCACATGAAAATCGAATGACCCTGCCGGGATTCGAACCCACGCGGTGAGGGGCTGAGTGGGTGCTAAATTCAGCGACTCTACCCTTTCGGCCCCCCCCCCCCCCCCCCCCCCCCCCCCCCCCCCCCCCCCCCCCCTAGAACATTACTATCAATAACGCAATCGTACTGAAATAAACATGAAAAGTATCACCATTCTGTTATAAGACGGATAACAAAATTTTGAACTATACTACTCAAAGTTTGCTAAGCACCACCCGCTATTTTCCCATAGAGTCACATGAAAACACATGCTGAATGTAATGCTATGTACCTGAAAGGAAAGCGTTAGCTAACAATCAATTTTACGCATAGTTTTTGTCAAAATGATAGAAAAGAGACTCAAAAATGAGTTACAACGATTTAGCCAATTCCTGTCATTAAATTCACAAAAGTGTGTTTTTTTTTGTGCAAGAAATGGCATTTTATAAATGGAAGTTAAATCTTGTGATCAATACAAAAAAAATGACCATGAACAGGCCAACATCGTCACAAATATCCTTAAAAGTATTCCATTTAGAAAACAGAAATATTTGAAGATCAAAGTTCTAAATTTAGTTGACTTTAAATTTTAAGGTGTTTTCTCAAAATTCGCACTTTCTTATTATGATTAATTCCCAGTATTGAAGATCCGAAAGGCTTATTTCTTGTAACTGGTAGGAAGTTTGGTACATAAACAATACTTCTGCATAAAAGCAAGATTTGTTTTAATGTAAAATTTAAAGTCGCTTGTCTAAGCATGCAACGCTACGGGAAAATAGCTGATGGTGCTTAGCAAACTTTGAGTAGTATATTTCTCTGCGTAGTAAAAACAAACGGGGAAATCTATAAATAAAAATGTCTAAATATAACCTCAAATTGTTGTCTGTTTCAAAATATGTGCTACCATAGAACAGCGTTGCAAGCAATCCTGCTCAAACATCTCAAAATGCAGTCTGTTTACATGCTGGTTCCCAATGCATTTCTGCGTTAAATAAAGAAGCAAGTACCAGTAGAGCTACATCATTTTCCCGCAATAACGGAGAATCATTCCAACAACAATAGTTTTTCGGTCCGATTCTGTGACGCTCGCGTCAATTTTTTTTTTTATGCCATCATTTTGTTTGTTCCTAACTCCGCCACCTAGGTGACGTCATAGCAGTTGGGAATTGTACACAGTTGACTTCCATTTATAAATTTATAGATGGTATTTCCGAGATGCTTTTATTTTTAAAAAATCGAGCGTGAAAGGGCCATATTCTGCACGGAAATCATTTTGTATTACAAAGAAACACACACACATACAAGAGTGTACATGTACATGTAAAAAAAAAATTCTCACAGTCGCTTGCGCGTGTAACAAAATCTTGCGAGGCCACAATAATAAAAGGAAGGTGGCGGAGTTAGGACAGGGGCGCACTTAGGACCTCCAACGATATACCTATCGTTTGATTTTACAGAACAGAATATAATGTTCCCCTCATCATATAAAATGTAACTTACTAAACATCAAACAAGATCACATATGACATAAAAATTACACTGTAGTTGCCGCATTAAATATATATTAGACGCAACTTACTTATTTTTAATCATAACGGTAAAGAGAACACTAGACTGTTTAATTTTACAGTTGAAAACTATTACTTGGCTGTTCACATTCACTCTTCGCACACGACGTACGAAATCGCTACCCTGAACTGTTGCACCTGCTTCGGGTATACCGTATATTCTATACTTAACCGATTTCATTGAAGCTACGTTTGCCTTTACAAAAATAATGTTTTCCTGTTTTATGTGACTTACATTTGCCAAGTTTATTTGTCAGCAAACTAACAAACATTAACGAAGGAGAGCAGAGATTTTTTTTTAAATTTCTATCGATCTGTGAACGAGCTGCATGTAAATTCTAAGAAGAAAATCAAACAACATTCTAAGTTTCTATATTTCTTTCGAAATTATTTTGTAAAATGTTCGTGGGTAAATTCACGTTGGATTAGATTACAAGTTCTTTACTCCTTGCTAACTTGATTTTCTGAAAGAAATACTTGTTATGCATGTAGATTAAATTATTATTAAAAAAAAATGACCCAAACAAAACAGCCTCGCCAATTTAAAACTGAAGAAAACACTTCATAAAGATTCAAAGTCAAACATTATTCATATTGACAATACCATCATATGTTTCATGCTCTTAATTATTGCTCGCTGCTTTCTTAATCAAGTTTTTGAAAACATGCGGGCTTTTTTTTATCATAAAAGGGAGGTAATAAAAAATTAATGAGTTCTGTTTCTAAACAACAAACTGATGGTGTATGTTACTTTTTTTTTTCTTAAAGAATTATTCAGGTATCTTTTAATTATTTTTTGTCAATACTTTTAGATGGATTGTCCTTGTTATAAAAGTGTCTGAACTAGGCGAAAAGACATATAACAGTTAATACTTGCAAAAACTATGACGGAAGTAGGTTTACTTATATAACCCCACAAAAAAGGTTTTGAAATAATTTTGGCATCGGTTAAATAAGCAAGTGTTGAATCGTACTCTACTATTTTGAAATTGGTGACATTGTCTTACTATATCTGTCCTATGCGAGCGTTAACTAGTCACCACAATTAAGCCATATACAGGCGCGTAGCTAGGCGTACGCACGTGCGTAAAATAATTTTAGACAGGTCGAAAAAATAAAAATGAAATAAATGCGAAAAAAGCAATAAAAATGGGAGTTAAGGAGGGTGAGGTGCAGACTATCGGAACAAAATTATGAAAAAACAAAGTAACACATAACAATAAACTCATATATTTTCATTGTCGATTACCTTAAGAATATACAGTCGAGGGAGTATTTAGACATAACACGAGTTCCTGTCTATCAATTACTTCTCTTTATTAATTAAGTTCTCCTGGAGTCCTCTTCCTTGTAAATGTTTACATCTGCGTTCGCGCGAATTTTTCGAAGAAAAATGGCTACACTTTTAAACCCTCACAACCCACCATTCCCCGATGCTTTTCATGAGAGGATGAATTGCAGATGATAATTTGCATTCAATATATGGATGGAAAAAGAAAACTTGTTTTTTTTGTCTTTCATTAATACAATTATATCTTTTCACGGTCAAATAGGACCACATTTTATGTTGTATAGTATACTCGAAAAGACACCATAGACCGTTCCAATTACAAAAAAAAATCCCGGGGGAGCATGCCCCTGGACCCCCCTAGCAGAGTGCGTAAAATCAATTTGGGCTCAGCTACGCGCCTGATATATCGCCAAAACACTCGGTGTAGTTCGACCATTTTTCAACCATAGTTTAGACTCTGGTCTCTATCAATTGGAACAAAATAGTGATTATTGTTTTCGATGTAGCCACAGCTACAAAATGGATCTGACAAGATACCTTTTACGAAAAGATGGTGTTTTAATGAGCTACACTCTGTGCGGAGTCGAGAATGTAGTATTTACGCCTAGTACCGGAATAGTAGTATGAGGGCACCTCTGATCGGTCAAACTCCGCGCACCGGTTACGTCAAGCTACGCTACTTTAACCACTGCCACCAGACAAGTCACGTGATGATAGTTGAAACCATGTGACCAACAGTTATAATTTTATAAGTTTATGTTATATGATTTGATTTTTACATATCTCGAAATCATGAATGTTAATTTCGTGAAATAGAACGAAACTGATATGATATATTCAAAACTAGTCATAAGTGATAAAAGTAAATCCGGCCTATATCAGCCGAAATTTACTTCATCGACAACTGTAAGGGGAGGTAACTACTGCGGCGGAGTTTGCTGATCGGTTAGGATTGATACGTCATTTAAAGATATTTAAAGACGGGAAGTTACGAATAACAAGAGAGATGTCATTCCATTCACGGATCGCCGTTGGAAGAAAAGAGTTAAAATATGTAGTTGTTCTAGAGTGAATACTAGGAATATTGTCAGCGTTTCTAAGGCGATAGCGAGGGGCTTCAACATTTATCGGTATTAATGATGACAGATATACAGGCGTTTGACCATTTTTCATTTTAAAGATCATTATTAGACTTGCATAATTACCTTCACTGTATCACCCGTGTATTGCTTAAATCATGTTATGGCAATACCACACGAGATTATCATGAAACATATCAAAGCGCTGAAAGCACGGAGAGACTGCCAGCGGGGTTATCATGAAACAAAGAACGAGTTCAGCATATCAGGAAATTTACATAAATATCGGTCATTTTATCGGTATCTGCTTGAAAAATATACCTAAATTAATACGAACGACGTTCATATTATGTACGTAATCAAAGCAAAAACTTGTTAAAGCCTGAAGAAAGTACCGAGGTCGTGTTCCATGTTGGTACATCACTAAACTCAGAGCGCAGTCGCTGATAATTGAAAAGTTTACACGCATATACATAGAAAATATATTCTAATATTCCGTGCACTACTTCATATTGAGCAACTCCCCTGTTAAAGTGACCATTCATCCTTGTTTCTGTCATCTGTCTATCGTGTTTGTGTTTAAGGCAGAGAATGACCGGTGCGAACGCAGAAAGCTTGTCGATATAGCGATTTCCGCTGAGAGTCCGCCGACATGGTTATGCACCATTGGTTTATCGATTACTTTGTCAATCTTTTAGATCGACGTCATAAATTATTATATTATTTTGCAAAGTAGTTTCCCTTTGAGTACCGGTTGACAGAAGAACATTTCTATTTATAAAATACAAATATTTTAAAGAAGGTTTCTGAATAAAGTTACAAATCAGTATATCTTCTGTATACTTGTATATTTTGTCTGATAGATACAAAAATATGACATATATACGCGTTCATTTATATATGGAATAACAGCATAATATATATATGGAAGATTACAAATGAAACATGAATACCTTAGAATTAGCTTTATTATTTCCCTTTAAGATATTTCACCGCAACGGTTGCTTCCCTTGATTAGTACCATATGAAATCACTATAACCACACAAAATTCCTACCCGTTATGTATGGTCGAAGTTAACATGCATATTACTCGAGCGATGTCCATAGAAATAATCGTACGATTTTAATTGAGCTCGTAAAAAGTTTGTACGAGTTTCCAATTGTGTGTGAGATCGAGGCTCGAGCAAGAAAGAGCACATGTGTTGCAAAATAATCGTTCAAAGATCGCGTGGAACTCAAACGATATTGCAGGCGCTCCTAATGCGGTTATACTTATAAACTGTGGAAATCGCACGAGGGCACGAACGCTTGTATTTCGAAAGAAAACCTTCCTATGTCTCGCACGATTACCCAAAATGCCCAAGATTATATACGAGTCGCCGATATTCTCACGGAGTCAATTTTTAATCAATAAAAAGTCCGGCGTCACATACGGCAAATATATCTTTCGAAAATAATTTCATACTTGTCATATAAATAGTAATTCTTTTCTCCCTTTTCGCAAATAAATAAATAAATAAATAAATAAAATCAACAAGAAAAATCTAAGCAACCTTTATCATTCTTTTTAACTTGAACCTTTTGTTTGAGGCAAATTTATTAATCATTCTGAATTACTTACATGACCAGTATTTTATATAGATCACCCCTGGTTTGGTATACCAAGCCTTAGACAAAAATAAAAAAAGAAGTAGTGAGCAAGGAGTCGAAACTAGTAAAATCTTGGCATACGCACCACACAATAAAATAAGACTGCTGTTAGAAGTCCTGTTGACTGTACCAAGTGTTACTCTCTATCATTTGATTGATATAAGTAGACTGTAGACGTCCTAAATCGATGTGAATTTTAATTACACATTATGCTAAATTTTATGATTTGTTTTTATCGATCTAGGATCGATGTCAAAGAATTCGAAAATTTTATGTTTTTATTGCAATTGACAACTGGTGCACATTTATTTATATAAAAATAAAATAATATTTTAAGAAGGGTTTGGTAATTAATTATAAATATATATGTAATAATTATATACAAAATCATTTTGAAGCATGAAATATGAAAATCGACAGAGCTCTACATAAAAAAGCAAAGCTAAATAAATAAAAGTAAAAAAAAAAAGTTATATATTAAATATTTCTTTATTACTTCCCTTTACAGATTTCATGATAGATTGGGAATTATGAAATTATGTATAACCAAAGGTACCCGGTACGTTGCTGCCCAGTAAAAAAAGCAATCAATGACGTTATATATAGTAAGTGATTGTTATCTCTCTCTCTCTCTCTCTCTCTCTCTCTCTCTCTCTATATATATATATATATATATATATATATTATTTTTATTTTATTTTTTTTAAGATACGGCAGCTTTTCGGTCAAACCAACGTACCCGGATACCTTTAATGCATACTTGATGCGGGTTCAAAACTTAGACCTACTAAACCTATTCTATATGTCTTTGGTTCAATAGTGGCAAATTTATGCTCATATGCAAACTTACTGATAACAATAAAATGCTTTTACAAAGTTTTCTGTATACTTTGACTTATAAATATCTTACAAATATACATAATTATACAAAACCATATTATTTGAAAACAAAAATCGATAAATTAAAAATACATGTATACCAAATGTAAAAAAAATATATATATTTTTTTTTATAAATTCCCATTACAGAATAATTCGGTAATCTTGTGAATACACGGCAAAAAGGGGTGGGGACACCTTAAGGTAAGTCCCTGTAATGGTTCCGCTACGTCTTGGACCACTTAACCTCTACCAAGATAACCAAGGTACCTTAATGAAACATTGGTCAATGAGGTCCGAAATGTAGCGAAACCATTACAGGGACTCTACCTAAAATATATATAGAATGATATTTTTTATATATTTGTAATATTAGTTATTATAGATTTACCTAGATCTAAACTAACTAAAATGGAAAAAAATGATACCATAAATAAATAAAAAAATAATTAATTATAATTAAAGTATATTTTCTACCTTTTGGTTTAAATATACATATTGATTTAAGTCTTATGTACTGTAGTAGAGAGAAATAGGAAGAGTAAGAGCGGCAATTTGCTTATTATAAGCAATCCATTGAAACACCATCGTCGGATACCCACGGCTAACTTATTCCATTTCACTTCATGACACCATCACCTAGATGATCTGTCTATCGTCCGCGGGTCTTCGATGATGTTGGGTATAGTGAGTTACCGTGTTTGGGGGAGAAGATAAGATTATTTTTTCACTGTGTAAAAATTTCTAGTCTTTTCACTCACGATACCCATCTGAAAACAGAACTAACTATTACTTAACCGAGAAAAGAGCTATTTCATGGGCTGAAAAAGTGGGACAAAAGGAAAGTGCCCAAAAGAGGAACACACGGCAAGCCACATATATACATGCGAGATCTCACATCCCCGCGAGGTTTATAGGGCGATAATTTTCGTTTTGTTTACTAAAAAAAAAAAAAAGGTATACTTCAAATATTGCAGAAAATTAGGCCTGTAGACATACGGAATGACAGACAGGACAATGTACAGTCAAAAGTAACTTGTGTGAGCATATCGATCTATTCGGATATATATGAAAGAAAAAAAGTGCATCTCTCGCTGTAGGAAGCCATTTTGTTTGGTGACGTCACGTACGCTCAACAGTTCCCTGCCTGCTCGATGGAAAGTCAGTTTATTTGTCAAGAAAGAAAGACTAATAAACATAACGAGGGAGAGTAGATTTTCTTTTAATTTCTACCAATTATATGTGAACGAGCTGTTTTAAAACTTCTCAAAAAGTAAATTCTGAGAGAATAGAAAACAACTTTCTAAGTTTCTTTATCTTATGGTGGCATATTTCTGCCAGCCACTTATCCACTTAGTATGGTGGCATATTTCTGCCAGCCACTTATCCACTTAGTATGGTGGCATATTTCTGCCAGCCGCTTATCCACTTAGTATGGTGGCATATTTCTGCCAGCCACTTATCCACTTAGTATGGTGGCATATTTCTGCCAGCCGCTTATCCACTTAGTATGGTGACATATTTCTGCCAGTCACTTATCCACTTAGTATGGTGGCATATTTCTGCCAGTCACTTATCCACTTAGTATGGTGGCATATTTCTGCCAGCCACTTATCCACTTAGTATGGTGGCATATTTCTGCCAGCCACTTATCCACTTAGTATAGTGGCATATTTCTGCCAGCCACTTGTCCATAAGTGCCCACTACTGCCAATCACATATTTACTTAGGTTAACTGGATATCATACTTTTCCAGATAATTATGTGGAAAAAAATGCCTGTTATCCACATAATTTTACTGACTATTTTGAAAAATACGAGATATCCAGTTATCTTAAGTGAATATAACATAATAATAACACAGCATATAACTAGTTATATTCCATAATTTTACCTTCTGCTCAAATATAAATAATTACGACACACAAAAAAGGCTCTTAAAATAAACTTAGCAACTATTTAACAGTATATTAAGAGTTTCCTGTTGACTTAGATTGAAAGAGGCAGAATTCTGTATTATAGTACAAAGTAGCTCGTTACGAATTTTATAGGAACCACAGTTTTATCGATGTAAATTATTGGAAAAGTCAAAGTCAAATGCATGGCGTAGAAGTCTCTGTCTCAACACAGGCGTCATCACAAAACACCTGTAGTCTTCCTTCGGGCGGCTCCCGCTGTCGCTGACTTTAACACTCACTCAGCCACTCACCGCGTGGGTTCGAAACCCGGCAGGGTCATTCGGAATTTCATGTGAGGAAGCCTTCCAGCTGTCTTGCGGTAGGTCGGTGGTTCTACCCGGATGTCTCCGTGCATTCGAGGTCTTCCTCCACCTGTAATTAGCTGGACGTCGCTATATGACTGAAATACTGTCGAAGCGACGGTAAACTCAAATAGTAAAGTAAAGTCAAGTCAGGCGACTCCCCGACGTATCTACCTGTCTCAACGCACAGTGGTAGAATATCGTGTCTAAACTGTGACAGAAGAGACCGTTCATGTTTCTTCATGGAGACGTAATCCTCTGTTTTACATTTTGTTTCAAACTGTCTATTTGTTCTTAATATAGGTACACTTTCTACTTGTTGCTTCCACATATTTGTATAATTGTCAGTTATGCTTGTTTGTGCTAATCTTAAGTCAACTGGTGTTTTAATAAGAAATTTGTCATCTTGTCCAATATCTATTAGCACCGATTTGATAGCTTTACACCAATTGTTATCTAACTCAAAGTCAACATTTCATACTCAAATATATGTTTCAGGAGTCTATTATTGTCAAGTGGTGTACGTTTATTCCAGAGTCTTGACATATTAATGCGACGTCTGTACATGCTTGGTATCCAACCACTACCTCCTATAAGACCAAACGTTGAAGCAAATCGGTGTACACCTAGGGAGTACTGCATTGCTCTTTTTTGTACATTATCAATAGATTGGAAGTTTTTAAAACCCCAAACAGATGAACAATAGTCAAGTATAGGTACAACACCACTTTTTAATAACACAACACAATTAGAACTGAAATTAAGTTTTTCGTGAAAAATTATACCTAAGTATTTGTATTGCTCTACCCTTTCTAAAATATTTTCACCAATACGAAATTGACAGGATGATCTGGGTGTCCGGTCTTTCCTGAAAATATACATTTAGACTATTGGGTATTGATTAATACACGCCATTTCTTACACCAAGAGTGGAGAGCATTCAACATTAATTGTAGATTTTTCTCTTTCTCTGATCAACACTATATCGTCAGCATAAAGGAGCGTCGATAATTGACACTCACTCCAATGTCAAGGTCATTCAGCTCCTGCACTAGGTGGGTCAGATAAGTTCATTTCTAACAAATTTGACATTATCGGTGACATTCCCTTACTCGTCAACTACCTCCATTAGCACAGACCTATCAATTCGTGGCCCGAGTATATTAATCCCCCCCACCCCCAACAAAATCATTTTGGTTGCCCGTGGTAGCCATTTCAATACCAAGCACAATAGTTTGTTTATATGACCTTCCAGTTCCATGTAACTTTATATTTTATATTTTCAGTCAATTTTGGTTAAAATCAGGTTTACAATATCAAAGTCTACATAATAAAGGTTCTACTGACGAACCGTTGGTCCTGTTTACGCTTTACTTATCGTGAATTTGAATGAAAAATGCTACGAATCATTAACTTTAACATACTGTCTCTTATTGAGCCAACCCTCTGCTTCCCATGCGCATCTCTAGCAGAGATATAAGATGCTGAAGTTGACATGTGATCGAACTTTGAGTAACGTTAACAGTCAGCAGCGATTCACGAATATCGACGAAATCAGTTGAATAATTAAATTTAGGGACAATTCATGCTGATTTACTTCTTATCGTCAGGGAAATTTATGTTTATAGAAGTTACCCTTATTAGGTGTCCAATCACAAGCTCTGAAAAATCAATTTCATCCACGATTTATTTCAATAGAACATCTTTATATTTTCTATATTACATTGTACAAATAGATCGATGTTCAATTGCGCATGCATGTGCAAGCAACCCCGCTTCTTGATGACGGAAAAAGGTAAAACCTAACAGCCGTTAGTATGAACTGTTAAAAATGATATTACAATCATACAAAGACAGTAATGATTTTATCCAGGCTAATCATGTTACTCTTTTATTATTATATCCTTTCCCGTTGTTTTTTTTTTTTTTGTGTGTGTGTGTGTTTTTTGTTTTTGTTTTTTTTGTTTTTTCTTTCTTTTTAATTTTGGCTCATGGTTTCAATGAGATATTTATTTCTCATCTTGGCCGTAAACATGAAGGTGTTGGTAGTCCCCCCAGTGACTCTCTCCTTGAAAGATAATCTCATTTGTGCTTTCATGATTTACCCCAGTATGCATCTGCTTATTAATCTGTTTAAGTCCCTGTATTGGTTCTGCTACATTTCGGACCTCATGGCTTTTCACGGAGGTAACCATGGTTTCCTAATGTTTCATCCGGATACCTTGGTAGAGGTTAGGTGGTCAAAGATGTAGCGATGTTCACGTATCTTTATGCACTTTCTCACCGACGTACAAAAAAGAGTAAAAAATTAATCTAAATGAAGAAAATCATATTCCAGTTTATTACTATATCGATCCTTAAGATCGATGCCAAAATTCCGAAATAAGTTAAGTTATCTCCCTTACGTTACTTCCAAAAATCCAAAACATTTTGGTTTGTAAAAACATATAAATATTTTGAAGAGGGTTTTTGATTGAATTTACATCAGTATATTTTCTGTATATTTTGTGTGACAGATAAAAACAATAATTAAAGACATACATACACAGTCATATATATGTAAATATATATATCTATATGGAAATAAAAAATGAAACATGTGTATTTAAATATTAGCTGTATTACTTCCCTTTATAATATTTATCTCCGCAGCGGTTATACCATGAATAATTGCGGACAGACGGCCGCTAATTAGCCAAAAGGACACCATGCCTGGTACCTGTGGAGCGGATATAAAATCACTACGTGTACAACAAAACAAAATTATTACCCGTTATGTGGTCGAAACATAATTATTACTCGTGCGATATCCGTAAAAAATATTGAAATCGTACGATTAGACTGACATTTGCAAAATTCGTGTGAGCTCCTCTGTGTGTGTGTGTGTGTGTGTGTGTGCCCATTAGATACGATCGAGCTTAAGCAGGAAATAGCACATACGTTGCAAAGAAATCGGTAGCGTGTGGAACTCATGCGATATTGCAGGTGTTTCGAATGAGGCTACTATAATTAATAAACTGTGGAAGTCGCACGATCGAGTACCCAAAGTGCCCAAGATTATCGCACGAGTTGCCGAACTCGCCGACCGGAATTCTTACGAAAGGGTAAAATTTTGATCAATAAAAAAAAATAAAAAAATAAAAATAAACACCTAAAGCAGCCTTTTTTTTCTTTATTTTTTATTATTTTTTGTTTGTTTGTTTGTTTTGGCTGAACTTGAAGTTTTGTTTAAGGCAAATTTTTATTTATTTATTTATCACTCTAAATTACTTCCATGACCAATAATTCGTATATACACATGTATAGATGGTTTGGTACAAAACAATGGTTAAAAACTGTTGGCAAACACCACCACACATAACAAAATAAATCAAAGGAAAATATAGAATGTTTATCTCAGACATTTTGAGATCTGCATAAAGTGTAGTTTTTTTATCAATGTTGCTTTTATATAGTAGTCATGGTGAATGTTCCACGTGTTAGTCTCGATTAATTAATTGATTCGTTTGTTTATTGTGTTTTACGTCCAGGCCACCGACAGTATTTCAGTCAATTGGAGACGACTAATTGATTGGTATATGTGTGCTAGTGTTCTTTTAATTTGAATATTATTTAAACCGGACTATTAAGAATAGAGATGCATTTTAAAATAATATATTAAACTGTTCTATCCAATGAATTAATATCGATCCAGGATCGATGTCAAACAAAATTTGAAAAAAAAATGTTTTTATTGCACTATACTTCTTACTTACTTTCATAGATGTTTAATAAGGGTCCATCCATACAGTATGTACTTCTAGTCCAGACCCCGGAGTGTGACCTGTACTTCTTAAAAGATGAATTTGGATGCCGAATGGGTCAAATTTTGAAGAAAAAAAAATATAATTAATTTTATAACATGTGTTGTTTATTGAAATGTTTATTTTAGGTCTCCAAAGACAATGGGGATATATTTGGGAGGCTAATATAGCAAAGAGGTTGTATCTCCCATTTAGGTGTCGTCTGGTGTGGCCATGGTAAAGGATTTTTTTCTTGTTCTGGTGGATTATCAGACAGCTGTTGTTGGGAATGTGGGGAGGTGAACTGTGCCTCCCTTTTTTTCGTCTCTCCGGATGAAAACCACGCACTGTAAGGTGCCACGGCTCAGCCACTTGAGACCGGTGAACCGTCCTTCTGTGCTGATAATGGATTTTATATGAGCAAAAACTGTTTTGTTTTTGCGCTCGAAGCATGGTTTTGTAATTACAAAACAGTATTTTTTTTTTATTTTTTTTTTTATATTTTTTTTTTTGTCAAAAAGATATGTATTATTTTTTTGCAAAATCACATTTAAACATGAAATATGAAAATCGATACATAAAAAAATGAATTATTGAATATTTTCTATATTGATCCGAGAACCCGGTTACCCACGGGTCGGTAAAGAAATCATTCTTACCATTTGATAAAACTATTGTATGTGCAGAACATTTTATTTGTCAAAATACTCGGTTGTATTTTTTTTTTACTTAAATCCCCTTTTTACTCATAACTCGCCTTACTCAAAAATAGGGTATAACAATCTCATATCCGATTTAATTGCCCCCCCCCCACACACACACATACTTTTTATAAACCAAGTTTTCTTTTTATCTTGACTGATAAATATTTTATAAATACATATACAAAATCATATTTATTAATGAGAATAAAAAATACAATCATGTTACGATAATGTCGTGTGATGAATACTCTTATGTAATCTTAAGAAATGGAGGATTTCACTGGCCGAAAAAGTAGGTCAAACGGTAATACAAAATAAACTGCTACACATGCCTATAATTGCATACGAGACACACAGTATCGTGTAGAGTTGATTTTAATCTGTTAAGTATTCTAAGCATAAGTCTTCATAACCAGATATTACAGGTTCGATCCGTGGCCTAGCCAACTAAAATATAAACACTATTTTTTTTAATATTTTCCCGCTAGATATGCGTTTAAAAATTGAAAGGTGTGAGTATCAAAGCTCTCATTCTTTTCGCAAATGGAATTTTCTAAACTACTTTTATTTAAAAAAGAACAAGGGCTATTTTTTCTTCTCAAAGGCTAAAACGGAAGTAGATTAAAACATACCACTGACTGTAATTTATTTATTTATCGGATGCAAACGAAGAAAAAAATGCATATCTAAAAGGATTCATTTTAAAAACAAGAAGTTCCTCTTTGCACCTTAAAGGCGCCTTAGCGACGTCAGTTAGGTCCGTAACCATACACTTTGAACAAATCAGCGTCCATTTTTTTATGAAAGATATTTTCTTGACTGAAATTAACACTACACCTTGGAGAAAATAAGACGACAAGCTCAACCAGGTTGCATGATATATAATTGGTTGTAATTGATAACGATGATAATGGTTTATTTCAGGTAACCGGAAATCCGTGGAAGCCATTACCGGAAGTTGATCGCTGCACATGTTCATCCTATTGTAAAGTAGTTGTTGGGATCTAGGGTGAAAAGTCCGCCATTGATGATGCTTTGAATTATTGGGCCTGTCCCACAGGGTTGTAGAACAGCCTTAAATGTAGATGAGCATTTTTATTTATTTATTTATTTATTTATTTATTTATCTAATTCGTCGATCTGTTTTATCATGAAGTAAAGGATTGGATTTGGATTGGAGTTGGATTGGATATATGGATGGATTAAGTTCCAAAAGAAAGGGTGGACTTTTTAATTTAAAATATTTCATTATTTATCCAAACATATCTGTTTAAATTTTCGCACACTATATCTCATTTGTATTTGTTATCGATCTTGCCCAAAATCTCTCTATACCACGTGGTATATTTCGGGCTAGAGTGATGACAGAATTGTGCGAAAATTGAAACTTGAAATTGATATGTTTGCAAAATTTTGAAACATTTAAAAATACCGGTAAAAAGCTTTTCCTTATGGTACTACATACATACATACATACATACATACATACATACATAGACCTACTTTAAAACCATTTGCAAGGCAACCAAGGAATATGCCAGACATTGCACCTATCGGGTTGTACTGGTTACCGCTGAACGTTGCTATGGGTGTATAATCCGGGATGCTTGAACATGACGTCATCACCTGAAATATGTATTTGTCATCTTCATTTCACTGTACCCGGCAGCCGAGTGGTTAGAGCGTCCGCTTCTAGAGCGGGAGTTCGTGGGTTCGATCCCCGGCCGCGACATACTAAAATCGTAAAAAAATGGTACCGGTATAGCTCCCTTGCTCGGCGCTCAGCATATAAGGGTAATTCCAGGACTGGTTGGCCCGGTGTCAGGATAATGTGACTGGGTGTGGTATCATGCCACATTTCTGCGGCGTGATACTGCAGTGTGACAGTACTATGTCTGTCTCAAGTAGACAAAAAGACTGAAATACTGTCGTTGGGACGTTAAACCCAACAAAACAAACAAATCATCTTCATTTCATTTTTTTTTCAAGACAACCATACCACCCTGTATAATGACTTTCATAAGAAGCAATTAACTTCCGATTTGAATAGAAAAAGTTGTTTTTTTTTGTATGGATAAGGCAAACATTGGCTACATTATGACAAAGACCTATTAAACAATGATGTTTAATGGGTCTTTGATAAGGATCACCTCGTCCTATTCTTAGAAATACCTCCACTTCGTGTTTGCCGGAGATGGCCGAGTAATCACGATTGGTTACATATCCACGTTAAAGCCAAATGGGTCTGAGTTGAACATGTCCACTTAACACTCTTGAATTTCTCATGTTTATGTTTAATACATGTTCTGGAGGACTACAGCTCAATAATATAGCGACGATTCAGGGAGAAAATGTCAATTAACTTTAAGCTTTCGATTTAATCCTTTAGATATATTTACATATTTAACTATGCATAATGAGTATTAATCTAGTATTATATGTACTTTGTATAATTTGCATTTGTATCGTATTATATTATATGAATACATATATTTAAACCAATAGCGACTGTTGTACCATATTTTTAAATACGGGGTGTTATATAATTAACCTCGTGACGGGCTTCCCTTAATATCAACAAAGTAATGTAATTAGAATGGTGTCTTTGTCTATTATACAAATGCAATTGCACAGCAATCTCAACACTCTGCGATAAAAATGAAATGCTGAATTAAATAATGAATGAATAACCGAACAATTTTTATTAAATAGACACATGTAAATATACGAATATATAAAATATACGTTATAAATAAAATATTTATGTAAAAACTGATAAATAGGTAAAAAAAATAAAATGAATTGAACACTTGTTCACCGGCAACCCTTTCTTCCATGTTGCTGGCGTCGTGACGTTGCAGTGTTTTAAGACGAATGCTTCCGGTGAGCTGTGATTTCCAGATGGGCAAGCGGTGGCGTTCATGTTGGAGGCTGCCACGTGCAATCCGAGGTCGGTAATAGTGGTCAGTTTGGAGCAGGCGAAATCTACAAATAAGCCGGTTTAATTAAGATATCTGCTGCTTAACCTTAACTGATTTTCTCTTGGCCCCCGTATAACAACCAGGTACGTTGGAATGGTTTAGCTTTCACGAATTGTTTGCAAACGCTTGCAAGGGTTGTATAATATGTTCTACGTCAGTCAGGAAGAGGCTGCATCAATACAACGAATAACGAATTCTTTATTCAAAGAATTGTGCGTTAATTACTGCATCTGACATATTATAAACCGAACTGTGAAGGCCTAAAATATACCGGCAGATTTGGGCTAATAATAATAAATGGTTTCCGGTTGTGTATTTTGTTAACACTCGAAGCAAATACTAGAGAAAAACATAGTAGTTAATATCTGATTTATTGTTTGTTCCTTCCCACAATATGTTAACCTTGGGAAACCCGCATGGTGACGTGTAAACAAACGGATAATCTCAGCTATCTGCGAAATGTAAAATGTCCAAAATGTTACGAGAAAGATAAGGAAATCACAAATCCAAATAAGTACATGTATATGGCTCATAGGTGAATCATGTCACACCCCGGGAGTTGGTAGGGAAGAGAGGCAATCGGACATTTCTGAAATATCAAAACTGAAGAAAAACATCTGGAGAAAATAAGGCAATAAGGCCAGTTTTCAACCATTATATCCTGTTAAGGCCATGCATATTGTTTGGTCTTTAATAGGGAAGTTCCTATTACTAGTCCATATGAATATGCCTCAAATTTATCTTAAGTGTAGGAACGGGGAAAACAAATATTGGTTGGGTTATTGAAACAGGATCCTCTTATTACAATGAAGATACTTCTATATTCACCGTGGGATTTTCAGCTGGCAAAACTTCGTTTTCATGAATATTAATCAGCTACTTGCTGACCAATGAAATCATGCATAGTATTTTGAATATCCTTCGTTGAAATTTACAAAAGCAAAAGCTGACTCATTGTTCCGGCAAGATAAACCGCTACTCTTAGACGAGGAGCATAACGTCACCTCTACATGGTAGAACAAAGCTAACTTTCAGAATTCCGCGCCATTTCATTAGTTAAATGGTCCCTACTGTCGCCGTGCTGTCTCTGCCACGGATCCAATGAAATGCCCTATTACTTATTCATAAGTACGAAGTTTTGCTAATCAAATATCCCAAGGTAGATTAAGAAGCAAAGCGTACTGAGCGAACGTGGGCTTTCCGACCCATGTGAGAACCCATGTGTGTTTAAAAATCATAAATGGCCATCTAAACAAGAACAGTGAAACCTCCCAGGAGAAGTGTACCTGTCCCCAGTGACCGAGGAGTTAGACCCATCTCTCTCTCTCTCTCTCTCTCTCTCTCTCTTTCCTTGGCGCTCAGCATATAGTTCCAAGACTGGTTGGCCCGATGTCAGGATAATGTGACTGGGTGTGGTATCATGCCACATATAACATATTAAGAGTATACTCCTTGAGGAGTAAGGCGATGTTGAAGTGTGGTAGCATATAGACATACTAGCATGTCTCCAAATTGACGAAATAGTGTCTGAAGGGTGTTAACTAGACCGATTTCTATCTTTCTTACAAAAGATGCAGGGCTATGTGTCTTTCAAAATAACACTTTATTAACACTGTCCACCCAACCTGTTTATTTACTGACGTCTTTATTCAAAGTGGGGTGTATGACCGCTACGATTCTGTCTGTCTGTCTGTCTGTTTCCCTTACCTTGCAATAACTGGTGAGCGTCAACTGAAGTAGTCGGGCGTGTTGATGTCGATGTTGGCTCTGTAACCACTAAAATTACAATAAAACAAAAAATATTTATAGACCCCCTTTCTCTCTCTTTCTCTCTCTTCTCTGTATTCGATAACTGATAAACTGATTTTTTTCTATGCGGACCTCTTTAACCAAGTTATACACATTGTCTTAAATCAGTTGATATGCTCTGCCAGTTTAAATGGAAAATTTAAAAAAAAAAGATACAACGAAAACTTCCTCGTATCTCTTTTTTTTTCTTTTCTCTTTGACAAACAGTTTTATACGTCCTTTTATCAGATGTGGAATAAATCCTTGAGAATTTCTGCGAGAGCCGTCTGGGTTAAAGAATTTAGTAATCTCACAGGGCGTAAAAAGTGTTATAATGTTTCCACTGACTGACTCCCCTCTTTTTTGCACCGACCCTAAACATTTTTCCCCCTAGCATTCGGGTTATCACGGTTGCAAAACGCTGTTTTTCGTCTTATCCTAGAAAAATGAAGGAAACATAGAGAAATACAGTTTAAAAATATAAAAAAAAAGGATTTGTATACCAACCGACCCTACTTTGTTTTGGAGATGTGGATTTTTTTATTATTATTTTTTTGACATAATCGTTACATGGACACATCTGTGCAATAATTGTAATCAGCTATTAATACATTTCATAGTATTTATAATGACAATCGTGTCCTCTCGGCAATCCTCGGGCCAACTCGGTCTATTTCTACGATTACAACAACAATATCGTATCTTTTTTTTTTTAATCTTTTCTTTTTATGCTTATTTACTTTTTTATTTACATGCGTATTTATTTTTTAAATTAATTATGTTTTTTTTCTTTCTTATTTCACTGCATAGATGAAGTCATAAATGCAGGGAAGCGTCTTACAGTTGTGAAATTAAAGAAATTCTCGGAGGCCCACATAGTATATCCCTGCTGGAAACTTCATACGTACGAGCGTATTGTGTGATATAGTTAGTATATCCACCATTTCTTTTCCAGGGCTTCCTTTCTTTGTAATCGATGAGAGATAGAGAGAGAGAAAGAGGATACAACTCACACTCGTCACAGAGATGTCCTGTCCAACCATCCCAACATATACACTGTCCGTGGGCATTACAATGACCGTGATTATGAAAGCAATTCCAGCATTCTCCTGATAAATAAACAGAATAAAAACTGCCTTAGCCCTTTAGATTCTACCTCTTATAGAGACTCATTTCTACAAATGACCAAGATCTGACAACTCCTTTCGGAAACCGTCTGATCAGTGCTCTTCTGTTGAGCTAAGAAAAACCATTGTTTCATAATTATACCATTTAAAATACAATACATTAATTTTCATTAAAGTTGCAATACTACCCAAAATCAATGCAATAAATACAGAAAATAAAGTGAAAATATGGAAATTCAATCTTTCTTTTGACGATATGCAAAATATTACCTCTGTATGTCAAACGATGAAATTAATTCTCCTACCCCTTCAAGAAGATTTCCCGAATATTCACACAAGATCGATCTCTGTATACAACGCTCGTAGGACATGCATAACCATAAGCGTTTGTAACCAAACAGGTGTCTGGCGAATGTCCCCATGTCTAACCCGTGCACGGTAACACGATTCCCTTGTGAAAGTTGAAATGTTTGTTTATACTCAAAGTATACAAACCACCTAAGCCACAACAGTTCTTTGGGGAAAATGAATAAATATAGGTTAGTACATAGTTGCCTTTAACTACACGATATATTTTAGCACATGGCATTTTCCTCTCGTCCAATCAGATGCCAGTATTTGTTCATAGTCACCGTGGACTATAACGCGTAGTCCACACTTTTGTAAAAGATCAATAAGTGTGGACTATGCCACCACATAACTCACACTTTTGTGACGATTTGTCTCTCGTGGAGGAAAATACCATGTGCTAAATAGGTTAGTTCATAGTTGCCTTTAACTACACGACATAGTTACTCGGGCTCCGCCCTCGTGAAAATTAAGCAGTTTCCGGAACAGGTTGAAAGAGCCGAATCGGTGGCCGTGGAATTCCGTACTTGATAATACGATTACGGTATTATAGATAATCCGTAGGTGATATTAGAGATCAGGCGAGTTTTTATGATGATTTTCCTTACCGAAGGTCCATCATAGATGATAAATGTCCATGATGTGTTACAAACTGAGAGTTTCAAAATATTCGAGCTAAATTGAAGTCATAAGTTTATACGTGGATAATCATGAGGCCTTAAAAATATGATGTGTTTCTGGTGGCCCGACCGACCGTAATTTTTGCTGCCGTTTTTTTTTTTTTTTTTTTTTTTTTTTAGATTATAATACTAAAACAATTTATTCATGCTATGAGCAACAGATCTTCATGGCTGCCACCATTATTGTTATTGCTGATGACTAAAGTTCACGACTCGAGTTAATTTCGAAGTGAAAGTAAAGTTGATTCTACTGGACTGTTTATCAAATACGAACTGGATAGCCTAATTTGGCACAAATGTTTTTAATAATTAAAACTGTGATTCTACATTGTCGCATTATCATACTGTCATAATGTTTATTACTAATATTCAATTTAACTGTCTTTGACAGTTTTAATAGCATGTGAAAGGCATTCTTGAATATAATTTTGTTTACATCCGATATGATCGAAGAAAATGATGGAAAAACATCACTGTTAAATCTTGTTTACAGCAATAAAAAAGCGGCCAAAATGCTTTAGTTGTATTACAAAACATGGACGTTTGAAATATTACACACTTTACACCATTATCCGAAATTAAGGCTGACTTTGTACTTACAATAATATGGGCATAGTGAAGTGGGTGGGGTAATGCATTGAGACAAAATTAGCATTATTATTCAATAAAATATCATAAGATGTATAAAAAATAAATTAATATTTTCATATTGAATATATCATAAAAGATCTAATAATTGTGATATAAAAAAGGAGTTAATGAATTTGAATGTTCTTGGAGATAATGGGAAATGTCTGTAATTAAAATTAAACAATATTTTTCATGCAAAAGGATTTGTGAAGTTATTACAGTTTTAATCTGAGTCTACACAAACAACTTAACTTTTTTTTATATTGTAGGATATCCTGTCAGATTGGAAAACGTATCTACATGTTAGTATGTATTTTAATTTATTTAGATTTCAGAATATGAACACTTTCCATTTAACACAAGAAATCTAATTTAGAAATTGTATTATATAAGTGAAAATATTAGAATGCAGAAATTTTGTTTTTCCTCCAAATTGTATGAACACCTGTTCTTTTAGGAAATTTACCATGCCTTTTTCATATTAAATTATCAACAAGCTTTAGGTACAAATAAAAAAGGGTAACGTTACTAACTGTTATTCATCTGCACAATGTAACATACCGACCCCGCATAACACACACACACACACACACACACACACAAATCACTACCTACCGGCCCTATGTTTGGCCATGCCACCAGAAACAAAACTTTTTTTTTTGAACTGAGGGTAATTTGTTTTAAGCGACCTTTCAGTGGAATAACAGATCACGTGACTGCTTCACAGAGGTCAAGTGTCACTTATTTTTCCTTTGGAATTCCTAAATCAGGCTGACCACGAAGCTTTATTAGATAGGTAATTTAAACCTCTGGGTTGACTGAGTATGCCCTAGTGTTGCAACTGAATGCAAATACATTGTAGTTATTAACAAACTTAAGACTCTTCAACTGATCGCCATTTTTGATTTTTCGGCGTATCTGTATAAAATTGATTTTGACCTACTTCTTCAACCAATCAAATGTTGGTATGTAAAGGAAGCCAGAGTAAATGCAATGCTATCATTGGCTTGTATAATTTAATTTTAGGATATTAAGGATATATCAATTTAAAATGGGAGTTTCAGGTTGTACATGTATATATCTGTCTACTTGATATAACAGGTTTCTGTTTCAGTTAAAACATGAAAGGCAAAACAGTAGTGAAAATTTAACACTTCTATATCTATTTAGGAATGCTGCTTTGGCGATATAATTTAAGAGAAAAAAAAAAGCAGGCTTATGTGTATTTAAGGAGACCACAATTTCAGTGGACTCGGCCTTCAGGGAGGTAGCTACTGCGGATATACGCGATTTATGATCTTTCGATTTCGCTTGGTTACATAGGAATTGTATTTACTTAAAAAAAAAAAAACTCAGCAAATTTATAATATTTAATGGAAGTTGGTAGATTAGCTTTTTTAATTTGAATTTTAAATTCGTTTTGTTATATAGTCTTCACCATACCTCTAAATCTTGGTATTTATAAACATTTTTGCTAACGTTTCCAACTTTATAATTGTTTTAATCTGTTTTACATGTTACAATTGACAATCATTTAGCTACGCCGAATATCTTTTAAAGATATTTCTTGTTTATAAAGCTTCGAAAAGAAAACGTTTGAAATAAATATTGAACAAGACACTTGTGGTAGACAGTATTGAATATCGTTTATCGACATGCCTATTATGTTTATTAACATACTCAAACTTTTAAATTAGTTATTAACTCGTTCCCTCGACTTATTATCTCGTTCCCTCGAGTTATTATCTCTTTCTTTCGAGATAATCAAGTCGTTACTTCGAATTATTATCTCGTTCCCTCGACATAAAAAGAGTGGTGCATGTCACCTCTATGCCACTGTATAATCTTTAAATATTAAATTCAACTCACCATATAAGAATGATGCCGTTAAAATAGCCAACTCGGATATCACTAGGCACTCTGAAATAGATCAAGTAAGTCACTTATTATATCTGATTCATGCAGATTTATTTTCGCTGGGCTTGCTTGGCATATCTTAGCTTTCTCTTCTTTTCATTTCCATTACCCGAACCTTTAGATTGGTTTGAACCTTTTTTTTTCAATTTGATTGGGAAACAATTTGTTGCAACTTATTCTAATCCTTTTCGATACTCCTGGGTTGGACAAGTACTTTGCAACTGGGAAGATCACACCAACCCTTGCGGCCAGTGGTGTTCGAACCCACTAACCTTCGGATCCGCAGTCGTAAACGTTACCACTGGGCCACGGCGCCCTTTGCTTTTACTTTATTTTGTACAGATCTAGGTTTGTTTGTTTGTTTGTTTGTTTGTTTGTTTGTTTGTTCAAGAGGGACAGTATGTATTCTTAGTATATTAATTTAGTAATATTTAAGAAATACATGTAAATGCAAACAATTTTGTCAAAATCAAAATTCATTTTTAATCAAAGATATGAGATGTAAGAAATGTTTGTCTACAACAAGATATTATAATTTAATTTTAAAATATAGTGTTTTCCATATAAAATTTACAGAATATTACGATATGAAATCAGTTTGATTTGTGATCCATTTTGTCTTTTTATCAATTAACTTGTAAATTTCTTGTTTAATCATTTGTTTACTTTTTATTTTAAAATTCAAGTTCTCTGCAGATCCAAGTTAGCGAAAATAAACAATAAACAAGCATGAATTTCTTGCTCACACTCAAAGTATGATATTCAGATACAAAAAGGGATTAAGTTCGTGGGTTTGATCCCCAACCGCGACATACCAAAATCGTAAAATAGGGTACTGGTATGGCTCCCTTGCTTGACTCTCAGCATATAAGGGTAGTTCCAGGACTGGTTGGCCCGGTGTCAGGATAATGTGACTGGGTGTGGTATCATGTCACATGTCTACGGCAAGATACTGCAGTATGGCAGCACTATATCTGTCTCGAGTAGATATAGTCTTCAAATGACTGAAATACTGTCGGCGGGGCGATAAATGGCTTTAATACAACGTCAGATAAGTTAATCGCGGCCTGCCCTATCTTTTAAGTTAAACTTTATGTGTAGAGTTTAAAGTTGAATTCCAACTATGGCTGGCAGAATAGCAGAAATACCAAATAGAAAACTTACGTATCAAGATTTTGGCTAGTTTTGTCGCCATCTTTAAAATTCCGCTTTGCCAAGGTTAACTGCCCCCAGTTCAGCTCTTATCACCAAATGTTAAAAATATGTGAGAAAGGAGGCCACAGACCTGTCCTTATATGACAAATAATGACACGAACTCATAACCTGTTCGCAGCACGTGCCTAAGCACCATGTACTAAAATGTTATTTATAATATCTATGTTTATCAGCTAAAACTAGCTTGGATAATTCCACGCGTGGTTTGATTGGTCACAAGTAGTTGATTAATATTCATGAAAACGAAGTTTTACCAGTTGAAAACACTAGTGATATATACCTTGGGAAAAATTTAAGGATGGTGGAAGCGGCGTACGCTTGCCAACACATATACCCACAAAAACTATGTATAACATAGATAGCCCACGTATTTCAATTTTTATAGTGGCCAGCCACCCAACCTAACTGTGGCAATTGCAATTTTCATAGTTGGCCAGCACTCACCCAACCCTAACCTGTGGCAATTTACATAGTTGGCCAGCACTCACCCAACCCTAACCTGTGGCAATTTACATAGTTGGCCAGCACTCACCCAACCTAACCTGTGGCAATTTACATAGTTGGCCAGCACTCATCCTACCCTAACCTGTGGCAATTTACATAGTTGGCCAGCACTCATCCTACCCTAACCTGTGGCAATTTACATAGTTGGCCAGCACTCACCCAATCGCCACGTATTTCAATTTTCATAGTTAGCCAGCACTCACCCAACCCTAACCTGTGGCAATTTACATAGTTGGCCAGCACTCACCCAACCGCAACGTATTTCAATTTTCATAATTGGCCAGCACTCATCCAACCGCCCCCATGTGACAATTTACATAGTTGGCTAGCCACTCAAACGCCACGTGTGGCAATTTTCATAGTTGGCTAGCCACTCAACCGCCCTGTGTGACAATTTACATAGTTGGCTAGCCACTCAACCGCCACGTGTGACAATTTTCATAGTTGGCTAGCCACTCACCGCCCTGTGTGACAATTTACATAGTTGGCTAGCCACTCACCGCCCTGTGTGACAATTTACATAGTTGGCTAGCCACTCACCGCCCTGTGTGACAATTTACATAGTTGGCTAGCCACTCAACCGCCCGTGTGACAATTTACATAGTTGGCTAGCCACTCAACCGCCACGTATGGCAATTTTCATAGTTGGCTAGCCACTCAACCGCCACGTGGGGCAATTTTCATAGTTGGCTAGCCACTCACCGCCCTGTGTGACAATTTACATAGTTGGCTAGCCACTCACCGCCCTGTGTGACAATTTACATAGTTGGCTAGCCACTCACCGCCCTGTGTGACAATTTACATAGTTGGCTAGCCACTCACCGCCCTGTGTGACAATTTACATAGTTGGCCACTCACCGCCCTGTGTGACAATTTACATAGTTGGCTAGCCACTCACCGCCCTGTGTGACAATTTACATAGTTGGCTAGCCACTCACCGCCCTGTGTGACAATTTACATACTTGGCTAGCCACTCATCGCCCTGTGTGACAATTTACATACTTGGCTAGCCACTCATCGCCCTGTGTGACAATTTACATAGTTGGCTAGCCACTCACCGCCCTGTGTGACAATTTATATAGTTGTCTAGCCACTCACCGCCCTGTGTGACAATTTACATAGTTGGCTAGCCACTCACCGCCCTGTGTGACAATTTACATAGTTGGCTAGCCACTCACCGCCCTGTGTGACAATTTACATACTTGGCTAGCCACTCACCGCCCTGTGTGACAATTTACATAGTTGGCTAGCCACTCACCGCCCTGTGTGACAATTTACATAGTTGGCTAGCCACTCACCGCCCTGTGTGACAATTCATATAGTTGGCTAGCCACTCAACCGCACCATGTGACAATTTACATAGTTGGCTAGCCACTCACCGCCCTGTGTGACAATTTACATAGTTGGCTAGCCACTCACCGCCCTGTGTGGCAATTTTCATAGTTGGCTAGCCACTCACCGCCCTGTGTGACAATTTACATAGTTGGCTAGCCACTCACCGCCCTGTGTGGCAATTTTCATAGTTGGCTAGCCACTCACCGCCCTGTGTGACAATTTACATAGTTGGCTAGCCACTCACCGCCCTGTGTGGCAATTTACATACTTGGCTAGCCACTCACCGCCCTGTGTGACAATTTACATACTTGGCTAGCCACTCACCGCCCTGTGTGACAATTTACATAGTTGGCTAGCCACTCACCGCCCTGTGTGACAATTTACATAGTTGGCTAGCCACTCAACCGCACCATGTGACAATTTTCATAGTTGGCTAGCCACTCACCGCCCTGTGTGACAATTTACATAGTTGGCTAGCCACTCACCGCCCTGTGTGACAATTTACATAGTTGGCCAGCACTCACCCAGCCTCCACGTACGATATTTTTTGGTAATTAACGACTCTATCCCCTAACCCCAAATCCTATATCCGCGCCTTTACACCATAGGTTCCGCAGGAAGTGTGCGATCTGATCATGGTAGAACTGAAGACCTGAAGATAATCCACAGTATACAAAATCTCTAAATAAATAAATGGATCGGGGGATTGTTATTGTTATTATGTTGCTACGGTTTCTGACAATAACGTAAAGATTGAAAAAAAGTTCAAACAAATTTTATTTAAAGAACCGATCAGTGAAAGACTAATGGTTATTAACAGCGTTATGAGTTTGTTGTTCTTACAATGTACGAATGCCTCTTGTAACGTTTCATATATTTCCCTTGCCTTTCAACTACTTATCAATAGCACAGACACACTTTTAAAATATTCAATGTTTTTTAACCCTTTCCCTCATATAGACTCATTTTGACGCACTCAATAGGTACCACATAAAGCCTGATCTGCAGAAAACCACCGTTAAACCTTACCAAATTTAATTATAAAGTCCTCATTTCCAGACCACTGAGGAGCAGCGAACAGCATAAAACCTGA
>CM037789.1:26651991-26701991 GCA_021229015.1 Solen grandis | reverse complement strand
ACTATGTGGCAACAGGGTCGAGTGATAGAACTGTACGGCTGTACGACATCCTAAATGGCAGTTGTGTCAGAGTCCTGACAGGTCATAAGGTCAGTTTGAGGTCAGGGGTTAACCTCCCTGTGTACGTTAGATTCTATACAGTCTGCTTAGGAAAGGAAAATCCAGTGTTTAACCCTTTCCCTCATAGAGGAAACCATGAAAAGACCTATGCGAACAGCATAAAACCAGATCAGCCTGCTCCTCAGTGGTCTGGAAATGAGGATTTTGTAATTAAATTTGGTAAGGTTTAACTGTGGTTTTCTGCAGATCAGGCTTTATGTGGTAAATGAGTCTATATGAGGGAAAGGGTTAATATACCATTTAAAGTGGATTTATATATATGATAAAATTGAAGCAAGCCAGACTCTATGAAATAATAATTTGAATAAGCTAGAACATTTAAAGTTCAGTCAGTGTTAATGTTCATTAAGTTATATATTTGTACAGGAATAGTCATAAGGCAAAGGGTTAAATTATAAATTAGCAGCCAGCCAGACTATATAAAGTTATGAATTTGAATAAGCTCTAAAGAGAATCACTAATGTATGTAAAGATATTTTGACTTAAAGAAGTCATTTTGAAAATATTGATTTTCTTTTGATTAGAATAACTTAAATACACAGGAATACATATTAATTTTAGCATATTAGCGATTATTTGAGGACAAACATGGATAAATGAATTGCTTGGATAATCGAAAGTCTTGGAAAAAAAAGACAATTTTTAAAAACTTCCCTATCTGTTTCCATACTGTAGTAAATGACTTGGAATAGAATTGAAATTTAATTAGTCATAGTATTTGTATAAATACTTCTCTGAATATCGTAACTTTACTGTACATGTACATGATTGTAATATACGGATCTGGTTTATTTTACCTCCAGGTACATATATGTATATATATGGTGGCTATATTAGAGTCCCGTCCATCAGTCTGTCCGTCTTTAGACTAGATTTGTCCACCCTATTTCTTTGCTACCTTTGATCAGATTTTGATGGAATTTTACAAGACTGATGGCCCTTTGTTATGTTTCTAAAGACTGTCTGACATGGTAACAGGAATTGTGACAAAGCAGTATCTGGGGGTATTCATCATGTTCAATGATAATTCTTGTTTCTATCAGGGGGCAGTACACAGCCTGAGTTTCTCTCCGGATGGTCGCTATCTGGCATCCTCAGGTGAGTTATACACGAGTGTGGCTTAGGTAGTGGCCTTCTTTTGACTAATTTGATTCTGGTATACATGTAGGAGAATTTGTTTTTCTAGAAGGGCAGTTTGATGTCATTATTTTTATGAATGAAAAGGAAACAATGAGTTTTACTGATATCTGTCTGTAATCAGAAATTGTTTTAAGGGGTTTACAAAGAATTTTGTTAATGATCATAATTTACCTGACTTCCATTATGTGTAGTGTTAGCTGTGTAGAACATTAATGACCTTGGAACAGAAGGGTTTAAGCTCAAACTCCACCGTGGGTCAGCTTCCAAGATGTAAAGTTCATTACCAAGGAATCTCTAAGAGGGATTAGATCAAGGTCAGCCTGCTGTGGTTCAGTGGTTGTAAACCTCACTGGATTCAAAGATGGTGGGTTTGAATCCCAGTGGAAGCAAGAATTTTTCGTGACCTTCCTGAGGGCAAAACACTGAAACAACCCAGGAGCTGTTGAAATGAATCATTATAAGTTGTTTGAAATTATTTCCCATGTGACGTCAAAGAAATAAATTTAAAGGGATGTGTTTAAGATGTACTATTTTGTTTGCTGGTCAGCATAAAAATTGAAGTTGCCAATATTCGCCAATCAGCATAAAAATTAAGGTTGCCAACACCTGTGAATGCGGTGTGATTTTTCAAATTACAGGTTTGGACGGCATTGTGATACTGTGGGATATTGCTAACGGCAACATGGTGTCCCAGATGCGTGACCACACAAGCACGGTGTACTCGCTGTGTTTCAGTCGCTGTGGGTCTGTCCTTGCTTCAGGTACAAATATACTTCTCTTCCTAAATGTTTGAACTTTACTTCCTTTTACAATATTTAGTTAAAAAGCTACTTGCTTACGAAAATCGCTATGTTGGAATTTCAGCTATCTTTGGTGTGGGAGGAAAATTGCATGGGAAGGAGGGGGGGAATATGTATCAAATGATCAATTCAGTATCTTAACAGATTTTAATATGGCGTGGTCAAGGTCACTGATACTTAATATAGAAAATTGTAATTGTATGGCTGTGAACTAGGACAAGACAGTGCACCTTCCTATTGTTTAGCAGTGAATATTCAAGCCCAATCTTCAACATTCATGGCCAGGTCAACTGCTCACAAATGGTTTCACAAACAATGACATGTTTTTTTTTTTTGTTAACCCTGTCATCCAATGACTACCTATTTTCCCAGTGTAGATAATGGATAGCCATAGGTCAAAGGGCCATGTTGGAGGGTTGTTTAAAAACTTTTAGTGATAGCACCAGTCTTCTGTTTTTGTTGCAGGTGGCCTGGACAACTGTGTGAAACTTTGGGACATCTCCAAGGTGATAAAGGACATTGATAAAGACATGGACGCCAGCATCCCCAGCTCTCTATCCTTGTGAGTGTTGCTTGTCACTGATGGTTTGTTATGATAATGATTTTGTTGGTGGTATTGATGTTAATGCATTTGCTACT
The DNA here is from genome assembly GCA_021229015.1 of Solen grandis. NCBI lineage: Eukaryota > Metazoa > Mollusca > Bivalvia > Adapedonta > Solenidae > Solen > Solen grandis. Next base: position 26,699,292 of record CM037789.1, on the reverse strand, counting down.
GCTGCTGCTGATGATGATGATGGTGATTGTATGTCATGATGATGATGATGATGAATGCATATGCTGATAATGATAATATTGATGATGCTGGTGATGGTGATTGTATGTCATGATGATGATGCATGGATGAATGCATCTGCTGATAATGATAATATTGATGATGCTGGTGATGATGAAAATTATGATAATTATGATAATAAGATCATGATTGATGCTACTATAATAAGAAATGCCCGGATATACCACAACAAAAGCTGCTACTGTTTTTTATTCCCTGCTGATGGAATCTGGAGGGGGATATTGTTTTGGCATCCTTCCGTCTGTCCATCCGAAATTCGTTTCTGTGCTATTTCTCTGCAACAACTGACTGGATTTTAACGAAACTTCATGGCAACCATCAGTACCAGTAGGAGATGCGCATACCCTTGGCATGTACGATCGACTATTAACACAGAGTTATGGCCCTTGATTAGTTATGCAGTATGTACAGAGTAACATTCGTTTCCGCGCTATTTCTCTGTAACTACTGACTGGATTTTAATGAAACTTTATGGCAACCATCATTACCAATAGATGTGCACATCCTCAGCATCGATCAGACCATTAACCCAGAGTTATGGCTCTTGATTAGTTATGCAGTATGTTTACAGAGTAACATTAGTTTCTGTGCTATTTCTTAGCAATGGTTTACTGGATTTCAACAGACTTAATGGGAACCATTAATATCAAGAAGAGATGCTCCTATTATTGGCATGTTCCGGTTGGACCCTTCAACACAATAGCCTGCGATTTATTCCTTAATTGGTACTGAATCATATTGTTTCCACAGAACTGACCAATCTACATGTACTACAGCACATATCATCATTTTTTGCCATCATAAAATTTTTAGCTCACCTTAGCAAATGCTCAGGGTGAGCTATTAGAATCGTCTTTCATCTAGCGTCCAGTCGTCTGATTTCTTCCCATTTCTTTTTATGCAAATTCCGACTGAACCCTTTCAAATAAGCACCGATCGGTGGGGTGTATACTGTCTGTGACAGATTCTTGTTTTTATTGATATTCTGATAACTGTAAGGACAGTAATTATGGTTTCTACTGTTATGATGATGGTAGTAATGAAAATAATTATATTATTCACTAACCGGAAAGCTTTGAACGTTAAACCGAGATGGAGAAAAATATCAAAACAAAATAAAACGGTAATATATATTTGGTTAGAAAGGCATATTGACCTTAGTTAAATGATTATAAGCACCCTATTGTTTTGTGATTCTTCACTGAGTATCACATTAAATTGAAACGTTGCAGATTTAAGAACTGATGTTTGTTCCTACCATTAAATATAAGCTTCATCATGATCAAGTCTTGGGGTTCAATGACTTCAGATGCAGTGTTTGAGAATTCTTCTTTTGCTGAGAGCAAAATTCTTTTTGAATCTACCATTTGTAAATTATTGGTCCAATTATGGAGCTGAAGAGAGGGATTTAGTATTATCTAATAAAACTTATTTCTGTAATTGCCTTAAAGCAATTGAATTTTACAACTAGTGTTTTAATATCTTTTTTCTCCCATTATTATGACAAGAGTGTTCTTTGGAACACATGAGTCACCTGTAAAAGTGTCACAGAAAAAGTGTGACGGACAGACAGACGACGGAAAAGTGATCGGATCCCTATGTGTCACCTTGGCTTACAGCAGGTGACACAAAAACTGGTATTTTAATATTTTGATATTTTTTCTCCCATCATTATGGTAATAAAGTCTAAATAACATTTGTGTAACTTTGAGATATACATCATTCATGACAATACCTCTTTCCTTCCAGAGTTGAGAATCCAAACCTACTGATTGGATCATTTCATACCAAGTCCACCCCTGTCTTATCCATTCATTTCACACGCAAGAATCTTCTCCTGGCTGCTGGACCAATAAAGGTGTCATGAGACAAGACCTTGGATTGTTAGGACTTGCATAAAGGTCAAGGTTATTGATTTGATATGAAGTACTTCTGTCTGTGCAGAATTTCATTGTACGCAGGAGAGTGAATAATCTGACAGTCTTTAAGTGTTCTCTCATTTTCCATGGCTGGTACTGTGGATTTGATATTATTTAAAAGGCATCAAAGGATAGTGCTGAATGTTGAAGTACAACATGATGGTTAGGATGGATGACAAGACAAAGGATATTCTTCAAGTTGAAGACAACATGTCAAGGGATAGTGTTCATATTTAAGATGTAAACCTGTCAAAGAATAGTGTTTAAGGTAATCCCTACATCATTGAATTATAATCATGGTCCTCCAAATGCTTAAAAGACTAGTGCAGATGCAAGCATCCATTGACTTATTTTTCTCAATGTCTATAAAGGCTTGCATTTATTATAAATTCCCATGATCACTTGATGGATCATGATCACAATTTAAAGATGGATTACCTTAAGTTTGATTCATGGTTGACATGTAAAGGAATTGCATATTGGTTTACATGTCAAAGACTTGTGTGTGTTTGATACATGGCTAACATGACAAAGGATAGTGTTAAAATGGTAGAGGTACATGACTGGCGTCAAATGATCAGTGTTTTAAGTATGAAACATGATTGATGTAAAAAGGAAAGTATTTAAGTTTGAAATAAGTAAAAGGATAGAGCTTATCTTATTAAGTCACATATAATTTTGATTAGTAAAATTTGAAATTTGACATGTCAAGGTATATTTTATATTAAATGGTTTGACATTTTGTGAATGGAAACAAGAGTGTATAGAAAACTTTTTCTGATTTTAAAGCTGGATATTTGTAAAGATCCTATCCTGTTTTAAGAAATAAATGAAATATCACATTGATAAATTGCTTGCATCCATATACCGGTACTTTATAAAAAAGAAAAAATCGCAAAATTTTTGAAAATTACGATTTTGAAGTATGTTCTTTGTATAATACTATCTTACATAAGTGGGTCATGTAATGAAGTGGATCGTAATATTTGATATGTCTGAATTAGTAAATTTTTGGTATGGATTTTTTGTTTTGGTTAATGTGTATTTTGATTGCTTTCTTCCATGTATTATAGCACTGTAAGTTCATTTGAAATGGGAAGAAAATATGATAAATCAACTTAACCAGCAAAAGCTTTTACCAGGTATTGTCTCAATTAGTGAATTACTTTTACGAAAGTAAACACTGTGAACATGTACAGATATAATAGATATCCTAATTAAAGAAGATCTCTTATTTTTTCCTGCTTTTCTCTTACTTTTCATCCACCCCATTTGATCAAGTGATGGACAAACTCCCTAAAATGATGCTCTGAAAATTGTGTATTTGTCATTAAAGCATCCCACCCCTGACACACATTTAATGTGAGTAAAATCGGATTCCAAGCTTTAAATAATCTGTTCAACATGGAGTATGTGGGTTGAATACCCAATCTTGATATAAATAGCAGGTTACCCTACAATCTCCAAGCAGAGTTGTCATTTGTTCCTCACATAACATCTCTGCAATGGGCTCAATGACAAGAATCTTGTCAAAACAGAAAACACTTATTAAACGTGGATTTTAGTGTATTTTAAGGATCCAAAGGATAGAAAGATTGAATAAATACTTTTTGAATCATTATAAAACGTGTGTTAAATATTGATATTGATTGTTATTATGGGAACTATTTCATGCCTTATTTCGCCGATGGTAAAATGCCGCAAACACTCGTCTGCAAATGTAAATACATGTATTTACAGATTCAGCTGTATATCGTATTTAAAGTCAGCTTTTTATTTTCATAATTTGTAATTTTAATGACCATTTCGATCAGGATCAGTGGTGCTATTTATATATATTTCACAGTTAAAGGAGCCTGTCTAGTCTCCTTCAAATTAAATATTTGAACAACGGTCTGGATGACGTCATATATTTGGAACTACTTCCTGAGCCCACCACAGAGGTGAATGTAATGTAAGCCGATGTGAAAGAGAGTGGTTACCCTAGTGAAGCAGGAAGTTATCTGTCATAAAAACAAGGAACTAAATGTACTCTAATACTGTTGGTGAGACCAGCAAAACTTGATCTCTGCAAGATAACAAAATGTTTTCTACCCTTTTATAAATAAAAGATGGTAGGGTCTATCAGTAGTTCATACTGAGGCTTGTTGCAAAACTATTTCACTGCTTCTATATTTATTTGTAATTACTACGATGTCACACAAAGCCCTTGATTATACAATATTGCAATACAAAAATCACCAGAGTTATGATAACAAAAGAGAGACATTTTTGACATTTTAATATAATATCTTAGTTTATTTAAATGCAATTTTATCACAAAAGAAAACATCACATAATACAGTACGCATGAATGAAAATGGGTCAATTTCTTATAAATGTTAGTTATCTTTTTTTTTTTCTTCAATTTGATGCATCAGAAATATTCAAAAGTGTTAATGAGTATTGATGACATCAGCCTAATTAACATAATGCCAAGTCACCTAAAAATGAATATACAAAGCAGTTTAACCAAAGAAAAGCTGTACAAAGTTCCTATGACAAATGCATGTGCGCCTTGCTTTCATTATTTGACTTTGTCCAACAACCTTTGACAAATACTTAGGGCAGGGATAGGATTGTTTTGGTATCGAGTTAATTAGATGTAAGAAATAAATGTAACCAATGAAACACACTGTAGATCCATTCCTATGGGCACAAAATCCTTAATACAATTGTATTACCATACTGTGAATTCATTTATTTCGTGGGACACTAATTTTCATTGATTTCATGGAGGGTTTTATCCAGGAATATTAACCTCATGAAAATTTGTCTTCCGGTTTTCTAGAACATAGATCAACAAATAAATGTACCCATGAAATTACCTAAGGTACAATGTCCAATGTTGTTGGGGTTTACCGTCGCTGCGATAGTATTTCAATCATATAGCGACGTCCAGCTGATTACAGGTGGAGGAAGACCCCGAGTACACAGAGGTACCCGGGTAGAACCACCGACCTACCGCAAGCCAGCTGGAAGGCTTCCTCACATGAAAAATCCGAAGTCCCTACCGGGATTCGAACCCACAGCGGTGAGGGGCTGAGAGATTTGTAGTCCACGACTGTTACCGCTCGGCCACGGCGGCCCCCCCTAAGGTACATAATCAACGAAAATAAACGATTTTACAGTAACCCTATACCTCATGAATATTCATGTACAAATTTATGTATTCAGCATTGACCATTGACTGACTTAACTTTATATGATACATGAAACAATGGATATTACTTTGCTGTGCATACTGTGTAGAACTGTATGAGCAAAAAGAGGAGATTTTTGGTCTGCACTGTTTGCCAATTTGTCAATATGAGGACATGTAAGAGGTTACTATCCCAAATACTGTAGATTTGAACTATACTCGGGGATAATTCAGTTTAAATCACATTTGACTAAAGTGAGAACTTGTCTGTGTCAAGTGACAGTACAAGTCCTATGTCTTACTGGTTAGTATTTCTACAGGGGTTTTTTCTTCCTAATATAGCAGATTCTGTAGACTTTAAGCAAACAGTACAGCAAATCTCACAAAGTCTTGCCCTAGAATGGTCCCCGTATACCTCTTTAACAGCTGGGTATCTTTACCAACACAACTCACGGATTACTGAAAAGACATTGCGTTTACTACAAAATCATGCACATAGTTCCAATACAAAAAGTCCAGTGGAAGCATACACTGACAATATAATGAATTTTAATGTTATAGGTTCAAAACCCAAAAGGCCCAAGATTCTTTCAGGACCTTCCTAAACAGAGCCCTTAGCACTGACAAAGCAAAAATTGACAAGGACTAAGTACAATTTGTAATGATTCATTTCCCATCAAATCATTGTTTACTGAAAAAATACAGTTAAGTTCTACTTTTCATTTTTATAATGTTTGGTAATTCAATTGGCACTCACACAAGCGCACATTTTTCAACTGGGCCAGTTGATTTACGAAATCATACATGTAAATATATATCTATGGTGTTAATAAAAGAATCTTTTTTTTTCTTTTTTTTTATAGAAATAAAAGGTATGACTTAACTTTCTTTTTTTATTATTTCCTTTTTTCAGTTCATATACATGTTTATTAATAGCAGTAGCACTAAAAAAGTAACAACAAAATCAACATTGCACTGACCCAAAGCACATTAATACAAACTAAAAACTTAACGATGAAGCACACACAGTTTTCCTCTGTATTATAAAGACATCGGTAGTAGCACAACTGTTTGCGTAGTCCAGTGGTTCCATTCTGGATCCAGACACCGGAGGTTCTGAGTATAAACCTTGAATGATTCTTTCTGTCTTTACCATTCAACACATACTTTGAGAACTCTCATGGGAATGACTTATACCACCAGTATAAAATGGTTCTCATGCAATTTTCCCAATTAAATGGAAGATTATGTATTCCCAAAATACCTTTAAAAAAGCCTGAAATAAAAGAGGATCAACTTTATCAGAGTCACTAGCAGGTTGATCTATTGTTTTACTGGCAGTATTTCGTTAAAGTGATATTTGGTAAGATTGAACAGTTTTCATAATTACGATGGTAACATCATACATTCTCAAATATCTGGGGACGCGCAAGGTTGAGTTTAAAGTGATCTTGTTGAAATATACAGGAAGCAGTTCGGCTTGACTTTCCCACCGAATCCGGTTTGGCAAGTTCGGACAGCATCGCCAACTGAAATAAATGACAGTTCTTAACACATTGAACTTTTGACTTACAATCTTAAAATAAATCCAAAATGACTTTGAATGAAATTAATGTTTTAAAAAACAGCTACAAGTTTCTTATTACGGCAATATTGAGATAAATGGTATTCAAAAATTAGGAAGACTGTAAGTGTTTTGGAAAAAAATAAACTATTAAAAATCAGATGCACTGTACAATCTTAAGTCATTATAACTAGCCTAGAATGGGAAATGTGGTAATTAAGGTTTACATCCTCTACTAGTACTTGGCAAACTTACTCTGGATGGAGTTTTCATAGACCTCCGGATAGAATCCACTAACTGTATGTGTTGTGGGTCTACAGCTGTCTATAAATTAAAAAAAAAACAACATAATTTGAATGGTTCATTCCTTGTAAAATGAAATATAGGATATAAAATAAACCAGTTATTTTGTTTACATTTCTGTCTTATTCGGTCTTTTTCCTATAATATAAAAATGAAACGGAAGTTGTTTCAGTTGACTGTGTCCCATGGTTATTGGTATTGGTATATAAATTTCTTTAAAGAAAAACGTTTCAAAAGCAAAACCAGTCCTGGCTGGCATTTTGCTGGCATGCATTTAAGCTGAGTTTGCAGAGAAAATCATTATTTAAATTTTCATCTCTCATCTCTATCCTCAACACTATGCCAAGAGGCATTAAAAGGAACACCAGAGCAGATACTGTGCATTCAATATAAGAAGTCTAAAAGCAGCTTTTTGTCTGAAAATATTGTCAACTTTTAATCTCATAGAGATGGATAAGTAGCAAATCAAAGACACCCTGATCTGTGATATACACACAAGCTATCCTGGGTTATACTAGTTACATAGTAGTTTGTTTGTTTGTTGGGTTTAACGTCACACAAACAGTATTTCAGTAATTTGGAGTCTATGTCTACTTGAGACAGATATAGTGTTGCCACACTGCAGTATCACGTCATAGACATGTGACACCACACCCAGTCACATTATCCTGACACTGGGCCAACCATAGTGGAACTACCCTTGTATGCTGAGAGCCAAACATGGGAGCTATACCAGTACCATTTTTTAGGACTTTGGTATGTCGCAGCCAGGAATTGAATCCACGACCTTCTGCTCCTGAGGCGGACACTCTAACCACTCTGCCACCAGGGACGGTAGTTGCATAGTAGAATTATCTCTGTTTTCAAAAGTATAGATAAATATTCTTTTAAATATATGGATAAGCAATTGCTCACAATTTGTATACTTCTATATACTGTACTGATGGATTAGCATATAGGCTGAATATTATAAAAAGAAGCCAGAATCCCAAGAGAAAATAATGTATATAGATAAGTGACCAATCTCTTTTGAACGAGATTAAGAATCAAATCTTAGATATCTTGGAGAAATGTATTGAAGAAGAAAGTTGAATTGCTACTATGAAATCTGGACACGATGAGTTAAAGGTTAAATGGATGACCTGGGTTTAGACATACCCCTTTGGCTTTTTTCGGTTCCCCTGTCAGTGCCTGGTCCTTCATAGAGTTAGAGAGGGAGCGATGGAACCTGGAACTCTGCATCTGTCCGCGCTTTGTGTGGCTACACAGGTAACAGACGTATGTATCATCTCCATCTATTACATGCATTGAACCAGCAACCTGCAGGCACGTACCATGGTAACTGTGGCCACACCTGTCACCATAGAAACTACAGTATGAGTAATTCAAAATCAGAAGATGGCACAAGCAGAGAAAATTTGTGCTAATCTGATTAATAAACCTTTTCTAATGGAAATGTATTCTGACTGACAGACAGGCTATCCAACATGGTTCATACAGGATTTTCTTATCTAAATTTAAGGACTTCAAGGCTAAAACTGTTTTTTCAAAGCAACTTTTGGAACATTTTTTTTTCTTTCATGACCACTTTTTGAACTATTTGAGTGCTGAAAAATTGTCTAAAAATGTAGTAAACAAACAAGAATTTAATTACCATTTTCATAATGTCTGACAGTATTTTACGCAACACTTATTTGCAATTCAGTTTCTTCCAAGAGCATTTCGTTCACAAATGTACATCATTTTCCATTTGGATGAAGATCTTTTTGTTTTAATTTTTTTGATAATACATCAATTTTTGTATTTAAAATGCATTGCTAATGCAGATCTGAATATTCAAGGTTGTTTACTAAAATTCATGGACTTAACTGAAATTCCAGTACTTTTTTTATGTTTTTTTACAAGGCAAAACTTAATTCAAGTATTTCTCAAGGTTAAAGTCATTTTCACGGACTTTTCAAGGCCTGTATGGACCATGTCAAATAGCTATGATGGGATAAAAGGGAGTCAATGGTTGACCTGCTTCACACAAATGAACACATGGTTTTGTTTGCAATGTATGTAGCCATGTATGGGAAAAACACAGCTTAAATTTTCACTGCTTAAAACTAGAAAGATGCATACAATCTCATTATCCTTTCCCTCATGAATATTCATGTAAAACTTTGTGACTTAATGCAGGGTTGAATTTAGCCAGATTTTTCACTTGCTATTTTTAGCATGCTGTAAATTTTTTTACTTGCTTTAAAGAAAATCAAATCGCAATTTTTAAGTTTCAAATTATTTACTTGTAAAGTTTAAAAAATACAGTGCCAAACTATGAACCATAGCATGCAGTGACAACAAGCTGAGCATGTAAGTTTACTTTCAGACCTCATTTGGCAGAGTGATGGGTCATTTCTGTCTTTCTCCAGACATCCACCATCTTGTAACAGCAGGCTTTAGGTCATAGTTCTTTATCATTAGCTACTCTATTTCCATTCACAACAAAAAAGGAAGTACATGAAATTATTATTCACATTTCTAAATATCTACTGGCATTTAGCGAGAATGCGAGCTTAACCCTTTCCCTCATATAGACTCATTTTGACGCCCTCAATAGGTATCACATAAAGCCTGATCTGCAGATAACCACAGTTAAACCTTACCAAACTTAATTACAAAATCCTCATTTCCAGACCACTGAGGAGCAGCGAACAGCATAAAACATGATCAGCCTGCGAGTTACTCGCAGGCTGATCTGGTTTTATGTTGTTCGCATAGGTCTTTTCATGGTGTCCTCTATGAGGGAAAGGGTTAAATTCGAACCCTGTTAAGGATATTGTATGAGCAAACAGGAGACCCTTATCAGACAGCTCCTTCCTGGGAGGAACTGTCTGACCAGGTTTACTAGTGTCAATGCATGAAATAAATTATCACATGCTGGTCATTGTTTCCCATGTTATATAACCATTACATATTTTTTTATATTCAACACTTGTAAAATAACAACATCATGACGTCAATTAGCCCTATACTATAGGATGAAAATAATTTGCAAAGATGCGCCAGGTCAAAACATTATTATACCGTTAAATCTCAGCATTTAAAAGTCATGTGATAAAAAGAATCTCACATGAGTTGTCATATACTATAAAATTTTATTAAACTAGTCCAAGAAAATGGTAAAGAGCTTGCTAGAGGTTGGCTTTTGACCATTTTCTTGAATGTGTTTAATAAAATTTTATATGACCACTCATGTGAGATCCTATATTTATTAATTATGGGGTCAAGAGTTAAATCATTTTTGAATCATATCATCACATTTGAGTTAGAAAATCCTGTGTAGAACAGTTTTAATATTCAAGAACACAGAGCCTGCTCTTCAATGAAGCATAATGAAACAGTGGGTTGATGGAACAGTGAAATTCCTCTCTTCATCTGTCAGAAGACAAAATATGACCTTAAATATTACTCCTTCAGATCAGCATGACCTCCTAGCGGCATGGGATCAAACACACGACCCCCTATTCTAGAGTGGATGCTCTAACCACTCAGCTCCTGGGGAGGGTCCATTTTACATAAGAAAAGCAGTGTCTTTTCTTACCTGAAGACCAGGAGGCCGTCTGTATCCTTTTCATTGATGAATTTCTTCATGCAGACACTGCACTGGTCACCCCGCGGGATGTAGCCTTTCTTGGCTGCGTTGGTCAGGCTTCTCAGATGCATGTGTATGTCATGGTTCAACAGTGTCTTGCAAGTGATCATCAGGGTCTAAGGAATTATGATCAAGTTAACCCATTACCTCATGAATATTCATGGACAAATTTATGACTTGAGGAATATTAATTTAACTTAAGATACTATTTTTTAGCTTGTCTGTTTCGAAAAAAAAAATCGAGCTATTATGATCCCTGGGTTGTTGTTGTCATCGTCATTGCTGTTGTCTTGCAAAAACTTTAATGTAGCCCATTACTCACACATTTAACAGACGAGCATTGGCATCCGCATGCGGTGCTCTTGATTTACTACAACTTATCTAATTCCTCTCTACAGTTCAAGGGTTTCACCAGTGTATTATGCGTTAGAAGGTCATAAAAGATTCTTGTATTAAAACAGGGTTCAAACCAGCAACCTTTCTATCTGCAGCCATGTACCTTACCTCTGGAACATCGTATCCATCAACTCACCTGTTCATAGTTATATGTCTCCAGCATGCCTAGGATGAGTTCCCGCACCTCGCCAAACTTGCCCGTGTTGTAGGCAGGGTCTTGCATAATCTTCTGGAGAATTGTGGGAAGGGCGATGTATCCCATCATGTTGTTGAGTACATGGTGTGTCAATTGCTTGAATTCTAAAATTATATAAAGAGAACCTCAAACTCTTGTCGACAATGGAAGGGGATTGTACCCAACAAACATGTTATTTAGTACATGGTGCGTCAATTGCTTGAAATCTAAAATTATATAAAGAGAACCTATCCTGAACAACTTTACAAAACCACTTGAAATACCTTGCAACATTTTATCCTTGTGTTCAGCATCCTTTATCCTTCGCTGTGGAAACATGAGGGCATCCAGCAGCGGGAACCAAAGTGCCTCGCGTCCTGCCTCATCCATCTTGCCAGAGTTCCGCTGACACAACTGTACAATCACCAGCAACACTGCCTGGACCTCCCCAAATGTTGTACCATCTGGAAACATTGCCACAACCAGACTTTCAATGTACTTCAGTATCATTGTTTCTCCATGAAAGATAATATCATATGGTTCAACATTTTGTTGACTTAAGGTGCATTTTCAAACAGTTTTAAAGGGCTCCATTTAAATGTGGCATGTAGATTTGGACTCAAATATAGTGTTACAATGCAGCTGCACTGAATTTCATATTTTATCATTTCCTTCCCAATCATCTTCAACATTTGAACATCATCATTATTTCAATCATCCTCATCATCATTTCTTTCCTTATATGATAAGGATTTTTTTTTGTAGATAATTAACTACTTATCATGTAAAGTCTCCCTCTCTCTCAAACACACACAAATTAACTGTTTAAACAGAGGCAATCCAGACAGACTTTTGCACAGATTTTAAAAAGGTCATGATATATCTTTGTTTAAAAATATCTCATTTCTCATAAATAGCTACTTAAGAAATGAAAATACAGAGGCTAGTTAATCTATTAAAGGATTCTAGTTCAACCTATTTTTCATTGATAACTTTAAGGCTAGAAACTTTAACTGGACACGTGGACAGGCCTACGAGGTTCATACTGACCTGATACCTCTGTTTCAGGAGATAGCAAACTGTCTGTCAGCTTCTTCAACTTGGATTTAAAATTCTGAAAGCAATATTAAAAGTGCTAAGAAGTGCAAACAAGAAAGTTGTTCCTCAATAAGTAGGAAAATCAGTGATAATTAGTATCAAAGTCATTTTAAATTGAAATCTTTAATATGGATTTAAAAGCAATTTTATACTATTCCTTGCTGCTTTACTAGTAAATGATTCCGAAAATGTGCCAGTACTTTGTTCCTGGGAGAGTCATTAGAGTCACTAAAAAAGATATAAACAATAAATTGAATAAAAATTTCTCTCAGCACAGAAGTACAGGCCTATATTTCATGAAAGATATCAATTTAAGACTTTCCTAAACTCAAACATCTAAAATTCTGCATTATCAAAAAAATACAATATTGTATGAGCAAAGAGAGGAAACCCTGATATGACAGGATCTGTCTGATCTGGGTTTACTCTGTTTGTAAATAAGTCCTAATGCATACACATGACATAAAGAAAGAAACTGGTTGCTGATGTAATTTATCGGATTACAAGACTGGGATATCAGATACGAGATACAAACCTCCAAGTAAATACCGAATGCTCCTTGAACATCACCAGCTTTCTCCAGCAAAAATGCTGTAGCATCGACAAGTTGTACTTCCTACATATCTGGACAGGAAAAAAATATATTCCTTACATATCTGAATTTGATAAAATATCTGAATTTACAGTTGAATGAGATAAAATTGTACTTCCTACATATCTGATTAAGAAAAGTAATGCAACATGTGAAAAAATATAAGCCCAAAGTAATAAAAATTGTAATTTCACAAATAATTTTAAACGATCCTTCAAACATTTATATGGATAAAAAAAAACTATAATTGCTGCATCTGTAACAATTCACAGTGCAAACAGTTACATGATGAAATTTCCCCCTATACCTCTAGTGTTTCCTCCAGTCTGTATCCTTCCGTCCTCAATATAAAGTTGTACACCTCGTTAGGGCGGAACTGACACAACAGGTCTATATATAGCTCGTACAGGGGTGCCTCTACGGTTATCTGCTTCTCCATGTTGATTGCACTTCCGCAGGAATCTCTGTTGTCATAGAAACACTTAAATAGTTTACCCCTTTACCTCACAGAGACTTGTTAACAGGAGCTGTCTGATCAGGGTTTCTTCTGTTTTATCATACAATATTGTAGCTCAAATTCTGCAAAGTCTGTATGACAAAGCAAAATCCATTTTTCCATATACTATTCAAGTTCAGTAAATAAATATTAAACAAGTCCAAAATTTGTACATGAATATTCATGAGGTAAAGGGTTAAATTATATCATATACGTCAACTGGGAATAAAAATTCAATATCTAATACAAAATCCTCCGTCTTTCTAATTGGTTCCTGGAATGGACCCAATAATTGAAACTTTTATCTTACCCCAGGGTTATCCACGAAACTCAAATAATTGTTCATTTTGATCCTCAAATTGTCTAAATGAACCCTTGAATATTTAAAAATCTGCCCTTTTAGCTATATATCAAGGGGTCAAATGACCTTCATTTGGCAAAACAAGAGAAAAACTTGTCCCCATTAGTATTCAATTCCACAACTTTCAGATCAAGAGTTTTTTTTTAAGCATAAAAATACTACATGTACTGTAGTAGGGCTTATCTGATCCTAATCTTCTGAAGTATGACACTTTCAACATTGTCAGACAGCATGAAGGCTAGAAAAGATTGATGGGAATTCTCTATCTTTTTCAAGATTTTATTTTAAAGGCACTACAGAAAAATACTTTATGTTAAAAATTATAATAAAATTTATCTGTAAAGTATTAGTGAAATTATTTCTATAAATTATGTTCATTTTCTTAACACATCTTTCATTTTCTATACATTTCATCCATTTTCCATACATTCTGTTCATTTTCTAAACACATCTTTCATTTTCTGTACATTTCATCCATTTTTATACGTTCATTTTCTAAACACATCTTTCATTTGCTAACATTTCATCCATTTTCCATAAATTCTGTTCATTTTCTAAACACATCTTTCATTTTCTATACATTTCATCCATTTTCATACATTCAGTTCATTTTCTAAAGACATCTTTCATTTTCTATACATTTCATCCATTTTCCATACGTTCTGTTCATTTTCTATACACATTTTCATTTTCTATACATTCCATAATTTTCTATACATTCTGCTTGTTTTCTGGCAGTATAAGAGTATTACTTACTTGTACCACATGACTCCTTGCATAAACTCAAACAATGTCTGCCTGTTGCCTTTAAGTTGTTTCACTACATCATTCAGGTTGACAGACAGGTTTGTCACAACTAGCTGTGCCGCCTGCTTGTTGTCAATAGTAACCAGTTCCTAGGATACCAAATCAGCAGATTTCAGACATTTATTAACAAATCTAAGGTTAATAGTAGTCTCAAAAATAAGACGCAAGTGCAGCATTCTACATTTGTACAAGTTCACAAGATCTCCACGATCTTTAAGTAGAGCATATCACTTTTAAGGGTACATGACGGCTGGCCATGAAAATATTTAAATTTATACTGTTGAACCTTATTAGCGGCCACCTGTTTTTAGCGGTAAGCTTTTAATATTATCAAACTATAGCATTTTGTTATATTTTACACCTTCATTTAGCCATTACCTCTTTTTAGCGATCTCTTTCACTTATTACATTGACTGACCCATAAAGACAGGTTGACTATATCGAAATATAATGAGATTGGGCAGTTTTATAGCCCTGGATATATGGACTAGAATTGTGTGCAAGGGATAGACAATTGCTTTATCAGCAATGGTGTTATAGTGGAATGCATAATAATTGAAGTGTAAGTTACCTGTAGATTATTGAGAGCCTCTGCCTCCACACTGGCTTTTTCTTCCTTTGTGAACCTGTGGCTCTCTAAGATTGTGCTGATGAAGTTAAATGAATGGTACTGAAACAGAGATTTGGTTTTCCATTTTTCTGTCACTTTTTATGAAAAGCATCAGACAAAAATACAAAAAAGAACAAGAAGTGTCCCTTGGAACCAATGTGTCACCTGCTGAAGCAGGACAGAAAAAGTGTGACAGAAGGACAGGAATATGACTGAAAAGTGATCCCTATGTGTCACCTCTGATTACAGCAGGTGACACAAAAATGGTCAATCTCATTTTTTATTTCTGTATTATGGTTTCAAGTGTAATTTGATAGCAAATTAATCGCAACACAATGGCTATCAGTAGCCCTGACAAAGGAAATTCATTTTGGGTTCCCATTTTCCCAAAGATACACAAGCAATAAAAAGGAAAACTCTTATAATACCATGTTAGAAGCAAGCTCATAAGAAAACTGATAGAATAAGAAAATAACTGAGCATATCATATAACATTCATTTCCTCTTATATCCTTCACTGGTTGACTGCAGTACAGAAAGTCAGCTAAACATAAGAAAGCAATTTTCAACTGACAGACAAACTCTGCTCACCTTGCGTGCGTAATCTCGAAGGTAACAAGATAAGATCTTGTCAAACTGTCGTCTCTTCTCAAAAAGAAGTTCACAGACCCGATAGCTGCAAAAAATATATAGTAATACTGTGTGTAAGTATCAGGTGTTTCGGTCATGTTAAAATCTGAGTAACATGTATTAATATGTAATTAATATCCCTGGAACATGGTGTACACCTATATGGCTAGAATTATAACTATCATTTTGACTGCAATGGACTGGTCAAAATGATAAAATGGGTCTTATTATAAAATCATATAAAAGAGTTCATAAAGGTAAAAAGGGTCCGGAATAAAAAAAAGATATGATTTTTTGTTGTTGTTTTACTGGAATTTATTTTTACTGTGCGAGTATTTCTATCACATTGCAAGATCCAGCTACTAACAGCTGAAGGTGAACCACGAGAACAAAGAGGCACCTGGGTAGAACCACCAACCTACTGCAAGCCAGCTGGTACGTTTCCTCACATGACAAATCTGAGTGATCCTGATTTTATTTGAACCCAAAGCAATGTAAGGAATAAATAATAAAAAGTCAGTGACGTAAGACCATGAGCCACAGAAGCCCCCATCATTGTAATAGTGAAATGTTCCTGATATTGAAATGATCATTATGTTACTTCTGTATACTGTCAGAATATAATGTATGCCAGAAATCGTTTATGTTTATAGAGCATATTTTGAAGATCGTGTTAGAATTATTTATCTTGTATCCAGAGGAAGGGAAAGGGGCAAAACTGTAGGTGTTAGTAGAAAAACTTTATAATTCAGAATTCATAATTATGGTAGTGTATGAACTTACAATTTAGCTCGTTCGGCCAGGTACAGGAAGTGTTCCTCGTCCACCTGCTGTAGACCCCCTGCGTGGGAAAGCTCTAGTAGCGCCTGCTGACGCTCCTCGTGGCGGGAGTCGTCGTCCGGGTTACACAAGAACTCAAGCACCTAGAGTAAGGTTACCATCATCATGTTCATTGAATCCATTCACCTCTTTATTTTTTACCTACACGTTATACTGCACAGAGCAGACCCAGAGTCTGACAAGGGTCTTCTCTGTTTGCTCATACAAATTACAATATGGTAGCTAAAATTCTACATAGTCCGTGTGGCAAAGAAAAAATCCATTGTTTCATATATCATTCAAGCATCAGTGAATTCATATTCATCATATAATGAAACTGTACATGAATATTCATAAGATAAAAGGTGACAAAGCGGAAAGCCACTTACTTTAAAATATCTATTTCCATGTCCAAATTATGAAATGAAGATACTGTCTCATGATAAAATACGCAACTGTATCAACAACTAAAAAGGTGCCTAAGTAAAAAACAGACCAAATCGGTTTAAGATTGTAAAGTATTTGAAACAAAATAGAATCTCCATAATATGGCCATCTTGGAATAGCAGCCTACTGGTATTAATAATGAGGTTGTCTGAGAATCAAATTAATTCAACACTGAATGCCATACAGTGGAAGGACTTCCCTGTTCTGATCAAGGTTTAAGTTTTGTGACAAGCAGAAAGACATACAGACAAACCAAAAACAATATGCCCCCCTAAATCTATCAATGCAGGGGGCATAAAAAGGAGAGCTTTGAATGCAGGCTTCATAGAAAGGTGACCTTAACAATGAGGGGGTCTGAATATCAAGTTATTAAATACAGAAAATAGAGCTCTGAATATGAGAGCTATTCTAAAATTAATTGAATATATTTAATACAAAAGCTACAATTTTCAGAGGCGAGTTGCTTAGACAATAGTTTCACAATGTTTTGCAGTCTGGTTCCCAGTCATCCACAAGATGACAAGTAACGTAATGTAAGGGGAAGGTACCCCAGCCAAGAACCAGACTATAAAACTTATTGGAACACAGGATTATGATGGAGGCATTCATATATCATCCATGTAAAGCACAAATTTCTTGAGTGTCAAATTTCTAGGGAAACTATGATTGTCATTATTTTCAGGATGGTCCATGTTGAAATAATGAGGTGGACCTCTTGCTGAAGTGGTCTTTATATGTCGTTTATCTGTACCTACGTACCTGTTCAAACAGCGTCCTGTTGACTGTGATGGTGTTCTCATGCCGTGCCATCTGACGGGCCAGGAATGTAAACAGTATCCCCACCTGTGTGGGCTGTGGAGATAAGAGCTAGAGCTAGTACCGGTGCTGTTAATACCTCCACACTACTACATTCCAGTCCAAATGACACTTTCCTATCTCCCATGTAGCTATCAAATCTAAAATGCTATTTATAGTAACTGTGACCTTGGCCTTGACTCATCCATCAAAAATACAATTATACTGAATGATTTCATTCAGAAGATTTCAGAACTTTGAGAAAGAAAGTCATAAAAGTCTCAAGCTAAAACATGAATAAATGATAATATATTCATAGTTTTTTTGCAATGACTCTTAGGGCTGAAAAGAGTACCCAAGTACCCTCTCATCGGGCAGAAAATTGCCAGGACCTGGTAAAAAATTATTACCCGTTACCTGATGTCAGTCTTTCTATCATGATACTTATGTACTTTTTTTTTTTATTTTGGGTGTAGAGAGACTGCATCGTTAATTGTAATGTGTTAAAATTCAGTTATTAAAATTGTAAATTGTATTAGTAGTGGTTAACTGACATTGAATATAAATAATTTTAAGGATAACTTATTTATTAATATGGTTATTAGAATAAAACATTCAAAAGTAATATTCGATATATTTCCTACTTCATTTGAAAGTATACAAATTGCACTGATGCAAAATCAACAGTCACTATGCACTATTGCATCAGTTTAATTTGTATCACTTTTTCTTTCAGGTTAAGTTCAAAATATATCAAAGTATCACTTTTGAAAACTTTATTCTAATAATCATATAAATAAATAAGTTATGGAAATTTACCAGATACTTTTCGAACACCTCTCATACATCTGCACGGGCACTGGGGCAGTATGACAAGTAGCCGGATAAAAATAATGGACTGACTTCAGCCCTAATGACTCTACAAAATAAATCTTAAACACAAATGAAAACTCTATTAACTACATTAATCATCCAACAACAAAATTTGAATGATATCATCTTATTTTTAACACTAGCAGCAAATCTTCAAGTCCACATTTCAACAATATATTCAGGTCTAAAAGAAGAAGAAAAAATCTGCTTTACAGCTAAAACTAGAACTGTCGCCTAAGGGCTTACTAATACCCCCCCGCAAGTGTTTTTGTCAAACATGGCTTTGGAGCATGAAATCAGAATTCTTGTATGCAACACTCCATCTTAATATACAGAGGACATATGTGCCAACTACATGGAAATCTAGTGATCCTTTGTAACACATACCTATGGATATACCTATGTCTATGGATAAATATCATTAAGATTCACTGAAATCTATCAATGGAAGAAAATTGTAAAACAAATACCATAAAGGGATTTTTAAAATTTAGGAGGAGTAGTCTGCAGAAAATTGTAAAGCAAAAATCATCAAAGGGGCATAACTATAAAAAAGGGAGGTAATCCAATGGGAGGAGTAGTCTGCAGAAAATTGTAAAGCAAAAATCATCAAAGGGGCATAACTATAATAAAGGGAGGTAATCCAATGTTATATAACTAACACATGCTTCTACAATGTCTAAGGATGAATGGCAGCAAGTTTCATCAAAATCCTTCCAGTAGTTTAGGCGAAGTAGTCCGCAGAAGTTTGTAATGCAAAAATCATCAAAGGGGCATAACTTGGAAAATAGGGGAGGTAACCAAATGATATATAGATAACGCGCTTATACAATGTCTAAGGATCACTGCCAGCAAGTTTCATCAAAATCCTTCCAGTAGTTTAGAAGGAGTAGTCCGCAGAAGTTTGTAATGCAAAAATCATCAAAGGGGCATAACTTGGTAAATAGGGGAGGTAACTCAATGCTATATAGATGTCTAAGCCAGTAAGTTTCATCAAAATAGTAGTTTAGAAGGAGTAGTCCGCAGAAGTTTGTAATGCAAAAATCATCAAAGGGGCATAACTTGGTAAATAGGGGAGGTAACTCAATGCTATATAGATAACGCGCTGCTACAATGTCTAAGGATCATTGACAGCAAGTATCATTAAAATCCTTCCAGTAGTTTAGGCGGAGTAGTCCGCAGAAGTTTGTAATGCAAAAATCATCAAAGGGGCATAACTTGGTGAATAGGGGAGGTAACTCAATGCTATATAGATAACGCGCTGCTACAATGTCTAAGGATCATTGACAGCAAGTATCATTAAAATCCTTCCAGTAGTTTAGGCGGAGTAGTCCGCAGAAGTTTGTAATGCAAAAATCATCAAAGGGGCATAAATTGGTAAATAGGGGAGGTAACCAAATGATATATAGATAACGCGCTTATACAATGTCTAAGGATCATTGACAGCAAGTTTCATCAAAATCCTTCCAGTAGTTTAGAAGGAGTAGTCCGCAGAAGTTTGTAATGCAAAAATCATCAAAGGGGCATAACTTGGTAAATAGGGGAGGTAACTCAATGCTATATAGATAACGCGCTAATACAATGTCTAAGGATCATTGCCAGCAAGTTTCATCAAAATCCTTCCAGAAGTTTAGGAGGAGTAGTCCGCAGAATTTTGTGTCTACAGACGGACGGACGGACAGACGGACGGACAGACGGACGGACGGACGGAGGGACAACCTGATTCCAGTATACCCCCCCCTAACTTCGTTGCGGGGGGGTATAATTACTTGTTTTGTACCCTTATGTACTTAAATACTTAAACAAAAGTGTGTCACCTGCTGAAGCCTGACAGAAAAAGTGTGATAGACAGATAGACGGACAGATGGACAAACAGACAAAGAAAAAGTAATTCCTATATGTCAACCTTGCTTACAGCAGGTGACACAAAACTTTTTTTTTTGTTTACTTACGGTGAAGCCGATACTCTCCACCATTATCTTCAGAAGGATATCAACCACTCTTTGTCGCCTAGCAATACTGAAACAGAAAATGGTCTTGACTGAAGGTGATTCATACCCCCTGTCAATGCCTTTGAACGTATGACCCATCTCTGAACTTCCTGTTTCTTAACACAGGTCAAAGATTTTGTCAAGACATATCCATATGATTTTCTTTTACTTTTTCTTTACTGTAAGTGCATCTGAATTCATGAGGGGTTAAAGACTAAGCAAATATGATAGTAACCAGCTAAAAATTAAGTTTGATGAATTTTAAGACATGAAAAAAAATCACCATAATCAACCTCTTATTGCAACATTATATAAAAATAATGAAGTAGACCAAAGAATTACTGACCTTTGTGGTCAAGCTATATTGAAGAATTGAGGTAACTGATTTATGTATGAACAATAATAAAGAAAATTTAACATTGTTTAATTCTATGACCATTACTAAATGATCTTATAATAATAAGTTAAGTTCATTTTCATCTGGGACCAACTTACCCCTCGGAAGTTGTAAATTCCTCTTCCTCAAAAGCCTGCCAATATATAATAAACATATATATAATTTTTGACAGAACAAAGTGTTTATTATCAAATGAAGTTATACACTGCATACCATTCTACAAAAACATAACATTCTTTGAAAGGTGAATCAGTCTATATGATGTTCTCCCTGGCTTTCAATAAAAAATGAGTAAAAGAAAGATTAATTTGATCTTTTATGTACCTATTTTCCAAATGAAATAGTACCTTTTTTCTCAAAAGAAATGATTCATGGAATTTTAATGAAATTTGTGTTATTCTTATAATTTAAATGCTGATTTGAAACTTTTAGGACCAAATACTACCTATAATTAGATAGTTTTATTGTTAATTTAAAATGCTTTCATTATCTTATTATTTATTTATACTGCTAATATTCCCAATAAGAAAGCTAAATCTAAAAACAGCACTGCTTTAAGAAAGGGAACCTTTCATGTCTGGAGAAGCAGACTCATGTATCTGACTGGGTATCAAAGCATGGATATATTGGTAAAAAAGTTTAACAAGTTATCCTTATTAATATACACTTCTCAGGCACAATAGTAGTAAACTGAAAGCATATAAATAATGCAAAGAAAGAAAAAGGGAATACAGTAATGTACCGTAAGAATGAAGAAAGACAAACAGTCTGATAGACAAATGGGCATTGAGAGTTTGATGGACAGGCAGACACATGACTCACCAAAGCAAGGACGTTCAAGAACTCCCGAGTGTCAAACGTGAGAAGGGTCCTCAGGAAGGGGAAGGCAGGCTCATCATCAGGTGCGTTCCTCGTGTGGAGACAAGTCAGGCTGTCAAATACCTGAACATACAAAGGCACTAGTGAATAATGATATTATATATACAAGTGTTGTTGTTGTCATTGTTATGCTGGACATTACCAAAGCAGCAACAGTATTTCTGTCATTAGCGACGTCCAGCTAATTACAGGTGGAGGAAGATCCACAGTGCACAATGGCACCTGTGTAAGTGTGTATGTGAAAAAGAACAGTGTATATGAATATACCAACATGTTCTGTCTATTTACCATTTAATACTACATAACAGCTATCAGGAATATGACTTTTAGCACTATTAGAAGAGAACACTGCTTTTTACAACAAGAGGGCAATAATGGCCCTGGTTTGCTCAACTGGTATCATTAGGCTATGTAAAATCAAATGACCACTAGGGTAGGGCCAATTTTGACCCCAGGGCCATGATTTGAACAATTTTGTTAGAGGTCTACTAGCCCATGTTACATACCAAATATCTAACCTCCTGATAAGAAGGTTTTTCTAGTTCTTCCTATGTATATGTAAGTCCATGTAAAATCAAGTGACCCCTGGGGCGGGGCCAATTTTGACCCCAGGGTCATGATTTGAACAAACTTAGTAGAGGTCTACTAGACAAAGCCACACACCAAATATCTATGCTCTAGGCCTTGTGGTTTCAGAGAAGAATATTTTTGAAGATTTCCCTTTTAAAATCTATTTTTAGCTCCTGTGACCTTATTATGCAACAGACCAGAACCATATGAACAATTTTTATAGAGGATCACGTAAGGAACATTCTTGCCAAGTTTGAACACTTTCCCGTCAGTAAATTCAGAGAAGAAATTTTTTTAAGTAAACTGTTGACGACAACGGACGCTGGACAAAGGCTGGTCCCAAAAGCTCACATTGGTACTTTGTGCCTGGTGAGCTAAAAAATAAATCTATTTTTTTTTTATGTTCTGGAACTACCTAACTTATTGTCTCCTTGAGGAAAGAAATCTTGCACACATGTTTTTAAGCAAACCTACTGTCTCCTAGAAATCTTGCAGACATATCTTTTAAGCAAACACCTCTACAAAAAATGGTCTTCAATTAATTCAAAATTTCGAAATGAAGGCAATATATAATTTAAGATTTTTGAGTTGAAGAAAATCTCTGTTTGAGATGCATCTTGAATTGCAGGCCAGATTAATTTTCCAGTAAATTGTGAGTGAAAAAGAAGTTTTAGTGCCTGCTACACAACAATCCCTTACAGATGCAAAGAAAACACCGTAACATCTGTATATTACTTCATCTGATCAAGCTTGTCAAAGGAAGAAATGATGTAGATACACATATCCTTGTGGTAAATGTACAACGAGAGAGGCTGTCAGTCTTACCTTGTGTTTGACATTGGACACTAGATCCTCTGGGATGTCCCCCAGGGGGTATGCGCGCCCTGCTAGGCAGCAACTGATGTACACCAGCAGTTTGTTACCCAGACGTATTTGACTGTCTGAAACACAGAATGTCTTTCTGAAGAAATATTACTGTCACAGAAATATATATCTTTCTTTTCAGGTATGTCACCAAGTATTTACCAAAATGCCTGTATACATGTTTACTGAAATATGTCTCTCTAATCAAAAACAATATAGATTTTTTTTTTATCTTATAAAGTACACTGAAATAAACTCAAAATCTTCCTTTAGGAAGGAACACAAGAGTTATGGTAGGATACCTGTAATGGTACATTTCAGACCACTTAACCTCTACCAAGATGACCAAGGTACCCTAATGAAACATTAAGAAACCTTGGTTATCTCCATGAAAGGCCATGAGGTCCAAAATGTAGCAGAACCATTACAGGTATCTTACCTTAAAAAACAAAGCATTTTTTTCTCTTGCAAAAGTCATGGATACCTTTGTTTTCCCTGAGAAAGCTGACAAAATTATGTCTAATCTGTGACAAATGCAATTTCTTATTTTACCCTCACCTGACAGCTGTTTCCCCGTGTCAACAGCAGCCTTGAGAGTGGAGAGAAGTTCTTCCAGTGGAGTAACATAGTCCATCATGCCCTTGTTGTACACGTAGATGATGGCGTCATACAGGCCGTGACTCCAGCACAACATGACAACCTGCACCACAGAAAATACAATAAACATTTGTGTGATTCACACAACATTTCTGTCTTCCCATCATACACGCCGGAACCTTTTAACACAAAAAATTTAACAGCCAACAGAAAATACACCCTTTGTCACATCAGAGGTATAAACTCTTTAACACTTAAGAGCTATCAAGAAAATAATGTTATTATGTCAGCAGTCACAATTGCATGTATTTACAAAGTGACTTTTGGTTAAGCCCATAAACGTTTATAATATTGATAAACTGTTAACATGTCCTAGATATTAAACTAGGAATACTAGGATACTTGCACCTATGAAAATACCTATATTAACCCTTTCCCTCATATATACTCATTTTGACGCCCTCAATAGGTACCACATAAAGCCTGATCTGCAGAAAAACACAGTTAAACCTTACCATATTTAATTACAAAGTCCTCATTTCCAGACCACTGAGGAGCAGCGAACAGCATAAAACCTGATCAGCCTGCGAGTTACTCGCAGGCTGATCTGGTTTTATGCTGTTCGCATAGGTCTTTTCATGGTTTTCTCTATGAGGGAAAGGGTTAAACTGCAGAAATGTACATGTAATCTTAAAGTCTTTTGTTATTTTACTTGTGTTTTGGCAGAGAAAAAGAGACCATATATATGGTGTACAAGGCATGCTGCGGGCATATTTCAGGCACTTAGCAAATTTATCAAACAGTAACATTGAAAATATTTTACAATCTTAACCCTTTAAAACTCCTATCTTGTAGTAGTATACCTATTCACTTAGCATGTGAGTTATGATTATTCAAAATTATTTATTTCCTAATGTGAAAAAGTTTAAATTTTCTTAAAAAAGGGAATAAGTTAAACCCAATATACAAGGAACTATTGTGTTTTGTGCTTATTTCTGTGTTTGAAAGGCAAAGATTGGACCTCAAATCCCTTGAGACTTGGGCCCATGTTCTAATACTTAAGAAGTATCTCAGGTTCAAAGTATACTCAAATCCCTGTTGAAACTTATGGGCATAGTTTGTGTGATATGGTATATGGTTGGATATATAGTGAGCTATAATGGATGAGGATTAATATCCCTGTAAAGATATGGACATTCCACATTAATCCTTCATTTTATTTGGTGGGATTAAGGCCATGCTGACAGTATTTCAGTCATTTGGAGACA
This sequence comes from Solen grandis, assembly GCA_021229015.1. Lineage (NCBI taxonomy): Eukaryota > Metazoa > Mollusca > Bivalvia > Adapedonta > Solenidae > Solen > Solen grandis. The sequence goes on along the minus strand of CM037789.1, from coordinate 26,673,944 downwards.
ATGTCAACTTCAGACAGATAACAGTGCTGCCACACTTTAGTATCATACCACAGACAAATGGCATGATACCACACCCAGTCACATTATCTGGATGCCGGGCCAAACTGCCCTGGAATTACCCTGTGATATAAGGTTAGAGAAATATACAGATGAATAAACACAAGGGTAGATTTACAGACAGGAAACATCTGGCCAGACAGATGTGTAACATGGAACATATGACAGATGTAAGACTCTCACATGATGGATATCCAGACTGGCCACATCCATGTGGACAATGCACGCCTCCACACTCTCCAACATGCTCTTCTGTTCGTAATGGACCACAAAATCCTTCATGACGACAGGTGGCATGCTGCGTAGTCTGTCGTTCACGATGTAAGGTTCTAAACACTCGAGGAATGTTCCCATGGCTATCACGTCCATACTGAACCGCTCGTAAATCCGACCAAACAGAATGTCCCTGGAATTGGGAGTTAAGTTACGAAAATATAGCAAAAAACTGAATTCCATTTTCTCTCATTAAGTGTTTAACTTCAACTCAATTTTTTTGAAGAAATATATGTATTACTGAACAATTCATTTAACACTTAAACTATCAACAAAGGAGATTAACATCACCGTGACTCAATAATGTAGAAAAGTATTAAATGTTTTTGTAAAATGCAAAAGGCAATTCTTATATGTAGCACCATGGGGACAATAAATGATAAAAGTTTTGCATGCAAGTCCATACCTGAAAGTCTTGTATTAAAAAACTAGACTTTCTATTTATCTTAACTTATTATTTTAAAAATATAATAAACATAGAGTTTCATTATTAAGATGTGTAAACATATCTGAGGTGTGGAAAATAATTATGAGCTATTTTGTGATACAAATGTCTGCCAGAATGACTCATTTCCATGCTTATTTTCATTAAAAAATATAAAAATGTCAGAATTATTTCTTTTTCGTAACTTAATCCTTTAACTCATGAATATTCATAAACAAATTTAGGATTTGATGAATATTACTTTACGAAACTTAAAATGGTATATGAAAAATTGGATTTTTCTTTGCTACACAGAATGTGTAAAGTCTGAGCAAACAGAGGAGACCCTGATCAGACAGCTCCTATATGATGCTCCAAAATGAGTCTATATGAAGTAAAGGGTTGAAGATCTTGTGAAGCAAAATTATGGTATCCACAATGACCAGTATGGTACTTACATTCTGTCCAAGTGGAGACAATATTCTACACAGACTGGGACTACGTTCTGCAAATATAGAACACATTTCTTTTGTTATTATTTGTTACAGTAGCTATGAAAATCCAGACCACTGATCAAACCTTCACATTAGTTGTACTCATGGAAGTAGTAGTAATGTCGGCAGTTGTGGTAGTTAAAGTTGTGTAATAGTACATGTAAATGCTGTTATTCTTTTATTTGTAGAAGTGCAATGAAGACTGATCGTTACACTGCATTTTGGGCCAAAACCAGTTTACTGTTATACTGAAATGTGTTTAATTAAACATATATATCCTGAAATTAACTTTAGTCAAACTTTGATTTCTATAAACAAATGCCATGTACCATTTCATACACATGAAAATTGCTTGCCATCTGCCACAACTTAAAGTACTAGCTACATGACAGATTTGGAATGTCTTGTAAAAAAACACACACCTGGCAGGTAATTTCCATATGAAACATCTGGCAAGTACATGCTATTTAGTACACATGGCAGGTACTTTCCACATAAAACATCCAGCAATAACATGCTATTCAATACACCTGGCAGGTATTTTCCATATGAAACATCTAGCAAGTACATTCTATTCAATACACCTGACAGGTACTTTCAATATGAAACATCTGGCAAGTACATGCTATTCAATACACCTGACAGGTACTTTCAATATGAAACATCTGGCAAGTACATTCTATTCAATACACCTGGCTGGTACTTTCCATATGAAACATATGGCAACTACATGCTATTCAATACACCTGGCTGGTACTTTTCAAATAAAAACCCAGCAAGTACATGCTATTCAATGCACATGGCAGTACTTTCCACATGAAACATATGGCAAGTAGATACTATTCAATACACCTGGATGGTAATTTTCATATGAAACAACCAGCAAGTACATGCTATTCAATCCACCTGGCAGTACTTTCCACTAAAAACCCAGCAAGTACATGCTATTCAATGCACATGGCAGTACTTTCCACATGAAACATATGGCAAGTAGATACTATTCAATACACCTGGATGGTAATTTTCATATGAAACAACCAGCAAGTACATGCTATTCAATCCACCTGGCAGGTACTTTCCACATGAAACATCTGGCAACTACTTGCTATTCAAAACACCTGGCAGGTATTTTCCACATAAAACATCCAGCAAGTATATGCTATTCAATACATTTGGCAGGTACTTTCCACATGAAACATCTGGCAAGTACATGCTATTCAATACACCTGGCAGGTATTTTCCACATGAAACATCTGGCAAGAACATGCCATCAATACACCTGGCTGGTAATTTCCAAATGAAACAACCAGCAAGTACATGCTATTCAATCCACCTGGCATGTACTTTCCACATGCAACATCTGGCAACTACTTGCTATTCAAAACACCTGGCAGGTACTTTCCATCAAATCAATACACCTGGCTGGTAATTTCCAAATGAAACAACCAGCAAGTACATGCTATTCAATACACCTGGCTGGTACTTTCCACATGCAACATCTGGCAACTACTTGCTATTCAAAACACCTGGCAAGTACTTTCCACATGAAACATCCAGCAAGTACATGCTATTCAATACACCTTGCAGGTACTTTCAATATGAAACATCTGACAAGTACATGCTATTCAATACACCTGGCGGTACTTTCATATGAAACATCCAGCAAGTACATGCTATTTAATACACCTGACCGGTACTTTCCAAATGAACCATATTGCAACCACATGCTATCTGACACATTTGGCAGTACTGTCCATCTCACTTAATAGATGGAATGGACAATTAAACCTGTCTTAGTAGTAACCTGATTTTAGCAGCCAGCTATAAAATTTTGAAAAAAAAAATCAAAAAAAATCAGATCTCATATCCACTTGAGCAAGGCAGTCACATTTTCCTACTGGTCACTTTGGGACAGGTTTGACTACCCCCACAGTAGTTCATTATACCTGATAATATTCCTCCAGTTCTTCGATTTTCCCCTTCTCTGGACACAGCTCTGTCATTGCCAGGTCAACATATCTAAACAGAAGATCCAGTATCTGAAATGAAACAGCTTCTGGTTGAATATCAAAACACTATATGATCATTTTAATATGCTCTGGTTGTATTGTGAACCTATATAATTATTTTTTTTTTCACTGGTATCTGTTTTATTCCTGCTTTACATCCTTTTTCATGCCATTTTTATTTTCAAATAAGAGGAATACATAGTCTCTTAAAATAGTTCAAATGCTTCAAAAAGACTAAGGAATATCTTTCTTATCTACTTTAATAAAAACAAAAAAACCAAAAAAAAACCCAGATACAAACCCCCTTTTCTATAGTTGAAAAGCAAGAAGTATGAGACCAAAAAATCTTCATCTCTTTAGTTTTATAAAACAAACACTCAATTTCATCTGTAAATTTTATTCTCTATTCCATCTTGCCATTGATAAACATCAATCATAAAATAATCACGAATTTCAACCATCAAAGTATAAACATATATATATATGTGTGCTTTAACCAAATTGACAACTAATCCACATTTTACTTACAGTAACTTAAGTACATACCAAGTCTCCAACAATTTCTTTCCTTTTTGACAAAGGTCCTGACAGGCCGACAACAGCTTTTGCCTTTCCCTCATAGAATGACAAGGCTAGCCCAAGGGCATCCTGGTATTTCTTTTCCTTCACAAGAACATCAATCCTCTGCAACAAATATGATGTTGCTAAGGTAACCATCACATCATGAAATGTATGTATTGCTGCTAACTGTCCCATGAAACCAAATCTTTCACATCAGTCTGGCATAAAATACAGAACAAGAGCTGTCAGAGGACATCACATTGGACTATTCAAAATGCTTGTTGGTAAATCAAATGAAATATATTTCAATTCTTGCCCTTCACATACCCTGTACATAATAATAGTCAAAATGATATACCTTGATAGTCTGATACCCCTTAATATTTTCATGAAGATTAAAATCAATCCCATGCCTAGTTACTGAGACATAAGCATATTAACACTGTGCATGCAAAACTTTAATCAAGTATCCAAGTTAGAAAAGGACCATAATTTGCATAAAATTCAGTTCAAAAAGTTATCCTCCTTGATTTCTGATGCCCCTGAAGACACTCCTTAACTTTCTAGTCAATTCCACAAGCAATTTTTGAGATATAAGCTGGATAGTAGCTTGAATGCAACAATTTAACCAAAATTCTAAGTTAAAAGGGGGCCATAATTTTTAATATATTCCATCAAGTGTTATCTTCCTTTATAGTATGATACTCCTAAACACATTAAAGATGTTTCAAATCAATCCCATGCCTGGACTCTGAGATCTTAGCTTGAAAGTACCTTGTATGCAAAACTTTAACCAAAATTTCTAAGTTAAAAAGGGGCCATCATTTGTAACATATTCTATCAAGAGTTATCTACCATAAAAGTATGATACCCCTAAACATATTAAAGATGTTTCAAATCAATTGCATGCCTGGATACTGAGATATAAGCATGAGAGTATCTTGCATGCACAACTTTAACCAAAATTTCGAAGTTAAAAAGGGGCCATAATATGTAATATATTCCATCAAGAGTTATCTACCTTGTTTGTTTGATGCCCCTTCATATATTCATAACCTTTCAAGTCAATACCATGAATGGTTATTGAGATACAAACTTGATAGTAGCTTGCACGCAAAACTTTAACCAAATTTTCTATTGCATGCAAAACTTTAACCAAATTTTCTATTGTATGCAAAACTTTAACCAAATTTTCTATTGCATGCAAAACTTTAACCAAATTTTCTATTGTATGCAAAACTTTAACCAAAATTTCTAAGTTAAAAAGGGGCCATAATTCATATTAAATTCAGTCAAGAGTTATCTACCTTGGATGTCTGATGCCCCTGAAACCCTGACGCCAGGGGGACTACAATAGCTCTCCTATTCTTCGAATAGTCGAGCTAAAAATCCATTGAATCAAGTACATGGACAGAATATATTTGGTCTTGTTCTGTCAAACGAAAAAAAGTGTCACAATACTGTGAAATCATTAATTTTTGTGGGACACTAATTTTTGCTTAGTTTGTCGATTAATAACCCCCACATAAATCTTTCATTTGATATACCTTGCATTTCCAAGAAAACAAATACATGATTAAATGTACCCTCAATATTCTCTATAGTACATAATCAACAAAATTTAATGTCAATAAATAATAATTATTATACAGTAAAAGTCTTTCTTCACTTTTCTTTAACATCCATTACTTACGTTTAGCAGATGCTTAAATGATGTAAATAAATCATAAAAACAAGACATGTTTCAAAAGGGGAGATCACTTACATCGTTCCATGTTCTTACAGAGTAAACATGTACAGTTTTGGTTCCCAGCAGAAAGAGTTGTCCCCCATGGCTGACAATGGTCTGGTAGCAGGCATGGTCCCCTGCATATGCCTTCAAAGAATAATATCCAGACATCAAACACATAACATTTATTGAATACATATCCAGTGAGTATATCAAACAACAATGAGGCAAACCTGAAGTATCTTTCTTAGAATGGCAGTTTTGTGTTAGTATTAGGGAAAATTTAATGATAAAATTTCAGACAAAAGATTAGGCATTTAGGAATTTGAAACTGTAGTGACATCACACTGGCTTGTCACCAAGGCAGCTTGGCTCGAATTCCACCACCAATAATAATGCTTAGTATTATTTATATTCTTAGACAGACAGGGTTTGAATTTAGCCAGATTTTGCACTTGCTTTTTTTAGCAAGCAGTTGTCTTTTTTACTTGCTAAAAGAAAAAATCATCTCACAATTTTAAAGTTTCAAATTCTTTATTTGTAAAATGTCAAGTGTCAGTTTTAACAACATAATGCAAAACTATGAACCATAGCATGCAATGACAACAAGATGGCCATATACTATTAGTTCTGGGCCCCATATGACAGAGAGGTGGGTATTATCTATCCCTCTCCAGACATCATCCATCTTGTAACTGCAGGCTTTGAATCATAGTTCTTTAAACTCAGCATTAGCTTCTCTATTTCCACTCACAAAAAAAAGCAAGTACATGAAATTGTAACTCGCATTTCTAAATTTTCACTTGGCTTTTAGCAAGTATGTGAGCTTAAATTCAAACCCTGATAGAAATGCATTCCACACTTCTGTTTGATGTACATAACTATGTTAACATGAAGTAATACTTTCATAACTAACAATATTTGTAAAGAAATTCAATATTTGGATATCATAATTAGAGAAATAAATGATGAAATTCGCCCCTGTATTATTGTTACTTTTTAGTGCTATGTACAGCTGGTGGAATTCCTGGACCTGGGCTCAATCCTTTCAACACTGTTTGTCAAAGGGTATTTTCTTGATGTTTGAAAACCTAGGTTTCTGACGGCTACCCTTCCATCAACATCAAGGACCTTGCAGATATCACTGTCAATACCAACAGGATTTCTATAGAGGCATTGCCTTCAGTTCAATCTTTATAAAATAAGGTATCAATTTTTTCATAGAAGAGAGGATAAAGGGGAGGTAATTACCAGTGCCTGACTGACATTGCCCCCTGTAGCTAAAGACTTGAAGAAACTTGTGTTGTAGATCATCTGGGCTTCTGACATGTCAATCACCTGCAATACATGACACATACTGTCTGTCACTTAAAGAATGACTGTATTTTTATTATCAGGAATAATTGCTTTTTCAAACCACTGTTGTGTTTATGTTTGCAATTTGTCTTCTATATTGAAAATTAATTTGTGCATTAATATGACCCATCTGATAAAATATTTTCATTCATTCAAGAACTGGCAACTTTTTGAATTATTATGCAGCTCACTTCAACAGTTTTCTTTTTTTTTTTTAAATTTTGTTTCTGTGTACTAAAATAAAAATTAAATATAAAATTCAATATATGACTGTAACTTTATAAATATGCTATTCAGTACTGAGTGTTCCTATACACATTAACACCAGGAAATGACCAGTCTATGTGTGACTACAATATACTATAGGCAAAATTAGACAACATTCTTTAAATTCACAAGCATTTCCAATACATATTTAAGATCAAAATTTCTCAGTCAAAAAGGCCTTACTTAAGACCTTATTCTACCTCCTTCCACTACTTTTATTCCCATCTTCTCTCTTTCTCTATTTTTTCTCATTCCCTTTCTCGGGTAAAGTATATTCATTTCCATTCCCTCTCTCTCTCTCGATCGGTCACTTTATCTATTACACTTTGTCTTTTCTGTTCTCTTCCTCTTCTGCCTCCATCTCCTGCCCTTATCTGAGATATAATGAGATCAAAATAACTGATGAGATGTATGTAGCTCACGTGTAAGAGACATAATGAGTCCAATATCTATTACTAATGAGATATGATAAAAATATACATTATATATTAATCATATATATGAGGTTAATGAGATTAATATGCATTACACAAATATGAAAGAAATTTTTGAAAATTTTTATGTCGAGATACAAGTATGTCGACATATGAATTTACATGTAACTGGAACCATGTAAAACAATCAGTCACAAAATGCACATGTTTTGATGCAATTTGCCTATAAAGGCCCTAGATGCCTAATAAAAATCTTGTCCTATATGTTAAATGAGTTTTAATTTTTTTTCACCAGTTCACACTTTATATGATTTAGTTAAGCGTGTATGATTGCATCTAGCATTAATCTGTTTATTTCCAAACATTACAGTTTGCAACATTTTAATGTTGTAATTGAGACTAATTGCGAATCTATGAAAGTGTGAAAATTTACTGCGGCAATACAGAATATTCGCACGTCCGTGAGCATGTTAGCACGTGTCGAGATAAACACATAGTTTCAGGTGAGAATTTACCTATCGGGACCAAAGAAATACGTCGACATATAAAAAATGTCAAGATACAATATGTCGAGATAAGAATGGATTTTATATATATTTTGAAAGAGTAAAAAGTCGGGACTTTCAAAGTATGTCGAGATATACTAAATGTCGCGACTCACGATGTCAACATAAAGAGTCTAAACTGTATAATGTGATCAGTATGAGATAAAAGTATCTGTTGATCATATATGTTATTATAAATTAAATAATATTTTAAATAAACATGATATCATAACTAGAAGCTCTGTACAACATGAGTAAATGAAATAGTGAATAGATGTTAAAAAGAGAATTTGACAAACCGATATATTGAGAAGTTTGTAAGAAACTGTCATCTTTTGTAAAGCAGTACACCGAATATCTTGAGCACTGGCACACACAACCTGCAAGAGAAAAAAAACTACATAGTGTGACATACACATTTAAACTACATATGTTACATACTATTCTGTTACAGTGTTTCTGAGAGCAACAGACTTATGAAATGAAAGAAGAAAAGTAGGCATATGACAAAGTCACAAAGGGATGCAATATTCTGATGTTACTAGTATCTACATTGTGGCCAGGTGGGTAAATGTACCATCACTCAGTTCCTCACCGATGTGTGTATGAATCCCAGCTATGTCACTTTAACCCTTTCCCTCATAGAGGAAACCATGAAAAGACCTATGCGAACAGCATAAAACCAGATCAGCCTGCGAGTAACTCGCAGGCTGATCAGGTTTTATGCTGTTCGCTGCTCCTCAGTGGTCTGGAAATGGGGATTTTTTTAAATTTTTTGGTTTTCTGCAGATCAGGCTTTATGTGGTACCTATTGAGTGCGTCAAAATGAGTCTATATGAGGGAAAGGGTTAATTTATTATGTGAGGGATCCTTCCAGATGATTTACAGTAGTTCAATAGTGCCTCTGTACAATCAGGATCTTAGCTGGACTTCCCTTTATTACTCAAATACTGTGGCAGTGATGGTAACACAATAAAGGTAACTACATCATGTATCAGTACATTTCAGGAATGAAATTTGTTAAAAAACACACACACACACAAATGATAAATTTGTATCACATGTTGTTTTGGTGCACCCAAGATATGATGATATTGCTCTTATAGAACAATGAAAACAAACTCAAAGCCAAATGCCTGGATTAGATTTAAGCTTTATATGACATTGTTACTCATATAAAATTCTTAAAACTTTTTCAATTCCATTTTTGAGGACTGACTTTCATTTAAATGTATATATATATATACATTTGAAAGTTTGATGCAAAACCACTGAAAGTACCTCTTTATTCATAGTTAGTTCCTAGTTACCATATTCATGCACTGAAAAACTGATATACATTTTGCTCAGGATGGCACAGAAAGCAGTGCCTGTAGTAAGCAGAGGAGACAAGAGTGAATTCAAATTCATAGAGTCTATTTGCAAAATGACCTAGGGTATCGCACCTGGACTCCCTTGTATTAAACTATTGTCTTTTCCGATGCTGTCTCTTCAGCAAAAACAGGACCCACATGTGGAAAATCCTTGAACGTAAGGTGCAAAATATGGCCGTAATAATCAGAAAATGATTGCTAGCCATTACAATAAAAGAAAAGTAAAAGATGTATGAACATGTTAACTGTACAAATATATGTATACATTATCTACACAATAGGGATTCCAAAAAAAGGCATATTAGAAAGAAAGAATCCCATAAACTACAACACTATCTTGGCACCCATACCATACCTGATGGAAGTAAATGGTTGACTCCCTTGCGAAAGCCAGAACCGGGTCAATGACACGGTCATGTTGTGACACCTGTATCACAACGAATTGCCATGCCAACAGTGGTAGTGTTGAAGGGTCACCCTTGAGAGGATGGGTGAAAACGACCTTCAGTTGTGGGGTCAAGGTCACAAGCAGAACCTGTTAACAATGAACATTTAACATTATTTAAGTATTATTTAACAAAATACTAGTATTAGAAGGTATGTTAATTTTTCATCAAATTTTGAAAAATTCAATATAACACACATATTGACATATATGCAATATAACACACATATTGACATATATGCAATATAACACACATATTGACACATATGCAACACACATATTCAATATAACACATAATAGTATTTATTGAGTTAATGCAACTTTCTATTTCTACTTTTAATGGTATTCATTTTTTCAATGACTTTCATTTTGTTTCATCTTCAAATGTTTTCTTTCTACTAACATTTTCAAATGTAATTTTCCTATGAACTTGCCTGATATATCTCACCAAGGTGGTTTTCATTGGAAGGCATCATTAAATTTTGCATATGTGATTTAAAATTATTTTATTATTTTTTTTTTTTCATGAGAAAAAAAGTTCTAATAGGATTTACAAAGAGCAGAATTCGAATATTTCGAATAATACTCAAATCTGGGTGATAACCTGCCAAAATATTTTCAAGTTAAAAAGTCTTAATCATTTTTATTGTGATAGTGTATTTTTGTTCCCATGGTAATCGTTACCTTGGAGAGAGAGGCCATTGCCAGTACTGACACATCCTGCATCGGGTGGTCTTTGATTGTGACGTTCATGTGTAATGGTTCGATAACGCACACCTCACCTCGGCTGAAATAAAGAGGATGTTATGTAGAATGCCTCTGGTTCAAAAACCAGGACACTTGCTTGAGCCATCCATTGACTTTCTGACTGAAAACTAAGTTCAAAGCTAGCCTTTCAAGAGAAATTCAAACAGCAAAAAAACCCCACCTCACCTAATGTTCTTGACTTGTTGTTTTCTGAGTCACTGTTATTCAGAGAAATAGTAAAAGTTTGCAGTTTCATGACTAATAAAATTGGTAACACAAACACATTTTAAAATAATTCTGTGTCCATTTCCATTGAATTATCTGGCTTTTTCTACTTCCCGGAAAGCTATTTGTAAAATGACTGATGCAAAAGCATGTCTCTGATGAAATTTCCAATATCAATTCATGCTGAATTGAAACTTAAAAACCTTAGTACCGGTATGCTCATGCTGATATATCATAGTGTTACAATTCTAGTCATCATGTAATAACAACAATTTGAGCCTTTTTCCCTAGACCTTACGCATCCTAATGATGCAACAGACTTTAGAATGTTTGAGTGTTAAAACTGCAAGATTACTGACCTGCCAGAAAACAGACACTTCGACTCGCAAGTTCTCACTCCTATCAGCCTCCTGAAATTATAAACACAATCTTTTTTTGCTTGCATACTAGATGAGTATACCAAGCTGAATTTAAACTCTTATTTAAACATGATTATTTATAAAGCATACATGGTCCAGATCCCGTTTTTCTTATTTCTACAAGGAATTTACCTGGGTTATTTAAATTTGTGTCTGAATATTTGCTTCATTTGAATATTTTTTCAGCCCTTGCCAATCATTTCTATTATTTTCACACTATTATTTTTAGCTCGCCAACATAATACAGTGAAATCCCTCTAAACCGAACCCCTGAAAACCGGATCTCCCTCCAAACCAAACGAAATGTTCGGTCCCGAATTTGATTTTTTTAAATACCCCTGAAAACCGGAACCCCTCTATTCCGGAAACCGGACGGACTTTCTAGGAAATATTCGTATACGACTATGGAAAATCACCCCTCCAAACCGAACTTGCCTTCCGGCGAAACCAATACGCAGAGTATTCTACACGTATATCCTGTTATGTAATTTCCTTATGCGTGAAATCATTTTGACAGCTAATCGCCATTTGTTTGTTATGCGTGTGAACCATTCAAGTGTGAAAATTACACTGGCGGCAGATAACTCATGCTGTATGGTGCACTTGTAAATAAAATAATTAAAGAAGCCGAAACATTAAAACGATCAGTTCTTGCACGGTTTTTCACACATTTTACCGACACTACGGCAATGGTAAGATGTTTTTTAGAAACAACATTGTGTTATATTCAAACAATGCGATATTATTCACAATCAGTATCAAACTGTAAATTAATTGCGTCGTTAAGGGCCTACCAATGAAAAAGTGAGAAAACAAAAGACTGCATCATTGATCATTATTCTATTTTCATAGTTTATTTATCATTTCGATTGCAACTATCGATGCTATCATGTAGTTAATATGTATGAAGTGTTTGGTTTAAAGAGGTATTATCTTAAAATAGCAGTTCATGCATTTAAACTGGATCTATTTTTTCTTGATTTGATTTATTATTATTACCTTCTATTAACCCAATATAGTCCAAAACCCCTCTAATCTGGAAACCCCTGTAAACCGAACTTTTGGCTTGGTCTGGAAGAGTTCAGTTTAGAGGGGTTTCACTGTATATTACCACTGCTTTTTAGAAAAACAAACCCTGGGAAAGCACAAATATCTATTAATTACAAAATTGGCGAGCATGGGATCAGATATGGGCACTAACATTCTGCGTTAGTTGTTTTATATTTAATTTGAAGTTTGAAAAATAGTTGGACAGACTTACTGATTCCCTTACTATTTAGTTGAACAGGTTTAAAATCTTTGTCGGATACCAAAGCTTTTATCACCTAAAAATTGCTGAACAGACAAATCAGCTGTGAAATTATGCATAAAGCGGCTAGGATAACGAGGTTTGAATGTTCTGGTAATACATTCTGTCTTTAATTAAACATAAATCTTGCATACTTACTTAAACTCCAGTTCAAACACAGAGCCACCACTGTCACTACATACTGCCAAAACTAGACTGTCTGTAAACTGTCAAACATAACATAAAATTTGTTAAAAACCAATCAAAACAGAAATCATCTCTATCAAAAGTTGTTGTTGTAGTTGTTGTTGTTTGGGGTTTACTGTCACTGCGATAGTATTTCAATCATATAGCGACATCCAGCTAATTACAGGTGGAGGAAGACCCAGAGTATGCAGAGGTACCCGGGTAGAACCACCGACCTACCGCAAACCATCTGGAAGGCTTCCTCACATGAACAATCCGAAGTCCCTACCGGGATTGGAACCCACAGTGGTGAGGGGCTGAGAGATTTGTAGTCCACGACTGTAACCACTCGGCCACGGCGGCCCCCTCTATCAAAAGTCATTTCGGCTATCCATCCATAGTGAGCAAAAATCTCCTAACCTTTTTTTGATTAAATTCTTTTTTAGGCCTTTAGTGATCAAAAACGTTACCAGACTATGAAGAAAAATATGCATACTCCCTACTCTTGAATTGCTCCTTTTGTTCAATAACCTTCAACAAAATTGGGCAGAAATACACTTAAATAATTTGGCTCATGTCAACAGCAGAAGTGATTGTTATTCTTTTCCATATTTTGTTTATCGTCAATTTTCAAAACACAGAGACGCACTGCTCACACAGCAATAATGTCTGGTTCCCAATCATAATCAAGATTACTGTTGATGTAGTGACAGGGGAAAGAACTCCAGACAATGAAACTCCTTGTGTGAGAAACGTGTCTCAGGCCTGCGGAGGATACATTTGTGTCATTGTAACCATAGCAACCAGTATACCTTGATGTGGAGAACTGCTGTGCCTGGGGGATGGGCGTCTGAGATGGTGCGGATCAGTTTCCCACTGGTCAGGTCCCACATTGTGATCTGAAGAGTAGGGAAGACACATGAGAGATGATTATGAAGACAGGGCTCACGCTGTCGAGCGCCAAATGCGCCAAATGGCTCATGATTATTAAAAGTGGCCCGAAAATTTTGAATTTGGCGCATTGTCTTGTCGCATGGTTTTTATTTTTGTCATTTACCTAAGCAGTCAGACTGGTTATTGGTTTCGCTCACGCAGAGCATCACTAGACCGAGAAAAATCGATAACCAGTCTAGCACGCGCGTCCTTCACCCTGTGTATCAGTGTATTTCACAGTTATGGCAGTTGGCACGTACGTGTTGATGACTTAGTAGTTTATCGGCAATTAAAGAAAAGGTAACGACGGATTAAGGACACGATGATTATTTATTTGACTGTCGGAACAAAGGCACACTTATTGGATTGTTTGTTACGGTTTAGTCTGACGATATTCAGTCTCGTTTGGCAAGCGATAATCAAAAGATACGGTAAGTATAATCACAGGGAATCGGCTCATAGTCCATACAGTCGATATATAGAGATTACATAATATGTTATCTCTATATATCGACTGTATGGACTATGAGCCGATTCCCTGTGAGTATAATTAAAGGGACAATTAAAGATCACAAGCAAATTAAATAACCGACAACGAAAGGGTATATAATCTTGACCAATCCATCAGTCATCCTAGTAGCACATATAATCATTATAAATGCCCATATTTTGTCGCATTCTCATTAAATTATTGGCTCATCCTGGCTCCAAAATTTGGCTCAAAGAAAAAAAAAGTGGCCCCAATTTTGGACCATTTGGCTCATGCCTTGGCTCATAAAAAATAATTCCCAGCGTGAGCCCTGTGAAGATGATGATGATGATGATGATGATTATCATTATGGTGAAGATGAGGAGAAGGAAGAGGATAATGTTCAAGGGGAATATAAAAGAAGTAAAACTGGAAAGAAACAAGGCAGAAGACTTCTAACCTGATAGAAAAAAATGATGTTAAAGTAAAATTTATTTTTATAGACACTACATGCATATGACACTATTACTGATTCAATTTTAAAATAAAACCTAACTGTCAAATATGAAATATCAATGACTTTACTTTTGTACCCTTACCCGGTAAGTTTAATTTTGCAAAACCAGTGAGGAATGCCAAATTTTAACACTAACACACATCCCTCTTCTAAAACTGCCAGAGTGAGACTATCCAATTAAAGGTGTATACTGTATAAAGACAAACCTGCCCACGGGCAAAGCCACTAAGTAGCCGTGTACAATCCTTGTTGAAGCTGAGGGCGGACACTGCCCCATACTGTGATCCAACAACTGTACTTCCCAGACACCATTTCAACACCTGCTTTGGATCTGTAACCATAGCAACAAAATATTATTAGTACCAATATACGCACATGTACATGTTTATTTTTTTATAACCTCAAATAATATGTACAACTATCACTGAAGGTGGTTAATACCGCAGCATCCTACCTTGCTGTGTAGAATATGAAGGGATGTGACAAACTTGATTCCAATATAACTCCAAATTCTGTGAAGCAGGGGTGTATAATTATGTCCATTGATTAACTATTGTTGTTGTTTGCATTCGCGGTCAGGCGTATTGTGCATGTTGCTGCAGTTTTTGATAGAGTACGCCTTAAGGCCCAGCACCTATGATTTTCGGTTCTGTTAGACTTTTTCTGTCAGGGTTGCCCTCTCATTAGCACCTCTAGACAGGTGCACCTACACAAAGAGACAGATGCGGATACAAGGGATCCAGATGCACTACCATATCTTGTTCCGAACAGACCACTTGGTTTTTTAATGTGCTGGGTGTATAGCACCGATACACGCAAAGTCCCTTAACCACTGTCTGGATGAACCAGCGCTAGGCTTCTGGTTAGGCGGAGAACACTGAAATGTGTCCCAAAAATTTTCCAAGGTTCTACCGGGATAAGAACCCCAGACCCCTGGATTAGCATTCAAGCATGTTACCGCTGAGGGAGCACTCCAGGATAGACTGACAGAAGGGATCAAAGGATTCCCATATACATACCTCAATATAGTAATGGGAGTATGATTAATTTTAACATAGATTTGTTATGTTAACTTAACTGGTAGTAAAAGATTAAAATTCTTAGTCACTTACCAAAAACTAGAACCAGCCCGTGAGATGTTCCAATAAATAATAAACCAATATAACAAAAATATTTTTTAATATAAATTTTACATGTAACAAACTGAGTCTTAACTACATCAGTTTTATCAAATAAACTTTTGGTATACATTAAAATAAACTGTGAAAAGGAAATAAAACAAAAGGGATATTACAGCAGTACAAAATATTCAAACTTCATTTAAAGTGAGTTTCAAGGCACTGCAAGATTGGTGAGATTGAAAAAAAATATATAGACAGGATAAAAAATAATTCAATTATTACCATTGCAGTTGGCATTCCTGCATCTACTTTGTCCTGAAACAGAATATGGATTATCTACAATTGTTTCATTTGGCTTTATCTCATATGTTAAACAAGCATGATATGCTTAAAAATAATTATTTACTCACTTTGATTTTTTTTTTTCAAAATATTTTTTTGTGCAATATGTGTGCATTTTTTACGTTAACTTACATAAAAAGCAACTACCCAGTAATTGATTAAATTTCATTCAGTTTCTTCTGATAAATATTTTTGATTATTGGGTTTAACATCCTGCCTTCAATATTTCAATCAATTGGAGACTTGTGGTGCCATACTTCTGTGGCATGACATATACATTTGGCATGATGCCACACCCAGTCACATCATCCTGACACCGGGTCAACCAGTCCTGGAACTACCCTTATACGCTGAGTGCCAAGCAAGGGAGCTATACCAGAACCATATTTAACAACTTTGGTATTTCGCAGCTCCAAAACCAGTTTTGCATACAGGTTTTGAAATCAGATTTTACAAACACCTTTACAAACTGTTTAAGGATTTCGTTTTCCATCTCAAAGTCACCTCTTCAAGATCAAATTCTATAGTTGCATGAAAGAACAGCACCAGGCCAATTGCTTCTCTGCTGTATTTCTAATTGTCACAGACAATTTATACTTTCACTTATGACTCTGAACTCATGAAATATTTTTCCCTCTAATTACTCATTAAGTAAAATATGATTGTAAAAATAAGCAATTGCCTTCTCATGGATCGAAAATTCCACTCGTCCACTCGTATTTACGAGTAGAGTTTGCTTCAGGACGAGTAGAAAAATATGACCTGCTCAACCGACAGAACGAGTGGAAAATTGTCAAAGCAGAAGACTGCCAGAATGATCATAGTCAATGTGTTTAATGTAAACATATAAAATATGTTCATTCTAGCGGTATTTACTTACCTGTGTCAAATCAATGAGTACATTCATTCTTCATTTAAATAATAAATAAATACATTTATAAATAAATTTAATCTACACAGTAAATTTTGAAAATCAGCCATGAAATGCAGGACAAGTAAAATTTATCAGTTGCTTGTCCTGCAAGACGAGTGGCTCAGAATTTTTTTTTGATCCCTGCCGTCTATATCCTACACTAAACTAAGTGGCTTGTAATACATACAGCAGCAGACTGGAGCTGGGCTGCGACACTCTTTAGTTTACTGGGCTTCAGAACTGAACCATGAACAGCCTTCTGTTTCAATACTTTTTTCCTGAAAATAAACGAGTCTAATATGTATCTGCCTAAAATGCTTTATAAAATCAGACCATGAGGAAATTAATTATTACATCATATGATTCAATTAAAAACAATTGACAACTACAGTATACATACAAAGTCTCGATCAAATCTGTTTTATTGTGCCTTTTATCTCAAACAGAATTTTTCCATGTGTCACTCAGTGAGGCAAAAATTAAAAAGTTAAAAAAAAATATGTAATTTTTGGTGAGTCAAACAAGAGCACCACATGCAGATGCCAATGCACGTCTGTTAAAATTGTTAGACTAAAGGGCTAAATTAAAGTTTTTGCACGACAACCAAGGGATCATAATAGCTAGACTTTTTCTTTGAAACAGATGAGCTAAAAATCAAGGAAAACAGATAATTATACTTTTCTTTCCTGTGGGGCTTTTCCAGAAGGGAGCTATCTTGGCTGGAGAGGGAGGATGTATCTTGTGACTGAGAGTCTTTAAACATTTGGACCGCAGATGGGATCGAAATTTCCTCCTCCTCCAGAACTGAGGCTGTCTCTGCATCATTTAAAATACTCTCTAGTGTGGGAGGAGTGTCGATTTCTGGCAGATCTCCGACAAACTCTGTATCATCAAACTACAAAAGAAGATGACATGTCTGATGATCAAAGCCCTGAAGTTAACACCTGTGGGGAATATCATCAGAATGACAGCTATTCTTTAAATGAACTTCTCATTCTGTAAATAAAATTTTAAACAAGAGGGCCAAGATGGCCCTAGATCGCTCACCTGAGAAAAGTATCATTCATTGCCTGTACAAAACAGATTGCTTAAGAATAAAGATGATGAGGTGAAACAATGTTCAGGAATTTTCTGACCCCATCCACAAAAGATATCATCATGACAAACATTCTGTCAAAGTTTGAGGATGATTGGACCAAAAATGTTGCCCTCAGAGTATAAACAAGATTTTTCTAAGATTTGACCTACTGACCTACTTTTCCCCCCCCCCATTTTATGACAAACAATCTGACCATCAAAATTGTAGCCTCTAGTGTGTAAATAAGATTGTTCTAAGATTTGACCTACTGACCTTCTTTTTGATCCAACCTGACCCATTTTCGAAAGGGTTCAATATATTATCAATACAAACAATCTGACCAAGTTTGAGGAAGATTGGATCAAAATTGTGGCCTCTAGTGTGTAAACAAGATTTTTCTAAGATTTGACCTACTGACCTACTTTTGGATCAAACCTGACCCATTTTCGAAAGGGTTCAAGATATTATCAAGACAAACATTCTGACCAAGTTTGAGGAAGATTGGATCAAAATTGTGGCCTCTAGTGTGTAAACATCAAAATTGTTGATGGACGATGGACAATCAAGTATCCCAAAAGCTCACCCTGAGCTATGCTCAGGTGAGCTAAAAAGTTGCTTTCATGTTGGGTTTTCAGTCATTTGGAGGCAATGACTACTTGAGACAGATATAGTGCTGCCACACTGCAGTATCACACTGTAGACATGTGGGTTAATACCACTCCTGGTCACATTATCTTGACACCGGTCCAACCAGTCCTGGAACTACCCACATATACACTGAGTGCCAAGGAAGGGAGCAATACTAGTGAGTAAGTACTAAAAAATATGATCTTTAATGTGCTCCAGATAATTATTTAGTAAATTAGTACTGACTGAATTTTAAAAAATTCTGTACAAACTGCAGTATTTCTTTTTATTACAACAAAACTTCAACATATATTTTACTAGTAATAATAAAAATCTTAAAACACCATAACATAATATAAAATAGTAGTCTAGATTTATGTCAAAACAAAAATTGTTTCAATCAACTTTTCATCACTGTAATTTTAGCAGTTCCTGAATAAAATAAAAAAATCAATGATGAACATTAATTTCTTTCTTTACTTAGCAAGAAAAGCAAGTGAAAAACAATTTTTAAACCTTTATACAGTATATGACAATGATCAGGGCTTTCTTTATCAGGGATTGTTAACAGGCATCTTCCTTTATAGGTGCAATTTCTGTTACCTAATTTATGCAGTTTTCCCCCAATATAGACATTTACCCCAGGGTTTTTTCTTATCAATACTTGAGAAAATGGTGTTTTACTGCCCAATATATATATTAAAGTTCCATCGCAATCATCAGAAAAAAGTCCTGCTAACAATTATTGTACCAAAGTAAAATATTTATTATGTTTCACTGTAAAATATAAATATATTTTTTTTAGCTGAAGTTCCAAAATCATCTACATGTATATTAATTTGACGACTTCTAGAATAAACATACCCCTCTCTTCACTTCCACTGATTTTTTTTGTATTTTGGGAGTATGATCTATACCTGTGGAATTTGGAATTTTCAAATTTACATTTTGCTAAAATTGGGACTTTTTTTTAAATGATCATGTGGGTTGTATATATACTCAAAATAAATAACGGTTTGAAAATTTATAAACCAAACTTGATAACTTAGTCTTAATAGTAGCCAACAGGGCAAAGTCTCTGATTTTTCTTGTGCTAGAAGCCTTTTTTCCTTAGAACTCTCAGACTGAGAATTTTATTCAGAAATTAGGGAAAAAAACTTTTTTCACATTGGGATTACATCCCAATAATGGTTATAAAAATGGCCACTTTGAGTCTTTGATATACCAGACTGATGTGTTGAACTTGGAAAGAAAATGTTTTTAGGCAGTCACACAGTATAACAAGTTTTCAGGGTATTTTACCTTTACAATGTTTGCGCATGAACGTGATATGACAAGTTGTTTTTGTTGTCCAATAGAATCGAAAGAAATGTCAGACATGCTCTGATATTCAAATCAAGACATCATGTGACTTCTTATGTTAATGCCGGTAATGTTTAAGATGCTGGTCAAATTCATTAAAATCTTTTAACCCTTTCCCTCATAGAGGACACCATGAAAAAACCTATGCGAACAGCATAAAACAAGATCAGCCTGCGAGTAACTCGCAGGCTGATCAGGTTTTATGCTGTTTGCTGCTCCTCAGTGGTCTGGAAATGAGGATTCTGTAATTAAATTTGGTAAGGTTTAACTGTGGTTTTCTGCAGATCAGGCTTTATGTGGTACCTTGAGTGCGTCAAAATGAGTCTATATAAGGGAAAGGGTTAACTTGTATTTGATTAGCTATTTGGTTGGTCAAACTTGACTGAATCATTTAAATGTACATATTTACAAACAAAATCTCACTATTTCTTTTAGGCCCTTTCTTTTAAACTGATTTTTAAGTAGAGTTACAGTTTAGTATTTTGAGCAGACAGCTTAGTTATTGTTCCCATGTGTCCGAATCATAAGTCACATGGTGGCTTAATGTGAATAAAAAATATGGCAGACGTTTGCTGCTTATTTTCAGGGGATGGCAAACAGCTTGTGATAGAGGCTTTTTAAGGTGTGTAAGACATGTGTTTAGTGAAAAGAATCTGAATGTGTATGAGGGTCACACGACTTACCGAAATACCAAGATACTTCCGAAAAACCGGAATACCCTAGATAATTGGGATAGCCATATATTGTAGGGCTTAATAAGTGTTAGAATGCTATGTTATGAGGAATCAATGGCTTTATGATGTTTTTAATGTTTATTCAGTTGTTTTGTGTGTGTGTGTGTTTCAACTTTTCTTTTTTATGAGCCAATTGTAGCGAGATTTCCATAACTGAATGACTCGTCTGTGGTATTATCCCAAGACCGGAATATCCCTTAATGAACTTATTTTATTGTATTTATTATATTTTTTTTTGTGGTTTTTTTTTTTTTTTTCGTGTGTTTGTGTGTGTTTATAGTGTTTTGAAATTCTAGATCTATAGGCTAGCCAATACGATAGGTGGAATTGCACTCCCTCTAATGGAAACCTACTGATAATTAATAATTGATGATGCGCTTATTAAGTTAAGTTAAAAAACTGAAGCAACAAACTATTGTTAAATGCTGTAATATATGTTTATTTAATGTATTGAAATTATAAAACACAACCGACGACTGAAGTATTCTGTTAAGAGAAACCGAAATACCGTATGCATGTTTAGTGTAATTTGCGGAATCCTCCCTCGACCGGTATACCATTGTAGTGCTTGTTTCGCATATTTAAAATAGTTCTGAATGTGTGTGTTTTGGGTTTACCGTCGCTGCGACAGTATTTCAGTCATATAGCGACGTCCAGCTAATTACAGGTGTACGGAACCCCGATTACACATAGGCACCCGAGTAAACCACAAACCTTCCGCAAGCCAGATGGAAAGCTTCCTCACATGAAAATCTTAATGACCCCGTCGGGACTCGAACCCACGCGGTAAAATAGTTCTGAGCGTTGTTTTGTGTTAAAGTAATGATAGATATAACTGGCGACTGCAGTATTCCGGTAAGAGAAACCGGAATACCACGAAATGTATGTTTAGTGTAGTAATTATAAGATATGAAATGTGTAGTGTAGTGTAAGTTTATTTAGTGTTTTCAAATTGACGTCGTTTGAGAGTTTGTTAGCGTTACAATAATTTTATGCAGGGTCGGTATGTGATATCGAATTCATAA
>CM037789.1:26635081-26651891 GCA_021229015.1 Solen grandis | reverse complement strand
ATCTATTCATAATGTTTAAGGGACAATTAAAAACGGCAGCTGGCATAAAAATAGGAAAAATTTTACTTGATACCGGTTGTTGCTTAAGGGACTGATTTTTCATTTGTTTCATGAAAAGAAATGCTTTCCAAAAAAAAATTGCAAATAGAAACAGCAGCAACGTATTAAGAAATATAAAAACGCCCTTTTCTGTCCATGTCCTTCTGTCTACATTATCAATCAATAGCCCCACTTAGCGTTGTCTTAAATTCCACCGTTACGAAATACAATTTCGTTCTGTTTCTTTTGTTTTTTTGACCCCGTACTTAAAATTGTCTGTCCACACAGTTTTCGCATCATCGACAAATGTTCCCTTCCATTTTTTTTCTTTGTAAGCGAGCAATTTGTAAAATGTAAGATTATTGCCGTGTATTTTAAATTCATTTTAAATCGGGGAAAAGAATTGACTTTAATGTCTATATTTTAAATTGTTGCATATAATGTATTGTTTAATAAACCCCCCAAAATGCTTTTTCGGTGTTTTTAATTATGGCTTCCGTTTAGTTTCCATATGTATGTTTGGACCCTACTTTGAAATGCTAACATTTTTTCGGGATTTCATTTAATCCCACTATATTCGGGAATGAGACTAAGGCTATATCAAGACAAAATTTATAAGTCCCCCGACTAAAGTATTGTTTTTATATCTAGTGTCAAAATTTAAATGTGTTTTTCGGTTTTCAGGAGTTTTCCGCAAAAATTGGTTTCGCCCGTTATTATGCATCAAAATTTTTAAACCCCAACGCAGATTTACCCAAAATAAAAATTTCCTTTATTGAATGGGAATTGTTTTTAAAAATTTTGAATTGTCCTGCAAGTTTGAAACGAAATATTATAGTTTTTTAAAGTATATTTTTTTTAAGCAATTAGCCAAGTTTCGCTCTCACCCCTCGTTTTTCAAGAAGTTTGGGGCCCTAAAACTGTGGCCTCTAGAGTGTTCACGAATTTTTTTTTTATTTTTCTAATATTTGACATAGTGACCTAGTTTTTGACCCCACATGCCCATAATTTCGAACTCTACAAGATATCATGTAGACAAACATCCTGCCCAAATTTTCTGAAGATTGCGCCCAAATCTGTGGCTCTAGAGTGTTCCAAAACCAATTGTTGACGACCCCCAGACGGACGAACAAGACGGACAAAAGTCGGTCACAAAAGTCATCCTGAGCACAAGTTTCAGGTGAGTAAAACTTCATTTCAACGACCAAGTTACATGTTTCAAGTTACCCTTTTCGAACTCATCGAGATTCATGTAGACAAGCATCTTGACTAAATTTTCCCTGAATTATTGGGCCAAACTGCGGCCTTAGTGTTGTTCACAAAGGGTTTTTCTAAGATATGACATAGTTTCCTACTTTTTGACCAATTTCAACTCACCCGAAATGTCATAAAGACAACATCCTGACCAAATTACATGAAGATTGGGCCCAAAATGTGACCTCAGCGTGATCACAAGGTTTTTCTAAGATTTGACCTATTGACTTATTCTTTTACTCCCACGTGACCCAATTTCGAACTCTCCAAAGTATCATATAGTCAGCCATCTGACCAAATTTTATGGAGATGAGCCTTAAACTGTGGCCTCTAGAGTGCAAACAAGGTTTATCTAAGATTTGACCTGATGACCCAGCTTTTGACCCCATATGACCAATTTGGTCTCATCCAAGATACATGTAAAAAACTCCTGACCAAATTTTCAGGAAGATTGGTCCAAAATGTGGCCTCTAGAGTGTTCACGAATGGTTGTATATTACATTGCCTAGTTTAGTTTAAACATAAACCATTCAGGATTGTAAGTATAGGGTCGGATCACAAGTTCTAACAAATTAGTTACGGTCCTCCCCATAAGTATGACTTTATATAATTAAAACAAAAAAGAGAGCCATGATTTAGTTGTAACATACTTGACTGCGGATCCAAAGGTTGTGGATTCGAACCCGGGGCTAATTTTTCATGACATTCACAGGCGCAGAGTATGGTCCACCAGGGAGAGGGTTTAAGTATGAGTCGTAAGAAAACCATTTCCCCAATAGAACTTAACTTAAATAAATTTAAATTAAACAAAAATGTGAGAAAAGCAATGTTGTCGAGAACATAAGATTAAAACATGTCTTTAACATAAGATGTAGTTACTCATAAAGACTTAAAATTTGTTTTTAAATATGACCGCCGTTCGGTCATTGAACAATAGGTTGAGTTACCTATGTGAAACAGTGGGTTTGGAGTATTTAACCTAGTTGATAAGGTTGTCCTAATATTGAGGAGTTTTAATTCGTCTAATCCGACAGGACACTAGCATTTTATCGGACTTCCAACTTTTAGACGATATATGCTGTCTACAGATTTCAGTCGTTTTATTGTGTTACATTTACCCCCCGAAGGTATCAGAGGTCGAACTGCGTGTAATGCATTATTAAATTATATCAAGCTATCGACCAAAAGATAACTTCATTTGGGAAAACAAAAAAGTATACTACCCCCAACAATGTTAACGAGCCGTTGTCTGTCTCACTGTCTTTTCAGTGTATGACAAGTAAAGACATTGAGTATGCATGGTAACAGCATGTACCTTGAGCCAGCAGGATATGGGCGTCTACTCAGCATTGTTCCCACAGCAGCTGTGTTTTTTTACACAAGCGCTCGGCAAAGGGCGGGTTAGATAAGATTTCATCCTCAGGACTGAGTACAAAATCTTAAGATATACACAGCCGATTGGTGGAGTCTCGAAGTGCCTTATTAAGCTTCAGACCTTAAAATCTTCTTTCCCTCGGGTGACAGATGACGGGTAAGACAGGATTTCATGATCGAGACTGAGTACATAAAAAATTACGCAATAGATTGGTAAAATCTCGAAGGGTTTTATTAAGCTGCAGCCATTCAAACCTCTTCCTCTTGAGATACACACAACACCAGTGCCTTTAGCAGATTTCCATACAGTCCCTGTGATTGTCGAAAACAATAGCCGACACGGGAATTAGTAATATAATTGCTTCCGAAGGATGAAAATCTAAGGATTTTTTTATGGGGGGTTATTTGTCAGTGTTGTTGTTGTTTTGGAGAGTGTTCAAATAAAAATGTGTTTACATATATATTTGTTCTTCAATGTGAGGATTTAAAAACCCACAAAAATTGCAGTACGGCAGACCTTACACTGTTTGTAGATTTGAGGGTACGGATTCATGTACCACTGTAACAGCATGGGGTATGCAGTGACCCTATACTTCAAGGATATCAACTTTGTAACTTATGATTTACTTATTATATTTCAATACATACATGTGTTTACATTTATATGTATTAAAAACATATTAGGTATATTTTTGCGAATACGTTTGAATGTATGTATATGTATGAATTTGTGTGTCGACGTCCAAATTTGGATTTTTTTGGAAATGTTTGTAGTTTATGGCATAGCATTGAACCATTTTGTTCGTTTGCGATGCTGATTGTTTCTATAGATATATACCAGTGGTCATGATTTTTTATATTATAGCAGTGGTCATGATTATTGTAGCGATTTTTCATTGAGTAGGAGGATGATTTTGAAATTCATGATAATGATTAATATTGTCCTTTTCTAAAAAATTGTTATCTCAATACATATATTTGTCATTCCTCTCTCTCTCTCTCTCTCTCTCGTTGGTATAGACGTATACATCAAAATTTGTGAACAATTTATGATACTGTATAAATGTAAACATACGACCGAAAGTTTATGATGTACAACAGTGTACTTTAGAACAAAGCTTTAATTTATATTGACTAAGACCAAAAAAAAAAAGGAAAAAAAAACTGCTAGAAATTTTGTAATCATAATCAGGTTAAGATTAATTATCCATCCTTTTACTCTCTCTTTATTTTAGACACCACACCACTATAATTTAGATCAAAGCTCTATTTTAGAATGACTATCACTGCAGAATACACAGCACTCTATTTTAGAATAAACATCTAGTTTAAACTGACCAGGACTACTCTACATTAGACTAAAACTCTAGTTAAGACTGACTTAGATTGAAGACACCACAACACTTTACTTTTATACCAAAGCCCTATTTTAGAAAAGACACTCAAGAATCCACAATACTCTACTTTAAACTAAAGATCTATTTTAGGCTGACTAGGACAAAAACTCTCGACCAAATCAGACTGCTGGAAATTCTGTATACACGGATATTTGCTTTCCATCAGTAAATGAAAATAGTATTCAAGTTAATAAACAATATATTTGTTGCAAAATATCGTTTTTAGTAAACTAATCAATACAATTTCAAAATAACATTTGG
The DNA here is from genome assembly GCA_021229015.1 of Solen grandis. Classification (NCBI taxonomy): domain Eukaryota; kingdom Metazoa; phylum Mollusca; class Bivalvia; order Adapedonta; family Solenidae; genus Solen; species Solen grandis. The sequence goes on along the minus strand of CM037789.1, from coordinate 26,647,566 downwards.
CTAGTTACAGCTTTGCAATATTCGGTACTTTTTAAGTGATATATCAATAAGTGACATGTTTGTCTGAGAGAACTGACTCGAATTTCAATAACCATACGTAGCGATAAGCATACCTAAATTCAAAAGACTTGTTTCGAATATAAGAGATAATCTTATGCTCAGCTCATCTTATTTTAATCTATTATCTATCTATGAGATAAGAAATGGCCAATCTCTATCAATGAATACCATGGTATAAACCATAGTTGGAGACTGATAAGACTTTTATGAGGCGGAAATTTTGATGGTAATTTATAACACTATGTATTTATATTTGAAGTGAAACTGCTGACGTTTCTGTTACACAAACTGTCCGGAGAGTGGTTGTAGCCAAATATTTCACAGTCAGCCCAATATATTTTCCTCAGTTTCTCCATGTCCTCCATTGGTACAGTACTGTACACCTCAGCAAGAGCTTCTTTACGCTGTAGCCTCAGTTCGGTCTTGTTTGTGCTCCTATCCATAGCTTCCTGTACAGTCGATATGAAACTATCAGATGTTGCTGCCTGAATATCGACATCCGACAAAGACATAGGTATGTGTTTTGACACGAGTCCACGTATTTGATAACCATGCCAAACGCGTGTGAGATAGGCCTTTTTCGACATATGAAGGCCCTTGTGTCTATCCATTGTCTCAAATGCTTGAATGACACGAGTAAAAGTAGACTCATTCTTTACTGCCGTGAGAATGTCTTTGGGCTGTTTTTCTATCATATTTCGTTTCTGCAGTTCTTCGATCAGAACACTAAAATCATCATTGATCGTTTCGAGTCTGACAATAACATCATAATGTAACGAACAGGAGTGACACTGTTGATACATGGGTGCATAGTGAGAATTCAGAGGATGGTGTTTCTTTGTCATTACTATTATGAATCTAATCATTTCTGCAAACGTGACGTCATGGCCGTGTTCCAAGCTCTCTTTTGAAGGATTTTGTCTGACTTCTTTGACAATTGGTTTGGCCTATACCATCCCAACACTTGTTTGGACGGTAAACTTTACTCTCGTAAGCAGCCAACAACCGACCGTACGGTTCCCTTGTGTTCATAAAAAAGAACGTTTTCGTGTTATTGCACCTGCCGATAAAACTTCTCAATCGGTGTTCGAGAAAAACATCGTCTTTACCCTTACAGTTCATCATTTGTGGAAGCAAAGATCTCGTAAACTGTGTTGCAACTTTAGGGATATTACAATAAAATAGGTGTGCTTTTTTATTATAAAATCCTCTGATTTGGCTGGTTTGTTTCAACAACGAATTCGACTGACAAGCTTTATCCATCAGGTCCATTTCTGTTTCCATTCTTTCCCGGGCCACCTGCACATTCGTCTCCTTTTAGGATAAATACCAAATAAATCTAGTGCTAGAAACAGGCATTTAAACAGGGCGGATATAATCGTATAAGGTGAATTGTAAAAACACACTTTTATAAAGTAATCAATTTGATTATCGCAGAATGCCTCGATAAGTACCATCAATCAAATGTATTTAGAAAATCGATAGAAAGATAATAAGTAGTAGACTGCATGAATTTAGGTCAGATGTGACATGTAAGTAGAGCTGGAACTACTACTCTTTCATCTTCATTTTAAAATCATTTCCATATTGCTGCTGTCTCCTCAGCAAAATCCAGGACTCAACTCGTGGGTTATCGTTGACCACAATGTCTTAACTATGGTCCTAATGATAAAAAAATAATTACTAGCCTTTTACAATAGAAGAGAAATATCTTCACATACAAACTCATACGTACCATTTCTTTTTTTCCAAGAACAGGTCTGTTGAATTCTTCCTTTACACTTGATGAGGTATTAACGGTGGAATATAACCTAATAAACAGAATTAAATTGGGTGGCACAGTATAGCAACATAATTGTTTGTTAAATGCGTTTTATGGACCTTATCGGGTACTTATTCATGGTCAACTTAAATATCTGCAGACTTCAATACACTGTATACGAATAAGATCGTAGAAGTCACCTTAAATTTGTGAACAAACAGAGGCCCCAAAGAGTCAATACTCCGTAATTCATTTTAGTAGAACACCTTCTTATTTTGCCAAATACAAAATAGATCGATCTCAATGACAAAATCGAGTATTTGCGCAAATTCAGGGTGACTTTTAGGTCTGATAGAATCTAGTCTTAATAGACTCTATCCTATACTTAGAGTTTTGGTTTAATTCATTTGCATTTGGTTCGTTATAATACTAGGTAAGTATTTTTTGGTGAAAGTATGACTTTAATATTCCAAAAAGGGAAGAATATTACGTGTTTACTCAATTGGCATGTGCAGTATGACGGTAAGCGATATGACTTAGATTTGAAGTTGACATTCTGTGCATTGTTTAAAAATAGCGTTCTCCAAGGAGACAGTAATGCCAATAAAAAGTTATATAATCTTAACATGTATGCATCAAGTATTAATATGAGACTTTTCTAATGGGTACATGATAATAATTAAGTATCTCTTATTTTGTTGCTGCAGACATTTTCATACATTGGCAATCAAAAAATCAAAGGTCAAACTTTGTTGAAGAGAATTGTTTTGAAGCAAAAAGGATCATAGAAAATGAAACCAACATACATGTTAAACGTTAAATATTGTTGTATAACTGAATGAAACTATCTTATTATTGTGAAAAGAAACCACTTACATAATTATGTAAGACCACTGAAAAATCGTATTCTTAAAAGAATACTATATTCACTTTAAGATAGAGTAAATATAGGATAAGACATGAATTGTTATTTCATATCAAATTTTACTAAACTAGTCCATGGAAATGTTATTAAGCGATCATTTGTTATCATAAAACCTTTACTGACAGTTAATCGCGATTATAACAAATAAAACAAGAACATGAATAAACGAACTGTGGAACGAATTTCTTTTGTAATAGTTTCAAATTATAACTGAAAATTACCCGGTTTCACGTGTGTAATTTTCATGCATTTTAAAAATCATATGCATAATGCATCTTTTGGATCAAAGTTAGTTGCATCAAACACATATAGTCAAGCTGTTCGAGTATAACACACTATGCATATACATATGTATATGACAAAATTTCATATGAAGACAACATCAGGACTGATACGAGAGTTATCAATCATTTTAGACTCACTCTCAATATTCCAAAATTATTATGGCTGTCAATTTTTTGTTATATTATGAATGAATGTACGACCACTCAATCATATAAAATGTTTTGACTTAATTTATTCAGACATATAATAAGAGACATTTAAATATTTACCGGATTTGTTAAACATCACAATGAAATTTTGACATTCTTGAGCTGGGGCCGTAACTACATGTGTATTGTAAATTATATAGGATTTGACATGAATTGTTATTTCATATCAAATTAAGCGAGCCCCTGGCGTTCTCATGAACGAGTTTAGTAAAATTTGATATGAAATTGACAATTCATGCCAGATTCTTTTTATCATATGGCTATAATGGCAGTATATCGCGATTTATAACAACAAACAAATCATGAATGAACGAACTTGTGAACGAATCACTTATTGTAACCTAACACCAAGTAAATAGTTTGAAATAATAATTCTGATTTCTCATACATTTTCAACATCATATGAATAATGCATCTTTTTTATCAAATTATTTGCTTAAAACATTTAACCCAGTGCTTGTTTTCAACACACCTATTAATTTTTAATATATTAATATATATATATATATATATATATATAATGTAGACATGTGGCAAAAACCCAACCCAGCCCAATTATCCTGCCCCCGGGAAACAGTTGCTTTCCCCTTTATTGTGGCCCCAAACAGGGAACTATAACGCCCCTTTTTTAGTTTAGTATGCCCCCGGCCGGGGGATCGAACCCCCGACCCCGCTCTCGGCCGGAAAAACAGTGTTTGAGCATTAGTTTTATGATAAAATGGGATTTCAACGTTTAAGCGAAATTTTTTAAAGGGTTTTTCCTTTAAAAAATTTTCTTTTTTTTAGTAAAGGAATACTACCTTTGGCTTCTTCTCCGAAATGCCTTTAAAACATAAGCGATTTAAAGAAAAAAGAAAAAAAATTTAAACCATTTATTGTAGCTAGGGGAACCCCATGGGGGGGAAATAAATTGCAGGTCCAACAATATTCGGCTGGTAACTATATTGTAAAGTTTTTAATGGAAATTTTAAAAAACGGGCGGGCAAAAATGGAAAATTTTGTTGGGGATCCGGGTTTTGGTTGTTAAAAGGGTGGTTTTATGCGTTTTTTGTAAAAAATGTTTTCCAAACAAATGCAATAGAACAGAGCACGAATTAAAAAAAAGAAACCCCCTTGTTGTCTCATGTCCTTTGTTTACTTTTAACAATAAAACCCCCTCCACTTGGTTTTTGTTTTAAAAGTTCCACCGTTAAAATTTTACAAATTCGTTTGATTTCTTTTTTTTTTTTTTTTTCCCGTTATTAAAAAAATTTTTGCTCTGTCCACACGGGTTTCTGCATTTTTCGCCCAAATTTCCCCTTTCCCAAAAAATTTGTTCTTTAAAAAGGGGCCCCAATTTTTTAAATTTTACGATTTTTCCGCGTTTGGGGAGTAAATAAAGGGGGGAAAAAAGATTTGACCTTTAATGTCTTTTGTTTGGGGTTTTGATTAATGTTTTTTTTTAATTTTAACCGCCAATGCATTTTTCGGTAAATTTTTAAAATCAAAAGTTTCCCTTTGGTTTCCCTTTGTTTTTGCCTACTTTCAATGCTAACTTTTTATCGCGGTTTTAACCTTTAATCCCTTTTATTTTTCGGGATTGTTTTTTAAAGTGATATAAAAAAAAAATTCATAAGTACCCGACTAAATTTTGTGTTTAATCTGGGTCAAAAAAAAGTTTTTTTCGGTTTTGGAGTTGTCCGCAAATTGGTTTCCCCCTTTGGTTTTTTTATGCATCAAATCTTTAAGCGACGACAGTTTGCCAATTTTAATTCCTTTTTGAAGGGGCTTTTTTTTTGGAAAATAGTTTGTCCTGGAATTTGATTGGGGAAAAAAAATTTTTTTTAAATTATATTCAAAAAAGAAATTACCCAATTTCGCTCCCCTTTCCTCGTTTTTCAAGAATTTTTGGGCAAACGGGGGGCCCTTTAAAAGGGGTTGTTCAAAATTTTTTTTACTTTAGAAGTTTAACATAAAAACCTATTTTAAAAACCCAAAAAATAATTTTTCGAATCCCCGGGGAATATCATTTGACAAACTTGCCCCCAATTTTTTTTAAGTTGGGCCCCAAAAATGTGGCCTTAGGGTTACGAATGGTTTTATATTACTTGACTGGGGTTTTTTTTTTAAAATAAACCTCGGATTTGTAAGTAAGGGGGGATCACAAGGGGCTAAAATTATTTTTGGTTTCCCCCCCCAAGATATGCTTTATTAATTTAAAAAAAAAAAGAGACGCCGTGGTTTAGTTGTAACATTGGGGATTTTGGGGGCCAAAGGTTTTGAGGGTTAAACCCGGGGCAATTTTTTTTTTACTTACGGGCAGAGAAGGCCCCCAAACCCCGGGGGGGGGGTTTTGGGTTTTTTGTAAAAAACTATTTCCCCTGGGGTTAAATTTTTTTAAAAAAAATTAAACAAAAATGGGGAAAAAAAGCAATGTTGTCGAGAATAAAATTTTGAAAAGGGTTTTTTTCCTAAGATTTTGTTATCTTAAGAATTAAAATTGTTTAATTTTCCCCCGGTTGGGTTTTATTGAAAATGGGGGAATTACCTTGCCCCAAAAAGGGGGTTTGGAGTTTTTTTAAATGGGTTTTTTGGTATCCTTATTTGGGATTTTTAAAATTCGTCTAACCCCAACAGGTTTTTTGCTTTTTTTTGGGGCTTTCAAAATTTTTGGGGATATATGTGTTTAAACAATTGTTTAAAAATTCGGCGGAAATTTTTTTAAATGGGTTTTTTTAAAAACAGCATTATATTTTGTTTGTTTTCATAAAATGATTTTTTTTAATTGTTTTTGGCAAAGGGACCGTGAATTTTCTTGATACTCGTAGTTGTTTTACAGATTTCAGTCTTTTATTGTTTTTAAATTTACCCCTAAGGTATCAAAGGGGGTTCCCCCCAAAAAAAAAAAAAAAAAAAAAAAAAAAAAAAAAAAAAAAAAAAAAAAAAAAAAAAAAAAAAAAAAAAAAAATTTAAAAACCCATGAAATTTTGGGAAAGGGGTTTTTTTTTTCAAGTTCGCCTCGATAACTTCATTGGAAAAACAAAAAAATAGTTTTCTCCACAAAAAATTTGCGGTCCTTCTGTCTGTCTCACTGTCCTTCAGTGTACGACAGAAAAAAATTTTTGTACGTTGGAAAGACTTTTTCCTGGAGCCGCAGAATTGAGGTTATCTTCATTGTTCCCCCAGCGTTTGTTTTTTTTTTTTACAAGCGTGGAAAAATTTTGGGGCTAAATAAGATTTCACCTCGGGTTGAGTACAAAAAAAAGATTTAAAGCCAATTGGGGGAATTTTCCGGGGGTTTTTTTAAACTACCCCTTTAAAATTTTTTCAAGGGTGACAGATGAAAAATTAAAATTTTAAAATTTCATTTCGAGATGAGTCAAAAAGGTTAAAAATTTTGTTTGGTAAAGTCTAAAAGGGTTTTTTTTAAAGCTGAAAGCCTTAAAAACCCTTTCCCCTCTTAAATTAAAAAACCCCCAGTGCCTTTAGCGTTTTCCCTTTTTCAGCCCCTGGTTGTGTTTCCCCCGAAAAAATAGCTAAAAAAAAGGGAATTTTTTTAATAAAAATTTGTGAAAAGGAAAAAAAAGGGGGGGGTTTTTTTTGGGGGGGGGTTTTAATTTGCCGTTGTTGTTGTTGTTTTGGAGGTGTTCAATAAAATTGTGTTTGTAATATATTTGTTTTAAAATTGTGGGTTTTTAAAAAAACCCAAAAAATTGCAGAAAAACGCCTTACTTTTTTTTAGCTTTGGGGTACGGCCCATGTCCCCCCTGTAACTGCGGGGGGGATGCAGTCCCCTATACCTAAGGGTTAAAATTTGTAATTTTTTGATTTTTTAATTTTATATTTGAATTACATTTTTTTTAAAATTTGTTGTATTAAAATTTTTTTGGGGTTGGTTTTTTTTCAATATGTCTGAATGTATGTTATTTTTGGAATTTGTTGTGGGTTAAATTTGGTTTTTGGAAAAATTTTTTGTAGTTTGGGGCTAGCTTGGCCAGTTTGTTTTTGCTATGTGATTTTTTTTTAGATATATCCCGGGGTTTTTTTTTTTATTTTTTACCGTGGTATTTTTGTTGTGGCGATTTTTTTATTTTAAAATTTCAAAAATATTTTGTATTTTTTTCTCTTTCTCTCTCGGGGTTAGCGTTTACTAAAATTTTTGAAACACGTTATGCTACTGTATAATGTAAACTTTCGACCGAAAGTTTGTTCTTTTATGTTTTAAAACGTGTATTTAAAAACAAAGTTTTTCCCTTAACAAGGGGCAAAAAAAAAACGGAAAAATTAGGAAAAATTTTAAAAGCAAATCGGTTTGAGGTTAACAATCCATCCCCCCCCCTTTTTTTTTAAAACCCCCCCCAATATTTTTTAGATAAAGCTCTTTTTTAAAAAGGGATACACTGCAGAATTCACAGCACCTTTTTGGGGAAAAACCCCTTTTTTTAAATGACCCAAAACATCTACATTACTATTTTTGATTTGACGAAGACTAAACGTTTTTCTTTTGACTAAAAAAATTGTTTAAATGACTTAGAATGAGACACCGCCAAAAATCTACCCTTTTTTACCAAAGCCCTTTTTTGGGGGGGCACTAAATTTTCCTAATACTCTACTTTAAAAAAAATTTTTTTTGTGCAGGGGAAAAACTCTCGACCAAAACGGGGTGCAAAAATTTGTTAGTACACGGTTTTTTTTAAAATTGCGATGGTTTTTTTTGCCAGAAAAAAAAAATTCAAGTCAAAAACAATTATTTGTTGCAAAATATGAATTCGTTTTTAGTAAAATAAATTAATTTTCAATTTTTAAAATACCTTTTGGGTTTGTTACAGCTTTTCCCCAAAAATTGGTACTTTTTAAGTGATTTTTTAATAATGGGCATGTTGTCGAGGAACTGACTAATTTTAATAACCCTCGTAGCGATTTTAAAAATACCCCCAAAATTTAAAGCTTGGGGTTTTCCAATAAAAAAAATTTTCTTATGCTCAGTCATCTTTTTTTTAAAATTTTTTTTTACTTGAGATAAAAAAGGGGGCCCAACTTTTATCAAATTTTTTCCCCTTTTTAAAACCTTTTTTGGAGGGGGATTAACTTTTTGGGCGGAAATTTTGATGGAATTTTTAAAAAATAGTTTTTAAATTTGAAATGAAACTGGGGGCGTTTTGTTCAAATTGCGGGAGTGGTTGAGCCAAATTTTCACGTTGCCCAATTTTTTTTTCCTCGTTCCCCTTCCTCCTTTTTGGACATACTGTCAAAACCCGCAAGGGCTTCTTTCGATGTTGTCTCAGTCAGTCTTGTTTTGCTCCTATCCCAAATTTCCCGTAAAATCGATAGTTATATCGATTTTTTCTGCCTTTTATCGACATCCAAAAAGCTAGGTTTGTGTTTTGACAGGGTTTTACGTTTTTGTAATTGCCAAACGGTGTGAGATAGGCCTTTTTTTGAATTGAAGGCCCCCTTTGTCTATCCATTTTCTCAAATGCTTGGGGAAGAAAGGGTAAAGTGACATTTTTTATGGTGAGAATGTTTTGGCCGTTTTTCTTTCATATTTCGTTTCGCGTTTTCGATCGAAAAATTTTTAAAAACATTGACGTTTTGGTCTGAAATACACATAATGTAACGAACAGGAGTACCTGTTGATACATGGGTTTTAGTGAGAATTTTGGGATGGTTTTTTTTTTTGTATTTATTATAATTAAACATTTCTGCCCCCAAGTGACTTTTTTGGCCTGTTTAAAAATTTTCTTGAAGGATTTTGGCTTCCACAATTGGTTTGGTACATCCCCCCCCCAAATCTTGTTTGGCGGTAAATTTCTCTGTAAGCAGAACAAACACTGTTTGGTTTCCCTTGGGGGTTATAAAAAAAATGTTTTGGGTTATGAGCACCATTCAAAAAAATCTCAATCGGTGTTCGAGGGGAAAAAAAACGTCTTTCCTTAATTTTCATTTTTTTGGGCAAAGATCCGTAATTTTGTTGCAACTTTGGGGATATTCAATAAAAAATGGGGTGTTTTTTTTTTAAAACCCAATTTTGGGTTTTGTTTAAACCCACGAATTAAAAGAAAAAATTTATCCATCGGGGGCCATTTTTTCCATTTTTCCCCGGGCCCCCTGAAATTGTTTTCCTTTTAGGAAAAATACCAAATAAATTTAGTGCTAGAAAAGGCCATTTAAACAGGCGGATAAAACGGAAAAGGCTAAATGGAAAAAAAAATACCTTCTATAAATAATCAATTTGATTATCGCGAATCCGAAAGTCCCATCAATAAAATTTTATTTAGAAACGATAGAATGAAAAAAGTAGTAGTGCACATTTAGGTCGGTTTTTAAATGTTAATATTTTCTGGGTACTCTTTATTCCTTTTTTAAAATTACCTGTAACCCCCTTTTTTTAGGGTTTTTAAAAATTTTAGTTTGTCTTGTGGTTTTTGCGGGGAAAAATTAAAAACTTTTGGGTTCGTATCCCCCCCCGGGAAATTTTCTGGGAGGGTTTCTTTGAAAAACCGGATTATTCAGCGGGTTTTCCCCCCGGGACTTTTTTCCGTGTTTGGGCCCCCATACCCCGGCCCCGTAAAAAAAAAAAAGAGGCTATCAAAAAATGACCAGGTTTTTGCGCCGGACCCTTTTTAAAAATACCTTGTGTGGGTGTGTCTCCCAGCAAAATCCAGGATAATCGGGATTTTGGGGTTTCCCCAATGTTTTTAAAATGGTCTAAAAATGAAAAAAAATTATTAGCCATTCGAAGAAAAAGAGAACTTACATACAAAATTTCGTCCCCTTTTTTTTTTTCAAGAAAGGGTTCTGTTGAATTTTTTTTTTCCTTGACTGGGGTTTTAAAAGGGGGAAATTTTAAAACCCAAATAACAGAAAAACGGGGGCCCCCGTTTTGCAAATAATTGTTTTTTAAATGCTTTTTTGTTCAATGACAAAATCGAGTATTTCGACAAATTTGGGTGCTTTTAGGTCTGTTTGAATCTAGTCTTAAAGCTCTTTCTTTAATTAGAGCTTTTTAGGATTGGAATTTTTTTTTTCATTTTGTTCCTTTTTTTTTTAGGTAATATTTTTTTTTGGGAAAGTGTGACTTTAATTTCCCAAAAGGGAAGAATATTACCTTTATTCAAGGTTTCAGTTTTTCGGTTTTAAAGAAATTTTTTAGGTTTGAAGTTGACATTCTGTGCTTTTTTAAAAAAAAAGGGTTTTCCAAAAGGGCAGTAATGAAAATTAAAATTTTATAATTTAAATGTATGCATCAAGTATTTGTATGAGATTTTTAAAGGGTCGATAAAAATTTTAGTACCTTTATTTTTTTTTGGGAGGGAATTTTTTTTTCAATTTTGGAAAACCCAACAAATCCCCAAATTTTTTTGAAGAGGAATTGTTTTGAAAAACAAAAAAAGGAAAAATAGAAAAGAAACCAAATACTTTTTAAAGTTTTTTAAAAAATTTTTTTAAATGAATGGGGAAATAACATTTTTTTTTGAAAAAAAATATTTTTATAATTTTTTAAGGGGCCCCCTGAAAAAAATTATTTTTTAAAAAATATTATTCACTTTAAAGGGAAAAACCTTTTTTTGGCAAATAAAACGGATTTTAAAAAAAAATAACCCCCAAAAACAAAGGTTTTTTTAAAAGACAATTTAATAAGTGTCCGAGTTAACACATATGGGTTTTATTTGCAAAAATTTTTTGAAGACAAAGGACTGATTGGGTTATCAAACTTTTGACTCACTCTCAATATTCCAAAATTTTTGGCTGTCAATTTTTGTTATATTATGAATTTAATGTCGACAACCCAAAAAAATTAAAATGTTTTGCCCCAAAAATTTTTAGAAATAATTAAAATTTTTATTTAAAATTTACCGGTTTGTTAAAATCAAATTTTAAAATTTTTCATTTTAGCTGGAGCCGAAAAAAAATGTGTATCGTAAATTATATAGGAACTGACATGAAATTTTTTTTTCATATCAAAAATTAAAAGGGGCCCCCGGCGTTTTTAAAGAAAAAAGATTGTAAATTTTTTTGAAAACAATTCATGCCCGATTCTTTTTATCATATGACCTTTAATGGCGTATACGCGATTATAACAACAAACAAAACATGAATGAATCGTTTGTTTAAAATACAAACGAAGCGGCTTTCCCTTTGTTATTTCAAAGGTATTAAATATATAAGTTAATACAAAAAATGGAATAATGATGCATAATAATGTATGATTTAATACGTAAGTCATCATTATCTTAAATATATACTTACGATTATGTTCAAAAATAAGCTTTAAATCTTTTTTATTTTTTTTTTATTTTTTTTCATTTTCATCTTCTTAGGAAGATATTGAGAAAGCATAAATATCGATCTTAATTGATTATACACCCGTTTTCTGTCATTCAGAAAAAAAAAGAAAAAAAAAAGGAAAATTTTAAGATAATATACTAAATTTTATTTAATGATTTTTTTTAAGTATTATTCAATTTGACCAATTAAATTAAAAAAAAAAAATTTAAAATCTATTACTTTCAACCTTTAAATTGATTGAGTTTTACATTTGCAAAATTAGATGGAAACAAAGGCAGAGGTGTAAGCAAAATAATGAAAATAATTTCTTATTTCTATGTAATTAACGTAATAAAAGTCTTGAAACTTTCAATTATTCATTTGTTTTGTATATTTGCTTATTTTTACAGATTTAGAAAAAGAAACCGTTAAACATTTAGAAAACATAAAAAATCGATAGGAAGATATACATGTATATGTCATTTTCTTCAGGTTTTCAGAAAGCCGTGATAGCAAATGCAATAAGATATCCGTAAAGGTTTTCTGGCTCTAGTATAATTATACTAATTCATCGTAAATGCGACTCATTTACTCAAAAACGTATCACAATTCACTATTCAACGCAGGCATTCATTCCTTCAAAAGAACAATCGGATCTTGCTCAACCAACCCCATGACTACTTACATTTCTTTCTGCAAATTAATAGATTTCCATGAATTAGCCCTTTTACGAAAAACATGAATATGTCATGTTTGCTAACGTAATCACTTGAAATTTTCTGGACTTTTTGCGCATGTTAAGGTACGGCATTATTACTTAAAGTTAATATACACAATCTTTTGATCTTTTCGATATATTTTGCTTACACGTCAATAATGTCATAAACAAGTTACACAACATAAATTCTTTTAGGTATGCTTAAGACTGGCATCAATACTCATGACGCTGGAGCGCGAATATGTATTGAAATGAATGATTTTATATTTTATCGACGTC
>CM037789.1:26584981-26634981 GCA_021229015.1 Solen grandis | reverse complement strand
TCAGCCTGCGAGTTTCTCGCAGGCTGATCTGGTTTTATGTTGTTCGCATAGGTCTTTTCATGGTTTCCCCTATGAGGGAAAGTGTTAACTAATTCTTGATTGTCACACCTATATAATGTCATACATACAGTCAAAGCATTTGTTTCATGCATCCAGATAAAAAAAGTTTTTCAACCTATATATTCTATCTTTCTTCAAATTTTAGATGACAAATCTAATAATTTACTTTTTTATGAAAGCGTTTAACAATTGAATTATGCCAATGATAGTTCAACAGATAAACTAGCAATTCATTGATCTTATTCTATTTATTTTTGTACCGTTCAAAGCCCTTTCGAATAAATATTCTTTACAGAAGTACACGGGACCGTCTCCCTAATGTGAATACTGTCCAACCACACCTTATCAAGCTAGAGTATCTTGTTTTTAAAGCTACATGCATATTTTCACATACAGTAAAATGGTGATTTTCCAAATTCCATCCGCATTTCAATATATAATCCTATTACCGACACAAGCTCAAATACAAAATATAATCTTTTTCTATCGATTGTCCGGACCTCGAGATATTCTGATGATTCTATATTCCTCTATTCGTTTCACGAACTATCAGATTTTACTTTATCTTAAAATCGAGTAGAACAAATATTAAACACAATAACAATATCATTTAATATTTGCACAAAGAATACCATATCTCAGCACAAACTCTTGTATTTGAATTTTATTCAAATGTTCAACATAAGTGCATGAAATACATTAAAATATACACAATACGTAATTATAAACGAGTTGATGTTTCCGGCTCCATCATGCGCGCACCTGCTCCCAACGAGTATGCGCACTGACGCACTTCCGGTAAGTTCCTCCTTACAACCTTTATCTACTCCTATAATCATTAAATTTAACTCGTATGGAGTTGACTGCTCCGGTAGTTTTTCACCAGCTATACTTAATCTTGCAGTTTTATGGTCAAACTTCACGATTTCGGTTATGTTTACTTCAGTTTCCATAGCAATGGAATACGTAACATTACTGCAATAACCATCCCGGTCTGTCGCCTCGGTGTAAAGAATTGTGTCGTCTGGAACATATTTATCATAAAATTTACACATTTTCCCAAAGAAAAAAATATATAAAAATATTATTTATTTAAAGGGGCATCTCGTTAAAGGTGGGATATAAATAGCGATGATCGGCAGAACAGTGTTTCTGTAAATGACTTTGAAGTTGATCAATTTGAAACTATATAATCAATATACAGGTAGCCCTGCTTAATCGTCCGATGAAAGGCTTGTATTTCGCCTAAAGTTTGAACAATATATTGCATTAAATGAACCGCAGGGTCTTGATATTTGAAAGTGCCTACGTGACCAAGGTGAATTATGGGCGGAGCTAGTTGCGGCGGCGACTGATTTACGTCATGTTTTGTTAGCTCAAAATATAATGTACCAAGCGACACTGACTCTTATCCCTTCTTAAATCATCATGTGAAACTGTCAATCAAACGGGATGCGATGTCAATGAAAAAGCTGTATGGCGTACGTGACAAACCGTAAATATATTATCGTTTATATTTTGAATTTTATGTATTTATCGCAGCGCTCCGTTTCGCGTCATTAACGATAAATTCCATAAAATTTATAATATAAACGATAACTAATACATAACCATACACTGGTCTCACGTGTACAATGGTATTTGAGATGTAAGTGCGGCGATATGTCTTGCATTTCCATATTTTACTGCCATTAAATATGAAATTAATCAATTTATTATCTATTTAATCAATTTATTATCTATTTTTGTTTTTCATTTCATTTATTTTTTATGTAATTAGGTAAGATTAGTAGATTACTTCTACTTTTAGTTATTTGCAAATCTATTTCTGACCCTTTGTTTGGTTGCCATGCACGGAAGCACAATACTGCTTCCGGTCGAACTCGGGTGGAAATTCATTAACGTCATCAACCAAAACCGTCAACATTTGATGAGCAGTCAACCTAAAATGGATTAAAGAAAAAATATAAATTAAGGTATTTGTTTCAGATGAGATTTCAAAAAGGTTAAAAAACATGTTTTATTATCATCATCTTTCCAGTGAAATGTGATTTGTCACTACAAACACTTTATCTTACAAAATCCCATTATATACTTAGTGTACTCGTATAATCATTTTTTGTACGATAGATTTATACATATATTTAGATATTTCTGGTAAATTGTTCCAAACAAGCATACTAGAAATCAAAAACATTAAAATATACATTCTTAGATTTGACATTTCCATGTATATATACCTCTCGTCTGCCTGGCTGACAGCCTGAATATTTAGCATATAGACGCTGACTTCCTCGAAGTCGATACTGGCGCCATCTGAAATTATGACGTCGCCTGACGCCATGACGTTGAATCCTGGATGTGAATAGCTAATTAAGGAAAACGTGGAAGGTGCTTGTCCAGTTGAAACCCGGTGTACGATGGTTCCAGAGACGAGATTCTCTTGTACATGGATATTCGGCAGAGACATTATATCTGTAAAATGAGATTAATCAAAGACATATTAAACAGAGACAGGAAACTCCTGTAAAAGCAAGTGAAAAATATTGCTCACAGCAGATCATTGAATTTGCAAAATTTAACAAAATATATTATAACACTATCATTTCTCTGTTGAAAATATTATTTTCAGTTTTATTTATTTTGAAAATTCTTTTAAATTATGATTTAATTGCAGCCAGTGTAGCAGAAAAACAACACATTTTACATAGTCAACGTCATTCCCATTCAGTCAGTTTTTACTTCACATGAAATATGTTTATGTCTTGACTTATAATTATGCATATGGTCTCAGTTTCATAGTACTGATATGTTCTATAATCCGATATAATTTATTTTCATAGAATAGTAGATATTTGAAAACGTGACTTTGCGAGAATTGGACAATTTGTTACGTTTTTTTTTTTGAAATTTAGACTAGTTGCACATCTTTGTTTAATATGTCACTCATGTAAAGAAGTTTCTTCATAAAACTGAAATGCTTGTATATACATCGCACATATAACAGTTAATGTAATAAAAGTTAAAGCGCCTGAGCGTTAACGTAACGTCGTGATTCTAAACCCCGGTTTCGACATACCAAGTTTGTAAAATTGAGACTGGTTTATCTCCCTTGCTTGGCACACAGCATGTAATGTTCGTCAAGGACAACTTTTTCCATATCAGGATAATACGAATAGGGCTTTCTAGAGAAATAAGATAATTTGAACAGAAATTTGAGCAGCACAGAATGTACCTAATTCACATGATGGCTCTGTTCCATTCCATTGTGAAGTCTCATTACAAACAAGAGTTATATCCCCTTTCAGCAGCAACCCGTTATCACACCTGAAGTTGACTACAGCGCCTACTGAATAGTCTCCCTTGTCTCTAATAACAAGAACGTGCGGGTGGATCTGCAGACGCGGACATCCGAAGTAGCATGTTGGCACACTGGAACTCCATTTTCCGTTTACAAGGCACGTGCTGCTCTCACTTCCGTTCAAAATGTATCCTTGGTTACAAGTAAACGTCGCCACAGTGCCATGGTACGTTGTGTCGGTATTAGTGGTAAACTTGCCGTTGTCAGGGGAAACTATCAAAGGACATTCTGTGACGGAAATATAAAACAAAGAACAAAGGTCAGTCTAAGTGATCCCAATGTTTATATTTCTGCTTAACTCGCCAGGATTCCTTACTTATTTTAGATACTAAAAAAATAACATCTTACAAATACAAGAAGTGTGTTTCAAACCACTCCGGGTATTGTGTCTCTTTAAATAAGTATTATGTAACCTTATTATAAATTAAAGAATGTAACTGCTTGCATTAAGCTTTTACACTATTTGGCATTTAAGATGTCTTAAATGCGTGGGATCAATGACCTAAATTGATGATGTGACCAATGAAATCAGCTTATTGGATATGATAACGATAAAATAAATACATATCAAATGCATTTCGAACAATTTCCTCATGATTTTTGTTTGTTTATTGACGTCCCAGCGACAATATTTCAGTCAGCGATGTCTACTTCAGACAGATATAGTGCTGCCACACTGCAGTATCACGCCGTAGACATGTGTCATGATATCACACCCAGTCACATGATTCTGACACTGGGCAAACCAGTCCTAGAACTACCCTTATATGCTGAGCGCCAAGGAAGGGAGCTAAACCATTATCATTTTTTACGAACTTGGTATGTCGTTGTCAGGATTTCGAACTACCGACCTCCCGGGCGGTCACCGGGACCGGTCTTTATGATTAAACAACATAATATTAAATATTCAAAATCAGTATAACAAGTTCCATACCTGTTAGATTACCGGACATTCTTGCGCATGTTTCACAACATTCATCACTCGGGCACGCTACGGTATTACAATTTTGTATTCTGTCACCATAGAGACAACCAGGAAGTGACGTATACTTCCGCTGATGATTTGCGCACGTCCCGCAGCATTGTTTGTCATATGAATAACAGTTCATTGCTTTATCATTCGAGCCCACCAGTTCTAGACAAGTTTTCTGATACTGAATAACCCCAGGCTGGTCCCCGAAGATGCAATGGGCTGAAAAATGTAAATGACGTCAAAAAACATCACATAGTCTGCTTAGGTTCCCCCATGGGAAAAAAAAGAAAAATGGTAAGAGAAAAAGTGGGAGTAAACTGAATAGATTTGTGTTCATTTGATGCCATAAATGATAACTAAAGAAATGTTTTCTCTCTTGACTCTGTCATTCTTAAAATACAAATTAATCTCTCTTTTTTTTTTAAACTACACATGAAATAAAACAAAACATATTGAAATCAACAAAAAATTAGCACTATCTGCGTTGGCGGATGCATTGAAACAAGCGGAGGCTTCTATTGTCCAGAGAAATGTCTTGATAGACTCTATCCTACAGGACAGACTCATCCTTTGTCGAATGGATCGATCTTTTTTGTACATTGTAAAACAGAAAGGTGTTCTTTTTTAAAAGAATCGCTGATAAATTTCTCAGCTTATGAAAGGTCACAAATTTAAGGCGACTTCTAAATATTTATTGAACTCCTCAGCTTTAAGAAGGCAAAATCAGGGAGAAAATCCAAAATCAGTGAGTAAAGGGTTCAAGTGATGTACCAATGTACTACAGTAAAGTGTTTGCCTTTCTCTCGAAATGGGTAAGTACGCAAACGCGAATTTTCTTTAAAAAAAAAAGGACAAAAATGAAAATAAAGAATTTTCAATGGATAAAAAAAATGGGACAAACGTATAACGTCTCGTATATAGCTTACATGTACCCCTATATGTTTTTTCTGTCTCAACTGTTCCTTGACTTTCACGGCAAATTCCCGAAAAACATATGCTATTTACTCCACATTTCGTCCCGTCCATGGCAATGGTTGCTATGGTAATGGAAGGGTTTCTAGGTGACGTGCATGGAATACTACGACATATGTCACTAGGATTCTCGTGGAACTTCCGCTGTAAGTAATGAGAAAAAAAAAAAGAAGGGAAAAACGATTTTTCAGAAATCTTTGGATCATATTAAAATAATATTTCAATAATAAATTTGAAGACATTTTCAAAATCAGTATCATCATTCCGACTCCACTGTGACGGTGGGAGGCTGTCACTCTCACACAAAAACAAATGTATGCACAAATCTCTTAATAACTCCGTTTTCAGCACCAAAAGTAAATTACATGTCTTACAATTTCTAATATACGAGTACATGTAGTTATTTTTAACAATAAATATCACGAGATGTCAATTTTTAACCTTTGACCTTTACCCTTGCCAACACCGATCTTGCTCCGTGTGCATGCGCACATTGTTCATCCGGGCTGTAAGCGGCCTGCATACTGGTCAGTGATTTTGTCAGGAGCATAAGCGACGTGTTTCCTCCTCGTTCAGAGAGGCAGTTGTTACGGTTGGTGTCCATATAGTCGATGTAGAAGTCGAAATAAAGCGACGAGCATTCCGAGAACCTCCACTGCCGTAGGTGCACTAGAACAAAATGCCAGAGGTAAGAAAGTCGATTCAAGGACCAGAGACTGCTTTATTCAGGCAGCTGAGGATCAGAAACCAATGTGGTCCAGATTACGGATCCGAAGGTTGTTGGTTCGAACCCCGTTTAAGGCAAGAATTCTTCATGACTTTCCCGGGAGAAAAGTACTGGTCCAACCCTGGAACCGTGGAGAGGGATTAGTATAAGTTGTAATAACTTGTTTCTAAATAGACGTAAAATAAATAAGTTTAAACTAGAAGCCAATGTGCCCGAGGTGTTATCCCCTGTCACGAACCAAAGAGAAAAAAGACTGATCGCCTGATGTTTTGCATATTTCTAGTTTTAGCAGTGGAAATCTCATCCCCGCGTTTGGCGTTTATGACTAGGTTAACTCAGTATTACATACAAAACCAAGTGATCTTTTGCATGAACCAGGTCAACCATTGGTGACCTAAATATTATGGCAGTGAAGTTATTGGATAGCTATTTATAAATTCATTTGAATATCACGGGAAATTTCAGTTCAGGTTCATTACACACCATCAGTCACGCCATCAAATGTGGTTTGTTTGAAAATGAAATACAATTTGAAATTAAACGGAAGTCAAGTATATTTTTGAAATTTAAAAAAAGGCTTGCGCTGGATATATACCAGAAATCTGAGACCGCTAACAAGTTGTTCGACAAGGTAATTGTTATAGTCATATACGAATATATATACCGTATACATGTATCACAATTTGAACGCTCTTGGTTATAGTTAGTGTTTATTAAGAGAGAATTTAACAGTTAAGAAGCCAGAACGAGCATAGCGAGTGACGGCTTCTTAACTGTTAAATTCTCTCTTAATAAACACTGACAACTTAGAGATTGCCCCGCCCTATTACTGCGTCACACTGCTATATTAGGAGATGGCGCCAAAAAATTGTTACGTCAGCGTGTTGTAAAGTATTCACACACGTGCACGTGCTTTCTAAATATGGATGCAACACATAAATTTCGAGCGTTTTTTTACCGTCGGCTCATTTCTTTTTAAGATTTCAATAATGAAGCATGGAAATTTAATTTGAGTGATGACTTTTTTTCATTTATTTATTTTATTTGTATTACTTAAGACATCAGTACACAACGACTGATTGACGTTAAGGAAAGAACGAAATATGTGGATAATAATCGTAGATCTATAGAATAGCCTGTCAGCGGAAGATATCAAGGCTAGAAATACCCTGGAAATACCAAATCAAACGAGTTCATACATGATCTATAAATTGTTTATGAACGTTATATCAATTTCAATTCTTGTATTTACCGAAGTCGTAAACATAGGTTCTGGTTAATGGTTATAGCTCCTTTGCTTGGCGCTCAGCATAATAAGGGTAGTTCCAGGACTGGTTGGCCCGGTGTCAGGATAATGTGATTGGGTGTGGTATCATGCCAACTGTCTATGGCGTGATACTGTGCAGTGTGACAGCACTACGTCCGTCTCAAGTAGACATCGTCTCCAAATGACTTAAATACTGTCGGTGGGACGTTAAACATTTAATTTAGCATAGGAGTCCGTTTGGATTGAGCTGGTAATCATCATTTTGCGAAAATATTTCCAAAGCTCTTCATTCTTATCAGGCGCGTGCCTATGCTTACCCAAATACGCAGTTGCGTATACTTCGTCCAGAAAATCGAAAATCTAAAAGTGCCAAAACTGCAATAAAAATCGATGCCGAGGAGAAAATAGTAAAATTATTGAGCATATTTGAACCAGAATTTACCCCCCAGATCGCACCTACGGCATTCTAGCCCTAAATTGTATATAAACATGATTATTTAAGCGACTTTACTCAATGTTTACAAATGACGTCAACATGCGCCAGTGTGGGATTAAATGATAATCACACCTCGTGTGTAGAGATCGGTGTAGTAAACATTGCCATATATGGCTATCACGTGAATAGGGCGGAGCAAAATTTTAAATAATGACATGCGCAGTTCGCCGTAAACTCTGAACAGTTAAATCTCAGTTAAGAAGACAAGTCTCACAAAATCCCGAACTCTTAACAAATTAAATCGACCAGGAATTTGAAATTTCGGGCTCACTGATTGGATAGAAATCGCGGGCAAACTCTAAAAAATTATAAAATGATTATGTGTGCGTGTGGTTAACGCAAAGCAAATACAAAGTAGGTCAAAACGACGTTATACGTGCATTTGAACATCTATTTTCTCTTGGTACTCCGATTCATTATCTCATCGAAGATTTGGCCAGCGCAACTATATATCAGTGCCGACGATTTTAACTTAAATAATATTGTAAAATTGTAACCTGGGGCGAAATCAGGGTCTCGAGAGGTCTTCGGACTCATGACGTATGAGTCTTCTGCGTAGCATGTTTTGATGACGTCACCATATTTGACCGTTGCCGGCATCCCGTCATGTCTGGCGCCTAAACTAAATAAAGGCAGATCAAGTCAGGTTATAAAATCAATATAAGATAGACATTTTAAAGGTACAGGTAATAACTTTTTTTTTTGAGTCGGCGGGATTTTACCAAATTTTAAACATCTAAAGTGTTGTAGGCCTACAACTTTATCATTAAAAACACACTTCTTAATGATGAAGAATTTTGTTTCTTTATTCATATTTTGATGGAGACCTATATAAGAGGCTATTCTGATTTTGTCATCATCAATTCATCAGCATCATTGTTTTTTATATGTATGTTCCAAGTTATTCGAATGATTTGTTATTTTGACATTTTATTTAATGCACTAATGTATAAATTTACCCATGTATGTATGTATGTATGTATGTATGTATGTATGTCATATAGACTCGTTTTGACGCATTGGCAAACAGAGCAGACCCAGATCAGACTACTCTCTAATCAGGGTTTCCGCTCTTTGCTCATACAATTCTAGCTCAAATTTACACCAAAGAAAATTCCATTGTTTCATATACAACTTAAAGTTCTACAACTCATAATTCATCAAATCATTAATGTGTAAATGAATATTCATGAGGTAAAGGGTTAAGCTGGTGAAAGGACTGTAATCCATTATATATTTTTTTAACAAATATATATAAACTAATATTATTATTCGCTTAAAAATCTGCGAAAGTCTTGAAAATTCTAGAAAAAAAATTATGTTAGTGTCATTGAATACTGGTTAGTATCATTTCCAAAGCGATTTACGCTACATTCACTATGAATTTGATAATAATTAAGGCTGTGGTTTTGCAGTTGTCACGAACAGAGACAACTAAGTAGAACCACTGACCTACCGCAGTCCGATATAATCATAGCACACATAGCGGTGAGTAGCAAAAGAAATAGTTAAGTCAGCGCCTATAAGCATTCGGCCCCTTTCAACACTATCAAGGGCTAGACGTGTCATGGAGATTTGAGGTTGCCGTGATTTACATACCTATGTGCTAGCTCATGGGCCGCTATGTAGCTGACGTAGGCAATATTGCCGTGGTCTTCGATGATAGAGAAGCTTCGATCAGAACACATGCTCTGCTTGTACCCGAGACCAAGTGTCTTCATATTGTCTGTAATCATCACCATCCTCATCATTATCGTCATCGTCGCAACCATTGTCATAGTCGTTTAAACTTTCATCTCTCTCTCTCTCTCTCTCTCGCGCGCGCTCTCGTAGACAAGTTTTTTTTTGCACATTCAATATAATGAAGGCCCAGTCACATATAAGGCATATAAGATGGGAGATGCTCCCTTTAGATCAAGGCCCTGTTTGCGCTATGGATGCACTTCAGTGCTGCCGGGTTCATCACTATGGTCTGTTTTAGGATCCTCTTCCTCTAATTCGTTGAAAAAAAACTTTAATTTGTGTAAAATGATTTTTCTAATTTGATGTTCTTGTACTGCCATCATTTAGTGCGATTCATCAATTTATATTAATATTTATATTATCTGATTTCATTTTTTAAACATTACGAAAACATACCTTTGTAAACTAGATTGTAAGCCGTGAATCCCATTGCATGGTCAGAATTCGGGAGATGTTTCCGGTTTGAAACTGTCCAGTCAGAAAGCAGGGACAATGCAGCCGCTGATACGATTGGTTTGCCATCAGATAATTTCTTAACCTCCTCTGTCCATGATGAAGAGTTCGCATCCTGAAAATATCAATCAAACTCCCACACAGTGGCAAAGCCTTCTTACAGTTAAGATGATTAACTGTCGAAATAAATCATTTCTTTCAAATTAAGATGTTGCCTGACAAATATATGAAGCCGTATGTCATTATATATGCTATTTTAATGTATTTAATGTATTATTGTTGTGTAGTTGTTTTTCTGCTTATCAGGTGGTATTTAATCAGTCCTCCGTTTGTTCAAAGACCTATTCGGCAAAGATGCAAAGTAATGCCATTTTATCCTCCTCGTGATCATCCAAATGAACGAAGGCAACTTTTCAGTTTTTCATTGTTTAATAATGTAGATCTATATATATTTTTGCCGGGGAAAAGGTGAAGAAAAAACAAACTTACTTGCGAAATAAAGATGCCGATGGGTATGACGTCAATAGTGTGTCTGGTTCCAGGAATATTCTTAAACCTGACATCGACACCATGCACTATCAGAGCATAGTGGTGAACCAGTCTCTGTATCGTTTCTAATACTACTTCCGCTTCCGGTTTTTCTTTGTTAACTGAATACCATCTGATTTAAAGAAATTAAAACTTAAATCATTATTTGAATTTATTTTCTTTTCCGAAATGTTATTTACTTGATGATTTGAACAGCATCCTTGAGTGTTTTTGAATTTTAGGTCTAGCTTTATTTATTCATTCTTTCAGTCAGTTAGTCAAGCATATTTGAAATATATTTGTATTAAATGAAATGTATAGACATTTTAATGTTTGTTTGATTGTTGAGTTTAACGTCCCACTCACAGTATTTCAGTCATAGAAGGACTTTATCTCCCTGAAACAGGTATAGTGCTACCACACTGCAGTATCACGCCGTAGACATTTGGCATGACACCACACCCAGTCACATTATCCTGACACCGAGCCATTCAGTCCTGGAACTACCCTTATATGCTGAGCGCTAAAACAGGGGCTATACCTATACCCTTCTTCGAAACATCGTTATTTCAGTGCATATTCTTTTGAAGACATAAATCATAATGCTTTACCTTTTAAAGAGCGAATAATCAACAATGAGCAGCAACTCGATTTCCAGCAGACGACTTTGGCGTCGACGGCGGCTGGCCTTCGTGCTCTGATTTTCAAGCCGGCGGGACACTTTGTGTTTCATAGGGGAAAATTAGAATTGGTTATAAAAGTTATTGAGTAGCTAACTCCATTGGCACTCTTATAATAAGGTCAGTGTTTGTTTTCTTTCTTTATTGTTATTTTTCGGGGATAGCTTTTTGTTGTTGTTTTGTAAGTCACTATGCGTTTCTAAATAACTCATACATTGCTTTTTTGTGTGACTGTCGGTATGTTTTGCTACAGAAAACATTAATGATACATATAATATTTAGCATAGTTGAATATTTTGAGTCTCCTCTGAAATCTTTTGAAGATTAGTTTCGATTCTCGGTGTCGCTATTCTAAACGAAAAGTATTCAGAATAAAAGGAACAAATCGGCTTTGATATTGTTTTTTTTTTTTTGTCCACAATTCAAATTTTGGAACAATTTATGAATACAACATGATTTGACCTTTCTTACTTGAGTCCGGCATACTCGGTCTTTCAGTGTGCTTGAGCAGCCAATGATTCATAGAGATGGCTTCCGGCTTGACGCAGTACAGTTTCCGGTTCGTTTCATAGCAACCGTTCTGAAACAAAATTATTGCATCTTTCATGAATTTGCAAAATAAAATCGCGCAATTCCATGGAGTGATTCTAACGAGGCCATGTCCTTTTTTGGACTTTTTACAAAAGAGACGTGGAAATTATAAATTATCTAAATTATAAGCTTATAAATAAAAATACTCTCAGTTCTTCGAACCTCCCGTTATCCGAGCACTTCATGTTTACTTCTCGGATAACGCAGGATAACTGTATATTATATAAGGTTAAAATGTGATATCATCACAAATTAGATCAAACTTTGTGTTTAATCAAGTTATTACGACCTGTGTAGTTAGAAACGCATCACTGACTGGATACTAGTACACCCTGCCTGATTATTAGTGATTTAGTGGCGGATTCGGTTGGTAATACCCTGATTTAAAATACTTAAGTTTTTTTTTTTGTTTTTTTTTTTGTATATATCAGTTTATGGTCTATGAGAGGCAAGTCACTCAAGCTAAGTAAAAGAAGAGGAGATACTTTTAACTATATATCGGCCATTTAAGGGTATTCCGAATAGGTAATGATAATAAGGAAGTCTGAGTAAATATCACCTTTAAGAATGGATGGTTTTATTTAAAGCGCCTTTATGCGCCATGTACCTTGACAAAAATAGCAACCCCGACAATTACTGGTACAACTTAGTTGTGCGAGTACAAATCAGCGGTATCACGTGACTAGGTATGAAATTATGTTATGTAGATTAGTTCCAGAAACCGTTTTTTAATGTTTGTTGAACCATGTTTTCTTGTTGTATTTCATTTATTATGTTTTTCTTACCACTTTATTTTCCTCTTCATAGAAGCAATGGGGTCGAGGCCACCCCTTTGCTCCGTACAATAGTACATACAACTGCATATATTTATACATTTATAAACATACATGTACATCAATATCATATACCTAATGCAATATTCAAATTTCTAACTTAGAGTCAATTATTAACAAAGTGGTAATTGAATTTCTAAAACAGAAGTAATATAAACATAGGATAAAGAAAAAAACATGTTGCCTTTCCTACATAGCATTATAAAGCAATACAAAATCTATAGTGGTATACTTAAGTAAAGCATCTGTACCTATTAGGTCTGTGTTGAAAATTTATTGTTATTCTTGTTGAATGGCCAATAAGACAGAGTAACTGCTAAGTACATGTAGCTGCCTTATGAAATGTACCACCCATTAAGTGTATTT
This sequence comes from Solen grandis, assembly GCA_021229015.1. Lineage (NCBI taxonomy): Eukaryota > Metazoa > Mollusca > Bivalvia > Adapedonta > Solenidae > Solen > Solen grandis. The sequence continues at coordinate 26,621,931 of CM037789.1, read as the reverse complement.
TCCGGGACCCAGTGGTAGCTTACATATCTGCGGATTCGAAGGTTATAGGTTCGAACCAAATTGGGAGCAAGAATATTTTAACTTTCCATGCGCAAAGTACTGATCCAACTCAGGAACCGTCGAGATGATCGGTTGTAAAAACTTGTTTCCAAATCAACGCGAAAAAAATACATCTCAACTAAAATATAAATAATATTTTTAAAACAAAATGGTTACTTATTACATCTGACCGGTCACACAAATATATCACTCTAAACTTACTACAAGAAATGAACGTTGGTTCACAGCAGTGATGGAGAAGAATGCACCGATGCTTAAGTTTTGGTAAAAACAGACATCCTGGAAAATAAGCATAATGAGTATTTAAAAACGACAGCGAAAATTGCATTATTTTTTTGTAGTCATTATTAATTGCTTCCCTTGTATAGATAACTATGTACTTCAGTCGTTAGCAGATATTGTTAGTCAGTTAATTATTTTTAACAACATATTAATCTAACATTTTGTTGGTAACGACCTTAAAGTATTTAGTCTAATAAGGGCCCAACGTTTGGTGTAACAAAGTGGGAAAATGTGCAGCTAGACCGGGATTCGAACCCGGGATCCCTGGCCTACAATTCGAGTTTCTATTGAATGAGCTACCGGACCACTTACATATTATTTTTCACCGATTACAGATTAGGATTACTTAATATGCCATACATTTGTAAAAGAGGAAAGTCTGACTGCGCTTCTTTAAAAAAAGAATAAACCATTAATACACGTAACAGATTAAAAAGGATAAATAAAGTAGCAGTAGTAGTTGCTGTTATGATAGATGTTGTTGTAATAGTATGCCAGTAAGTAAAACAAGTAAAAAAGATAACAGCAGTGACCATGACACACGTATGTTACCTTCAAAAACTCTGCACTGCTCCAGTTTCCGGAGGTATAAATGTCGGACACAACGGGCATGCGTGTAAAACATGCGTTTTTCTTCATAAGTGGAAGGATAAAATCGACTGTTTCCGTGGAAATTCGTAATTTTATTTTTTCGGGAAATGCCATTTTACCCTTAGAATTGAGCCGCAACGTCTGCCATTCATAAAGCTTTACGATTGCTGAAATGGAGAATTTATGCATGTTCGTTATCATTAAAAACTATAAAATACTTAATTTATCGAAAGAACATCTCTGGTTATATTTATCAGTATGATAAACAGTAACATATACAAAATGTCTTTTATGTATCACTGCTTCCAATACTATTCATCAAATACTTCTTATATCCCTTTTTTTATAGAAATTATAAAAAATTATACACAGTACACTTACCTTTTTCTTTTACAACGACGACAGCCCCGGTTTCCGGTCTGAGAACGACAACGATGACAGCAACAAGCGAGATCAAGAGGCAATTCATCCCTCTCTCTCTTACTTCCGGTGCTAGTTATCTTCCGGTCACGTGAGTAGATATTTTCTGTTAAGATTGCCATTCCATCGTGACGTATTTCCGATTGTGCCTATTTGAAATAATGGCATATATAATTAAATGTCAGCGCTGTGTAGTGTATCTGCTATATCTCTTTCTTTTTAACATATTATAACAGATACTTTGAAATCACTTTTTTTTCGTTAATATTTAATATCCTTGATAATGTACTTTAGGAAGTTTCGTTGGTAGACATTTATTTGTTGATTCATGATCTAATCGTTGAGTGTTTCGGAATTATTAATACATGAATGTATCTATATAAGTAAGGTTGCAAAACTAAATCTGGATATCAGACAAAGCTATGTACAGGCCTAACATTTTCTATTTCATACCATAGGGAACATCCAGTATAGCTTGCAAAATTACAAGTTTGGAACGCCTGATATTTAACCACCATGGTGGTATTTCACTGAAATCCTATGGAGGAATTATTCAAATGCCAAATATGGCTGCTATAAAATTTTCATCGAAGCAAGTTTTGTTGTTATTTCATATTTTAGGTACAGATGCTCGTATCACGGTAAATGGTTCGAGCATTGAATACAGAATAAATAACTAGAACCCTCGAAATCGAAAAAAAAAAAAAAATAAAGAAAGTATTTAAAAAGGATTTAAAAAAAAAAAAATTTCATCTGCCCCAGCATGTGCTTCCCTTTAGTTATTATACAGTTTTATAATTACCTATGATATAATCTTTTTTTTAACATATTATAAAAGATACTTATAAAAGATACGGTGAAATCTCTAAACAATTTAATTCACGAAAGTTTTTTATTGACTCGTCCACAGTCATTTCGACGCTTCGTCTTTTGAAGAAATAATGACACCCGGGGACCTTGTATAGTAAGGATGCATAATGGTATATACAGAGCAGAGCATAACTTTCTCCTTCCAAATACAAGATTATTTTACAATATGGAGTATTTGTATGCATAAATATAAATGAAATTAAACAGTTCCGGCTGGCAAGTATAATTCAATTTAAGTGACATTTAGTGCAGTAATAATAGGAATAGATGTTTCATCTAGATGCTGTCAATGAGAATGAAATACAATGTAGTGTGTGTGTGTGTGGTGTGCGTGTGATATCCGTAACCTCGGGGCTCACTTAATTCTTACTTTTTACGTTTTTAAGGCTCGGTTGCTTATATTCATATATTATATATTATGAGAGAGAGATAGAGAGAGATAGAGGGTTGTTATAAGAGAGAGAGAAGAGAGAGGGTTGTTATAAGAGAGAGAGAGAGAGAGAGGGGGTTGTTATAAGAGAGAGAGAAGAGAGAGAGAGAGAGAGAGAGAGAGAATCACAGTGTTTTGGTTTCATAAGTTGTCAATGCAAGTGACTCTCCCAACATCTAGAACACTGCGTTATATTAATCTATGTTAATTAATAAAAATGGCACTCGTGGCTCCCTGCTGCGCGCTCCCCATATATACAGGGTAGTTACAGGACCGGTGTTAGGATAATATGACTGGGTGTGGTATGATACCACAAGTCTACGGTGTAATATCGCAGTTTGGTAGCATAATATCTGTCTCAGATAGACATAGTCTACAAATGACTAAAATACATGTACTATTGTCGAAACATTAAAACAAACAATCTCTTTGCAGTATTAAGGGCGTATATGACAGTTTGCTACATTTTTTATTTAGACAAAGAAGGAAATTTTAAATTCTTTAATAGATTTTTTAAAACTTTGCATGATTATAGAGAATCATATTTTAAGAACATTTTTATAAAACATGGGTCCTTTGTCCTACTTGAGTTATTGGCTAATGTGATATTTAGATTTAGCATATTCAAGGACCCATTTTCCTCTAAATTTTCTTTATGTCTCTAATAATGTAGTATTTTATCATAAGTTTCTTCTTGTCTACAGTGCAAATTAATGCGCCTAATTTATTTATCATATACATTCATGCTTTTCCTTCGTATATTATACAGTTTCTTTATTACATTTTACAGGTTACATATAACTCTTAGGCCGAATTACATCACTCCGCGTCACGCGCGTGTATTATATATATATGTAAAGTGTGTTGAACGCTAACAGCTGGATTATATGTGTTTGATGCAAAAAGATACATTATTCATATGATGTTGAAAATGTATGAGAAATACACACGTTAAATCGTTATTTTTCATTATTATTCGTTCACAAGCCGTTCATTTATGTTTTTGTTTGTTTGTTGTTATAATCGCGTCAGTATAGGTCATATGATAAAAAGAATCTTATATGAATTCCAAGAGGCTCGTTTAATAATATTTTCATGAATTCATTTAGTAAAATTTGATATGAAATAACATTTGATGCCAGATCATATATATTAAAAATACGATATCCAGGTTTGTTTTCCTTTTCTACAAGCCTCAAACCTGCATGTTTTTATTGAGGTTAATTTCAATTTATCGCATGATGTATAATTCTATAGGATAAAAAATATATTAGACATTAAAGTATAAATTTAACCTTTTCCCTCATAGAGGAAACCATGAAAAGACCTATGCGAACAACATAAAACCAGATCAGCCTGCGAGTAACTCGCAGGCTAATCAGGTTTTATGCTGTTCGCTGCTCCTCAGTGGTCTGGAAATGAGGATTTTATAATTAAATTTGGTAAGGATTAACTGGTTTTCTGCAGATCAGGCTTTATGTGATACCTATTGAGTGCGTCAAAATGAGTCCATATGAGGGAAAGGGTTAAAATAATTGTGATAACGATGTATTTTCATAAGCATTTAAGGGTTTTGATCTTTATTTCAAATTGTCTTCTCTTAATTTTTAATTATGCATTTTCCAAAAATAAACTATTAATTGTCTTATTTGTACAATGTATATCATGATTGTGCTCTGTGTTAATCCACGCCGTTCGCATGCCGTATATCATGTTTTCATTTTTTTTGTGTGTGTGTGTGTGTCATGAAATGAATTAAAATGTCAATGCAAATAAAGTTATTGTATTGTATCGTATGCTTTGTATGCAATTTGAACGAATTTAAGTATTGCACGTGTCTACTAAGACGATTAATTGAATTGTAAACACCATTAATTAATAGCTAAACCTGGCTGTTAATTAGCCTAATGGAAAATGACCTGTCTCGGGCGATGTACATTGTTCGTCATGAAGCAACTGTGCTGGTATATCACCAGGTAGCTTACTAGTTTGAGAAAAAAAAGAAGAAGATTAAATTGCTCTCCTTTTATGATTTATTGTCTTATTCCAAGTTACGGATGACTGTTTCTTTCTTTGAAATTATATATCTTATATAAGACAATGGGTAACTCCATTTGAAAATTTCGCTATTTGTAGCGTACATTTAAAGGTTTTAAAGAGCGGTGCTACGCGCAAATACTGATAAATACTGATACGCGCATTACACGTGTGTATTTATTGACGTAATTAAGATTATAACTAAATCCTTCCTAGGTTATGATCTCAAAATGGGATTTTTATAGATATAGGTAAATAAAATACATAATGATAAATAAAGAAAAGTGACTAAACTGGGATTGAGCGCAATTTATATTAAGGTGGAAGTTTACATTGGATACTGATCCGATGTTGGCGGGTTCGATCCCTGATCGATCATCGGTGATCTTTACAGGCACGAAGTAGCTCTAAACTTGTTTCCGTATCGATGCAAAAGGTACATGTTATTTCATTTAAAAAAAATACTTGTATCCTTTTGCGAACATTTTTTAAGTATAATGCAAAAATTAATAAAAAAAATCTTAAAGAATGTAGACAGACAGACAGACAGACAGACAGAGATAGATAGATAGATACTCACCTTTTTTACGTAACAGATCCATTCATACGACTCAATGTATATATAAAGCAGCCACGTTAAGTACTGTGAATGCACAACAGTTGTCTATCTAATCCGTTAATGAGCTTAATCAATCGGTAGTTTCCGTGTAGCCGGAGACAGGCGAATCACACCGAATGCTGTTCCGATGATGCACGAAGTAACGTTATGTTCAATGAAAGTTCGTCCGGTGCAAAAATGTCTTCAGATTCATTTTTTAACAGTGATTTTGAGACACACATGCTAATTGCATTTGCATGTTTATATCTACACGATCGTTCAAATATTTTTTCGCCTTTGCAAAAGCATTATATGTCTAATTAAACTCATCAAGCAGTGCTGAGCCATTTTTGGTACACGCATATGCCCTCAACACAATTGAAAAGATGTGTAAATAAATAATAGAAAGAAAAAAAACGCCTTTTCACTGAAATATGATCGTTTGGCGATTTGTTTAAGAAATATGAAAATGCGACTGCCAAAGACATGATCTCTGTTAGGTTATTAGGTCTTTGACCGAGTTTACATAATAATCCCAGAAACAAACTAAAGCTAATCCATCCATCAATCAGTTGTGATCATGGTCCATCAGGTGATCATGGGAATTTCATAGCAAATGCAAGCAGTTATAAACTTTGAGCCAAAAGGCCTTTAAACTCCAAATCAGTGGATGCTTGCATCTGCATTTTTTTTTATTATATATATTTTTTCCACGCGTTGTTGTCGATTTGCCTACTATTATATCAAACTCTCTCTCTCAAGACACACGCTCTTTCTCTCTTCAAGTGGAAAAATATCTATTTGGCTAATTATCTAATTATATTCTTAACTCATTGTTTATTTAAGAACGAACAACAGGAAGACAGTAAAAAGCGTCTAACAATGATAGGGTAATAGGTCATGGAACAACTTGGGTGCGACTTAGTTGCAAACTGACCATTGGTCATCATTTATTCATCCAACATAATTAGCTGGCATCAATTCGTCCGGAAGTGACCTCGGGAATCTCCGGCAGGAATTAACACCGTGATGAAAAATTGAACGTTTGAACTCTTGTCTCGTTACATACAGGCACGTATAATAGAGCTAGATAGAATTAGCACATGATTCCCCCCAGATTTTTTGTTGTATTGTCTCAGATGAAATATGATGTATGGTACACAGGATATTTTTTATGATTTTTCGACACATCTTAATGACAACCTACTCCGATTTTATGGGCTGAAATACCAGTTTGAGTTATGTGTATTTAATAAAAACGTATGTAAAAAATGATAAAAAAAGAGAATTATCTATGAGAGAGAGAGAGTACTCTGCTTCACCATTCCTAAATATATAATGGAAGATTTTTGCTCAATTCATCTGATAATGTAGTTGTTTGAATTCTGAGCAAATATTTAAAGAGATATGATTTATACAATAGTGTTCTTCGAAACATATGTGTCACCTGCTGAAGCGTGACGGAAAAAAGGTGATGGACGGACAGACGACGGAAAAGCGATCCTTATGTGTCACCTCTGCTTACAGCAGGTGACACAAAAACTTGGCAAACTTTAAACATGATTTATAACCCTTTGTCTCGTGTAGACTTGTTCTGAAAACAGAGCAGACCCAGATCAGACATATAATTCGGGGAGCGGTTTGATCCCCCTCCCCCTGTTTGCGCATACAACACTGTTACCAGATTAAGCAGTGTTATAAATACCATCTTTATAGTTCAGTATAAAGACATTCACCAAGACATAAATTAAAAAAAAAAAATGCATATTCAAGAGGTAAAGGTCTCAGGAACGGCTTGCTCTACTTTTACAAGGTACTGAAATTTTTCAGTATCGAGTTCATTGAGTATTTTTAATGTCATTTGCGCGGTTAATTGTTTTATTTATTTTTTATGCTTCCACCAAAAATGGGGGCGGGGAGGGGGATATAGATTTGCCTTTGTCCGTACGTACGTCCGTCTCGAAACTCTGCAACAGGCATAATTCTGAAAGAAATTGTACTACAGACTTGATACTTCATGGATATATTATTCACGACATGAACTTTCGCACCTGGGTATTTTCATCGAACCACTGTTGAAGTTGACAGAGTTATGGGTCTTTGTTTTTGAAAAATATGGGATTTTATGCTTGTGACGCAAGTAACTCTGAAAGTATTTGTACTACAGACTTGATACTTCATGGATATATTAATCATGACATGAAATTGTGGATCTGCGTATTTTTATTGATCCTTCGTTAGAGTTGACAGAGTTATGGGACTTTGTTTTAGAAAAAATATGGAATTTTATGCTTGTGACACACGGTAACTCTGAAAGTACTTGTACTACAGACTTGCAATCTCATTGAAATCAGATTCAGTATGATAACTGGATCTGACCACATCGTATAGAGGGACGTCTCAGGTTGACCTTTGTATAAGCCAATCAAATCGGCGGCTACAGAATCGTTCGGTATAACCAGAGGAAGTAACCGCATTCATCTCACAATAGGGTAGAGATGTGTGAGCGACCGGGTAGCTCATTCGGTAGAATATTCGCTCTGTAAACAAAAGGTCGCGGGTTCGAGTCCCTGTCAAGCTGCACATTTTTCTCAACCTGTGACAAACGTTTTACCGAAGTCAGTTAGAAACGCGTTATTTAATTGGTTTAAAATCGAGCACTTCTTTATGCATATAAATTACATGTACTTTAAAGGTCAGTCTGACGTGAACCCTAATGCGATGTTGTCAGATCCTAATTGCGGATTGACAGGCTTGAAACTTCATGAATATATTAATCAGGATATGAACTTGCGAACCTGGGTATTTTTTTTAATATAAAACCACCGTTGAGGTGAGTTATGGGCCTTTGTTTTTGAAAATTATTTTGTTTATGCTTGTGACTCACGTGTAACTTTAAAATTATTTGTACTACACGACTTGAAACTTCATGGATATATTAAGACATGAAAGGCATATAGATTTGCCTTTGTCCGTCCGTCCATCCCAAAACTGTGACACAGGTAACCCTGAAGGTATTTGTGCTAGACTAAACTTCATGGATATATTACTCAGGACATGACTTGCGCTCCTGGGTGTTGGCCCGTGTCTCTGGATACATTTCTTTACTTTTTTTTTGGGGGGGGGGGGCGGTTTCTAAGCGTCCGTAGTTGTAAAGGTTCTCTGAGACTCTAGTTCATGATGTTGTAAACCACAAAAAAATGATATCAATTCGAGTATACATTAAAGTGTGGCTTAAAGCACGTACACGGGATCCAGCCTTGCGTTCAGTATACCATATCGCTCCCAACTGTTGCAATTTTTGTCCCCCGTCTGCCGTGTTGTAATGAGTTGTCTTGCCAACGCGTGATAATCATTGTCTGCGTTTTTATGTACAATTTCAAATTTCGCTTATATTCACAGTTCAATCTAGCCATTTACTAGCAATAGATTAATCTTTGCTCATACATTGTAGATCATTCAGCACAAAGCAAAACAATCAAATGTTGAACCCAAACGAGTCTGGCACGAAAGGTGGGTCATATATCACTATATGTAATACAAGGGATACTACTCTGGATTGACAAAGATCCACACCGTCCTTAAAAAATGCCAACATCTGTCATTTAATATGCTTGCGATAGGTGCCAAGTATTTGCATATACCATCATAAATATCCGGGATTTTGACTTTTTTTTCCAAGGAAGATGTGAATCTTGGTCAATCGGTAGTAGTATCCCTTGTATTATATATATATATATATATATAATATATATAATAGTGACTGTGATATGTAATCATAATGACCAAACTCCAAGATCGTTCTAAGAGAAAAGGAGTAACGAACGGTAACTTCCAAAATTATTGTTCATGCCGAGTAGAGTTACTGCTAATGTTTGAACTATTTGTTCGTTTGTGTAGAAGACTATTATCAATGTCTTTCTTTGCAGGATGTGCAACGTCGTATGTGAATATGTGGCAAGCAGCATCTTTTGCCAGGATTCGAAAATAATTTAATTTTTGATGAATATAGCGTATTCTAATCAAATGCTGTACTTCCGTAAATGAGAACCACATAGCATTTTAATTCTGTACATCATATTATTGACTTCGTGTCCCATCAAAACTGATATCGAAATAAAATAAATTTTCTCCTTGGCACAAAATGCGGTTTGCAACATACCACGTGGTACGATCTTGTTGCAGAAAATTGTTTAAATGAGTCGAGTATGTAGTTTTAACGAGTGCCGTAGTTCACCCCGATGTCAAGGACGTGTTTTACAAGTCCGTTAACTTTACTGGGACCAAAGTACTGGTTAAACCTAGGGAATGTTTTCACTTTTTTTTTCCTTTTTACTTTGAACCGTGTCGGATTTTTGATCTACAATGTTCGTGCTCACAACTATCACAAGCCGCACACTCAAACTTTCATCCAAGCACTCCCTTCAATTTAATACTACCATTATTGTGACAGCAGGTACTCAGAAACGCTATTTTGAACGTTAAACCATTTTGATTACCTACGCTGAATATCAGCATTACAGTAACTAAACTTTATTACTAGTTTCTAGACCATCAACGTACAAGTTAATGTCGGGGCAGTGCTCCTTTCTGTATGAAATGGTTTTCACTGGCATGCCATTGCACGTGGTTAAGAAAATTTAACAAAAGGCAAATAAAGAGATGTAGCAGACCCACAAATAACTTAAAATACTTTCCAAAATGCACTTTTAATCATGGAAGATAAACAAGAAAAACACAGGTTATTCTCTAGTCTTTGTGTCAAAGTCTCTTATCTCCCCTGACGTTTGTGGCACACTGCGAGTTCCCATGACAACGGGAGTAGAATGTAGATAAGGGGGGAGGGGTATTAGCCAATGCCAGCCATCCAAATGCGCAACCTGCTAACCGTAGAAACATTAACAGCTCGACACATTCGTTTCTTCTTCCTCTTATTCTTTCTTCTTCCTTCCTCAAAATCTAAAGAGTTGATGACTGCCAGTTGACTAAATGTTGTTGTTGCTGCTGTTGGATGATGCTGTTGCTGCTGATGATGCTGACGAGGGACACAAACTACATCATTACCATGGCAACCATCGCCAATGTCAAGAGAGTGCTATGACACCTGTGCAGCTTCACTGCACACGTGACCATATTAATCATCATCATCGTATTCCATCATCTTCATCAATCACCTGGAGTGACACAAACTCCTGACATCTGACGATATATCATAGTGGACCACACAAAGTGCATCTTGGACGCGCGAGGGAGCTTTCTACTTGGACCTGAAAAAGAACAAGTTAAAGTGTTGCTTTCTCTAGATCATAAGTATGTTTGTTGGGATTAATCACCCACAGTATTTCAGTCATTTGGAGATGATGTCTACTTGAGACAGATATAGTGCTGCCACACTGCAGTATCACGCCGTAGACATGTGGCATGATACCACACCCAGTCACATTATCCTGACACCTGACCAACCAGTCCCGCAACTACCCTTATATGCTGAGCGACAAGCAAGAGAGCTATAACAGTACCATTTTTACGACTTTGGTATGTCGCGGCCAGGTATCGAACCCACGACCTCCCGCTCCCGAGGCGAACGCTCTAACCACTCGGGACGGTCAGGTCATTAGTAAACATCCATGTTGCCATACCACCTGGTATATGACGACATTTAAGCCATTGCAAAAAAAAAGAGAGCATATTGTGCATGACTGGAGTGAAAAACTGCTGCATTTCTTTTATCAATTTTAATTGTATACAGTATATAGCGCATGCAAGCTGAAAATTGTGCCCTACACTTAGATCCCAATGATTCTCTTGTCAGATGTAAAGTTTTTCCTAACATTTGGGAAAACTTAGTTCATGACTTTTTTTTGCTTAAGTACATGATTTTATTTTATTGCAAACATGTAGCGCATGTCACTTATAATAGTTCCCCGAATGTTAAGAAATGCTGTACATCTGACAAAAAAATTGTGTGGTGCAGACTTGATGCGGTATTTGGATTAGGAAGAAAAGCAAAATATCAACAGTTGCCACCAGACATTCTGAAGGCATTTCATGCATTTTCAGAATTCTGTAACCCCTGATCAGAAGATATCATACCCAAGAAGAATGTAGGAGAGAACTTGCCTATATCCAGAGGGAGATTTAATATAAATCCCCATGAACACTGGACAGCATGTAACCAAGGGATTTTTTTCTCATTAGCACAATTCAATTATTCATGGAACACAAAACTGAGATTTTAAGCTGAAAATAGAGTAAATCTCTCAAAATTATTGTCCAATCCACAATGATTTCATCAAGTTAGCATGCCGCTTTACCCCCTGTAAAGAGTTCACGGTTATACTCCCAAATATTTGCCATGTACAGAGTTTCTATTTTAGTAAATCTAACTTTTACAAGTTGTTTACTTTAACTAAAAATCTGACTTATCCCAAAATAACTACCTGTTTTCCCAATGAGATGGCAGTTCCACCCCCATTTTTTTTCTTGAAAAATTCATAGAATTTTAATGAAATTTGTACCTTTGAAACATTCCGAGTGTGACATATACCACCTATAATTAGGTAATTGTTTTAATTTAAAACCTTTTCCACAATCTTATGATGTCCCAATGATTTTTTTTCTAATTTTCCCAACAAGAAAGCCACAGGATGTAACAAAAAAAAAAATCACTTCCGTAGGGAACTGTACCCCCAGTTACAAAACTAAGTGGACAGTCCACACCCTGTAAAAGTCCCAAACATTGAAACTCTAAGTTATCCAAATGCATATAAAACCTTGTCTGTGAGCAACATTTATGAGTAGCTTCTTTGACCAGTTCCATTTTATTGGGTACATCAAATGAATTCTTACAAGTGCATCAGGCTGTGTATACTATCGTGAATAGGGTGCTCGTCAAGCATTCAGGTGTGCGCTAAGACAATTCAGTATACCATACAAGATACTGTACACAACCGGTCACTTATTTGTCTTAGGAACAATCACATGCACCTTATGCAGTAGAGAGATATACAGTAACATTGTGGTTTTATGACATGGAGTCTGCTTCATAACCTAGGAGAAGGGTCTTCCCATATATGGTTTAGTGTACTAAACATGCACCTGGTGTAGAAAGTTGGAAGTCAATTTCAAGTACTGCCCCTGCCAAGAGTTGCTCGATTTATCAAGTGTGGATTAACAATTAACCATATTGCACATAAGCTTGCTCACCTGCAAGAATGTTGTATTTGTTCCACATGACTACAAGTGCAATTTCTGTATGATATCCAAATGTAGGACAAGTATCCATGTGATACAGACAACTGTGAGGTTGAAAGCCCATGTGTTGCTTTAAGCGTTAATGTTTGTCAGGGCTACCGGTTTGATATTGGAAAGAGAACAGGGGGAGAAATGAGGTGACCTGCTTAGTAAAATTGCCTTGCAGTTGTTATAGATATTGCAGGGCTTTCCACAGGATTTTGGTAAGGCGCCCCGGTAACTCAATATTTCCGGGGATGTATATCAACCCAACGTTAAGAATGATAATCATTTTCGTAAATAAAACCATTATTTATATTGAGACAAGTTTTTTTTACTTCTTCTGTTTTTTTTTTTTTTTTTTTTTGTTCTTTCTTTTTTTTTTTTTTTTTTCAGGTTGTCAATGAAAGTGTTATGTATTCTCACTTCTCGCTGACGTCATAATGTCCGTCGACGAACATTACACATTTTAACACTTCCGGTTTAACTTTCGCTCTAACCTAATGCTTTTGTTTGTAATGTCCAGTTTTCTTTCTATGTTTGAAATGCACATTACCGTATCCTTTTATCTCACTCGGAGACGGTATCTTTGAGTATCATTTTACCGGAAATGACATTGAACTGTGTTGAAAATATGCCAGGCTCCCGCGTGTTTAAGTTGCGTCACTCTGGCTGAACACAGTTCACGTTTTATAAAAATTACTGTTATTTAACTCGATGCTGATACAGAATAAAAGTATATAGACAAATGTCCTCTAAGAAAATTAAATGCTTTTCGTGTAAAGTTGTTGTTGTTTTGTTTTGTATATGCTTGTTCTTTCCTTCTTTGTTCCTTTCATGGCCAATGGGATGAGAAGGGAATGAATCAAATTAGGAATAGAATATATCAACAACTCATTGCTATTGTTTCGCATATGTAATAGAATTGTTTGGAGTATATAAGGGTAATTCCAAGATTGGTCGGCCCAGTGTCAGGATAATGTGACTAGGTGTAGTACAGGGCTTTCCACAAGTTCCTATATCTCCGTCAGGCATGTCTCTGGCGCTGAATACTTGGAATTTCTGGAGAAGCGGTAGGTCAGGGAATCTGTCCTCAACGTTTCTGATCACAGCTTCCAGGAATGGTTTGTAGACAGTTGCGCGGTAGTCCTCAATCTGTCCGTCGCTTGGTATCTTTACCTTGAAGCCGTCGTTGCTGAGTTGTTCAATTCGGCTGACGGCGGATCTGTAGTGCTCACCGGGCTCACTTCTTAGGCCTCGCAGGACAGCCAGTGTTCCGCGGACTAGTGGCTTTACAGTCGTAAACACCGCGTCTCGGGTTTGCATGGCCTTCGACAGTTCGGACAGGTGTGGCAATATGTCGCACATCATGTGAATAGACAACACAAACCTGAAGTCTTGGGTGAAGACGGACAGGCCGACAGCTTTCACGTCATTTCGTTCTGATGCCTCCCTCTCCAAACTAGCGTAGACAGATGGAAGACACTTCCTCAGTGTTGTTGCCTTGTCATTGGACAGCCAGCGCACGTCTTTTGCTTTTGTGACACCGTTCCCATGCTGGGTCGAAACCAGAAAGCCTCTCTTTCCTGTCTGGAAGTCTTTGAATCTTGGCAGGAGGCTCCGAAACACGATCACCTTTATTGTCACGTGCACTAACACTCTCACACGGAACTTCCACAGTCCTTGGACTAAAAAACCTTGTGATAGTTCCAGAGTCAGGGAAAGGTCTCTTTTTACCCCGTGGGGCAGCCATTGCAACACTTTTCAAGTTTAATCATGCACAATCACAATATCGAATCAGATAATCCAGCACTAAAAATTTATCCAAAAGAGCGGAGAAGAAATTGACGTAATTTTCGGAAGATAACGCACAATGACGATTGCTTACCTTTTCATTTGAATTTATATACATTTTCGAGTACCGAATGTCATGTGAACATCATAGTACCCGGTACACAACGGGAAGTGTCAGTTTGCCATCGTTACATATTGGCGCCAATTAATCTTGATTAGTGCCGAAGTCCCCCATTTTCGCACCTTTCAAAGTCTGTCTAGGGGGACGCTGGGTGGCATTGACTTATTCATGATTTTAGTGACTTTTTTATTACCATTACTGGTTCATTGAAAAAAAAACAATATATTTTATTTAATTTTCACTTTAAATGCTGTCATTAATAATCGAAAGTTATTACTTGACTGGTAGATAATGTTCCTCTCCATTTACTTATATAACAGAAGGGGGAGAATATATATATTAGATAATTGGTTTAAAGTCAACTTGTTATATGAATTTTATTTCGTGATTCGAATTTTATTTGAATTCAAAGTTTTCGTACAAAAGTGTTTTGCTCACAATTTCACGCATAATCTTCTACGAGTTGACTCACTTGCGTTACAGCCATATCATATTTCTTATAAACACAGTTCTAATTCTACAGATATTTTCGAAAGGGGCTGCTCAATCTGATTTATTTTTTTTACTTGACTCTTGTGTTTTGAAAAAAAAATCTTTCCAACTTAAGTTTTAAAGTCAAAATATGATAGTTATTATGCATTTCGTTTCTGAAGAGTTTGGCGAGCATATAATTTACTTACATTAGCATAGTTGAAAATTCATTACCATATTAACGAAGTAATAGGTGCACCTTTTATATGCATAATTCAATCCATATTAAATACCTCTATGATATTAAACATTTATTGAGTTAACACACAAAATAAGCATCTTTAACCTGAGCTGTAATACGATGTTTATGATGAGTAGTTTCATTAATAAATGTTGTGTCTGTGACTGCAGAAGAAAAAAAGAGAATAGATATAAATAATAGGTTTCAACTTGCATTGAATTCATGAAATAACGTGGGGGAAGGTTTTTTTTTTTTTTTTCCTAATTTTTTTTTTTGTAATTATCAAAGTAATGTTCCTTTGATTTTCATGATTCATCACGTTTTTATGCACGATTGCCAAATTATTTCAAATAATATTTCTAACAGTTGGAAATATGTTTGATGTATTGTGACTTGCATATTTCATCGTTAAATGCAAAACCGATATCTGGACTGTACTCCGCATACTAAACCAACTTGACTTCGACATATGGCGCGTAAACATCGAGGGTTAAGAGCAAAACAATGCTAAGTGCTGGTATGTTCTTATGTACCTAGCATAGTTTCACTTTCAACCCTCAACTTGTTTCCTTAGGCCACTGTCTTCACACTTTGGAGGGTACTGATAAGCATCATATACACGACACTGTCTGACAGCATCATGTAGGTGTGTGTACTGGTGTCATGCTTGGAAGTTGCGAGACAAGACGCGAAAGCGTGGTTCTCTGTTACCGAGGCAAGGTATGATTTGGTAAGCAGACAAATTCAGACGCCCCGGTGATTCTGATTTAGATTTTAGGCGCCCCGGTGACTCTGATTTCAAAATTCAGGCGCCCCGGCCCCGGGGCGCTTGTTGCGTCTGTGGAAAGGCCTGATATTGTGCAGTGTTGATTTACATGCGATTCAGGACAAAGTTCAGCAATAGTAGTTCACTCCTTGGATGATAGCGGCTAATGTGAAGGTATATATAAACCACATCTTACAAAAGCTAACTTAACTGCATGTAATGCCAAAGAGAGCAATCAACTATGGCAACAGTTCGCTTTGATCAAAGGAATTCATACAAGAAACATTACTCACCTAGCCCTCATCTTCCTCCTCTTACGCTTCAACCTGCGCATACGCTTCTTTCTCCACTGAAAATTTTTAAGAAAATGTGAAATTCAACATTTGATAATGACCATCAACTCACATTCTCTTATTGACACCTATTACAGTTTGCAAATAAGCTCTTATTGACACTATTACAGGTTGCAAGTAAATTTAGCTCTCACTTTAGTTGGCCCGTTAAAATTAAATGGAATGTTGTAGGCACCAATCAAGGATTTATTTCAATTTCGCAAAAACTTGGAAAGAGCTTAACCAGGCATTTTTACAAAAAGGCATTTACACGATGGAATTACATGGAATAAATATGAATCACAGGAGTGAGAAGACAATAATTTCTCTTAAAACTTATGCAAAAAGCTTACATTTACACATTTTTCTTGCACGGCGAGGCCGATTATTCAAAGACTTTCAAAAAAGCAAAAAACAATTATTACCTTGGCTCGCATGATGCTCCAAGTGTTCTGAAACGATAAATAAAAGCAAGGATAGAATATTATAAGATGATGACTTTGTAATGTACAAGATTTAAGGAGATACAAATTCTGAACTCAGATTCACGTCTTACCTATTTCAGTGTTGGAACAAGAGGAAGCAACTCTGTTCTGTACTTCCGGTCTAGCCTGATAAGGACCAAAATTAATGAATGGATAAAATATAAACGTAAGCTTAAATATATTCCCAAAATAATATTTAAAAAACACAATGAGTATATATTATATGGATTCTAACATGAAATTGTTGTTTATTCTTCAATATAAAATAATGGGTTCGAGATTAAATAGTTCGTACTTTTACATATCGTAATCAAATATACTTCTCTGACTATAAAAAAAAATGTGAATACGCCATTCGTTCATTTGACCATAAAAATATAATTATTTCTTGGCTTTTATTCTTGAAAAAAGAACTTACACGATCCGTTAATAATAGCATAACATTATATTTGTTACGTAATATCTAGAGGCCGAAGTGTATAAACCGGCATCATGGCGGCCAACATGAATAACAATAATTTCTCAACGGGAAATGCACTTTCTTCGGACAATAAAACAGATATTTCAGATAAGCAAACTTTATTGGCTGTGCTACAATTTTTAAGGAGAAATAATCTAAAGGTATTTGGTTTGTGCATTTATCAAAGGCTTAATTTTTTTATGTTTTCTTGTGCAAAATGACACCTGACACTCAGATGACACCTATCTCACTTGCTCAATCTTGCTTCGCAGCTATTCGAAATATTAATACACAAGATTTTTCTTTTTACAGGAAGTACCCAATCATGCCTGAAATTACCATAAACATCAGTGGAGTGGAAAAACTTATATCAAATTTAAGACCAGATAAAGCTGCTGGACCAGACAACATCAAACCATTAATTTTAAAAAAACTTTGTCAACAAATCTCACCAATCTTGCTAATACTATTCCAAAAGTCTCTTGATACAGGTACCCTCCCCAAGGTATGGACATCTGCAAACGTGACCCCTCTATTCAAGAAAGGAAACAAAGAAGATCCAGCAAATTATAGACCAATATCTTTAACATGTATTCTTTGTAAGGTGCTTGAACATATTGTAGCTTCAAATTTAACAAAGCACTTCAATAAGCATAATATACTTTATGACTTACAGCATGGTTTCAGAAAAAAACGTTCCTGTGAAACACAACTCCTGCAACTTACTGACCAACTAGCGAGAAATCTTGTTAATGGACAACAGACTGATTTAGTTCTTTTAGATTTTAGTAAAGCTTTTGACAAGGTCAGCCACTTAAAGTTATTGTACAAATTACAGGAACATGGAGTCAATAATTCAACCCTGTTGTGGATAAAATCTTTTCTCATAGGCAGAACACAAAAAGTCGTTTTGGAGGGAGGATGCTCATCAGAAGTCCCAGTAACATCAGGAGTACCTCAGGGATCTGTACTTGGCCCACTTCTCTTTCTGTTATATATAAATGATCTTCCAGATACCATAACTTCTCAAGTTCGTTTATTTGCAGATGACACTGCCGTTTACCTAGCTATAAACAACAAGCAGGACTGTATTACACTTCAGAAAGACCTCGACAAGCTGGTGCAGTGGGAAAAGAAATGGGAAATGGAATTTAATCCCAGTAAATGCATTGTTTTAAATATTACTAAAAAGAAGAAAGCACTTTCCTTTGATAACAGATTACATGGACAAGCTTTAGAAACAGTGGATAATGCCAAATACTTAGGAGTTACAATATCAAAAGATCTCTCTTGGAATAAACATATTGACAACATTACTTCTTCTGCTAATAAAACTCTTGGTTTCCTCCACAGAAACATCCAGACAAAGAATAAGGAAGTTAGAGAAGCAGCTTACAAAACATTGGTTAGACCTCAAGTAGAATATGCCTCTACAGTCTGGAGTCCTCATACACAGACATATATAGATAAAATAGAAAAAGTACAACGCAGAGCAGTCCGATGGGTTAATAATAACTATTCTTATTACGACAGTGTCACCAGCATGCAGAAGGAACTTGACTGGCAAACCCTTCAGTACAGACATGATGTCACCAGACTTCTTATGTTTTACAAAATAGTAAATAACCTTGTTGCTGTCCCATTACCTGCATATCTTGAAAGACCAGCGAGGACATCCCGCCACTTACACTCTTTATCTTACAGGCAAATTCATACTCCAGCTAGCTACTTTAAATATTCCTTTTTTCCTTATACAGTGATACTTTGGAACAGCTTACCAGAAAATATAGTCTCACAAAATGATCTTTTAGCATTTAAACAAAAGCTCCTCTCGTTTCAGATAGTAGACCGTCCCTGAATCAACAAAAAGATGTTTTTACCAGATCTTAAACCTAACATATTCACCTTTTTTTTCAGAAAATTTTCTCACCCTAACAAAATTTTTTATTTTAACAGTTTTATCCTTGCACAGACGCGCACCTGCCAGTAATACCCGAAAGGGGAGTTTATGCAGTATATATAGATAGATAGATAGAAAAATAAAATGTTTACCAAATTTTTATACCAAGCTTGAATGATTGATTTCGTTTACTGCATTCTATGTACGTTTGTAGAGAGCATGCAGAGATACATATACACTATTCATTATTACATCTGTATGGTACCACCATACTCCAGACCTTCCAAAAAATATGGGAAATATATCATAATTAAAAAAATAAATCCCAGTATTCCTCATCCAATAATGTATCTACCAAATAAAATTGATCATTATAACTAAATCTTAAAAGAATTGATTTGACAGAAACAAGAAATCTATTTTTATAAATGTGTCCTTGACATTGATACCTTTGACTAATTGACTTGGAAATCAATCCCAGTTTTCTTCTTCATAAGGTATCTACCTACCAAGTATGATAACCTTATTTTTATTCTAACAAATAAAATATTTGTATAACTGGCCACTCTTAAGTTACAAAACATGAAAAATGGTACAGATTATGATAAGATTTAGAATAATCATAAGGATTGTCAAGGCAACCAGGTCCAGTGGTAATATAACAGAAGGTTGTGGGTTCAAACCCTGTTGTGGGCAAAAAATTTCATGACCTTACCAGGTGCAAAGTACTGAGCCAACCAAGAAGGTATTAGAAGTTGTAATAACTTGATTATAATTGATGTTACATTAAATAAATACATAAGTTGAAAACAAATATATATACATTGATATGTAAAGTGTCATAGACATCAAACTTGAAATATATGGTATGAAATGTCTATTCACACAATTAATAGTTGAATTTGATTGCAACTTTTTGTGCAGGGTACAGAGGATTTGTTGAGAAAAGAAGCTGGAGTGACTGCAGATGTAAAGACAGAACCTGGGGCCCAGTCAGAATCAGAAGTGTCACATGCACTTGCTGCATACAAAAGGTAAGATCCAGGGCACAGAGGAACAGGTAGGGTGCATATTTGCATATCTTATATGTGTGATTAAAAACAGTCCAATATTTATTTTGTGTTATCTACTGTTATTCTGTCTGTCATATGGTGTCACACACTTCTGTCACGCTTCTTTCAGCAGGTGAGACATGTTCCAAAGAACACCTTTTTTTTTTTACATGAACCCATTGAAAACATGGTAAAGGTGAGACACTTTATCTCGACATCAACAAAATCATAAAATATAAAAATGTGAACATATGAATTAACATGTACCTGGCAACATGTGATCATACATAAATAATCATTCATTTACAATCTTAAATGAAATGCAAGTTTTTTTAACTTTTTTTTTATCAGTATACAGATTTTTATTGCTTATGTACATATATTAATTGTCTAAATACAAAATATTGAGATAAAAATGGACTTTTTGGAAAATTGGGTTAGTCCAGAATGGCATATTGACATAAGAAGTCTCACTTGGACTAATACTTGATTTTTTTGAAGTCTAAAATTCTCAGATTCATGTTTTTGCTTAGATGAAATTTAAAATATTTTTGATTGAGGCAAATTTTCATTGTCATGCTTTCATTCTTATTCTCTATCCAGTTTATATTGAATTTTATATATTTGTTTGTGTGTTACATATTAGTCAAATATAAATTAAAAAAAAGGAAAGAAATGCATATTAATGGCATAACACTAACCATCATTTGAATTCATTTTTTGACAGTATTTTTTTTTGTTCAGATATAACACTATATAATATGGTAATGGCTGCCTTATTTTTCAGTGATGATGACCCTAGCTTGTACGATGATCATTACACTAACTTCAAAGCATTTATTGAGTCTTGTCTAGACATACACAAGGTAAGAATTGAAGCCAGACAGTGACCAGTATTTAATAAACTCACATAAAATGATAAGTAAAAACTTTCAGCAAATTCAGAGACTTGTGGAATTTCTTGATGCCATAGTGTTTTCTGGGAACATTAAGTAAGTTTTTTATGTTATTTTCTTTTTTATCTCAAGTCTTTGAAATTTTCTTCATTGATTGTTTGAATTTCACTAACATTTCCTAGAAAGTAGATTGTTTGATTGATTTAAGGTTGAGCTGTCTACCATCCTGTATCCAGTGTTTGTTCACATGTATCTGGAACTGGTTTACAATAATCATGAGCAGCATGGTAGGATATCTCCTTATTCTTTTTGTTTAGTCTCCCTTTCTCTCCCTCTCTTTCTCAGCACACATACACTCACACATACACATAAAAATACACATGTCTCAAAAAATACACATTTGTCATAAATGTATTATAAATTTTGAAGAAAAAAATCAAAACCATATTATTTGTTCCTGGCAGATATAATATTTTTCTTAAAAGAATGAATTGAAAAAGAATCAAGTTTTCTAATTAAGCACATGGGGTGAGATTAAAAAGTCATTTGTTCTCTATTACCAGTATTTATTTACTAACCTGTACCATGCTTATGACTGCCCCTTTTGACCAGTGCAGACAAAGATCAGCTTGCACATCTGTGCAAACTAATCATTGGCTACACTGTTTGCTGCTCAGTCAATAAATTTTCAGCAAGCATCCCCATTAACAACTAATGGTTTAGTCCAAAATGTAGACAGGACAAGTCCAATTCAGAATTTTAGCATGGTAAGGGTTGAAAATCCTGACTGTAATTCTCTACTTGCAGCAAAGGAATTCTTTAGTAAGTTTTCCCTGGACCAGGAGGAGTATTATCATGAAGATTTGAACAAACTGGGAACCGTCACCAAGCAAGAGCACATGAAGGGGAACCAGCTTATGGATAACTTTAAGTATGCTTTCAAAGTGTGGCCTCTGTCTTTCTTCTTGCTCTTGTGTTTATTTCTCTGTCTCTGTTTCAAGCACTTAAGTGATTTAAATGTATATACAGAATTTGATTCATTTTGAGAGTTGATACATTGACAGACATAAGTCATGAGATTTGTCATACACTAAAACAAGCAAAAACTGTATTTTTACTAAAGAATCTATCGCTTGACGCAATGTATATTACACTACAGTTATTTAACCCTTTCCCTCATATAGACTCATTTTTGACGCACTTAATAGGTACCATATAAAGCCTGATCTGCAGAAAACCACAGTTAAACCTTACCAAATTTAATTGTAAAATCCTCATTACCAGACCACTGAGGAGCAGCGAACAGCATAAAACCTGATCAGCCTGCGAGTTACTCGCAGGCTGATCTGGTTTTATGCTGTTCGCATAGGTCTTTTCATGGTGTCCTCTATGAGGGAAAGGGTTAAGTTTTTCTCTCTAGTGACCACAACTGGCCACCATTGAATGTATGCAAGTATAAATTTTTTTTTCTTGACATACTGAAAGTTTCTTATTTTCCAATTATCCCTCAGGTCAAGCAAGTTTGTGCTAAAGATGTCTCGAGACTCGTACACACACTTGAAAAGATACCTACAGGAGAAGAGGATGAATCTTCTTCTCACCATTATACAGGATCACCTCTTTATCGATGGTAAGCACATTAAAAATGTCAGTGGTTTTTTTACTTTTTTGTCACCTGCTGTATAAATACATACGGATCATTTCTCCGTCATCTTTATATTTCTCTGTCTGCCTTTCAGGCGACACATGTGTTCAAAGGAAAACACTCGTTTTGGAATGTGGTCTTGTCCCTATCAGTTTGGGAAAATTGCATCTTTATGACTCAAATTGGTATTTGTATTTTTTCAAGTAAATTGTTAATATTGTGCTTAATATGATGTGTAGAATAAACAAGCTTACACATGCAGAGAGACCCTTGTGTTGTAATGTATTGATAAACACAAAATTTGTTCATGCAAGACTGGGGGGAGGGGGTGCATTTCTTTTCTTTTTTTTCACCCCTATATATTGACGATGACGATGATGATGCAGATGATGATTATGAAACCCTTTTGATGATAATTATTTTGATGATGTTGATGAGGATGTTTATACATTTGATGGTGATGTATTTTCAGTGTTTGATGGCATACCGAGATCCAAACAGCAGATAGACACCAGCAGTGGAGGTGTACTAGGAGAGGCGGCCAGGGAAGGTTCGTATCTACACCTGTATGTTTAAACTTTGGAATTTTTCCCCCTAGCAGAGCAAAACCTGAAATTACACTCTGTATTAGTGAATATTAAAATTAGACATTTTATGATACTAATGCCAACATTTGTCTTTAACTATTTACCTTATAGAGACTGGCAAACAGAGCAGACCCAGATCAGACAGCTCCTTCCAGGAGCCATCATATCAGGTTCTTTTCTGTTTGCTCATATGATATTGTAGCTGAGATTCTACAGTATGCATGGCAGTGAAAAAATCCAAGGTTTCATATACAAAATACTGTTCAAAGTTTATTCAATTAATATTCATGAAGTCATGAATACATGAATATGCATGAGGTAAAGTGTTAAAATTGACAGTCCCAGTTTCTGCAGTGAAATTGAATTCCATTAATTATGATTACTGGTACATGCATTTCCCATTCATGGCTTGGTCAACAGCATACAAACAGAATCACAATAAAATGCTTGTGCATTTTTGTGTATTCTTGGTCAGCCAATGATCACATGATATCCTAGTGCTTCTATTGGTTAATCTGATTATCTAATTTAAATATATTTGTAAACATTATAGAGTCTTTTCATGTTTCAATCTCAGATTAGCCTTAATTTAGTTTTATTACATTTTTTAAAAGTCAAATATGAAATTATGCACATATAATATTTTAAGGTGTGAGGGAATACATAAACTCATTTGATATATTTTTAAAGACTTATATTTGTTAGAACTGGTTTACATAAGTTAGGTAAAGGTACAGTTTTACCATATATGTTATATATTTTTTAATGAATGATGTTTTGTTGCATTTGATATGTAATATAACATCATTGTTTGTTTTTTATTGTGAAATCTAAGGAAGGCTTTCAGCTAAAACATTGATTCATACATGTTGTTTAACTTTCTACCTCAAAGTTATATTAAGTATCTTAAGTATGAATTGGATGTAACTGTTTGACCGTTGACTGGATATTGTTTGTTGATTATCATTATTGTAGTAAATAAGGATGCATTTTTAATAAAATTGAAGAAAATCTGTATTATTTTATGATGGTAAACCGAAATGTAATTTCCAGCGAACAAGACGAAGATATTCTACGGACTGTTGAGGGAGCCGGATCTGAACATTCCTGCGGAGGACGAAGATGAGGGTGGGGGAGACGGAGACGACAAACCCAAGGTAAGCCACTTGAAATATTTACTGGCTAATTTTGACATCTGTTTTCTTTGCTGATATGGTATTTGTATGTCTAAAAAATAAGTTGGGTTGAAAATTTCCTAAGCCTGTTGCGGCCATAGGAGGCATCATGTTTTTGAAAAAATAATGCAATTTATTGCTGTCTTAATCTCTTTGTTTTGAACATTTTAATAGTTTCAATTCTTCTAGAAGTAATAAAGGAAATATCCACATTGATATCTTTACTTGACTCACTCATAATGAATAAGAAATGAAACAATCAAGTGCATGGAAATGGACATTATTTCAGTTTGGATGCTGAAAATGTTATTGCTGCTAGCTAAAAAGAAGATTCCAAGATATCCGACGAAAACTTTCGAAGGAAAAAAATCATAATTTAAAGGCGTCCTTGGCCAGAGATAACAAGGTTGTTAAAGTCCTAAAATCATCACTCACCCTTCCTTGTACCTCCAGAATATGAGAAAGTAAAATCATGAAAAATACAAAGAAATCTGGTTTTCATGCGCCCTTTACTTGTGATAATTTACCATGGTGAGCGAGTGAGAAAATTTTACACCCCAGGATAGTGAATATTGCCTAAATCAAGCAATATCATTCATTGTCCGCTTTATCTTGTTTTGCCATGTTTGTTTTAACTCGGTTGCTGAGGTTAACATACGTCATCAGATATTTCTTGGATTACTGAGACAATTTTGTGCGAAACTAAATCTTTTTAGCTCACTATCATTTAAAAATGTTCATACTTTTTCAATAAAGAAAATATATGTACACATTCCTCATGTTGAGAGGTGGGTGGTATTTTTAAAACATGGTTTGTGCAATAACATTATTATGTTTTTCTTGGATATTTGGTGAGGAATTTGAAAACTTTTTATTTTGAAGAAATACATACATTGGTACAACACAACTGATTAATATTGCAATATAGTGTGAAATGTTTCCATTTATCCTGTGATTTTAATTTAAAAGGACTTCATTTACTCATGCCCTCCCCCCCCCCCCCTTTTTTTTTTTTTTTTTTTTTTTTTCTTTTCCTTTTTATTTCAACTCAAAGGGAAATAACTCAAAGAAAATATTGAGGAAGTGGTTGTGTGTCATTTAGAGTGACTTCCTCTTTGTATTTCACATGTTCTGTTTACAAATGGAGGTTTATGAATGTTTACAACTGAGAAATAATTTGGTGTCTTAAAGCATATATCTTACAGACAATATATGTGAAATGTTTTAGACATATTTTGTTAATGATTTACCAACATAATTGGATACCAAAAACTTGTGTCAGTGTTAATTTGGATATAATCTGTTAATTTGTGACTGGTATTGGATTCAAATTTTGATAATAGAGAGAAACTTTGCTTCAGGAAGTGAAATTTACATTATTTATTGGCATGGAATGAAAACTTAAGTATAAGCTTTTCAGTGGAATGTAAATTATAAAAAGTAGAAGAATTAAATCAAAAATACAGATAGAAAGAAGAACAAAAATCAAAGAGAAAGAAGATAGAATGAAGTTGATATCAAGCAATGTTGCCTTTTTAGCCTTTCTGTATTTTTTACAAGGTTTGCCTATGGTTTACAGTCACGATTTTTACCTCTGTATTTCCGCACCCATGGAATGTCGCTTTCTGATATCGGGTTCTTCAAACTTCTTCTAATTCCATGGATGTTGAAAGCTTTATGGGCACCATTTGTGGATCGTTACGGAACCAAGAAAACATGGCTGTCATTTAGCATGATTGGACTGTTTTTCACGTGCCTTCTTGGTTCGTTCACTAGTCCAAACGTAATCCCACAGTTAGCGATTGTTCTATTTTTATTTAACCTTTTGACATCTACACAAGACATTGCAGTGGATGGGTTAGCTATTCAGGTTTTACTGACATCAGAATTAGCTGCTGGTAATATTGCTCAAGTTGTGGGGTACAAGGTTGGGGCTGTTTTCAGTGGCGGACTCTTAACGTGGTTAAGTGAACTATGGAATTTAAGCTGGGGGATGTTATTCATCAGTCTAGGTATAATGTATGCTCTGGCGTATTTAATTGTCCTGAAAGTTGTTCCAAGTGGAAATATAAATGACTCGAAAGAAGAGGAAGTTATAGTGGAGGCTGCATCCTTAAGACAGTCTGGAAGTAGTGATAAACAGACAGATGGTAAAAGAGGAAAAGATGAAGAAGTTAAAGATGGAGAAGGCATTGGATGGTAGATCATGTCTACAAGATTTTGGATTCTCAAGAAACAAGATGGATCCTTAGTGTATGTCTTGGTATATAAATTAGGTAAGCTTTTTTTTTCCTTTCTGGGTGAGAAGTTGGTTTCTGCCAAATATCTTTTGTCAAGAATATGTTATTCATATATGGTAATTGCCTTTGTGGTTAAAAAGGTATGGTTAAGGACACTGTTTCTAAGAATAGATTAGAAAAAGCAAACAGTACAAAAACCTGGATTTTGTGTAATTCTATTAATTCTATGCATTTCTTGTTATTTTCTGATCTGCTGGAATTTCTTTTCCAATCTCTGCCATTTTTCATTTGATTTAAACTTTAAATTGTAAAAATTGCTTTGCAGGAGAGCAGGGGTCCCTCACAATGCTACCACTGTTCCTAGTTGACAAAGGGGTCACCGCAGGGTCAGTGGGGTTCTGGACCGGGGTCATAGGTCAAGTGGTCTCCATCACGGGGTCAGTCCTTGGCGGTTGGTTTGTCTCCTGGTTCAGGTAGGTGGATACTGTTATACATGATTATTCATAGAAGTGGTGGCCAAGTGGTTAGAGCATCCGCCCCGTATTCAGGAGGTTGTGGGTTCGATCCCCGACTGCAACTGAACTCACCAAAGTCATAAAAAATGGTACATATACTGGCATAGTTTCTTTACTTGGCACTCAGCATAAGAGGATAGTTTCAGGACTTG
The DNA here is from genome assembly GCA_021229015.1 of Solen grandis. Classification (NCBI taxonomy): domain Eukaryota; kingdom Metazoa; phylum Mollusca; class Bivalvia; order Adapedonta; family Solenidae; genus Solen; species Solen grandis. Next base: position 26,594,578 of record CM037789.1, on the reverse strand, counting down.
TTGACCCGGTGTCAGGATAATGTGACTTGTCTATGGCATGATATTGCATTGTGGCAGCATTATATATGTCTCATGTAGACAAAAGACCCCAAATGACTGAAATACTATTGTTGGATCATTAAATTTAATCAAATAAACAAATGAATAAAGATAATGCAGATTATATTAATTTCTTGACCATTTGAATATCTCCACAAATTTAAATGTAGTGGTTTGTAATTCTTAGATATTTCACTGAGGAATGCCATAGAAATATTGTGTTTTAAAAAACATTTTCAATTTAAAATTTGAATTCCTTCCTATCATATAATAGATATTTTCATCAACGATACATGTATTCAGTCTGTGTGTCTGTGTGTTTTTTGTTTTCCGCAGGTACACTCCGTTTCAGATTGTGACCCTCTTCTCTAAACTGAGGATGGTTCCCCTCCTTCTGTATGTGGTAATGATAGTTACATGGTCACATGACACGACAGGGAACCAGGCCCATCTATTGTATGGTGAGACTCACAGATTAGATATTCTAAATTAAAACTTAGATTGATTTCTTTTACATTGTTAGGAAAATTTATTTTTCAGAGTTGTTTTTTAGCTCACCTGAGCAAGAGGCTCAAGGTGAGCTATTGTGACCGGTCTTCGTCCGTCGTCCGTCCGTCCGTCCGTCCGTCCGTCCGTCCGTCCGTCCGTCCGTCGTCCGTCAACATTTTGCTTCAAACGACATCTCCTCCTTAACCGCTTGGTCAATTTTGATAAAACTTTACAGGGATGTTCCTTGGGTGGTCCCCTTTCAAAGTTGTTCAAAGAATTGAATTCCATTTGGAATTCTGGTTGCCATGGCAACGGAAAGAAAAAACTTAAAATGTCTTCTTCTCCAAAACAACCAACTGAATTTCAAAATGTTTTGGCACAGATGTTCCTTTGGTAAGTGTCTACCAAGATTGTTCAAATTATTTGGATCCGTAAAAAAAATGGCCGCCAGGGGCGTGGCTAGTTTTCCTTAGATGCCTATACTCAAATCTTAAAAAATCTTCTCCTCCAAAACTGCTGGCTGAATTTCAAAATGTTTTGGCACAGATACTCCTTGATAAGTGTCTACCAAGATTGTTCAAATTATTTGGATCCATAAAAAAACTGGCCCCAGGGGCGGGGCTATTTTCCTTTATGTTATAGTGAAAACTAAAAAATTTTCAAAACTACTGGCTTGATTTCAAATTGTTTTGGCACAGATGTTCCTTGATTAAATGTCTATCAAGACTGTTCAAATTATTTGGATCCATAAAAAAACATGGCCACCAGGGGCGGGGCTTATTTGCCTTTTATGTATATAGAGAAACCTTTAAACAACATCTCCTCTGAAACCACTGGACAGATTTAGATTAAACTTGGCAGGGATGATCCTTGGGTCAACCTTCACAAAAGCTGCTAAAATAAACTTGATCCATGTAGAACTCTGGTTGCCATGGCAACAAAAAGAAAAAAAATATGAAAACTTTAAAAATCATCTTCTTCAAAACTACTGGCCAGATTTTAAAATAAATTGGTACAGATGTTCCTTGGGTCAACCTATTTATCTCAGGTGAGCGATTTAGGGCCATCATGGGCCTCTTGTTTTTATTCTGGTAAAAATAAAGAATGAGTTCTTTTTTTAAATATAGATTATTAGATTGTCACAATGCTTCAGGGATTAAGGTCTATATATGTTTCCAGTGTAATTATGTTTGTAAGGGTGATCCAGTTGAGAGCAGGAATTTTCATGACCCTCCCAGGCCTAAAGTACTGGTCCAACCCAGGAACTGTCAAGAGGGATTAATATAAGTGGTATGAACTTGTTTCTCAATCAATGTAGAAAAAAAGATAAATTTAAAAAATATAATTCAATTTCTATGAAATCATAAAATGTACTTTTGTATACTTATTTGCTTTTGGCCCGTGTTTTGTTGGAAGTGGAAGGATGTCAACTGCATCATCTGTTTGTTTGAAGTGAACTTTTGTCACCAACTGTTGACATAGGTAGCTTGGATGAGTTCAGGATAGTGTTTGTGAGAAAAAAAATGTGTTAGGTCAAGTTAGCTGCTACTGAAATTGAACACCAGGAAATAAAAAAAAAAAAATATTGTGTTTGTTTAGGATTGATGTTTTTTCTTAGAATAAATAGATATTTACAGAAATATTTAATTTTTTTGTTACTTATTCAGAAATATTTCAAATTTTAATTTATTCAGAAGTATTTCATATTTCTGTTATTTTTTCTATTCCAGTGTGCCTAGTGTTGTGTATGTCTGGGATGTTGCTAGGCAGTGGGATCGTCACGACAACGACCTTCACCCTGATGATGTACTGCTCACAGAGGGCGCCACCGTCTATCCAGGCCAGCCATTATACTACCATGGCAACTGTGGAAGTTCTGGGCAAACTGACATTCTCTGTTCTGATTGGCTCAATTACAGACACAATTGGATATCCTCTAGTGTTTTGCTTGTTTGTATTGCTGGGAGTACTAGTGAACATTGTTCTGCTAAAGTGTCCCAGGTCACTTGTTGAAATGAATGGATCTGATAATAAAAATAGCTGACCAAATGTTGTTAATATTCTTTCTTTTGGTACCTGCTGAGTTTTATAGTCACACAGTCATACCATTACAAATAACCTTCATATATATCAGGCCTTTTCCTGGCTATTTTGGGAAAAACACCCTAGACAGCATTGGGAAAATTGAGTCACGAAATATCAAATATGGGAAAAAGTAGGAATCATTTTCATATTTTTGCGTCACCTGCTGCCAGCAGAGTTGACACATAGGGACAGTCTGCTGACTTGAGTACAGATTTCACATAGGGATCACTTTTCTATGTCTCTATCTCATATTTTTCCCATCATGCTTCAGCAGGTGGCACGTACATCCTAATGAGCACTCTTGTGTTCTCAAGTATCCTTGCACTTTGCCTGTGCTTATATTTGCAATCAGCAAGAAAATTAAGAAATCAGAAAATATTCTATTACTAGAACAGTGTCACATACCTTAAATAGGTGACATATTCTGTCTAAGCATCAACAATATTTTATTGGGATTTTAGTTTTAAGAAATTGAGAATTTATTTGGCATTTAAAATGGATCAGACAATCTGACCCATTGTATCCTCAGAAACAAGTTTGTAATATTCATGTAAGCATTGCAGCATGATACAGTCTTGCTATTATAAAAGGGAAGGGTCTGTGAATTTTATTTTACAGAAAAAGAAACAAAAGAAGGACCCACTTCAGATGAAGAAATCGAAGAATGACCCAAACTCTCCGGCCATGAACAGAATCCCTCTGCCAGACTGTAGGTGTTTTGTTTTTCATTTTCTCAGTTTAATTATTTTACCTTACCTTCAATAATAATTATCTTTTTTCATGATACACAAGATTGACTTTTTTAACCCTTAAATTCACTAAATGACTCATTAATATTTCAAAATTTGTCTATCTTTATATTTATGGGTCTTTATATTTATGACCCCAATTTTAAACTAACAAACAAAAACAACAATGGAAGAACCTGATAGTTACGCATATTTATATTTAATTTTTGTCAAGAGTCTTTATCTGAAAGAGCGAGCTATATTTGTTTCAGATAATTTGTTAACTCTGTTTTTACAGAGCAAAGTAACCAGGAAATATTGAATATTGTATTGATATTGTCAGAGTCTTTTCTTCCTTCTTTATCAGGGTCCGTTTATAGGCATCTTCCACTAGAATTTTTTTTCCCACAAATTTGCTATTTACCCCAGGGTTTTTCTTTCCCCAATATGAGAAACTGGTGCTTCAACTTCCCATGGTAAGATACCATATTAAGGTCACTTCCCCAGCATCAGAAAAAAAGGACATGATGTTTTCACCTTTGGCTTTGCAACTAGTGAAAAAGAAAAAAAACCCCTCCTATTTTCACTCGTTGAATAAGACCGGATCAGTCACTAAATTAACATTACCGGTAAATATCCTTCATAATGAAGATGCAGTATGACATGCTCTATTACTTATAGTGTGTTCAGTGAACATTACAGCCGCTATCATGAGTGGTTGCATCCCTGTTTTATCGATTTGTATAGAAAGTAAGAAGAGTACCAAATCTCATTTGTTAGCTTTTAACCTTGTTAATTGTTATATAGATATAGTACTATCCAGTACACCATAAATTCCACTTAAAAAAAAAATCATCAGAAATTAATTTATATATTCATTAGGCAATATCAGAGAATTTTGTGTCACCTGCTGTAAACAGAGGTGACACATAGGGATCACTTTTCCTTTGTCAGTCTCTCTGTCTGTCCGTCCAACTGCCTGTCTGTCACACTTTTTCAGTTACACCTCAGCAGGTGACACGTGTTCTTGTTTCCCTTCTTATGCAAGGGACATTCAAAGGCATCTTCCCCGCAGAAAATTTCTTAAAACCTGAAAATAAAGAAAATTGGCACTTTTTCCTAAAATGATATGGTATTAAGAGCCCCTTCCCATCGTCTTGAAAAAAGGCTTTAATACACACATGAGTGTGGAGACTTATTTGTTATGGGTTTGTTATATGTGAAGTTCACTTGAGAAAAAAAATCCCCCAGTACTTCATTACAAAAGGTCTGTATTGTGTTTCTCTACCAATGATTGCAGGAAGGACCATGATAAACTGGAGAAGATCAATGCATTTAGAGAGGCCCTGAAGAGGGTCAAGATGGGGCCAGGTTCTCTACCATCCATCTGCTTCTACACTTTCACTAATGCACTCCAGGGGTAAGTATAGAGCATCTCCATTACAATATGCCCCATTTTAACACACTCCATAACACTGCTCTCCATTACAGTATACTACATTAAACCTCAATCCATTTTAACACACTCCATAATAACATGTTTCACTCCATTGTACCATGCCCATTATAACTTCCTTAATTAACTCCATTATGCCATGCTCCATGATAAAACGCACCATTAAAACATGCTGCATTATAACAAAGGAGATAATATAACACTATCTAGTCTTGGACCCCAAGTCTTTGTGATTTGTTCAGTTAACATTTCTTAAATGTGGTTCAGTATATCACAGTATTAAGACTTTGACCCAAGATTACAAGGATTCTAATGTAGCTACTCTGTTGTATGTACATGCATTTCCATGGATATATTTTCTTTCAAAAAAAAAGAGGGCCATAAGATATGGAATTACATTGAATATGTGTGGATAATAAAATTCACACAAACAGAAATAATCCCCAAGAAAATTATCCGCTGACATTTATTCTGCCTGCAGGTTGACGTCATTGGAGATCTCGGAGGATTCAAGTCTGATGAGCTCGGGGTTCGGAGACTCCACGATCCGGATCTGGAGTCTGACTCCGAACAAACTGAGGACGCTGAAACCCCTTGAGGTGCTAGAATTGATTGACAAAGACTCAGGTCAGTTTATAGGTGTTTTCCTTTTACTCAAAATAAAGCTTTTAAGGTTGGTTATAACACTAATCCCTTTCATTTTGTCATAATTTTGCTATAAAAGACCACTTAACTCCGAAATGAGACGTAAACCTACATAAATCAACAAGCACTTCCAGAACACCTAATCTACTTGGGAGGCTTCCATGGCCGAAAGGGTAAAGTTGCTGATTTTAACAATCACTCAGCCTCTCACCACATGGGTTCGAATCCTGGCAGGGTCATTTGGATTTTCATGTGAGGAAGCCTTCCAGCTGGCTTGCGGTAGGTTGGGGGTTCTACCCAGATACCTCCGTGCATTTGGGGTCTTCCTCCACCTGTAATTAGCTGGACGTCGCTATATGACTGAAATACTGTCGAAGCAACAGTTAATTCAGATAGTCAATAGTCAAATCTAATCTACTTGCTGGTGTAAAATTTTACACTTTGTTAAATGGGAAATAAACATACATTTGAGATTTTTCCCCAGTCACTGATTGGTCTGCGAATTATGCCGGATATTGCCGATCCTCTGGTGAAATGGTCCAATCCAGGGGACATAGTTTTTATACTTTGTTCAATGGGAGATAAACATACATTTGAGATTTTACTCCAGTCACTGATTGGTCAATTTAAGTCAGTTAATTATGCCAGGTATTGCAGATCCTCTGATGAAATTGTCTATTTTATCCCGTTTCACAGAAAACTACAAAAGGAATCAAGCAAGTCTTGTCACATATGTCTTTTTTCATCCCATCTTATACAAGTATTATGAGAGCGTGGAGTTGTGGGTTCAATCCCTGGCTGTGACATACCAAATTCGTAAAAATGGTACTGGTATAGCTACCTTGCTTAGCACTCAACATATAAGGGTAGTTCCAGGACTGGTTGGCCTGGTGTCAGGATAATGTGACTGGGTGTGGTATCATGCCATATGTTTACGACGCGATACTGCAGTGTAGCAGTATTACATTTTTCTCAAGTAGACATTGTCTCCAAATGATTGAAATACTCTCGGTGGGACATTAAACCCAACAAGCAAACAAATATGAATAGGAGGGCTGCATGGGCTAGTGTTAATTATTTTTAGTGTGAATCATCTTTTTTTTGTGTGTATGCAGACGATATATTGGAGAGAATGATGGATGACAATTCTGCAGAAGACACAAAACAACTTCTTGGACACACAGGGCCTGTCTACAGCTGTAGCTTCTCTCCAGATAAAACTTACCTTACTTCCTCCTCGGAAGATGGCACAGGTACACTGAACTTCAGACCTTTTATTTGCTTGTCTTTTTTTCTATGAAAAAAAAGTTGAGGTATTGTTATCACTCTGGTGTTGCAGGGGTTTACTTAAGGGTTTGACTTTCGCTTGTCCAGGGGGCAAGTTACTATGAACATCTACTAGCCCCAAGTGAAAACAGGTTGCCGATCTTGAAGTTAGTAGGTGTTTGTTAATGTTTAAAACTAAATTTGTGCAATATTAAGGTGAATTTTAGTTTTTATATATCAAAGACAGTTTGCAAGCATTTTACCCCTGATACACTATAGAAAATAAAAAAAAAAAAAAAAGATTTCATTTACATAAATAAACTTGCCCACAGGACTATCTTGTTTGAAAAACCACTTGCCCGCAGTGATTTTAACCTGGCGCGGGCAAGTGGGCGTCCACTTAAGAAAACCCCTGTGTTGTTGTTGGCGATGGCTTAACGTGAAAAGCTTTAAGCTTGCCTGATTTAAATCGTCAGTTATCAAACTTATTTTACTTGTTTACGATCACATGGATTACATTCTCATCAAGGGCCATAACTTATAGGTTCATTTTGACCTGATTTATATCCTCTTTTTTAGCTCACCTGAGCACAATGTGCTCATGGTGAGCTTTTGTGATTGCCTTTTGTCCGGCGTCCGTCGTCCGTCCGTCCGTCCGTCCGTGCGTGCGTGCGTGCGTCTTGCGTCAACTTTTCCTTTAAACAACTTCTCCTCCTAAACCACTGGATGGATTTTGACCAAACTTCACAGGAATCATCCTTATCATGACCTCTATCAAACTTGTTCAAATTATTTTGATTGGGTAAATAAGTAGGTCACAGGAGCTAAAAATAGATTTTAAAAATGAAAATTTAAAAAATCTTCTTCTCCGAAACCACAAGGCCTAGCCTTTTGATTTTTGGTATGTAGCTTGATCTTATGACTCTCTACCAAGATTGTACAAATTATGACCCTGGGGTCAAAATTGGCCCCGCCCCAGGGGTCACTTGATTTCACATAGGCTAATATAGGAAAAACTTGAAAAAATCTTCTTCTCCGAAACCACAAGGCCTAGCCTTTTGATTTTTGGTATGTAGCATGATCTTATGATCCTCTACCATGATTGTTCAAATTATGACCCTGGGGTCAAAATTGGCCCCGCCCCAGGGGTCACTTGATTTAACATAGGCTAATATAGAAAAAAACTTGAAAAATCTTCTTCTCAGAAACCACAAGGCATGGAGTTAAGATATTTGGTGTGTGGCATTGTCTAGTGGATCACAACCAAGTTTGTTCAAATCATGACCCTGGGGTCAAAATTGACCCTGCCCCAGGGGTCACTTGATTTTACATAGGCTAATATAGAAAAAAACTTGAAAAATCTTCTTCTCAGAAACCACAAGGCCTCGAGTTTAGATATATGGTATGTAACATGGTCTTATGATTCTCTACCAAGATTGTTAAAATTATGACCCTGGGGTCAAAATTGGCCCCGCCCCAGGGGTCACTTGATTTAACATAGGCTGATATAGGAAAAAAACTTGAAAAATCTTCTTCTCAGAAACCACAAGGCATAGAGTTAAGATATTTGGTGTGTAGCATTGTCTAGTTGATCTCTACCAAGTTTGTTCAAATCATGACCCTGGGGTCAAAATTGGCCCCACCAAGGGGTCACCTGATTTTACATAGGCTAATATAGAAAAAACTTGAAAAATCTTCTTCTCTGAAACCACAAGGCCTAGCCTTTTGATTTTTAATATGTAGCATGATATTATGACTCTCTACCAAGATTGTTCAAATTATGACCCCTGGGGTCAAAATTGGCCCCGCCCCAGGGGTCACTTGATTTAACATAGGCTAATAGGAAAAAAACTTGAAAAATCTTCTTCTCAGACACCACAAAGCATAGAGTTTAGATATTTGGTGTGTAGCATTGTCTAGTCGATTCTTACCAACTTTGTTCAAATCATGACCCTGGGGTCAAAATTGGCTCTGCCCCAGGGATAACTTGATTTTACATAGCCTAATGATACCAGGTGAGCGATCCAGGGCAATCATGGCCCTCTTGTTTATTAAAAAAAACAGACGAGCGTTGGCATCCACATTCAGTGCTCGTTTTAAATTCATCCAGACTTCAGCGCTGTCATAATGGGATGGAGATGAAAGAAAAAGCAACATTATTATGCAAACTATCTATCTATCTATCTTGAATAATATTCATTGGATTTTTGAGTTGGATCTTTGATTTATGAAGTTGACTAAATTTCAAACTAATTTATCTTTCTGAGTTAATTTGTCATGAAATAAAGACTTCAACATTAACGAGGGGGAGTAGAAAATTATTTTTTTAAATTTCTGCCGATCATCTGTGAACGAACTGCTCTACAGTCATCCTTGGAATAACACCATGCTATGTTTATGCAGTATTATCATCAATTAATCACCAGTTAATATAATGTTCTTGAAAGAAATAATGATTAATCAAAAAACTCAAATAAAGATTTTGTTTCACCTGCAGTTCGTTTGTGGAGTCTACATACATGGACCAACCTGGTGTCGTACAAGGGACATAATGCTCCAGTATGGGACGTTAAGTTCTCTCCACATGGTCACTACTTTGTCTCTGCCGGTCATGACCGAGTGGCTCGACTTTGGACATCTGACCACTATCAGCCCATCCGAATTTTCGCTGGACATTACTCCGATGTAGATGTAAGTCATATGATTTATTGGTAAAATTAGTCATCTTAAAGGAGTGTTATGTAATTAAAAAAACTAATTTGAAAATATGCAAGTTTTTTACAGGTTAATTACTGTATCAATGTTACAGCTTTTACAAATTTGATAGATGTGTTGTGCATTGAGTTTATTTATTTTTCTTACAGTGTGTGCAATTTCACCCGAATGGTA
>CM037789.1:26534881-26584881 GCA_021229015.1 Solen grandis | reverse complement strand
CTCGAAAATACAATTCTTAATGTGTTTTATTATTTTCAAATAAATAACCTAGGTCATAATACGAGCCTGTTTGGCGAAGAAGAGAAACAATTTAAAGTTTATTCATTTATATTATAATATACTACGTATTATAAAATAGTTAAAACTATCATATAACAAGAAACTCATTTGTTGGTATTTACAAACGAGACGGCTTTCCGACTGCTTATCTCAAAGGGGTTTAATGTATCATTTAAAGTCTTCCCATCCTAATTGCGATCAATTCCATCAAAGACATGCATATAAATTAACAATATACATGAATATAATCTTTTAAAGTGTCAAACAATGGTAATCTTGGGGGCAAATTGACATTTTATGATAAGTGACAGAAGAGAGATTTTCTCCATTTCACTATGGTAAAGTAGTAAAGTTTAGATTTTTTTCACGAAAGTTGATACAAAATCATAAAATGCATCTTTTTACCATGAGTTTTTCTCATAAATCAAATTCAGTTTTTCATATTGACAGAAAATACATATTTTCCATAGGCTTCAATGTTAACTTATATGCAGATTATCTCCCCCAAATTAGATAAATAAAAACAAAAACTCTTGGTGAAATATTTTTAGTTTTGAATTTCTTCAAAGTGACAAAGTTTCATAGAAATATAACCATCCAGTTGCAAGATATGGAATATGGCTATTAGGATGGGAAGACCTAAGAAAAAATAACAATACAGACGTGCTCAACCATTTAAACTTAAAGGTCATTCATATACATGTACTTAAGAATTATACTTTAACATGCTTGTTTTGAATGACATTTGACCTTTCTATATATATATAAAACGAAGGCAAAATATACATAAAAAATGAAAAATAAAAAGTAAGCTTAAAAAGCTATCAATAAATATCAATATGTTTGTAATGTAAAATCGGCTCCTAATAATATTTTGGCAGTGGAGGATTTATCGGGGATATATTGCGCACGCATTTATTGACACATGTATATTTAGTTACTTTGAATCCATTTTGTTTGGTGGGGCGTAAAATATGAATTCCTGGATCCGCCTCTGATCGGTCTGGTAATCATACATGTCTTGGACCGCTGACCTTAGCCTTCGTCAGCTTTTTTTTAAAGCTTAGACCTGTCTCTAAAGCATCCCGACATTCGGGAAAGTACATGTCATAGTAAAATACTTGCAGACGGAATGAAAAAAGTAATTTAAGTATATTTATGCACCAGCCTTTGGAGAATCCTCGTTTAACACTAAGACAATTGTATGCAAAGTGCATGTATACTCCTTTCTAAAGTACATGCTAATCAGTGTGGACGCAGATAAATTCTAGAGTGTAGGATATGCATGACATAAATCACTTATTATTCTAGAAAAATTCAAGTTTCCGAAACCTTTATCCCATGTGGTATGTCTGACGTATGACAATACATGCTAAATTCACTTTTGTTTAAGAAAAGATCCGGTTTCAGATACTTTTTATCGTGTGGTTTCTTCATAGTGTCAGGTCTGAATTTGTTTATGATTTTATATCTTGAAGTTTATATTATAAATGATTCATATAAAATTATACGATTCTGAAACAGAAGAGTACATCTAAGGAAATATATAAATTTATTTCAGTTTAACTAAGCATGCACACGGTCATTAACATATCTTAATATACCTGTTGTAGACGTGAGAAACACGAAGAGCATTTCGATTATGAATATTCAAACACAGGAAAGAGATTAATTTTCTACCTCACATGAACACGTTTTGGCGCCTTACTTCCAGCCAATTATGACAGCAGACGGATTGCATTTTGGAATAAAACTTGAATTAATTTATTGACACAGTTTTAAATTAAAATGCAAATGAAGTCATAACCACGTGACTCAATATAAAAAACACTTAAGGATAAATATGTGAAATGCCGTAAACAAAATGTGTTTGAAAAATAGTACATGTGAGTAGAACACTGTGTGTTGATATTGACAAACGAGATGGCTTTCCAATTGCCTATCTCGAAGAGATTTGATGTACTAGTTTCATTGAAAAAAATGCTGTTATACAGGTTCTTTATCATCTCTTTTATACGTCAGCAATCAACATACATGTATTTCATATAATTATTTTGAATTACCTTGACCTCTCTACAATTAAAATAACAAAAGCAAATAAATAAATTAAAAAAAAATAAGCTTAAAAGTTTTCTTAATTTAAGAAATCAGTTTTAAAACAGAAAAAAATATTTTTCTTGACTTATTCATTCTTTATTATAATTGACGTCATAGCTTAATATACATTGTCAGTATCGTCAACACCACGAGACCCAACAAAAAGTCTGAGAGATATGCACTACTACAAATGATACAATATAAAATACTAAGAACTTAAGTCAGATTGCTTGAAAAATGTGGGCGCTAGACCGTGAACCATCTTATTAAACAATTCAGTTTTTTAGGTCTTATGATGTCATACCCTACCATTCGATAGATTAATCTTAGATGCATGTTTGTCAAAATTTGTTGAATAGAAATAAATATAACAAACCTATACGTTTCCGAAGGTTTGCGGAATGCCGTAATAAAATATTTATGCAAATTATTAGAATCATGTACACAAAACAAATAAAGGCATTCAAAACACGTGCATTTGAAACTAATTAATTAGTATTTAAATTAAAATATAAAATATGTAAACCATAATACAAAATAAACTACCTCGCCGCAGTATCCAAACATAAACTAGAAGGGGAGACAACTTTTCCCAGCCGCAAATCATAGCGGTTGCTTCCATCCATAAAAGCGCGAACTATACGGGGAAGTAGCCGGGGCTTCCGTCCATAGTCAGAGTAGAAAAAGTAGCTGTAATGAAATGTGAAGAAAAAAAAACTAGTGTTTCTTATAGTTTCTTGTTTGGTGCTTTTTCCTTCTTCTTTCCTTAATCGTCGTCGTAGTCGGCATTATTATCTTTATCCCCCGCAATCAGTGTCCATCACATTATTTTAAGTAGTAGTTCGTCTGCATTTTTATTTCATTTATACCAAATGCAGGTAAGTGGTATAATTGATTTTGCTATGATAATGTATTTACAAAGACGTCTAGCGTCACTTGATGGGTTTATCCCTGAAAATTATTAATATCTCCTCTAGAGTACAATTAACTTTATGTAAAGCGGGACGCGGGGCGACACCACAACGCGTGTGATTTATGTAAAAACACAAGCTCTATCAATATTGTAATGTTTATCTTTCAATAACTGTAATCTCTTTTCCGACCTTAAGCTGGGCATCAGAGGAATTCGTTTCATCTTTTTTATAGTTCCATTTATGTTGAAATATAGAAATACCGTACTTTCTTTATTAAACACTTCCGACAGGGTGGGAAGAGGCGGGCTTTGCATTTTTCTCATAAAAACTATATGTATTCGACTTGATTAAATATTTTGCACCGTTATCTTCAAAGTGACTGGAACTTTGCCAGCATCTTTCGAGCAGATCCCGGAGGCCGACCGCATCTTACACGAATAACGCTAGTTCGATACCCGTGCACGAAGTACCAGAGTTGTTAAATACGGTATAATTTTTGCAGGGTAATTCAAGGATGGTGATAGAGTTCGGGAGCATTTGTTTGTTATCAGAAAAGCACATCACTATACTGTTTTGCCGAATTATAAGAATCATTCATTAAGGCCTATGTGTAAGCATAATATTCCGCTTTGTTGAAAATTGGTGAAGAAATAAAATACTTACAGCAGTTTTCTATTCCGAATCTTTGCAAATTATGCTACTTGTGTAAGCTTAGAATGATTTGCTTGTTTTTGTTTTGTTAGGTTTAACGTCCCAACGACAGTATTATTTCAGTAATTTGGAAACTATGCCTACATGAGACAGATATAGTACTGCCAACACTGCAGTATCATGCCGTAGACATGTGGCATAATACCACACCCAGTTACATTATCCTGACACCGGGCCAACCAGTCCTGGAACTACCCTTTTATCCTGAGCGCCAAGCAAGGAGGCTATACCAGTACCATTTGAACAACTTTGGTATGTCATGGCTGGGGATCGAACCCACGACCTCCTGGTCCCGACACGGATGCTCTAACCACTCGGCCAGTGAGGACGGTCAGCTTAGAATGAAGTCATATACCACGTGGTATGGCCACACTAATAAGGAATACATACAGAAATAAATTCCCTTCACCATTTAAATTAAACAAAATAAATCAAACATATTTCGTCAAAATATGATAGAAAAATCATTGTTATTTACTTACCCGGTTATGGGGTCAACTGCAATTGCCTTTCCATTTTGAATCCCATCATTGATAATATTCTTCTGCCTACCGCTGTCAACATTAAAAATGGCAATTCGCCTGGCCAGACAGTCAATAATGTACAGATTTCGTCCAATCCAATCGTAGGACAATCCACATGGTTTTGGAAGGCTGTTTACCGGAAGTTGAATTTTTCCAGCCCCATTATTGTTCGTCTGATAAATCTGAGAAATAGAGACAAACCTCTGCACAAATGATTTTAAAAAGTTTTTTTTTTTATTCCCCGCCCCCGATAGTTCAAGGGCAATAACTCCTGACGCACTGGGTCAATATCAGTTTATATATTGATGTAGGTATATGTTTCATTAATTTACATTTTTGTCATTTTTATAATTCAAGGGCCTAATTCCTGTCATAATTTGGGTATATATCAGCCATAATCGAAATTGGCCGAGAGATTATATCCATAAACATTGTCACAAAGTTTGAAGGTATTCTCACAGTTCCGTTAGAGTTGTCTATCCAGTAAAGTGTGTTTCTCCCCATATCAAGGTCAAGGTCTTCGATACTGCCGTTGACCACATGCACTGCGCGTGTCCCATCTAGATCCACCCTTGTAATATTGTCAGCTGTGCCTATATACATCGTGGCCTTTCCTGTGGAATATATTTGTTTATCTATTTAATATTTATATTATTTTTATTTATTTTTCATGTTATCACATGCTATTTCACTGGCCTTTCCAAAAAAAATTATCTTTCTATTCACATAATTATATACATGTATATATACATGTTTTATCTATATTTATTTTTTTTCATTCTCATATTTTTATTTTTATTTAATTGAATGTGAAGATAATAAATTATGTTATATATTTTATTTTAATTGCCTTTCAAATACATAATTGCATTTTGTTCCTTCTGTAAAATTGTGCATACATACCACCGTCTGCTTTGCACGTGCGACGTTTCTGGAGCGTGTAGCCTTTCCGGCAAGAGCAACGATAACTTCCGGGTGTATTAGTGCATTTCTGATCACATGTGCCAAAAGTATCGCATTCATTAAAATCTGTTAAAACAAAGTGAAGATATTATAGTTCACACATCCACAGGGGCATGAGGCATTTATTGTACATACATTAGAAGTAGACATTATTTTGAGACTTCATTAGATGGAGGCACTATTTTCAGACCAAATAAGTAGGAGGCGCTATTTTTTTTACCAATTTCGCGAACACTGTCTTTCAAATACAGAGCAGAATATGCTATCATTTTAAATGTTAAACATTTTATTTTCACACCTACATTCGAACCAGGTCAAAGTTTGACTCTGACACCAAAAGGTACACAAAATAATTCTCCTATTAATTAACATAGAGGCAATTTTGTGAGGGTACATACCTATACAGCTGCTTGTATCCGTGGCGTCAATTATGTACCCGCGGACACATTTGCACACGGCGTTATTGAGGCCCGTTAAAGAGCAAATGTACCCCCCAGTTCTAGGACATTCCCTGTATTTACAAGACGTCAGATTTCCTAAAGGCAAGAAACAAAACAAGAACACACAAATTATGTTTTACAAGTACAATATTGAATTCATTCTATCATATTTATAATACATCTTTTACACAACTAAACAACCAAGAGCATTGTCATTTCTCTTTACTCGTACCATATTCTTTTACACAACTAAACAACCAAGAGCATTGTCATTTCTCTTACTCGTACATATTCTTTTACACAACTAAACAACCAGAGCATTGTCATTTCTCTTTACTCGTACCATATTCTTTTACACAACTAAACAACCAAGAGCATTGTCATTTCTCTTTACTCGTACCATATTCTTTTACACAACTAAACAACCAAGAGCATTGTCATTTCTCTTTACTCGTACCATATTCTTTTACACAACTAAACAACCAAGAACATTGTCATTTCTCTTTACTCGTACCATATTCTTTTCAAATGAAACAACCACAAGATGCTCGCAGAGGCCATAAACCTAATCAAAACAATTCAGGGAAACTAAGTTTACCTGGTTATTCAGCATCAACCAAATCCAAATTTCAGATACAAAGTTTCTATACATATTATATGAGCAAATTAGTCAATCCTCTTTGAGCCTCGATTTTCTAGAGATCAAATTCCTTTTAGCAATTGCTTAAGATATGTGTCTAAGATCTGAACATTTGTGCACGATGAAATAAGTTTCTGACCACTGATTTCATGGAAGTTGATTTTTGAAATGTTCTATAAAGCCTTACATAAGGAAACTAGCCCCTGAGCGCGTTATTTATCAAGGGGTCAACTTTATTTTAGCAGAGCTATGATGTGATCATTTATCCCGACTGAAAGAAGAGGACCTTTGAAATTTTCTTTAAGGAGAATAAGGAAAAAGCCGACCCCGCATAAGCCTCTTTTTTTACGGGACAATTTCATTTGAGCAATTATGGATAAGGGCTAGAGGTGGTCGTTTGTGTCAAATAAATAATAATATAATAAAATAATGTTGGTTACTATGATAACCAGAGTTCTGCATGTATCAACTTTTGTGAGGGGCCACCCAATGATATTTCACGTTTTATCAAAACATGTGTCTAACAAGTGGTTTCAGAGGAGATGTCTTTTAAAATAAACTGTGATCTGACGGACAACGACAGATGCAAGGTGACCAGAGAAGCGCACATTCAGAACGTTCTGTTCCGGTGAGCTAAAAATAAGGATGATGTATTTGCTTGTTGCAAAAATAAAGTGCCCATCAAGGTTATTGTGGGTATGTTATTTCTACCCAAAATACAGTCAATCCTCGATACATCGGCATTCGATAGAATGGCATACTCGGGTTCCAGCACTAATCTCTTAAAAAGTAGATTTGGCTTCCGGTATCGGCAGCAATTCTAGATACATCAGCGAAATCGAGACTTACAAATACTGCCGGTGTATCCTGGGTTGACTGTATAATACACTAGGAATCATTTGATCTAAAAGATCTAAAAAAAAAATAAAAAAAAATAGAAGAATTTGAAATAGTAAAAATTTAAAAGAAATAGACATTTCACCGGGGGTTTAGCAACACTCAGTATAATTCGCTAATTTAAATTGACCAATCAGTAGTGACTTGGGGAACATATCATGCGTATGTTTTATTATTTCCCAGTAAACAATGTGTGGAATGTGTGGAATTTTCCACCAGCGTTCGGGGGATGCTCAATGATTTATGTAGGTTTACGTCTCATTTCGAAGTGAAACGGTCAATGAAGGAAAAACGTATATGTGTCAGACGAGAGAAAAAAAGTGTTAAGGGACCTTCAAGGTTTAGAGAAAACGGTAGAAACAAAACCACACCCATGAACGTGTCACATGGAGGTCCTTGAAGTGTGCCACACGTCTCGTATCCCCCGCAAAGATGTGACAACAGGATGCATTTGTTATTCAGCGGACAGCGATACTCCAGTGGACCACAAGATCGAAGCGAGGTCTCCGTAACTGAAATAAACAGCACAGAAAAATACAGTCGTGTATCCCTTTTGGAAAAAATTAACGAATACCGGTATACCTAAATAATTCTGTTGTTTTTATATTTGCGTCCTTTCTGTTCACCGACATGTTAAAAATATTATTTCTAAAGAAACGGGTAAACGTGCAAAAATTTAAAAAAAAAACATACAAATATTTACTCAGAATATGTTGATTTAGGCAATTCAGCCCTACACGGCCAAATTACATTGTATGCGGTTCTAGTGCCAGTGTTCATTACATCCCTTTACATAATAAGGCAAGCGGAAGGAATGAAAACAAAAGTATTTGCAATCCAACAAGTTACACAAATGAAATTAATGTCAGAGCTTTATATTTTTCACGAAATGCACAAACATGATAAGTTTTATCTCATATTTATTTAACGGAATGCACAAAAAATATAATCTGGAGTTAAAGCAACGAAGAAAAATATACTGTTACATTTGATCTGAAATAACCAGCTGTTCTGACACGTGCATTGTGGGTAAATGCACGAGGAGGGACTGGGAGTGGGAATATAAAGTATAGAATTACAATGGTGAGTTCTTAGATGTTCTCAGACGCGAAAAATTTAAATGCCTGCTGGAATTGTATATACGTAAAAGAGACAATACAGCTTTTTACAATCTACGCTGTGCATCAACGTGTGAAAGTGTAGCAATGTGAGAGAAAGAGAGAGAGAGAGAGAGGGGGGGGGGAGATGGAGAGAGATTTTTTAAACAATCATATTTATGTATATTTAAAGATAAGCTGATATCGACTTCAGCAACACGATTCATGAACGGTGTTTGGGCTTCACGTGCAGCCTAATGTTTTGTGACAAGATATCTTTCTGAAGACATGTGAGATGATGCAACAGCTGGCGAAAGAAACACCAGTACATTATTTTCGACAATGGTATGTCGTGACCGAGGATCGAACTCGCGATCGATTTTGGCTTTCACCGTAGACCACTGACTACTGTGAGCACCTAATCTAACTTGATCATTAAACAGAAAAGGAGAGGTGGGGGGGGGGACAATTTCTTCCTATATTCAAAAAGAGGAAGAGGAATCACAAAACTTGATTAAATATTCAAGAAGAAAAAAGAAGTGGGAAATAATAATGAGAAAGAAGAAGAGGAAGAAGAAGAAGAAGGGCGTAAAGCTACGAAGAAGTACCATGTAACAGTAATGATTTGAAGAGATACAATCCTGACCCAGCTTATTTGCAATACCAATATTCAGTACGAGAATAAATGAGGTTATTGCAGTTTAAACTTTATTTTACACCGGTTACGAAACAAGTTCCCATAACTTAAATTAATCACCCTCGATGGCTCTGATGGCGGCGTATGTGGTCATTATTATGGGAGTAAACCGGAAAACCCAGAGAAAAACCCACGTGCCTGGATGGGGGCGACCACTGTGCCCTCTCACGTACCTGACCAGGAATCGAACCCGGGACGCAATTTTGAGAAGCGAAGCGCGTTACCACTTCGTTTTTCAGGTACCCAACTTGAATGTTACTGCAGTGAAATTTACTCAAATAAAAAGAAAGAAAATCCAAAGTTTAACCTAAAGATCAGACAAGTGGCTAGTCTACAAGGCTTAATTTAGCTCTATCAAACTACTGCATGAAAAATCATCATCGTAGCACCCATTGGTGCATTCTTCTTCTTTCATGTTTATGGAAGACCAGATTCGCCAAACAAAGAAAGCATTCAAATAAAACAATATTAATATGTCGAAAGAAGACAACATGACAGTTTTGTCTTCATTTATTATTTGAAGTATTATAATATTTGTACAATAAATCATGTCTAATTTACTTAAAATTCAATTAGATATGTGTATCTACATACATTACACGCAGTAACACTCTGTGCATATATTAAAGGGGGCGATGGTAAGATGGAAACATTTATGGCTTTTAATTTACAATTTACCGATAGCTTGCAGTCGACAAAATTGAGATCATCAAGATCATCATCATCATCGTTCTTATCATCTTAAACGGCAGCAGAAGCATAAGTATCATAATTTTCAAATACAGGTAAATGACAAACATTTTATGTTATACTTTCTATGATCGACATTGTGTTATATTACCCTTTTTTCTTTCCTATATACGCGTAACTGTATCACTTTTTATAAAAAGGATGTGTTGTTTGTTTTTGGGGTTTAACGTCCCATTAACATTATTGGACTGTGTAAATGAGACAGTTATAGTGATTACGCCAAAATTATACATACACCGGTCCAAATAGTCCCTAAACTAACCTTCCCCGGTGGCCAAGTGCTTAGAGCGTCCGCCTCGGGAGCGGGAGGTCGGGGGTTCGAACCCCGGCCGCGACATACCAAAGTCGTAAAAAATGGTACTGTTATAGCTCCCTTGCTTGGCGCTCAGCATAAAAGTGTAGTTGCAGGACTGGTTGGTCCGGTGTCAGGATAATGTTACTGGTTGTGGTATCATACCACATGTCTACGGCGTGATACTGCAGTGTAGCAGCACTATATCTGTCTCAAGAAGACATCGTCTCCAAATGACTGAAATACTGTCGTTGGGACGTTAGACCCAACTAACATAACTACGAGCCAAGCAAGGGATGTGCCTCACTTTTAAAGGGATCAACGTTTTTTTAGCAATTATAATAGAGAACTATCAGATGACTCCTCAGGGGCCTCTTTTTTCAAAGGTTCCACATTTTAGCAATTATGTAGAGGACTATGAGATGACGATTTGTGCCGATTGAAATTAAATTCTGACATTGGTCTCAGACGAGAAGAATTTTGAAGTCATTAAAATAAAAGTATGTTGGTTGCCATGGCAACCAAAGTTCTTCATGGATCAACTTTAGCAACTCTCTTGAAGGGCCACCCAAGGATCATTTGTGACAACTTTCATCAATTTCTTCCCGGTGATTTCAGAGATATCGTTTAAAGCAACTTATTGACGACGACGAACGCAGGGTGATCATATTAGCTCACCTTGAACACGTTTTGCTCTGGTGAGCTAAAAACATTTTCTGATAACTCGACAATTCCAGACACGACGCTGCAAGATGGATCACCGATGTTACACAGGCCAAAGTGGCACAATTTGACAAATGTGATATGCTCAATCACGTTCTATCTTTTTTAGCGTTCTTAGAGGAAGTTAATCATGTTCATTGTTACTCCCCCAGTTGAGAGAAAAATACGGAATCTGATTAAGCAATCGCGACATATTTCAGCGCCCTTCATTATGACATTTCTCCTAGAAACTTTTTTAAGGCTATTGTTCATTGTAAATCAATACCGTTTTAACTTGAAAAGACACACTTAAATTAAGATGCCAGATTTCGTTGTCAATACGGCGCCGACTGTAACATGATATTTCGCGAGTTTCTGTATGTTGGACATATCGAAGGGTGCTGAGTAAACTAGTTATGTCCTTTACTGGAAACCAAGGAATAAATTAAAAATGATTTTAGTAAAACTGTTGAGTCCACATTCCAGGATGGTTATACGTTACTGATCAATAAATATTCACTCTATGGATTAACTTTTCATATTACTGAGTATAGCTGTAAAACCAAACGTTCTTAGACTTTCGAGCAGAAAAAGAGGTGAAAACAACACACACACACACACAAACAAGAAATAAAAAACGCGTTCATAACTTTCGATGTATTTGTTTATATGTGAGACATACATGTTTACACTCCTAAATGAGAATGCATTACTGATCCATAAAGGAAACCTCACTAATGATGATCAGAAAATGGGAGAAAACAGAAATATTTATATAAAAAAGCTGGCATGCCTTAAGATCCATTTAGATTTATGTGAAATGTTCGTTCTTCAAAAGACAGGAATCCGTCTGTATGTATATCATACATTTGGCCATATGTCTCCGATGTGATGAGGCAGTGCTGGTTCTTTTATTACTTGTGTTCAACCTATGAAGTTTCATGTTGATACCTCCCAAAGTGTTTGTGTTATGCTCTGGGAAAAATTTTAAATATGAAAAATAACAAAGGGCAATAAATCCAAAATTTCGCAAAACAGAGTTATGGTTCTTGTACACTGCACTTCTTCTTACTGAGATCTATCAACCTATGAAGGTTCATTTTGATACCTATTATAGTTTTTTCTGTTAAGCTCCAGACAAAATTTAAGTACGAAAAATAACAAAGGACAATAACTCCTAAATTATGCAACCAAGAGTTATAGTTCTTAAACACTGAACTTCTTCTCATTGAGATCTATTTACCTATGAAGTTTCATGTTGATACCTCTTATAGTTTTTTATGTTATGCTCCGGACAACGGCAACTATATGCTCTCCCTTCGGGAAGCATAAAAAAGCCAACCTGGCCGGACGCCGACAACGCCGCCCGACTGGGCATCATACATTTAATGGACGAATTTTTCGTTGAAAACCCGGTCCAAAAATCATAATATATAATTTCAAAGTAAAATTGCAAACATATAATGTTACTTTTCCAAAAATGTAATAAAAAGTTTTTTTTTTTGTAGTCAACGAGTTAACTTTGAAAATTATATTGCAGACGTTGTAAAGTTGTAAAGAAAATAAATTTGCAATTTCCAAAGAAACTAGCAAATATCCTCTGTGCAATACATTTTACAGTTAATGTATGAACAGACAGACATACGAACGGACATGGATATAGTCAATGACAGACAGGTGGATAGACAGCCTGGCATACATACGGATGGAACAAGAAAATAAAAGATGGAATATAAGTAAATCGTTCATAATAACAAAGTTTTATTTCTAAAAATGCTGTCCGGTTGCGGTGGCCATCTCATTCGCACGTTAGCTCAATGGACCATTTCACAAGGAGTTCGGCAATACTCGGTATAATTCGCTGATTTAAACTGACCAATCAGTGACTGGTTCAAAATCTCAAATGTTTGTTTATATCCCATTAAACAATGTGTTGAATTTTACACCAGCATGTAGATCAGGTGTTTGATTTACGTATGTTTACGTGTCATTTCGGAGGGAAATAGGTGTTCGACCCTCGGCCGCGACAACGTCATAAAAAGACAAAACATCTCGACTGTTAAAAACAATCACACACATGTTCTTAACTTCTTACCACAATGGCGTTCATCGGAGTTATCTGTGCAGTCATTAGAGCCGTCACACAGCCACGCTTGTGGAATACACTTCCCGTCCGCGCACGTGAATTCCGAACCCTTACATGAAGTGAAACCTGTCAAATAAATAGATGATTTAATCTTCATAGAAATTCATCATCATCATCATCATCATCATCATCATCATCAAAATAAAAATAACAACAACATAAACAAGAGGGCCAAGATGGCCCTTGATCGCTCACCTGAGAAAGATGATTGCTCAAGAAATAAAGATGCTAGAGTGTAAAAGTGAAATCTGGCTTTTTTATGGTGAAAAGGGCATAACTCCTAAATTAACTTGTCAATATCAGTTATAATTGAACCCGATTGCGAAATTATGGGCATAAACATTGTCTTAAAGTTGAAAAAAGATTGCTAAAAAAAAATGAAGATGCTAGAGTGTAAACAAAGTGAAATCTGGCATTTTTTATATTTAAAGGGGCATAACTTCTGACCTAATCAACAGATCTCAGCTTTAATCGAACGCAATCGAGACATTATTGTCATAAGCATTGCCATAAAGTTTGAAGATGATTGCTCAAAAGATGAAGATGCTAGAGTGTAAACAAAGTGAAATATGGCATTTTTTATATCAAAAGGGGCTTAACTCCTGACCTAATTGACCGATCTCAGCCATATTCAAACTCAATCGAGACATTATGGTCAAAAGCACTGCCATAAAGTTTTAAGATGATTGCTTAAAAGATGCAGATGCTAGAGCGTAAACAATGTGAAATATGGCAAATTTTTAATATTAAAAGGGGCATAACTCCTGACCTAATTGACGGATCTCAGCCATAATCGAACTCAATCGAGACATTATGGTAATAAGCATTGCCATAAAGTTTGAAGATGATTGCTTAAAAGATGAAGATACTAGAGTGTGAACAAAGTGAAATATGGCATTTTTTTAATATTAAAAGGGGCTTAACTCCTGACCTAATTGACGGATCTCAGCTTTAATCGAACTCAATCGAGACCTTATTGTCATAAGCATTGCCATAAAGTTTGAAGATGATTGCTCAAACGATGCAGATGCTAGAGTGTAAACAAAGTGAAATATGGCATTTTTTGAATATTAAAAGGGGCATAGCTCTTGACCTAATTGACGGATCTTAGCCATAATCGAAGTCAATCGAGATCTTATGGTCATATGCATTTCCATAAAGTTTGAAGATGATTGCTCAAGAAATAAAGGTGATAGATTGTAAACACTAAAGATTGTTGACGCCGAACGACGGACGACGGACGCTCACGGGATCACAATAGCTCACCCTGAGCTTTGCTCAGGTGAGCTTAAAATCATCGTCATCTTCCAATTCATCATCATCATCATCATCATCATCATCATCATCATCATCATCATCATCAACAACAACAACAACAACAACAACAACAACAACAACAACAACAACAACAACAACAACAACAACAACAACAACACTACCTAAGTCGAAGGAGCCGTATTCATCAGCATGTCTTAGTTTTAGCTTAGACTTGGCTTTAACCATCTAAAACTAACGTAGATTTTAAACTCTTTAGTATAGTTCATATACATAACACAAAATTTGACCCCCCCCCCCCCCCCCCCCCCCCCAGATGCGAAAGACTGGTGCAGTCCATGGACCGCGGAAAAAGATTAGTTAGCGTAAAAGATATACATTAACAAGTTTCCATTTCCCTTCCCTTTAAATATTTCAAAGCCACTAAAGTACATAAAAACAACTTAAAATTCTATACCGGGCTCTGCAGCTTTAATCCAAGCTAATGTCATTTTCATGAACTTTATCATGAGTAGATTAAACAGGAAGACGATATTCAAATAGCTGGCAAATGGTGCAAGGTCTAAACTTTGACATTTAAAATTGCAACAATTTTTAGCGATCCTATCGACAGATAAGTCTGTGAAAACAAAATAGCCCAACACATTCAATTTGGCAGTTGACTTATTGCGTATGTTTCATTGTCCGTGTCTACAGATGGTGCCGGAGTTTAGAGGTAGCGTACATATTTATGGATCCGGTGAGTGTTTTGGTTCGAACACCGTGTTGAAGACAAAGATATTGCATAGCCTTCCAAGAATCGAAGTACTGGTCCAACCCCAGGGACCGACGAGAGTGGATAATCAATGTGAAAAGAGATAACTTAAAGCCAGCAATGAACATACTATGAAATTTGTATTTGTCTGACAGGAACATCTGTAACGAAACGGGAACGAGGCTCTGCATCAAATGAGCAGTTCATTCCCCAACACAAACACAGATGCTATCACAAACAAGAGAGCCATGATGGCCCTGGATCGCTCACCTGAGTAAAAGGGTTACACAAGAAAACTCAGTCTGTATTAAAACATTTTGAAATCTTGCCAGTGGTTTTTAAGGGGAGATGATGCCTGCAAAGTTTAATCAAATTCTGTTTAGCAGTTTCAGAGGAGATTCAATATATACATATAAGGCAAATAAGTCCTGCCCCTTACAGCCATATTTTTTATGGATCGGAATAATTTTAGCAACTTTTGTGAAGGTTCGCCCAATGATCATCCCTGCCAAATTTAATCAAATTCTGTCCAGCGGTTTCAGAGGAGATGTCGTTTAAAGATTTCACTATATACATATAAGGCAAATTAGCCCCGCCCCTGGCGGTCATGTTTTCTCCCGATCGGAATAGTTTTAGCAATTTTAGTAGAGCGTTTCCCTAGGAACATCTGTACCAAATTATTTTGAAATCTGGCCAATAGTTTTGAAGGAGGTGATTTTAAAGGTTGTTTTTTTTGTTGCCATGGCAACCATAGTTCCACATGGATTAAGTTTATTTTAGCAACTTTTGTGAAGGTTCACCCAAGGAACATCCCTGCCAAATTTAATCAAATTCTACCTAGCGGCTTTAGAGGAGATGCCGTTTAAAGTAAATTGTTGACGACGCCTGACGGACGCAGGGTGATCACAAACGCTCACCTTAAGCACTTCGTGCTTAGGTGAGCTAAAAGGTGATGGGGCGCTAATATAGCGACGTCCAACTAATTACAGGTGGAGGAAGACCCCGAATGCACGGAGGCATCCAGGTAGAACCACCGACCGACCGCAAGCCAGCTGGAAGGCTTCCTCACCTGTAATTAGCTGGATGTCGCTATATGATTTAAATACTATCGCAGCGACGGTAAACCCCAATACAATTTTTTTAGTAACAGTTACCTTGAACTTAACCTAACAACTCTTTAAAGCTTTATCTTCACACAAGCTATATATGTTGTCCATTTTAGTAAAAGTAATCTCGACCCTGACCCATCAGATCCAAACCGTACATCAGTGTTGTTTTTTTTTTTTGTTTTTTTTTTGTTTTTTTTTTTTTAATAACGTTAAATTAGGTAAAGATATGTCGCTTATGACAAAAGTTATTAAGGAAACTCCTTTCTCTCATTTATTTCAATAGGAAACAGTTTAAAAACGCGAGGCTACGATACGTGATCATAACAGGACGATACGAGATCGCGATGATTCGATGCAATTTACAATTGAACGATACGTTATGCCGACTCGACCACATTTGTAATGGAAAAAAAACAACCTCATTATCTGAAAGTGGTTCTAACAGGATTCCATAGTTATGATTTTAAAAATCGGGGGTTCGTCACTGAAATCCGAGGGATGTATAAATGCATACATACTGCAATTCAGGGGCTCGTCACTGAAATCCCCGCAATCGTTGTCGTGGTCGCACCTGTGCTGTCTCATAACACAGAGGCAATTCTGGCATTGGAACTGGTCATCACTGCAAGTTGGACAATTCGTACCCAGTCCTGAACAAAAGATGTAATTTTCGACTTAACAATGTTATAAAACAAGAGGGCCATGATGGCCCTGAATCGCTCACCTGATTATAAATGAGCAACATATGTTGGATTTTTCATATTGACCTACTTTTTGACCCCACATGACCCACTTTTGAACTTGTCCAAGATTTTATGGAAACAGACATTCTGATCAAGTTTCATGAAGATATGGCCAAAATTGTGGCCTCTAGAGTGTTAACAATGTTTTTCTAAGATTTGACCTCATGACCTACTTTTTGACCCCACATGACCCAATTTCGAACTTGTCCAAGATTTTATGGAAACAAACATTCTGACAAGTTTCATGAAGATTTGGCCAAAAATGTGGCCTCTAGAGTGTTAACAAGATTTTTATAAGACTTGACCTCGTGACCTACTTTTTGACCCCACATGACCTAATTTTGAACTTGTCCAAGATTTTATGTAGAGAAACATTCTGACCAAGTTTCATGAGGATTGGGCTAAAAATGTGGCCTCTAGAGTGTTAACAAGGTTTTTATCAGACTTGACCTCGTAACCTACTTTTTGACCCCTCATGACCCAATTTCGAACTTGTCCAAGATTTTATTGAGACAAACATTCTGAGTAAGTTTCATGAAGATTGGCCTAAAAATATGGCCTCTAGAGTGTTAACAAGCCAAATTGTTGACTACGGACGACGGACGCCGGACGCCGGACGAAGGGCCATCACAAAAACTCACCCTTGAGCACGTTGTGCTCAGGTGAGCTAAAAAAACAAAAGTTCAATGAAATAAGAAACAAGAGGGCAATAGAGGCCCTGAATCGCTCACCTGAGTATAGGATTACCCTAAGGACATCTGTTCTAAAACATATTGAAATCTGGCCAGTAGTTTTGAAGGAGATGATTTTTAAAGTTTTCATAATTCATTTCTTTCCATTGCCATTGCAAACCGGAGTTCTACATGGATCAAGTTTGTTTTAGCAACTTTTGTGAAGATTTACACAAGGATCATCCCTGCCAAGTTCAATCAAATTCTACCCAACGGTTTCAGAGGAGATGTCATTTAAAGTTTTTACTATATACATATCAGGCAATTTAGCCCAGCCCCTGGCGGCCATGTTTTCTTATGTATCGGAATAATTTTGGCAATTTAGGTAGAGAGTTACCCAAGGCATATCTGTACTAAAACATTTTGAAATCTGGCTAGTAGTCTT
The DNA here is from genome assembly GCA_021229015.1 of Solen grandis. Taxonomy (NCBI): domain Eukaryota; kingdom Metazoa; phylum Mollusca; class Bivalvia; order Adapedonta; family Solenidae; genus Solen; species Solen grandis. Next base: position 26,566,954 of record CM037789.1, on the reverse strand, counting down.
TAAGGAGATGAAGTTTTAATTTTTTTTTCTTCCGTTGCCATGGCAACCAGAGTTCTGCATGGATCAAGTTTATTTTAGCAATTTTTGTGAAGGTTCACCCAAGGATCATCCCTGCCAAGTTTAACCAAATTCTGTCCAGCGCTTTCAGGGGAGGTGTCGTTTAAAGCAAGTTGTTGACGACGGACGACGCATGACGACGGAGACGGACACAGGGTGTTCCTAATAGCTCACCATGAGCACGGTTTGCTCAGGTGAGCTAAAAACATAATTATCCGATATCAGCCATATAATCGAAATTAACCGAGAGATTAGGACTATTAACATTGCCAAGAAGTTTGAAGATGATTGATGCTTGATTGTAAACAGATCGAAATCTGGCATTTTCCTATTTGAAGGGGCATAACTCTTGACAAAATCGGCGGAATTCTGCCGTAATCGAATTTAGCCAAGTGTGTAAACAAAGTAATATCTGGCATTTTTACGTTGAAGGGGGCATAACTCCTGACCTTATCGGACGATATTAGCTTTAATCGAACTTGGCCCGAGAGTTTGAAGATGCAAGAGTGTAAATAAACTAATTGTGGACGACGGGCGGACGTTCAACGATCCTAATAGCCCATCCTGAGCATATATGCTCGGGTGAATTTAAAATCACTTTAAAATATCAGCATGGTGTACAAAATTTTTATCTTGGTTATACATACAATATTATAGTAACATCTTTACTAAATATGGTACGTTTTTATAGGATGATATAACGGGAATAACATGATTTTGTTGTTCCCCCCCCCCCCCGCGCCCTCCAATACCCAACTAATTATTTATTTGAATATTGCATACAACAAGAATAATGGAATCTGTATCTACCCTGTCAAAGAATACAAATCATTACTTATCTGGCTCAAATTCGAAACACAATACTTAGCGCTAAGTATTATTTACATTCTTTAACTAGGTAGATACACATTCCATCATTACTATTTTAAGAAATATTCAAGGACATGACTAAGCTAAAATGAATTATTACCTGAACAACTTGCAATAACTGACCATCCCCAGTGGCCGAGTGATTAGAGCGTCATACCAAAGTCGTAAAAATGGTATTGTTATAGCTCCCTTGCTTGGCGCTCAGCATATAAGTGTAGTTGCTGGTTGGCCCGCTATCAGGATAATGTGACTGGGTGTGGTATCATGCCACATGTGACGTCTACGGCGTGATACTGCAGTGTGGCAGCACTGTATATGTCTAAAGTAGACGTCGTCTCCAAATGACTAAAATACTGTCGGTGGGACGTTAAACCCAACAAACAAACAATAATTGATAAGAAATGAAACACTTGGGGATATTTATTAAAAAAAGAAGAAAAAAAGACTGATGAAATTCGCCCTTAACTATTTAAGTTTCACTTTGCGCTAAGAATTGTTGGTGGAATTCGACCCTGGTTTCAAATTGATTTCGTATATGGCATCATTATTATGAAACATAGAATCATTATTTTTTTTAACATTAATTTTTTATCTATCATTTAAATGAATGTGATATCTCACTAACAGTATTTAGGCAATTTTGAGATAAGACACACATATCCTGGATATCAAGTCGTATGCTCAACATCATTATCCTGACACTGGGTAAACAAGTCCTGGAAAAACCTTTATGTTCTGAGCGCAAAGCAACAGATATTAACGACATTGGTATGGGTTGTATCTGTTATCACCTGTCCGTATAAAAACGTTAATTGAAACAAATGAGGTTGGTTCCGAATTTCACACAACAACATGTGCGGCCTTGGATCGATTACATGACCTTCCGGTAGGGGGTGAACGCCTCAATCACTGGTAAAATTATAATGTGTCACGTTTTGCCATATGTAACATATTATTGTTGAATTAAATGTTGATTATACTACGATCGCTGATAATAGGTTTATTCGGTACCTAATTAAGGTGTCTGGCAAGATCGACTTTGGGTAGTCTGTAGAGGTCTCTATCAAGCTCTATCAGTCTGACTTTTAACCCTTTCCCTCATATAGACTCATTTTGACGCACTCAATAGGTACCACATAAAGCCTGATCTGCAGAAAACCACAGTTAAACCTTACCAAATTTAATTATAAAGTCCTCATTTCCAGACCACTGAGGAGCAGCGAACAGCATAAAACCTGATCAGCCTGCGAGTTACTCACAGGCTGATCTGGTTTTATGTTGTTCGCATAGGTCTTTTCATGGTTTCCTCTATGAGGGAAAGGGTTAACTGGACAATTGTTCACTGTCCGTGTGCTTTGTGCACTAGCAATACCATCTACAGTAATATCTCAATAATAACCCAGATAGCAATATATAAGGGACCCATATGGGTCCCATATGGTTTCCCACATGGGCCCCATATGGGCTGCCCACATGGGACCCATGTCGAAAGTGCAACCTGTATTGGCCTGGGTCCCATATGGGCAGCCCATATGGGGCCCATGTGGGCCCCTCAAGGGTCCCATATGGGCAGCTCACCTAGATTCTACATAGGCCCCATATGGGCTACCCACATGGGACCCATGTCGAAAGTGCAACCTGTTTTGGCCTGGGTCCCATATGGGCAGTCCACCAAGATCCAATATGGGCCCCTTAAAGGTCCCATACTTGCACCCCATTTGCATGTAATATGGCTCCATACCACTGCACTGTCTGAATGTGCATTCAAATGTGGGAAACTGGTACCAACAGCCTCTGAAAATCTGTCGCTCCAAAAAAATATTTCTGAAAATCAGAAAATTGGTCCCTCAAATACAACATACAGTTTTATTTTTCTTCTTAATTTAATTAAAACTTCAATTTAATCACATGCTGAGAAAATAAAATTCGAAAAGTCATAATTCATTCAAATACAATTTGAATACAAATGGATATATTTCATTTTCAATGTGCTATTTAAAGTTTAAAATTTATTTCCTAGCCATAAGGCAATTTCTTATGCAACAAAAACAAACACTTAAAGATTGCATATCTTTAACACTGCACATAAACTCAACAACTTATTATACAAAAATGCATACTATTGTATAAAGAAAATAACTAGCATAACAAGATTAGACTAATAAATGCATCACAATCACACACATAACAACTATTATTTCGTCTTAAGTTCTTAACCTTAAAGTACTTGAAATATGAAATGACATTAAAATTCAAAATAAAAAGGCTAACTGTAATGATGGATTACTTCAGCAGTACTATTAAAATACTTAAATCAACCATATCAAACTTGATGGTGAAAATATAATTATACAGACTAAGCAGACTATCTTGTTCAGCCAAGTGATACATGGATATGTGAAAATATAATTTATATAAAACATATAATTGTTGGCATAGCATGTTTAACAATGTGAAAAAATAATCTGAATTAATCTTATCAACAATTCTCATGCACATACTAGTAGTCCAATCTCCACAAAACTGTTAGTTACATAACAGATTCTTTTAAAGCTTAATAAAAGAAAAAAATAGTATAGTATACTTAATTCAAAGTTTGGCGTGTCTGAAAAATAATGGACTGATATTCAACTATTCAAAACTATATTCTAAACTATTCACTATGAATCTGTCCCTCCACTTATTGAGAGTGTCTCCTGATGGAATTCCTACATTGAAGACTTGTCTGACTTTTGCTGCACTGTTTTCTTCCCCCTTCCCTGTTCAGTACCACCTGCCAGTCATTTATAGACCTCTTACTCAGCGTCCTCAGTGGTGTGGTTCTGAAAGTTCAAAAGGTATAAAATATATCTTAAGGAAGCAAACCAAACAATGTTGGGACTGTTAAACTTGGCATTGAAACTAAAAAAATATAACTGATGAGAATAAAGTATCATTTTTTTCATATGTGTTCCACTGAATAATGCATTTTATAAATAAATCATAATGTAGGTGATGTGTGTTATCAGCTCAAGCCTCTAGGTTCCATTTAGTCTTAACATAGCTTTCTTGTAAATGATATAAAAATTGAATAATTCCAAGGCATTGACTATGACTTCATTACATTTAAGACTTAGCTAGAGTTTATTGCAGCAAATCTTACTGTAAAATTCATCCATGATATGCAGTTTGGTAAATGGCAGCATCCCCTTCAGTCCATGGAAGTTGTAGTTTACATCCAGCTCATTTCCATTCAGAAAACTCCTCACAACGTCCCAGAGATTTGAATTAAACAGGTTGACAGGTATTCTGGTATTCTATCTACAATTACACAAAGCGTATACATTATGAATCATCTAGTTCTATATGCCAGAGATGTGAATACCTTAATGTAGCTTCATGTATATCTGTAGCAAGTTTAAATAGCAAGGTATACTTTGATCGGAATACAAGTGATTTTTTTTTTTTTATAACAGTGCTTTATGATACAGAAATAAATAAATACATGATAATAGTAAACACAGATTTGTTGCAGGATTTGTTATCTTGTAGGAATACCATATGGAATGTATACCAGAAAATTGCCAATGACAGTACGTAACGTTATCATTATTATTCAACAATACAGTAAAAAATGCAAAAAGTAACAATAAAATTTATCTAACTTTTGATCGAAATTATTGATCCTTTGGTCCTCAAACTAAAATTTATAGCAGATAAAAGTAAATTCTAGACTTAGACACCTTGAATTTGAACTACCGATACATACAATATACGATAAACAAGTCGAACTCAACTCGCGAAAATACGTTACAAACCAATTCCTTATTCATAATCAGAATTATTTTCAAAAAAAGCAAGACTTAATTATTAGAAAGGCATCTTAATCAATGTTATACATACGTATTTCACGTTTTGATTAGGCTAATAATGTTCGTCTGGCCGTCACTCTGAAGAAAAGCTAAGTAGGTTAACATTGCGTTGCGTTGTTGACCGTTGGTTTGAATATTGCGGTTAACCGGAAATGTAGAGTGCGCATGTGTAAAATAGTATATCTGGGACCCATATGGGTCCCACATAGTCGAACCCATATAGGCATATCCAGATACAGCCCATGTGAGTCCAGTAAATCTCTCTATATGGGACCCATATGGGTCCCACACTGTCGAACCCATATAGGCATACCCAGATACAGCCCATATAAACCCCTTATGGGGAAAAACTATATATATATGGGACCCATATGGGTCCCACATAGTCGAACCCATATAGGCATACCCAGATACAGCCCATGTGGGTCCAGTATGGGAAAGAAAGCTCTATATATGGGACCCACATGGGTCCCACATAGTCGAACCCATATAGGCATACCCAGATACAGCCCATATGGGTCCCATATGGGTGAAAAAACTCTATACGTGGGACCCACATGGGTCCCACATAGTTTAGCCCATATTGGCATACCCAGATACAGCCCATATGGGTCCCATATGGGTAAAAAACTCTACATATGGGACCCACATGGGTCCCATATAGTTTAGCCCATATAGGCATACCCAGATACAGCCCATATGGGTCCCATATACCCTTGCTATCTGGGAAGGCTACACTTGGGACTGCTGTCAACTGGTCTCAGTAATGTGGTGGTCTGACAATCGAGTTTCAATTACCAGGAAATAAGGGAATAGTGACCGGAAAATAGTGGTCTTAATAGTAAGGTAGTCTTTATATTAAGGTTGTCTTTATATGAGGTTTTACACATCTTACAACTCATAGTAAAAAAGATAATGTACAGAGCCGGATCCAGGAGTTCAGGTTAAGGGGATGGGGTCGAATTATTTAAAAAATGCAGGGAGTGGCAATTCAAGCGGCTTGCCGCTTTGCCAAGGATATGGGTGTAGTTCCGGTCAGACTATGGATCCTGGGGAATTCCCGTGCGATTTTTTTAACTTAAAGCTGTAAAATAGTGCATTCTTGTGAGTTTTTAGTGGTGGGGCCGGGTTGTATGTCTACATTTATATGGTCGGGGAATTTTAGAGGGGGCGCGCGACCCCCCCCCCCCCTTTAGTCCGCCACTGGTGTATACCCAGAACAACAGTTACTAGTCACATACATCTTATTCATGACAATAGTGGACATTATGTAATAACCAATAAATATATATATCCAGGCCCGGATTCACCGGGGGGGGCCGAGGGGGCCTTGGCCCCCCCAGCTGCCCTGGTTATACATTTTTTCTAGGCTATAAAATCCATTGATTACATAATGTCTGAGCTGTCTAGAGGAAATCCCCATCGTTGGCCCCCATACTGAACCAACTGCATAACCACCTGACCAGCCAGACTCCTATTGTCTTATGCCCCCCTGCTGTTAATGTGTAGGTAATCCGAATCGGCAGTCATCCATGACTTAGTGATAAGCACGTGTTTAAGGTACTGTGTATGCAAATTGATTGACACCTTCACTGATTCACAGGCTATTGTCGAGTGATACATAAGGATTAAGGAAACTTAAATATAATTAAGAAATGAAAGAATTTGAAAATTGTTAACTGCCATATTTTGGGACAATGTATGTGTAGATTATGATTACTAATTCAAATCAAAACCAGGTAATCAGTTATTGTTCAATGTTACTGATAAGTCAATGAATATTAATGCACAGAATACACAATTTATGTGCAAAATAAAACGGATATTAATGAATTTATATTAAATATCAACATCTATTGTTTGTTTTGTCACTGATTAAACATTTAGAAAAACCAAAATGTTTCAACTAAAACTAAAAATGTACAACAAAAAAAAAGGACACACAAAAGGGGCTCACACCTACCCTATAACGTGCGCCTAATTTTTTTTCTGAGAATTTCTGTGTGAAGACTGCTTCCAGATCGACAATTTGACAGTCAGTGTCATTAAGGTCGAACCTATTCCCTTCCACAATTTTGGCAAAATGATAATGTTTAACGTGAAAAAATTTTTTTTCTCAGTCTTTGACAAAACTGTCTTTTACACTGTTGAGTCAAAAGCTAATGATCATAAGTCACTTTTTGTGGGGGTTCAGGAAACCCTTATTAAATATTTTATGCCAGTTTGTGAATGAAAATACAAGATAAGCCCGTATTTCTTACCCGGAAGATGTAATGCCCTTTCAGTAATATCAGTGCCCCCCTCCCCCCACACCACCACCAGCGCTTCCATCTCCCCCACTGTTATTTTTATTTTATTTATTTTTGATCGGGGCCTGTAAATGCAATTGTAATCAAATCTATACGATTGCACAGCAGTTATTCAATAACATCACTTTGCGACGGTAAAAGATAACATTATATCGCTCAATGCTTAAGGCTCGGTCCCACTTGGCATTTTTTTTTTTTGCCTCGCGGATGGGATGCATACGCACTCCCGATGGAAATAGTGTCGCGAGCCATGTGGAGTCATCGGGAGGCCTCGGGTGTACTGCAAAAAGAATTCATTGAAATTTTCCCGATGTCTTCTCGATGTTTTATCGGGAAAACAAGCCGGGGAAATATCCGCAGAGAAGCTCCGGTCAGCATTCACGGAGCTTCCGCGATATTTTTTCCTCCGATGAATCCCCGATGCGTCTGTGATGTCTCGCCGAAGTCTTAGACTGAGACGGTCAAAAAGGCCATTGGACATTGCTTAGGGCATCCCCTTAAACCCCCCAAAAGTCTGCTCTTGACTTTGTCGCTTTTAAAATTCCACCATCAAATTTTCATACTCTCAATAATCTTCCCCGAGACACGTAGGATGGTTCGCAAGATCCCCTAATCTACGGGGATATTCCCCCGATGATGTTACAAACTCAGTAAAACTCCGGGGCACCTTCGCCGATCATCGGAGGAGGTCCCCCGGTGCTTTTCCGAACATCGGGACTCAAGGCTATTGTGTCATAGCCGAAACAACAGTGAATGTTCAACGGACCAATCCCGAAGCCTAATAATTGTCATTTTTCAACGGACTGCTCAGTCTTTGTTTGGCTCAAACATCGGGAGCCATCGGTATAAAAAAAAATGTTAATTTCCACAACACCGATTTTTTTTCCCAGTGGGACCTAGGCTTTCAAGTTTCAAATATATCGGATTTAAAAACAAAAACAACAACAAAAAAAAACTTCACTATTATCCCCAGATACCCTTCAGAATGCATCTCCATCACACTAAAAACTTTTTTTTTTCCGGGGGAGCATGCCCCCGAACCCCCCTACCACTCATATCAAATTCGGATTTTGGCCCCCCCAGCAGAAAATTTCTGGATCCGGGCCTGATATCCACTATCAAGCTAGTGTCAGGTACTATTATGTAATTATGGTTATTTTTATCATCATATGACGGTGTCTCCATGTGACTGAAGTAATGGTGAGATGTTAAAACCATCATTATTTTTGACTGAGGCGTGTCGTATTTGAGCTTTTAAAATGCTGCTATAGCGCTTGATACCAGATGCAAAACCGCGATTTTCAACATCAAACGCTCAGGAATTAAAATGCATTTGACAGATTTAAAATCCCGTCAAGCGCTTGTGACGTTTATTTCTTAGCCTGGACAGGTATAATTAATTTTAGCTGAACTTGGTTGTTGTGGTCCAGTGTGCGAATGCGTTGAAAATTACTTGAAACAAAGGATTCAGTGTACGTGACATTCTTCGGATTTAATGAAAGTTAACATACAATTTATCCCCCCCCCTCTCTCTCTCTCTCTCTCTCTCTCTGGCGTTCAATGTAAAAAAATCACACAGTCTTGCAAGGTGCAGGTTCGATGCCTGGCCGAAACATACAAAAAGTCGTAAAAGATGGCTCTGGCACCTCCATGCTTTACGGTCAACATAAACATGGGGTCAATTCTATATCAAGCTAACCCCGGTACCAGAAAAAATTGGTATCATGTCGCTTGTCTATGGCGTGATACCAATCATCTGTCTCAAGTGATGATCGATATACAGTTGGGTGAACGTTTACTCTGAACAAACATCCAAACTAATAGACTGCATGGATAAATAATCTATATGACTAACCACCTATCTGTGCAATGTACAGAATGCAAAATCTTATTTTGAGAAATAAATGTCATAACTTGATTATGAATATAAGCCGATTTCATAATTTCTGCTCAATCTAGTTACAACAATGTATGTCCCAATCATTGTTTGTTTAACGTTTCAATCAGCTAAAGACTCGCGTAAATTCGAGACAGATATATAGTGTTGCTCACAGCGATAACATGCCGTAGACAATTGGCATGATACCAAACCCAGTCATATCAACCTGACACTGGGCCAACCACTTATATGCTAAGCGCCAATGGATGGCAACTATACAAGTACCATTTTAACGACTTGCGGTATGTTGCGGTCGGTTATCGAACCCAGGCCTCCTCGTGACGCCATCATTCGATGACTGGCACCAGTCTCGACATTTCTTGGAGCAAATAAGACAAGAGAGATATATTGCGTTAACAGGGCCTACACGTGGGTAGGTCTAAAATATGGCCATAATCATCAGATAATGATTGATAACGATAACAATAGAAGAAGAAGAAGAACATGACACTGGGACCGCAAACTTTTTTTTGGTTTGAATGTGTTTTTCAATTATTAATTCTTTTTTAAATTCTTAAATTCTTTTTTTTTTTGGGGGGGGGGGGGGGGGGGGGGGGGGGTATTCAGCTCCTTAAAAGTAATTGTGTTTGATACAGTTGTAAAAATCAGGAGATAGTATTGCCCACGTGTGCCCGTTAGGGCCATATTTATTGATCTGAAACGCGATATTCGATAGTACGATGATGATAAAGCTGGATTTCATGTTTTTATCATCGTACTGTCGAGTATCGCGTTCAGATCAACACATTTCACGGCGATAGCCTCAACCGTTAGCCCTAACTAAGTATTCCATGATCCCCCACTGATGCCTATATCTTATGTTTGTTTGTTGTTGTTGTTGTTTTTTGTTGTTGTTTTTTTTTGGTTTTACGTCCCACCGACAGTATTTCAGTCATTTGGAGACGATGTCTACTTGAGACAGATATAGTGCTGCCAAACTGTATCACGCCGTACTCATGTGGCATGATACCACACCCAGTCACATTTTCCTGACACCGGGTCCACCAGTCCTGCAACTACCCTTATACGCTGAGCACCAAGCAAGGGATCTATAACAGTACCATTTTTACGACGTTTATATGTCGCGGCCGGGGATCGAACCCACGACCTCCGGCTCCCGAGGTGGATGCTCTAACCACACGGCTACCGGGGACGGTGCCTAAATCTTATATGTGGTTACCAAGCATTAAAATTAAATAGTCGACAGGATGTCTTAAAATCTTGCTCAACGATGGATTGAATACCTTAATGTAACGAATGATCATACTTCGCCGTACCTAGCATTATTCACACTCCAAGGAGGAACAAAACTTGCGAAACACATCATCCGTTGATGACCTTGAACCTCTTTCGCTGACTTGGAAAAGTGTCAAAGTAAGATATGACTCAGAGACAGAAAACAAAACTCTTGTTTGAGTTACATAGTTTCTCTGTGATGAATTATGTCTTGATATTGTCTCACGAGATACAAAACGAAACCGAAAGTAGGAGTTTCCATTGCGTTGTTTGCATTGGGTTCGATATCTGTCATCTTCAGAAACTGAAACTTGTGAAATGTATGCGACCTGATCTCAGACGCAATTCAGAAAATGAAGGACACATATACCGGTTATATTGTCTCACAAGGATTCAACATTTGTCTGTGACATTGACATTGAGCAGGTGACCTTGGGTCAGGGTCGTCAAAGGGTTCGACGTACATTTCAGTATTTATAGGGACCCGACGAACTGAACAGAACAAACGGTGTACTTGTAAATGCACTCTCAGCCATATCTGCTTTGTTTTCCACGTCCAGAACTGATAAGTTACGCAATATCTTTCTTCTAACCCAAGTCGCATATCTTAAACAGCTTGACACGTGCGTGCATTTCATGTCATACCGTAGTCACGTGACGACCCAATGGCGGTTAATGTAACAAACTATCTATTATTAGAAACAGCATAATAAATGAGGGGTAATTAATTGTCTTTATAATTAAACCCTAGCTGTTTAATTACAGAATGCTGTACGTATTAAATCTACACACAAAAGGAGTGAAAACGTGTAAGAATGTATTATAAAGCGATATAGAACACCTTAATCTTGTGCCAAATCACTAGGGGAGAGGGTCGAGCCCCCATGGCTAAGATACTGCAATTGCACAGGTTGAATATATAGGCTCACTCGGAAGAAAATTTAGATACCCAGTTTCATTCCATGTATATAACAATGCTCTCTCTCTCTCTCTCTCTCTCTCTCTCTCTCTCTCTGTTGTAGACAGGATATATAGGCCACTTGTGCAGCGGATATATTCCAAAACATCAACAATTACCTAGTTTATATTTCAATGCGCTTTCCAAATGACGTAATATAAACTGGTCTAGTTTACCCATTCAATTATATTATCTCCTTAATTTGTACATATCTGTAAGTTACATGTTGTAACTCAAAGTTATTTTTATAGGATTTACTGGAATCACACATTAACGTAATCCATCAATCAATAACTTATAATCATGGTCCATCAAATGCTAAAAGACTTCAGTGCAGATGCAAGCATCCATTGACTTGGAGTTCTTTCCCTCAAAGTCTATAAAGGTTGTTTTTTACTATCACTTGAAGGACCATGATCACATTTAATTATGGGTGGATTACCTTAATCTCGAGTCTCTAATCTGATAGTTGTAAAATACGTTTTAATGATGTTGCAAGAACTGTGTATACTGGCTGTGCATATCACCAGCGAGAGTCTGTAGATTAAAACTTTTTACCTCTTGCCATATGCTATATAGAGTAGTTAAAGGCAACTATGAACAAACCTATACACCTTTGCTCGGTCCGTCGTTTATTTCATATCGATAAACAGTTTGTCAGAACATTAAGATGACGCAAGCGTCAAAGAATCTGGCCGAAGGACTATTGTGTCTCCGTCATTGCGGGAAAATGATTTAATATCCGTTTCGATGCTCTACTGGTACTTGCTAATACATGAGAACCACAAGTGTTCGGCGCAAAGCACATAGGCATTTTGAACATCAGTTAACTTTTTTTTTTCATATGGGGCTTAAGGCTGGGCATGTGCTTTGTGCCAAACACCTGTGACGTTCGTTCCTATTGGCTTTCGTACAGGCTGTTCAGCATAATAACAATAGCACTAAATAAATAACTAATAATACGGAAAGTTCAAATTATAGTGTGATGTAATGTGTTCCCAAGGTCAAATGTTATTAATTGTTAGCAGAAAAGGTGTAAGTACGAAAACGGAAAGTACATGAAAACTTGATTTTGTGTATTAAATTACAATATAACATTCCGCAAATAAAACATAAAAAGTTAAATATAAATTTAAAATATCGGAAAACATAATGACACCTGTCATAATAATTATCATAGACAATTTCAAGAAAAGACGAGTAATACGCCCGTGTCAAAATAAATATTTTCATTTACAAAATTACATTGGAGAAACACAAAACACTGTTCAACAATTAAAAATCGTATCAGGAACCGTGCCGGCTCCTGCCGGCCAGGAATAATCCAGCCCCACAACAGAGAGAATGGCGGTGCCGTCGTAGATTTACCGGTTCTACTAGCGCCAGTGCCCCCGCCCAACCCTCCCGGAAATGAGCTTAAACTTTAATCATTGCAGTAAAATATAACATTATAAACAACATACATGTATATTGATCAATTTAATTAGAGTTGACATTGCAAGTAATTATAGCTATAGAAGAAACACCCCATCCACCCCTCCCCACATCAAAAACTCCTAGATCCACCTCTGTGGCGCATGTAATCAGTATAACCCAGGAATTTGCGAGAGTGATAAGAAAGTGTATCCCAATTGATTCTATGATATTATCTATAGCAAGGAAACCTTATATATGTATGGTACCAGAAGGAATTCATCCCAAAAGCCCATAAGCACACGGCAGAAGATCGAGTCCGTGACTCGGTGTTAGGCAGGAAACGAAAATCATTCCTACAATGCTTTCTGGACATATCTAGCCATATTAAAAGATAAAATACCGGAAAATCTAGTCCTATATAATAAGCCGTTGCTTTGGGATTTTTTCTTTCTGTAGGAATGCGACGCTTTGCCCCGACTAAAAAAAAATCACAAAGCAATGGAATCTTCATAGGACTACCGGAAAACCTCACTTAACACCTTTATTGCCACGTTTTGTATATTTATGTAGGTATTTGTTACCATTCACTCAACCGTCTTTCATTTATTTAGCGGCTGTCTACTTCATGCAGATATTGTCCACTGTGTCTCTCCTTACGCCGTTGCCAAGTGGCACTATACCATAGCAAGTCATATTATCCTGACAACGGACCAATCAGTCTTCATATACTAGCGCGCTATGGATATGTTCCGCGTCTATGGGATCAAACTTGTGACCCAATCTCCACGCAGGAGATCTCACACAAATTGATGCGGAGCTTACACTCAGCGCCGGAGTTCGCTTGCGACTTTCCTCTCCCGTGGCAGATGCTCTTACTGCTCGGCAACAGGTTGTTGTTTTTTAGGTTTTCGCCGCAACGAAAGTATTTCAGTCATACAGTGATAGAAGGCAGGGACGGACTCGGAACTCACAGCGCCGAGGAACTAATTAAGTGATCATATGTCAACGAAACAATAACCACTCGGCCACCGATGCCCCACTCTCGACATGCCTCACTCTCGACATGCCTCACTCTCGACCATTGGATATACACTCATGCTACTGATTTGGTATTTATGATATATTGCCTTATAATTGTAACAGCCATTGCATATATGTACTTTAAATCATTCGCGAATCCGTGTATGACTGCATAGTAATTTGAATAATAAGTTTGCATTAATTAAAATGGACAGTGTGCTAGCATGAATAGATATTATTTAAAGTTACACGTATTTTTATTTATTTATTTATTTTAATTCTCCCAAATTACAGAAGCCGTTTCCATGGCAATGCGTACCGACTGACTCATTTGCAGAAGATGGTATCAACAAAAACGATTTGGAAACTTGCTCCCCCTCTCTCTTCTCTCTCTTTCTCTCGCTATCTCTGTCTCTCTCTCCATCTCTCCATCTCTGTCTCTCTCTCTTTCTCTCCTAGGGGCCGCCGTGGCCGAGCGGTTACAGTCGTGGACTACAAATCTCTCAGCCCCTCACCGCTGTGGGTTCGAATCCCGGTAGGGACTTCGGATTTTTCATGTTAGGAAGCCTTCCAGCTGGCTTGCGGTAGGTCGGTGGTTCTACCCGGGTACCTAGGTGTACTCGGGGTCTTCCTCCACCTGTAATCAGCTGGACGTCGCTATATGATTGAAATACTATCGCAGCGACGGTAAACCCCAATACAACAACAACTCTTTCTCTCCTAAAAGCCAAGCAGAATAGAGTGATTGCTTAGGAAGATTGCACCATTAATTGAAATATAATGAAATAACGCTTAATACCGCATGGACATTATATGTACTGTCTGTTTCACAGGTCATATAATGCTGCCAGTCCTCAGTACTACACAACATTCAAAGAAAAAAAACACTTACTTTCACTGAAATAAAAATGATCTCCAACAGTCATCGTAGTAAATAACAATCCAAACAGAATTTTATATCCATTTCTTCCTTTGTCGTTCATCGTGAAGTACTCACAGAATCATAGGTATCCACAATTCGCAATAAAAACAACAACAAAACCTGGCCTATGGCCTAACTAAAAGAAAACGCAAAATGACTAATAACAAAAAAAACACATTTATCCCATCGCTATCATAACGGTGCGACAGTTCACAGCATCCGAACACACTGAATTGTTTTGTAGATGGTAGCTGCTTTACACTTTCTATAAGCACGCGTGCGTCACCGCTATATACGAGGGTTGGGGAATGGGTCATTTGTGTCTACAGATGTCATGTGTTAGAAACTGAATGCTTGTGGTTGTGTAACACAGGGGGTAGAAATTTACCTGTTTGAGTAGCACGGCCGCAGATGTGCATATGAATGCGTTTACATGTATGACGGACATACACATCAGAAAAAAATTAAGATTTTTTTTTCTCTTCAAAATTTTATACTCCTTTAATGCGAGAGAGAGAGGGGGGATATTTGGAAGGAAACTCTTGCTAATGCATTACTATATTTTTGAGGGATAAACAATAAACTCGTTAGTAGATATCTACTCAATAAGATATATGCGTGGCGTTGTTGGGGATTAAAGTAACTGATAATGTAGAAACGAATTAATTCATACTGGGAACACTCTTCCCGCAATCGGCGGGCAGTCATACATGGGAGGTGAAATAGAATTTGATAGCCCGAAATAGGTCTTGATTAATTTGCATCTAAGAGAATAACTATTTACTTACCAAAGACACTGTCAATTTAAAAATTTAGTGAATACTATGCATACATTAATTTCAGCTATTTGTCAACTTAGGAACCCATAAACAAAGTATACCTGCATTTTCTGCCGATGAAAATCGTTCAAATATTCATTTGGGTTTTCTCTCATGTCGTCATCCGTATATAGGTCTCAAGTACGATTAGATAGTTACGCCGAAAAAAAAAAACATACAGAAAGTTTCAGAAAAAAATGGTGAAAACGGAAATGTGTCTCTGCGACACTGATGCCCTGCTGGCATACGTTAGTCACAATAACATATTTGTTTGTTCTTTTTTTTTCTTTTCAGTTTATATCTGATGTACATATGTATCAACTTTCATGAAGATTTGAAGTCATCTTCAGAGAAAAGAAGCATCAACGCTAAGGTAAACCTGAGGTGTGACGGACGAAATAACGAACGGACGGACGGACGTACAGACCGAAACTCTATCTCTCTCTATATATATGTACCCCACTCATGCATACTTCGTTGAAAGTGTGTGTGTGTGAATTGACTTGACTATTTGAGTTTACCGCCGCCTCGACAGTATTTCAGTCATATAGCGACGTCCAGCTAATTACAGGTGGAGAAAGACCCCGAGTGCGCGGAGACATCCGGGTAGAACCACCGACCTACCGCAAGCAAGCTGGAAGGCTTCCTCACATGAAAATCCGAATGACTCTGCCAGGATTCGAACCCACGTGGTGAGGGGCTGAGTGAGTGTTAAATTCAGTGGCCCCGTGTGTGTGTGTGTGTGTGTGAAGGGGGTGGGGTTATAAATTATATACACTTATTTATAATAATAATAATAATAAATGCATACCATGAAACTTAATAAAATGAAATGTTAAATCGCAAACTTAAAATAACTTGAAATGTGTCCGCTGGATACATGATAGAAAATTGTTCCGAGCTTCTTAGCACCAGGACCTATTTAAAGAATATTTCCTGTTCCTTCTTTGCAGCAGGATCTTTATATTATTTAAAGAATTGAATATCTCCGTTTGCACCAATGTCACTAAATCAGAGACCACAACTCTGCTGTGTAACGAACCCTAATGTGCACAACTTAGCATTCCTGTTAAGTTCTATAACTCTGGCTCGTATAGTTATGGAGGCACAAACGAATAAATAAATCATATATATGGATAGACGAATGGACAAGTGTAATTTAATTTTATGTACCCCTCCCTCACTTCTCTAATTGTGTGTGTGTGTGGGGGGGGGGGGCATAAAAATGACTTAACATAAACATAGAATATTTAAATAGGAGTCAAACTGAATAATACATATACGAGTACAGTCAAACCTGTCTTAGGCGGTCGGTCATGGGAAGAAGAGAAAGAGACCATTTAACAGAGGTAGCTGCTTAATAAAGGTTAAACATATAACAAGATACAAAAGTTTGGTAAAAAAAATTGACCACTAAATGCAGGTTGACTGCTAAATACAGGTGGCTGCTATTGCAGGTTCAACTGTATAGTAATTGAGATGTATCAGTGTAACCTGTCCTTGGAAACCACTTATGGGAGATGAATGGGGTCTCTAAAGGCAGGTGGTCTCTTAACTTAGGGTCAGCATCGTGTTTCATTTTGAGGAAAAAAATCAAAATCAATATAGAATATTATTTTGTGTCTTGTATTTAACCTCTAGAAATATATATCCACGGCAGAGAATAATGTTCACAAACTGTTCCTCACATTTCACCAGTTGTTGTAACAATTCAGACTGTCCGTTTGAAAGAGCAAAAGATTTAAGTTTATGAAACACTTGTTTGCTTTAGAAGAGAAAATGTCTCTGTGAACATGATGCCTCTCTTCCTCGGAATGTCATGCACTTTATTTTTTTTTTTAAAAAAAAAGATATATTCAAAACCAAGGGATATAACTCTTTCATAATATGCCCAGAACAGAAACCGAAATTAAGGTTTTGAATTGAATAACACTTATTTGTAGAACAGTTAAATGGCATTGTAATAATATATTTCTATGAAACAAGGTAAAACTACATGGTTTGCAGTAAAATAAAATCTTTTTGATGAGAGAAATGATCAATGTGATATAAAATTTCAGAAAACTTTTTTATTTCACGAATAAGAAGGATTGGACGAGTTGATATAATGGCAAAAAGATTGTTAATCATACATATATCAATGTTAGAAGTCATATACTTTAATATATATTATTTTATTTATAATCCGTTATCTACTACAGAAAAAAAATCTACAGATTTACTACAGAAAAATATCCCAATGGCATATTCATTTATTGTCTATTTTCCCAAATTTGGGTCCTTTTTCTCAACATGCTGAACAAAAAAATCACTTGACCCCATATCTTATGGAAGCTATGTTTAAGTACAGGACTATTGGATCACAGCACATTTTATGGAGCATAAACCTCAAGTAACCACTATTTTACTATATTAACCGACTTAACTCTTTACCTCATGAATATTCATGAACAAATTTATAACTGGATGAATATTAATTGAATTTCACTTTTAGATTTTAAATGGTTTATGAAACAATGGATTTATGTTTGTGATGCAACTTCTGTAGCACCTGAGTTACAATATTATATAAGCAAACTGAGGAGACCCTGATCAGACTGTTTGAGGAAGGAGCAGTCTGATCTGGTTCTGCGCTGTTTGACATCATCTGTATCACTCAAGTGCTTTTTAAAAATCCCTGTCTTTAGATGCTTGTCAGTTAAGCAGAACTAAAAATGTTCATGTGCTATCTGAAAATTTAATAATGTATACAAGTCAACCAGACGAGTCTAAAATTGATTGTATCTATAGCCTCAGGTAACACATTTTTCTCTGGGGTTAACACTGAATGCTACCCCCTCTAAAAGGCATTTGACATTTATATATTACAATCTATTATCATAAAAAAATGTCAAAGTCAAATTTTTGAAGAAATTATGCCTACATATTATGGCTATGTACAATATGACATCTACTAAAATTGCTAAAAACATGTAAGAGAAACAAGAATTTACAACTCGGTATAAAACATTAAGTTTTTTTCAACATTTAAAAAGATCACATACTGCTTTTGCATCACAAGAACTTAAAATACTGTTTCCATGATATGTGAACATATATAAATATATGGAAGTAAAATATGAAGAAAATCTGGGGAAAATGCTGATGAGCAAAATATATGCATATATGCACTTTATTTCATATTAAAAAAAATATTTCTTTTATATAAATATACATATTCTTAATTTTTAAAAAAAGAAATAAATGTTTAAAAAGGAAAAAAAAAGGAAAAAAAAAAAGAAGTCACCATCAATTTAAGTGACAACACAATTGCATGACTTAATAAATCTCACAAAAGTCAATGTCTGAAATAACTAACAATTAATTGGTTATCAAACAGATCATTACTTAATGACAACAATTAACACGCTTGCTGTGCTTGAGGCGGACGATGTGTATCAATTCTTGCTGGAACGTTCTTGAATCTGAAAATAAAATGAAAAAAAAAGTCGGTAATTGACAATACTTTCATGAGGGAAATTAATTTTAATATATATATTTGTAAGACTCAAATCAAGGGTAAGTCCCAGGTTGTGGGCTGATTCGAAAATCTTGGGCCGATCTGAATATGTGAAGTAGAAAATGTTGGCTAGCCCGTGATGCACATTGTTTCTTCTTTGCTGATGCATAGCAAATGCTCCTCTTCGAGCATTTTTGCACTTTTTATAAATAAAAATTTACATTAAATGGACAGACGTCTTGGTCCCAGTTTAGGTTTTTGTGCCTTATATTTTGCATCCTCCTTTATGGAGTAAATCTAGGCCCTGCAGAACCAAACCAAGTTTGCATCTTTGAACAGTGGCTTTATTCTTTTCAGAACAAATTTGACACTGACATCTACAAGTGTGTTCATTTTTCTTTTTGATTACAACTGTCTAATGTGATTAATTATGTACAAAATCTGTTGTGCTGCAGTCAATGATATTGTGGGTTAGGCAAAAAAAAAAAAGTTCCATTTCTAGTCTCCAGCAAATAAAAAGGAGGGTCTGTAGGTCGGGATTTTATTTTATTTTTTTCATTTTATTTTTTTTACATTAAATGAAAGGTAAAAAAAGGAAAATATTTTTTTTTAAAGGCAAAAAGGTAAATAAACTTGGGTGGGTCATTAAAAAAGAGAGTTGGTCAGGAGACCAGAAAAGGAACTTTTTTTTTTTTTGGCCTTAGAAATCAGCCCATGATTCAGGGGTAATCAATTTTCAAATTATGAAATCGGCCACAGATTTTCAAGACGGCACACATTAAGGGACCGGCCTTTGATCCAAATCTTACATAATTTTTAACCCTTTCCCTCATAGAGGATACCATGAAAAGACCTATGCGAACAGCATAAAACCAGATCAGGCTGATCAGGTTTTATGCTGTTCGCTGTTCCTCAGTGGTCTGGTAATGAGGACTTTATAATTAAATTTGGTAAGGTTTAACTGTGGTTTTCTGCAGATCAGGCTTTATGTGGTACCTATTGAGTGCGTCAAAATGAGTCTGTATGAGGGAAAGGGTTAAACAAGAGATAATCATCGTATTGTACCAAATTCACTAAATTGAGGTAATCCATCCATTATTAAATTGTGATCATGGTCCATCAAGAGATTGTGGGAATTTTATAGTTAAATGCAAACTTTCATATACTTAGAGCAAAATAGACCATAACTCCAAGTCAATGGATGCTTACATCTTCACTGAGGATTTTTAAGCATTTGAAAGACAATGATTATGACAGCAGGACTGAAATACTTGGAAAATCCTATCAGTTTACCCTACTGTTTTGTAAGTGATAGACAATGTAGTTCACAACAGAACTTGAAGTAGGCATGGAACTAGGAAAATATCTCCTTTGTATAATTGCATTTTTACTGTCATTACAACAGACGTAGGGAATTAGACATTTTTTTTGTCTAAACCTAAGGCATTGCACTAAGTTACATTATCCTGACACTGGGCCAACCAGTCCTGGAACTAACCAAGCATAACTAAGATATACCAGTACTGTTTACAAACCTGTTATGCTGTGGCCCAGCTTGCAACTTGTAGGCTGCAAAGAATTAGTCTGGTTCTCTACTTATGAATCATTGAAGATTACCCAAACAACATGGATTGTGTATTTTCAAGGTGTGTCAAATTATGCCATTTCATTGGTTCCATCACATTATTTCAACCAACTGAAAGCAGTTTTTACAGCAATGTTTTTATTAGTTTGCACGACTTTCAAGCCTCCATTTATTTAATTTATAAGTCACATTTATTTTACATTGTTTGATATTATATTGAATGACTGTTGTAATTTGTTTGCGTGCCTATTTCCCCATGGCATGATATAAAAATGGAAAGTTTACACATGCATGCTTATGAATAAAGTAAGGCTCTAAATTTCAGTGTATTCACACCCACAAAAAAAATCTTCAAAATATTTCAACCGTCATCTGCACTTACCTGGTCATTTTGAACACTTCTTTTTCGACTGGTTTCTTGAGTCTTGCCTCCCGTAACCTCTGTGTCTCTGTCTGTTTCACTGAATTACTGGCACTCCGTCCCTCTGACTGTCGAGCCGAATTATTTTCGGACTCATTCCTGATATTATAAAGTGAAAAATCCATTAATTCAAACTAACAGTCAAATCTGTCTTGAGTGCCAAATCAAGGGATTACAAGTTAATGGCTGTTTAGCTTCTGGGGTTATAAAATTCAGATCAGTAAAGTAATCAGCCAATAAGAGAAATTCAAATTGGAATCTAAAGTTAACATGGCCGTCATCAGAGAGGTAATGTGTTAGAAAACTTTTTTAATGATCAAATTAGAACTAGCAATGACTTGATATTGATTGATTCAGGAGGAATATAATGAATGACTGATACTGATCATGATATACTCATTTGCAAAGGAAAGCATGCACTAAGTTGATTTAAAACTGCTGTTTATTTCAATATGGTGAAACAGGCCATATGGAAAGTTCATTCCATTAACCAATCAAACATAAGAGCTAAGTATAAAACCTGTAGGTACAGGTACTCTCAAAATATAGAATGGATATGAAAAGTAGCACCCATGTAACAGTATCAGGTTTTATGCTGTTCGCTGCTCCTCAGTGGTCTGGATATGAGTATTTTGTAATTAAATTTGGTAAGGTTTAACTGTGGTTTTCTGCAGATCAGGCCTTATGTGGTACCTATTGAGGGCGTCAAAATGAGTCTATATGAGGGAAAGGGTTAATGTTTCTGCCTTGCTATGCAGGCAACACAAAAATGAATGAAATTTATAAAATGGTGAGAAATTCTAGATCTGAAAAGTGGAAATTTTAAGTAAAAAGGTCATAGTGATACGAGTTCCATCAGCCATTTTACAGAGGGTCATGTGCAGTTGCCATGGCAACCAGAGTCCAACAAAATTATGTTCAGCTGCTTTTATGAAGAAACACTGACTGATCGTCCATGCAAGTTTCAAAATCCCCTTCCCAGATAATATCTTTGATAATGCATTATGGACAGCATTTGATGATGACGGACACAGAGTTGGTCACAATAGCTCACTTTGGGCATTTTGTGCCCCAGTGAGCCCAAAAAAATAAATAGGATTTTATGGTTACAAAAAATTTATATTGTACATTATCATATGAATATGACTACATAAGAAACTTTAGCAGAATAATAACCAGAGGCAGAAACAATAAAGGTATAGTTAAATAAAAGCTTTCTGTGAATTTTATATGTAATACAGTCAACTCTGTCTTCAACGGTCAGTCAAGGGAACAAGAGGATTTAGTGACCGCTTAACAGAGGTGGCCGCTTTATGAAGGTTTACGTTATAACAAAATGCTGTTTTGGTAATATTAAAAACTGACTGCTAAATACAGGCTGAACACTTATAACTAATACAGGTGGCTGCTAATACAGGTTCAACTGTAAATACCTTGGTTCCGAGTGAATCACTGTGGAACGTTTTGCAAAGTTTGTTGTGTACTCTGTACGTGCTCCTTCAGCGCTACCAGGGATGTTGGTCATGTGACGATGCCTGCTTCGACCAATTTCCTGTTTGTCTTGCCAGTTGGTCAGCTGATTGTGCCAGTCTCTCTCATAACCATATGACAGGATTTTACTCATCTTTGGCTTATCCTCGTCTTGGCTGGACGGCCTGTGTTAATAAACAGACGGTATAATTTCTTTTTTTTTAATACTGTAAAACCATCAATTTTTGTTTGCATTAAATTTCGTGGAAGCTGTAATTAAATCAATTTCATTGGTACTTATATTCTTGGATTCATGTTGTAGAACATGCCAGATCTATCAAACTGTCAGTTTTCGTTGGGATTAACATTTGTGGACTAAGTCGACCATGAAATCAGCGAAAATTAGTCCCCCACGAAAACGAATAATTATACAATTTGATACAATGGAGATGAAAATGATTATGTTAATATTACATTCATCATGTACACCATCATTTAAAATATGTTTGTTTGCCATGCTCTGACCAACTCAATAGAATCGGTACCAATTTAATTTTATTTGCCAATTTTGCTCCTTCCGTCAATTTCGCTAATTTCTTTCTTTATTCTGTTTTTATGCCACTTTAAATCAGACAGATTTCATTAAAACATGTTAAACAAAGCATTTATGTTTGATGAAGCAAACAGAGTCTTTAAGTAAGCTTTATAATATATATGTTCATCCCTTCATCTTGACGGCCTTTTCAGCTTTGTCTGAGAAAAAAAAATTGAAAAAAAAAAAAAAAAATGTTGTTTTGTCAGAAATAATCAAATTATTAATAATAACAATGGTTATCTACAATGTCAACACTCACATAGGCAAGTATCGCAGTGGGTGGGGTCCTTTTCCAGGGTCTGTCTGGGCTGTCGGTGGTTTCTTCTTGTCCGTGACCATTGTCTTTGGAACTCTCAATGGTTTGCCGCTTCTCACCCGTATCCCGGCTTTCTTAGCTCCGGTAGTCTTACAGTTTTATCTGTGGCTCTGTGACCTGGGTCTCTTTCAAACGCGGAAAGTTTGTCAAATGCAATCGGACCTCTTCCTGGCCGCTCATATTCAGTCTGTCTATCGGAACTGTTGTTTTCATGAACCATGTACTCCGGGCGGAGGAAATCATAGTCTCTGTAAAAAGGCATTGTTCAATAATCAAATACATGTATATACTCCAGGACTTTAAAAACGCCTCACCTTGAAAAATGTTTAACCCTTTACTTCATGAATATTCATGTTCAAAGTTATGACTTCATGAATATTAATTAACTGAACTGTAAATGGTTTATTTGAAACAGTGGATTTCTTTGCTCTGCAGACTGTGTGGAAAATGAGCTACAATGCTGTATAAGCAAACAGAGAAGACCCTGATCAGACAGCTCCTATAGAAGCAGGGTCTGTTTGTCAATGCATCAAAATGAGCCTATAGGAAGTAAAGGGATAATATTTTATTTCTGATTTAATATTTATTTAGAAATGTAATGAGGCATATTTCAGCAATAGATTTTGCATGTTTTATGTCCTATACTTTTATTTTATCACTAAAGAAAATACAAGTTTAAAGGAGAGGTCAACCTGTGAAATAACAAATTGATGTGAAATATCAAAGTTTTAAACATATGAGTTTTTAGATCTGCAGAAATATTTTAGCAAGAGTTTGACAAAATAAAGCAGGGTTTTCCTTAAGAATCAGAGTAGAAGGCTAATTCTAAACTGTAGGAGGCAGGGGAGTCCTATGTTTTCTTCTGATTTTCTTTTCATTTTCTTTTAATTATTCCCATTTTTTTTACAATTTGAAAAATTTAAGCTAGCCAGAAAAGGATTTGAGGTGGTCAAATCTGCTGCCAGCCGCCTCTTAATGAAAACCCTGTAATAGAGTTATTATGAAAGTTAATTCCAGACTTGAGTTATCAGCCTTTGTTGTTTGGATTTAGGTAAATTGCTGTAACAGTATAATTTATAAATCTCACGTAACTAACAACTCAATGCAAATGTTCATCCTTAAATAAAGAGGGGTGTGCTGTAGAATGGTGTATGTATGCATTACACTAGTGGTGCTTCTTAAAGTACTAAACATTGTGTCAACAAATCTATAGAAATAGAGTTCATAATGAGAAGGACAGACAGTCTCACACACAGAGAGCTGACACCGATGTTGCCTGACCATCGGAATGAACATGTGTGCAAATTCAGTTTCATTCCTTTAATACTCAAAGGCTTTTTGTAACTTGAGACAGGGAAAATACCAAATGTAAGAGGGACTATTATTACAAAAATTTCTATATATATTCATGCAGTTTTCCCAAGGATTGCTATATACACTAGCCCAGGATATTCTTTTCACCAAAGTCAAGAAAACGGTGTTTTCACCAACCCCACCCCAAAATATGTTTAAAGGTCATTAAAGTTCCACATCATTTGCAAAACAACCTAGCTAGCTGACCACCTTAATTTTTCCTTTCTTGTTGTTGTTTTTATTTGATAATGAGAGTTACTTTTTTTCATAGCAAAAGTCCATGGTTCAATTAGAAATGTGTGCAATTATAAGTTTTTGGATAATTCAACTTACATTTTGTTCTTCTTTTGTTCTTCCTCATCATCAATACGGTTGTCTTCCAGATAATACCACTCATTTCTGGGATACAAAACAGGCTCTCGTTTGTTACTAGAGTTTTCTTTCATATACAGTAAATCTGTAACAAAATTGTGTTACGTAATCAACAAGAATCAACAAACCAATAAAATGAGGAACAAAATTTTTCAATGACCTAAAACCCTAACAGAGATCTGCAACTCTCATATAGGTAAAGAGCAAATCACAAGCTCTTGATCATCATCTAATGTGTACGATCATGTGACGGTGAGATATTACGTGAAAAATTGCTCATACCATTTATTGTGAAACTATAATATAAAACAGAGACACAGTAACCAAAAGGTTTTGTTCTAATGTTTGCTATTAAACAAACCAGTAATTAATGCTTTGGAGGAACTTTAAAGCTGAAAAAAAAAGCTGACTTGACAGGTTTCATTTTGATTCATCGTCGGACACCCATGGAATACTTATATCATTACTCACCATACATTGCCCGTGGGATTATAAGTTAATTATTTTGCTAAACATTGATCATTTGAAAAGCAGCCTCACTATTCGCTACATCACAAGATAGTGGGGATATTTGAACCAATAGAAACTCTCATACTTAAGGTGCTTATACAGATAAACCTTTAAATACAATACAGAACTTAGATCTCCCAACAGAAGAGTACTCATTTGTGTAAGCAGCATTTTGATTGGTCAATGTACCTTTCATCACAGTTCACTATATCCATCTTGAGTGTTAGACAAGTATCCCAAGGCTGACGGATGAAGTGAAACATTATAGGCAGCGGTAGGGTGTCCAACGATGAATTTGTTTTATAAATAGTTTTAAAATTTTAAAGGTTCAAAGTTCATACTTCAATTAATGACTATACAATGATTGGATAGAAAGTGATATATTCTCATTGGTACTGTTTGTATGGTTATAAATGTGGAATGAAACCTGAGAACTGGACTGAAGAAAAAAACAACAATATACCTCTCAATCTATCAATGCGGGAGCATAAAAACAACAGGTTTTCGAACAGGTGACCGAATAAATACGTACCTTATATATGTAATATCAGACTGATCTAGGATTTATCATATGTTCCATTGGTTAAAAACTAGCGAGTTGCCATTATTAAACCATTATTACTTTATGGTATTCTTATTTAAAAGTTTATACTTTTTACACCCCCCCCCCCACCTTACCACCTCCGTGTCATGAACTCCACCATCATTCTGTGCTTCTAAAAATAATTTCTTCATAAGCACTACCACTGCTGTAAAAGTAAATAAGTTCAACACAAACATACTCTGTCGGCCGCCCTGCTTAGCAAGCCTGATATATTTGGTGTCCGTGTCGCGAAACAATGGCCGGATGGGTTCGTCTGGTGCCCCGTTGTCCTCCGATAATCCAGGAACCTGGGACATAGGCGGGTATAATACAGGTTCCGCATTGACCCGACGGGCTGGGGCATGGTAAAACCAACCTATTAAAAAATGAAGGCAATAATTATGCACTCATAGGAAAGCCCAATGAGTCATAACATTTAACATAAAACGACTGCATGTAAATTTGATATACACAACATGTTTGACAGTAATATTCCTAAGCAAAAAAATCCACATATTCCAAATTCTTTAAAGCAAAGAATTTAGCAGAATTAAACTGGATCAAATTAAAAATGAAACATCTCGACCAGATTCCTAAACCTTCTGCTCAAAAAGTCTAGCAGTACGAAACGGTATGAAAGAAATGACGTAAAATCACTTTTTCATTTGCCTTAATTTTCCTATAAAGGAGTCTGCAACAAACTTTGACTCTCCAACAAACAATGACCATAAAAATTTCTCTCCTTTCTTACAGAAAAAATTTAGCAGATAGATGTATTTATCAAATTTCAAACAAAGCATTGCATTTTTTTCTTCTTTAAAGCATTTATTTCAATATTCCTGTTTAGGTGGCTGTGTGATTTTGGTGCTGATGTTTTGAACTTTAATGTCGATTAAAGACAGTATTTCAGTCAATAATTATAGTGTTATACCCAAGAAGATCTTGAAGACTTTGTAAAATTTAAGGATGACAGATTCTAAGGTACATAAAAAATTGTATACTCTCTGTGCCGAATGTATGACTTGGCCTTATCTTTTTTTCTTTATTATGCACCTATTATCAATGTTTTGCCCTAGGATTGAGCAGGTGGTGGGCATACATGGGGCATTTGACAGAAGACTGTTCCAGACAGGCTGGAATTTTTGAGACAAGTGACCCAGGGTCCAGGAAAATCGACTTTGGCATTAGCATATACCAGTAATGTGGAGATTTTGACAAACTCCCAATGCCCTAGGGTGGGTATTTAGACATCAAAAAATGAACAAGAGGGCCATGATGGCTCTGAATCGCTCACCTGAGTACCATTGCTTCAACTGATGTCAAGGTTTTTAAACAGACAAGGATTCTGATATAACTTAATCTAAAACATTTTACCCCTGACAATACTACACACCAAATATCTAAGCAATGGGCCATATGGTTTCAGAGAAGACTTGGGCGCAGGGTCATTTATCACCGTAGGGCCAAGACTTTGAAAATCTTGGTAGTGGCCCATAAGATGATGCTTCATACCAAATATCTAAGCTCTAGGCCTTATGGATTCATAGAAGAAGATTTTTTAAGATTTTCCTATATATCTGTGTAAAACAAGTGACCCCTGGTGGGGGGTCATTTATCACCATAGGGCTATGATTTGTACAATCTTGGTAGTGGCCCATAAGATGATGCTTCATACCAAATATCTAAGCTCTAGGCCTTATGCATTCATGGAAGAAGATTTTTAAAAGATTTTCCTATATAACTCTGTGTAAAACAAGTGACCCCTGGTGCGGGGTCATTTATCACCATAAGCTATGATTTGTACAATCTTGGTAGTGGCCCATAAGATGATGCTACATACCAAAAATCAAAAGGCTAGGCCTTGTGGTTTCGGAGAAGAAGATTTTTTCAAGTTTTTCATGTGAAATCAAGTGACCCCTGGGGCGGGGCCAATTTTGACCCCAGGGTCATAATTTGTACAATCCTGGTAGACAGTCATAAGATCATGCTACATACCAAAAATCAAAAGGCTAGGCCTTGTGGTTTCAGAGAAGAAGATTTTTTAAATTTTCATTTTTAAAATCTATTTTTAGCTCCTGTGACCTAATTATGCGATGGACCAGAACCATTTATACAACTTTAGTAGAGCTTCATCCAAGGAACATTCCTGCAAAATATTTTTCAAATTGGCCAAGCCGTTTAGGAGGAGATGTTGTTTGAAACAATTGTTGACGCCGCACGCACGCACGCACGCACGGACGACGGACGCCGGACAAAAGGCGATCAGAAAAGCTCACCTTGAGCACGTTGTGCTCATGTGAGCTAAAAATGTCAAAATCACCTAGGTCAGTCAACTGCTCCCAAGCCCAGCTGGGGCAAAACATTGATAGGAACATCAGAGGCTGTTTCCTTCAATTCATGCAGTTAATTTTCCCCCAAATCGTTATTTGCCCAAAGATTTTCCATCCCCCAAACTCAAAAATATTTTAACTTTCAACCCCAAAATATGGTATTAAGGCCACAGGGGTTTGTAGCACCCTTTGTCGACTTCCGCTGTTTTATTTCACTATCATGATTGAAGTCTTAAAATTATTTTGATACTACATTTGTGAAATGGATAACAGACAACGGGTGCTTCAAACCCCTTTGATTAAGGCCTGTTCCCCATCATTTGAATAAAAAAGCCTGTGTGATAAATATAAATTTAAAGGAAAAAAACATGCAATAAATTGAAACTATCACAATTCCAGGGCTGAGTGTGAGACGGAACTGAGTTTCGTGATCAGTCCTCAAATTGCATGTGCTTACTACTTCTAGTTGATGACTTTTAGGAATGTGTGAACATTATATGTTAAGTTACTACAATGTTTCTCTACCTTAACAACATAGATATACTTACTCAAGACACGCTGAAAGTACTGATTTAGTCCCCTGACTTTATAGAATTAATGCCAATACCAAACTCAAAGTACAGGTTTTTTTTTCTTTTTTTTTCTTTAATAATAAATGAAATTAAATTAAGCACTTCAAAACCTTGAAGATGTTTTTTAAGATAGCTATTCAAATAATGAACAATGATACCCAAAATATCATTTGACACTTTAACCAATTCATGATTTTTCACAGGATAGCTAGACCAAAAATTTGATCACCATTCAAACAGGTTAATATCAAGCTAGAACTTTTCTAGACATTGAACGCATACAGACATGACCAGATTTAAAGAAAACATGTACATAAAAAACAACAGAAAGTTAAGATAACATAAATCAGAAATATCTTTATCTGTTCTTAATTTATTCATGCATTCTTGTCTCAAAACTCCTATTAAAACATTAAATTGTTGTTTTTTTTAACATATCAATATTGATATGAAGGGGAAACCTAATATGGCAAACCAGTACAAAACCAGATCGGATTTTCTCCTGGATTCCAACCTACATTCATTTTAATATACAAATTTAAATACACTAATTATAATACTTGATTATACATTTTCGAAGATCTATAAGTCTCATACATCAGGGTCTCCTCATATTTGGGTCATGCAACTCTCTGATTAGCCTAAAGATCGTGTTGTCTCGCGAGAATGAGATTGGATTATCTGCGCCATTTTCAAATCTCATTGAGAGAAAGGGGAAATACGTGTTATGTATATATAGAGACCCTGCAGACATGGATTTGAAGAAAAAAAACATACAATTATACATTAAACATTATAAATGGAAAGTAAAATATTTTAAACAGTTTATTGTGCTATAATTATGCTAAATTCCGCCACCAAACCCATGCTGCAATAGTCTTGAATTACTGTTATTATCCGTCTTGATGCATTCACCCTTAAAGGTATTTAGTACCCATGCAAGCACTGTACCTTCAGTTATGGGATACAAGGCATATATTTGGGGTAAAAAAAACACCAAAATACTCTGTAGAGGGTAATTTAAGTTACTATACTATGCTGAAGATTTATACATATCTGTCAAGTCTCGGAGACACTTGATCTCTTTCAGACCTAAGTTCATGCTCTCACGCATGGCTGTAGATATCTCATGTAAATAATAACAATAATAAAGATAATGCTACATGTATGTAGAAAACATGAACAAATATCCGGGTCCTTAAGTTGAACTTAAATCAACTGCATGCGGTATGGGATGTTACCATGTACTTAATTTCACTTCAGTTATGATAGGCATACTGACATGATTTGAGTTGTACTCCTATATCCAATTGTTTTGTTTATGTCTAGAAAGATATGACTTCCTATGAGGCTATATGAATTAGGTTTTTGAAGGTGTACATTTATTTGAAATCATTTAATTTCTTGTGTAATTGAAAGCATCCCCCAAACCTTGCATTAAGGGACTTTTATTGTTTAATAATTGCCACTGTAATCCCCCAATCTCACGTTCACTCACATCTAGACCTTGATCGACAGCTATGCAGATTTATATTTCTTTATTTAAGGTAATCCATCCATCATTAAATTAATTATAACCATGATCCCTCCAATGCTAAAAATACTTCAGTGAAGATGAAAGCAATCCATGACTAGGAGAAATTTATAGGCTCTTTTGCTCAAAGTCTATAAAGGCTTGCATTTACTATAAATTCTCATGATCTATTGATGGACCATGATCACAATTTAATGATGGCTGGATTACCTTAATAAACAAAATTTCTTTTTATAACACTGGTTTAAAATGGGGGGTGTATACTGAGTGACTTATCACAGTTATTCCAATATGCATTTTCTAACTTAAGTTTAAATTTACAATATCTTAGATGCATAGCTGCCTTAATAAATTTCCATCGAGATCAAACACCACAACACACCCTTCTGCATCAATTCGGATAAATACAGCGTTTCAAGAATGTTAGCAATGTTTATCCTTGAAAATTAAACCCAGTACATCAATTGGAAAGAAAAAATGCATGGTGCATAAAATATGTAAGAAAAATTTAGAAAAGTGATTGGTAAATTTACCTTTTGCCTTAGTAATGCAATGCAAAATGTTTCCAGAGATGACAAAGTATTATGAAACATATATTATAAATGTGGAAAGACCATTATATTCTAATTTAGAATATAACTCATAATAACACTTTATATTAATAATGTTTGTTTATATAATATAAAAATATTTGATACTTGAATGAATTCACAAATCTGATTTCATTTAATGGTAAATTCCTATCAAATATAATATGTGTTACTTAATTAACAATGCTTAATTTTTTTATTTAATTAATTTATTTATTTTTTTTATCAATACATACCGGTATATCAAAACTTTAAAATAATTATTACGTTTAAGGCAATATAATGCAGAATATTAAATTGCAATTTTATGAATAGTTTTTATCAGGATGAACAGACAGGATGGCAGACACTGATATGCATGAAAGAGATACAGAGGATGTTTGTTTTGAGTGAATATGGAATATATACATTTAATTTCAAATCCATGTAGGAAAATCTTGAGATCAGATATATAATATTCCATATTTACTCAAAACAAACAAATTTTCTTTTTATTCTATGCAAAATGTTGCTACATAACAATAACCTTGTATAAATAAAGAAGTAATTCAAGTAGATCTATATCACTCACACTGAGATATGGATTTTATCTCACTGATAGAACACAGAATTTCATCAGTAATTAGCATTTAAAAAAGGTCAAATGTA
Source organism: Solen grandis (assembly GCA_021229015.1). Classification (NCBI taxonomy): domain Eukaryota; kingdom Metazoa; phylum Mollusca; class Bivalvia; order Adapedonta; family Solenidae; genus Solen; species Solen grandis. The sequence goes on along the minus strand of CM037789.1, from coordinate 26,535,180 downwards.
AATGAAGTCATTGCATGACTGAGAATCGATTTTAATCAGATTTGCAGATGCGTATATAAAACACAAATCTGTGAATGTGCACATAACCTGATATACCTGGCTGGTCATTATCGTCATCGAAGAATAATCTACCAACGATATAAAATATCAACTTAAATCATTAACCTCATGAACATCATGTACAAATTCATGACTTGGTGAATATGAATTGACCTCACTTTAAATGGTATTATATGTGAAACAAGGGATTTTAAAATTTCTTTGCTGTGCAGACTGTAGAATCTGAGCTACAATACAGT
>CM037789.1:26484781-26534781 GCA_021229015.1 Solen grandis | reverse complement strand
TGACGGGTCTAACGTGTTCCACTGACTAATACTAAAAGGAAGGAAAGAGTTCAAATACAGGGCCGTTCTACATCGTGGGAGAGGTATTGCATTACTATTTCTAAGGTTGTAGTCATTTTCAGGTGAAACAAGAAGCATGTTAGATAAATAGGAAGGTGAGAGGTTATTCGTCATTTTATATATTAGAAATAATGCATGTTGACGACGTCTAGTTTCTAAAGTTTCCCAACCGGTTTCAGTGTACAAATGAGTTTTTGAAATAAGTTTACTGGCGCCTGTAACAATTCGAGCGGCTTCAAGCTGAATACTTTCGAGTTGATCTTTTTCGTATTGAGAACAGTTATTCCAAATTATGTCGCAATATTCAAGAATAGGGCGAATGAATGATATGTATATTATTTCTAGGCTCTTTCTGTCAAGAGTATATTTTAATCGTCTCATTATATGTATTCTACTCCAAGCTTTATTTGAAATATAATCTATATGTGAATGCCATTTACAGTCATTAGACAGAATGATTCCAAGATGTTTATGTTCGGTTACTTCTTTAATTAGTTGGTTTTCCATGTACAACGGTGGGTGAAAAGGTTTATTAAGCTTTCGGCTAATAAGTAGTGACTCTGTTTTAAGGAGGTTAAATTTTACTAACCACTTGTCTGCCCATTCAGTTAAACTTTTTAAATCAGAATTTAACTTTTCGGCATCACAAACAGGATTATTTACTATTACAAACAGAGAAGTGTCATCAGCGAAGAGGCGAATGTTAGTTCGAATATGAGACGTTATGTCATTTATGTATAGTAAAAACAGAATAGGACCAAGAATAGAACCTTGAGGAACACCTGCTTTAATGTATCGCCACTCAGAATAAACCCCTGGGAGGACAACTCTTTGTTTCCTGTTTAAAAGATAACTACGGAACCAATTAAGAATTGTACCACGAACACCAACAGCTTCAAGTTTGAGCAAAAGACCATCATGCCAAACTCGGTCGAATGCTTTCGACACATCACAAAAGACAACTCTTACTTCTTGGCCTGAATCAAGTGCTTTACAAAATGTATCGTATAAGTAAACAAGTTGATTAGTAGTACTGTCACCAGGAATGAAACCAGACTGAAAAGGAGATAAAACTGAGTTATCTCTAAAGTGGTTGAACAAATGTTTAAAGACTAGCCTTTCAAGGACTTTACTAATGGTGCACAAAAGAGAGATTGGACGATAGTTAGATACAAGAGAGGGGTCACCAGCTTTGAAAACTGGACAGACATGAGCTAATTTCCATGTTTCAGGAAATACACCAATTGATATACTGTGATTAAACAAAGAACAAAGCGGAATCGACAGTTCAGGAGCAGCTTCTTTAAGAACCCGGTTACTAACACCATCAGGCCCAGTGGCTTTTGAAATGTTAAGGCCCTGAAGAATTGGTAAGATATCACTTGGAGAGACAGCAAAAGATGACAATACACTATTCAAGTTTGAGTAATCAAGTGGGGGTACTATTCTTGTATTATCATTTATAACAGTTTGAGACGAGAAGAAAACATTTAATAAGTCAGCTTTAATCTTATTGTCTGAGTAAACTGTATTTCCATCTTTCAAGGGAGGTAAGGTATCAGTTTCATTAATTTTAAGAAATTTTTTCAGTAGAGACCACCATGGTTTGGAAGAGATTGATTCAGATTTTAGAGTGTCGGCCAATTTCGAAATGTGATTGGTCTTAGCTTTTCGGATCAGGTCAGTTACTTCATTTCGAACGAGTCTAAATTTTTGCCAATGGTAAGGAGAGTTCGATGATCTGGCTCTACGGAAGAGACGTCTACGTTTTCTAATCTTAGATTTTATTGATGTTGTTAGCCACGGAGGATCATTTGGACGTATTTCACTACTTTGGAAGGAATGTATTGTTTCATGAGTTCTAATAATTTTGCGGTGAAATTCTGAGCATACTTATTAACATCGGGATCAAAGCATTCTTCCCAGTTTGTGTTTGAAATAGCAGTGCGCAGAGATATGAAGTCACATTGATCATATAGCCACACTAAGCGTGATATTAATGAGGTACGTGGTTTTTGGAATTTAAAGAAGGCAACAATAGGGCAGTGAAATCGAACTTCCTGATGAAGACATGGGTCACCAACATGACAGTAAAGAAGGTTGGCTGGGTTTTTAGCGATAATCAAGTCAATAAGTGACGAACTGCTTTCAGTGAAATGGGTGGGGGAAGTTATACATTGAGAGAGACCAAGTCTCGTGCACATTGAGACAACCTTGCGAGAAGCAACAGGACAAAGCATATTTCTGTTAAAATCACCTGTAACAACAATATCGTCAATACCAGTATCAATTGCAAGATGTATGGAGTCCTCAATCGCTGAATCGTAATCTACATTTGAGTTTGGTGGTCTATAAAATACACCAATAAGAATGCGTTTAGAGTGGAGAATAACTTCAATCCATATATTTTCTAATCTATTTATCTCAAGATCGGGTCGACGAAGATGATGTATGATGTCCTTTATATAGATGGCCACACCACCATGTCTATCAGTGATCCGGTCCTTTCTTTCCGGTGGTTTGAAAGATGGAAAATGGATATCAGAGTTCTTTATTCGATCAGTCAGCCAAGTTTCAGAGAAACATATAATGTCAAAATTGGAGAGTTCAGTGTGGAGAATATCTACCTTTTTTATTAGACTCTGTATATTGTAATGAACAAGGGACAAGTGATGTGATAAGAGATTCAAATCATCTGTAGAACTGCTAGTTGATGAACTATTAGATGAATTAACTGGTCCAGGATTCGGGTGAACATCACCAGATAGCAACAACAGTAAAACACCAAACGCGTTAGTGCACATGATACCAGAGATGAAATACACAGAAAATTTTATATTTGAGAGATGCACTTTTGATATAGGATAGTTTTTGACAGGTTTACAATTTATAGCTGATGTATATATTTGTTCATCATTATGCATAAGAATAAATTTAAGACTAGAAAGTGCTAAAATATCCCACTGTACATACAACAAAATCAACATACATAACCAAGATTTTCTGTAGGGGAGTCTGAATTTCTTTGAAGCATAACATTCAAATCTGTTTCCCAGAGCTTGTTCGCGGTAATCATATCTGTTTATCTTTCTAAGACACACTGGGAAGGAACCAGCTTGTATATTACGTTAGCGGTGCGGGAATAAAAAGTTGCATTCTTGCTGAATAGTATAATATCACCGCCCTGGGCTGACGATAATTAACCAATATCAAATTCTTATACTTTGGGCATTCCGGAAAGCTCATAGATCTATTTGCAAAATCGTAAATGAAAATTATAAAGTCTGAACGGTAGCATCACCACACCATTATATGATCGCAAATAAAAGAGAGAAAAAACAACAAAAAAAAAACAAGAGGGCCAAGATGGCCCTAAATCGCTCACCTGAGAAAAGCTGCCTTCATTGCCTGTACAAGTTATTAAATTATAGCATAGTTTTATTGAATACATAATCCATGAGATCATTTCAATTCCTCATGTGGACAAGATTTGAAGTCAAATTTGACTGAGAGGTTATGGCTATAAACAATGTCAGTGAAACTTCAAAATGAAATGATGATGCTAGAGTGTAAACAGTGAAATCTGGCGTTTTCATTAATTAAAAGGAATAACTCTGACCAATTATCCTATATCAGCCAAGATGATTGCTTAAGAAAGAAGATGCTAGGGTGCAAACAAAGAGAAATCTGTCATTTTTTAATATCAAAATGGGGCATAACTCCTCTCCTAATCGGCCGATATCAGCCATAATCGAACTTAGCCGAGAGATTATGGTAATAAACATTGTCATACAATTTAAAGATGATTGCTTAAGAAATGAAGATGCTAGAGTGAAAATTGTGGACGAAGGACGGAGGACATTCATCGATTCGAATAGATCATCCTGAGCACATGTGCATCAGCATCCAACTCTACAACTAAATTGCTGTTTAATGATAAAGAACTTATAGCTAAATGTAGTCAAGCACGTGGATCTGTGAATCATGAAAACCAAAGATAGAAGCCATAGTGCGACAATTTCCTATTATTTATTGCAGCGCTCTGCTTCAGTCCTTTTCAATTAATTCCATAAATTAAAAAAAAAAAAGTAATCTATAATTATACATATACTTACGTTTCCGTCCTTCATTTCCTGTATAAGAAATAGCGTCTGTGACTCTGCGTCAAAATCGATATCGATGATGTCCCTGGAACTTGACAGCGGAGAAAATGACGTCACATCTGACGTCATGGGATAGGTAGATGCTGAGATTCCGTTCTTGAAACTGTACACAAGGTAATCGCTTTCGACTGCAAAAACAACAACGGCATGGGAATCTAAGCGCCTATCAAATATCGCGTGATTTCAAGGCACAGTTTATTCATAAAGAAAAATATAAACATTTAATTCTAGTTTAGATATATATGTTTTTATTATTTCAGATTTAAGTTTTTACTTTTTCAGATATCATATATATTTTAGCAATTTTAGATAGCATATATGCTTATACTATTTCAGATATCGTTAATGTTTTACTATATTTGATATCACATATTGTAATTACATTGTATTGCAAAAATTACTTTTTTATGCTATATTTTCGTCGTAAAATCAATCATCTCGTAAGATATAACAATAATCATTTTCGTATGTTAATATGATATCTAGCCTTAGTCTATGTTTAATGTTGTTCATTAATATTTTTTTTTTAAGCTTATAATAATAAGATTAATTTAACTTATATCTAGTTACTATAATTTGATATCATAATGTTATACTATTTAATATCGTTAGTTTGATATATTATATATTTTATACATTTCAGATTCGTAATGTTTTACTATATTTGATATCATATGCTATACTTTAGAATCGAATGTTTACATAGATAATATGCTTATACTATTTCAGATATCGTTAATGTTTTACTAATTTGATATCACTATGTTATAACTATATTAGATATCGTTAAATGCTTTTACTATATTTGTATCATATATGCTTGATATTTCAGATACGTAAGATTTTACTATTGATACATATATGTTTCGTACTAGATTGAGTATGTAAGCTTTTTAGTATAAATATCAATAAATATGCTTTGATTATAACCATTCTATATTTTTCTGATGTATTAATGATGTTTCGTGTAAAAAGTTAATGTGAAAAATAGTAAGACCAAGGTTGAATAAAATTACTCTAGTTCAGAACTTGAAAAATGTATGTATATTATTCCCTCTTGTAATTAATACTGATTTTGTTGAATAACATTAATAACGGGAATAAAAGCGATATCGTCACAACACGGCACTTGCTATATTTTCGTGACCCTATAAAAGATTCGAATTCCAGAACGTGCCATTCTCGGGAGACATACGAAAAACGAGACAGATCTAGTTGTGTCGTCTGTTTTGAAAAAATAATGCAAATTAATTACCTAGCCTTAGCCTTTAAAGCCTTTTATGATTTTGTTTTTGGTGTCATTTAATGATTTTCTAAAAAGCGTTAAAATGTAAAAAAAAAATGCGCATGCGGGAAAATTTAACTTTAGTGTCACGAAACTTGGACAAACCATGCTATAGTTTATTATTTTTAATGTTTCAGATATGATATGTTTCTATTAGATCATAATGCTTTACTATTCAATATCATCACGTATTTCAATCTAATATTTTGTTTTTTCTTCTATTAGTCATCCGGTATATGTCACATTTCAGATATATGTTTTTGTCATTTCACACTTCACACACGCTTTTTATTTTTTTATCTCAAATATGTATTATCTATCTTCAAATATTTTAAATATTAAAGTGAGATCAAATATGTTTAACTATTTCAGACATCATCTATAATGTTAGCTATATTTGATATTGTATATGTTTTTGCTTTTTTTTTCTTTTTATATATATTTTATCATATTTTATATATCATGTCTTCAAATTTTTTTCCTATTCAAGTTCTCTTATATGCATTTCTCTGTTTTAGAAATAATATATAATTTTACTATTTCAGATAACATATATTTTTAAATCTAATTATCTTTAAACATACCTACAAAAATATAAATACAAAAACTAAAATGGTCACGTGAAGGGACACAGTTCTCAAAACTTTACTAGGACGCTTGAATAGCCATTTTGTAAAATTGTACGTCATCAATCATTAAGGTCAGGTGGTACCTGAGTTATCATTTGTCAAAACAATTAACAAAGAAAAGCTGTTTTAGAAATGGCATATAATTATTTTAGAATCAGAAATTTTGCTATTATTTAATACTTTTTTATTGCTAAATTGAGTTCAACATGAAGATTTCTGAGAAAGACCATTTCACTCCGAAATTATACACAAACCTACGTAAATCAACGAGCACTCAGCACCGAATACCTAATCTACGTGCTGGTATCAAATTCCAGACATTGTTCATTGGGACATTGGAAATAAACATACACATGAGATTTTTCCCCATTTACTTATTGGTCAGATTAAATCAGCGAATTATATCGAGTAACTCCTAACCCCTGGTTCAATTGTCTATGACGAGAACTAAATGCAAAATCGCAAATTTGTTCACAAATTCATAGTCCATAATTATTTTATCATACATAAATGGTAGAAAAATTTAAAATCCGCAAACATTTAACCCTATTAAGCACATCAGTACACTACTAAATCCACAAATATTAACCTCGCAGATCGCTTAAGCACATTAAATCCCAAAATACTTAACCTCGAGAGAACTGTAGAACACAAACCTCGCGCAGCAGTGCACTACAAAATTACCGCATATATAAAGCTTACCTTTGACACAAGTCCTTGTGGAGCCAGAAGCCAAAGTGAGACCGAAAGGACAGCCGCACCTGTAACCGACCTTCTCCACAGGGGACAGTAGACACAGATGACTACACTGTTTTTTGGCACAAGGGTTTGGTGCTGAAAGTGTACAGTTAAGACCTGTCTTGTACAACCAGATAAGGTAACACGTTTTAATGGCGTTTTAGTACAGGTGACTGGACAAGAGGTACAACTGACTTCCCTGCTTGGTGACATACAAAGTTTGGGATACTTCAAGCAAGGGGGTTTTAAGAATGCAGGGGACCACAAAACGAGACATAGTTGCGTCCGACATGGTTGTATGTAAGTAAAATAAGTACAAAAGTACGTTTTGAATATATAAAAGATGTCCATCTGGCATAAACGATTACAGTACCATGCACTTCAATTCAGATCACCATTCATGACGCAAGTCAGTTTTTAACTGGTGAAATATTTTTCCCAGTGGCACAGTAGTTAGAAAATTCCAAGATCTTAGAGATTAAACTGATACCGTCATACGGAATTAACACAGTGTAATTTCAGGAATGGTGTCAGGATAATGTAAGCGTGCATGGTATCATACCACGTGTCTATAATCTAATACTGCAAAGCAACGGTACTATGTTTAATCCGTTCTAAATGACTTAACCCTTTCCCTCATATAGACTCATTTTGACGCACTCAATAGGTACCACATAAAGCCTGATCTGCAGAAAACCGCAGTTAAACCTTACCAAATTTAATTATAAAATCCTCATTTCCAGACCACTGAGGAGCAGCGAACAGCATAAAACCTGATCAGCCTGCGAGTTACTCGCAGGCTGATCTGGTTTTATGCTGTTCGCATAGGTCTTTTCATGGTTTCCTCTATGAGGGAAACACTAGTGGGACGTTGAAAATATCCTCAGCAATGAAAACAAAGGAAATGGCACAAAAAACTACCAGCTGGTTGCCTGACTGGATGGTACACCACGATTCCGATCGGTTTGTCCAGTTTCGAGCCAATGACATCTTTATCGTCGCACGTGTATTTATTGCAACGGCTTATCCGATTGGCTGCTCTATCAGTCCATGTGACCATGTCCTCAAATACGACCAGGTCGTGCGGATGTCGTAGGAACTAAACATTTCAAACAAAATCATTTGCTATTTTATAAATACGTATTTAAGTTTTAGACACTAGTTTTCGATACAGGAGCTGAAGATGCTGAATTCGATTCGAAGTATAACAAGGTCGTTAAAAGTGACGAGATGGTTTAGAACTTGTTGGTCGCTAAATGTGGTATCAAACCACTCCCTTAAGGCATGATACCGCAGTCCTTAGATCGTAAAACTCAACAATTATAGCACTTATTTAAAAAAAAAAAAAAGAAAGAAAGAAACAAAATAAAATACTAATAAATAAAAGAGATGAGAAAAAGAAAGAAGTTTATCTGCGGGATTTTATTTTCTTACGCCTTTATTTTTTGTTCTTGCTTTAACAATAGATGTTTTTTTTTGTTTTTTTTTTGTTTGTTTGTTTTGAAACAGGACAAAAATGTTGACGTACATGGTCACTTGCAATAACATGTTGTCTGCCACTGCCGTCATAATTGCAGAACTCAATATAATCCATTCGGGCATCCGCAAAATACAAGCGTTTGTTGGGGTAGTCAATCGAAAGTCCATTCGGCCAGTAAAGTTTCGTACTTATTATGGTCGTTCTACCGGACCCGTCCATCCCAGCCCTTTCAATTCTTGGATTCTTACCCCAATCAGACCAAAATATAAACCGGGACCTGAAAATGAAATGTGGATATGCCAAATAAATATAAAAAGGAACAAATATGAAAGTAATGTATCCATTATTGACCTTCAACCTCTAAATGGTGGGCTAAGGACCTGAACACTTGCACAAAGTTATTTGAAAAATTATTCAATGCATAAGAAAATTACTGTCCAGACAAGATTTATTAGACCCCTTTTTGACCTTCAAACTCTTAGTGTGTCCTTGACCTAAGAACCTGTAAATAGTCTCGCCATGCTAAACAATTGTATACATATTTACCAAGTTATTGAAAAACCTCACTGCATTAGAAAGATACGACAGTTGACAGTCGGCCGCGTGTACATGTTCTTTATAAAGACATCAACTGTTCTAGAACATAAATCACGAATAAAGGTGCTCACGAAATTCCCTTTAATACACAATCAATGAAATTTGATGTCAACGAAAATTAATGATTTAAAGTAGCAAGATACTTCCGTTGGAAAGCCTAGGTTTCGGACTAAAATTCACTGAGTATAGGTTTACATGTTTGTAGATCCCTTTTGTACAAAATCGGTATCACAATTTCATCATTTAACATATACATTCTCCATTCTCATGCATAACTCTACAAATCAGAAATATCAGCAATTTCCGTCAAGTAATAAAATTTGATAACATTTTCTATGTTACTATAGAGGCAAAAGTCTCTGATCAATGTTACTATAGAGGCAAAAGTCTCTGATCAATGTTGCTTTAGAGGCAAACGTCTCTGATCAATGTTACTATAGAGGCAAAAGTCTCTGATCAATGTTACTATAGAGGCAAACGTCTCTGATCAATGTTGCTTTAGAGGCAAAAGTCTCTGATCAATGTTGCTTTAGAAGCAAAAGTCTCTGATCAATGTTACTATAGAGGCAAAAGTCTCTGATCAATGTTGCTTTAGAGGCAAAAGTCTCTGATCAATGTTGCTTTAGAGGCAAAAGTCTCTGATCAATGTTACTATAGAGGCAAAAGTCTCTGATCAATGTTGCTATAGAGGCAAAAGTCTCTGATCAATGTTGCTTTAGAGGCAAAAGTCTCTGATCAATGTTGCTTTAGAGGCAAAAGTCTCTGATCAATGTTGCTATAGAGGCAAAAGTCTCTGATCAATGTTGCTTTAGAGGCAAAAGTCTCTGATCAATGTTACTATAGAGGCAAAAGTCTCTGATCAATGTTACTATAGAGGCAAAAGTCTCTGATCAATGTTGCTTTAGAGGCAAAAGTCTCTGATCAATGTTGCTTTAGAGGCAAAAGTCTCTGATCAATGTTGCTTTAGAGGCAAAAGTCTCTGATCAATGTTGCTATAGAGGCAAAAGTCTCTGATCAATGTTGCTATAGAGGCAAAAGTCTCTGATCAATGTTGCTATAGAGGCAAAAGTCTCTGATCAATGTTGCTATAGAGGCAAAAGTCTCTGATCAATGTTGCTATAGAGGCAAAAGTCTCTGATCAATGTTACTATAGATGCAAAGGTCTCTGATCAATGTTGCTTTAGAGGCAAAAGTCTCTGATCAATGTTGCTATAGAGGCAAAAGTCTCTGATCAATGTTGCTTTAGAGGCAGAAGTCTCTGATCAAACATATATTGGCAAGAACAACAGTCCATATATACATGTATAAAAATATAAGTGACAAATAAAAGAAATTGTCCTCAAAGTTCATTTTAAAAAAAGTACGTCAACCTTGAGGTCTAACCTATAGCTATACCCACCCTTGCCTAGGATCTAGCTCGATACCCCGGGGGTATGTGACGTTTTCACTGAACAGAACCATGCGGTGCTGGCCATCCAGGCGGGCTACCTCCACTGTCTGCAGGGTGTAGTCATTCCAGTATAGATTACCGCCAACCCAGTCGACAGCTAGATCTTCTATCACGTTCAGCCCGGCAGAGATGACCTGAAATAATGCGCATGTTTCAATAATTATCCCCCCCCCCCTTTTTTTTGGAAGGGGGGTCTTCTTTTTTTTAAGTGATCCCCAATTGAATATTAATTTTCAACAGCTCTTTGAGGCATTACTATTACCTGATATTTGCATAATTAAACGGTATCTATGTTAATGCCAAAAGAAAATGGAGTTACAATTGCGAATCATACATGGATGGACAATGCGACCTTCATACACGGATGGACAATGCGACCATCTTATCTACGACGAAAATTATTCAATTTCAAATGAAAAACAAAACCATAAGAACTTAATATGGCTGCCTATTAAACTTTACACTTTTTATTTGACGTCCTTTTGAAATATGGCATATACGGAATATACTGCCTATTTCATGACATTTATCTGAATCGATTTACACAGTGAGCAGAATCATCGAAAAATGGAAATCATATTATACAAAACAATTAGTGTATGTTTGAGTTTGTTGCGGTTAAACGTCCCACAAACAGTGTTTCTGTCACTTGGAGACGATGTCTACTTTAGACAAATATAGTGTTGCCACACTGCAGAAACACGCCGTAGACATGTGGCATGATACCACACCCAGTCACATTATCCCTTAAAAATGGGTCAACCAGTGTGGAACTACCTGTAGACGCCGCGCGGCAAGGCAGATATATTACCAGACATTTGTAAATTGATGGAGAAACTTCGCACGAAAAGAAATCTCCATGCACGTATATCCACAAATGTTAAGGTAATCCATCCATCATTAAATGATATCTGAATCCTTCAAATACTTAAAATGGCTTCAGTGCAGACACACTGACGTAGATTTATATACTCTTTTGCTCAAAGTCTACAAAGGCTTGCATTTACTAAAAAAAAATCCCGCAATCATTTTTGGATCATGATCACAATTTAATGATGGATGGATTATATTAACTTGTATTATTTTTTATTTTTCTTCTTCACAAAACGTGATTGATGCAATGACAATGTTCCTGATGTTTCTTTTAACAACTTAAGATAGACCCCATGAAGGACAACATTTTCTTTCGACTAAAGTTTAAAAGTCTTAAGTTAAATATGAAGTTTAGTGAAAGGAATGCTAATCACCTCTGAAATATTTGATCCATCTAAATTCATACTAAGAATTTTCATGGTCTTAGAGTCAGAGAAGAACAGTTTCTTTTGATCAACATGCAAATCAAGACCAGCAAGTGCGCGCGCACCCGGAACCGGGAGTGAGTCAACTGTGTTCCATAGGTCAAGGTCACTGACAGTTATACGATCCTTAGTGCACACCAACAGTTTTGGCACAACACTATCTGAAAGAAAAAAAACAAAAAAACATATGTCTTGGCTGAGCTATATGAAAGGTAAACACAGTGTTTACTGTTCCTTGTTCATGGTTGAACATGCTCTAAGTATCTGACAGTTTTACCATGTAAACAGAAACAGAAAATATTCAATATTCGAAAAGATTTATTGAAACAAAATAATGGCAACCGTTATCCATGTTGGTTTAAGAAATTCAATTTGTCAGCTTAAAAACCATGCGTGCATTTATGAAAAACATATTTTAAGAATCAATATCCATTATTGCCATGCAACTTCATGTACTGTAAAATCATTTAATTTTGTTGACATTAAATTTCGTCGAGTTTCTTATTAGCGCAATTACGTGCGTATTCATAGTCTAATGAAGTGGGGTATGTTAGTTGAATTATTTTCGGCAGATAACAATCTTGGTAAAAATCCATCCGAGGAATCAAAGAATGTATTTCCAAAATAAAAAAAGTGAATAGCAGTTTTTTTAGAACATGTTGAGTTACAAAATTATATTTAAAACTGTACATTACGTGAAATAAATTAAACTCCTGTGGCATGCAAAATGTTATACTTATTTAATACAATTATGGATTCCTTAGACTGAATATATGCAATAAATACAAAATGAAACTTTTTCATTTTATGAAAGAAATATTTTTGAGAAAAAATCAATCCGAAGACAATGGTCATACATACAAAATATATAGACACACATACAAATGACTATTTGTGTCTAAAAATGGCTATTATGAATTGTGTTGGGGAAAGTACACGAGTGTGTAAGAATATTATGGTCTCACACGTCTCGTCCGACCTCGTGAATTCGCGAGACTACTGTTCATTAGAACCGTACCTCTATTAGCAGCGCAATGGGCACCATCCGGAAGTTTCTGGTACCCGTCTTCACACAGACATTTGAATGAACCTTTCACGTTGACACAAGACTGGCTGCACACGGCCGGGGTCCGGCACTCGTCCCTGTCTACAGTGGTGAATAAATCGTGACGACACACGGAATAGAAATTCTAAATATAGGTTTTATAATTCTAAATATAGGTTCATTCGTAACGCTACAGCCAATGCTGGAGAAACAACATTTTCCTTTTACAATCAAGGAATGCTGCAGTGGGTTACCATGTGTCTGTATAGGGATATTAATAGAGGTAATACACATTAAGGTCAGGCCAGTGACTATCTGAAATGTTCGATCTGAGAACGAGCACCTTTAAAATGTCAAAAGCATGTTCTTAAATATTAAGCTTGGTTATTTCAAATAATACATTAACTACTACATTCCATGGTTTATAGGACATCTCTATATCGAGAAGTATTAGGTATTTAAAACAAGAGATATGACAAAAAATCTGGCATCTAAAGTGTTTTTCTAACATTTGACTAAGTGACCTACATATTGATCCTACCTGAATTTGCACTCAACTGGGAATTCATGCAGTCATCATTCATATCAAGTTTAATGAAGACTGGGACAAAAATGTAGGCTTCTAGAGAGTTCACAAGTTTTTTCTTAGATTTGACCTGGTAAATTTCTCATCCAAATATCATTAGACAAACATCCTGACCAAAATTTATGAAGATTGGGCCAAAACTGTGGCCTGAGAGTGTTCACAAGGTTTTTCTTAGATTTGACCTGGTGACCTAGTTTTTACCCACATACCATTTTCAACTCTCCGAGATATCATGTAGACAAACATCCTGACCATGTTTCATGAAGATTGGGCCAAAACTGTGGCCTGTAGAGTGTTCACAAGGTTTTTCTCAGATCTGACCTGGTAACCTAGTTTTTGAACCTATATTACACAATTTCTAACTCATCCGAGATATCATGTAGACAAACATCTTGACCATTTTTCATGAAATTGGGCAAAACTGTGGCCTTAGAGTGTTCCAAGGTTTTTCTAGATTCCTGGACCAGTTTTTGACCCATACCCAATTTCGAACTCATCCAAGATATCATGTAGACAAACATCCTGACCAAATTTTATGAAGATTGCGCCAAAACTGTGGCCTGTAGAGTGTTTACAAGGTTTTTCTAAATTTTGACCTAGTGACCTAGTTTTTGACCCCACATGACCCAATTTCGAACTAATCCGAGATATCATGTAGACAAACATCCTGACCAAGTTTCATGAAGATTGGGCCAAAACTGTGGCCTCTAGAGTGTTCACAAGCAATTGTTGACAACGGACGACGGACGACGCACAACGGACAAAAGGCGACCACAAAAGCTCGCCCGAGCACAAGTGCTCAGGTGAGCTAAAAAAACATGAAACAAACCACTGTACGGTTTTTCTATTTTATTAATAGCTGTATATCTTTGAAACTGAAACATATATTAAACACAAAAATATTCAAGACCAGCTTACCCACACACAGTGTGGTGCCGTTTAGTTGAAATCCCGGGGGACAGGCACACTGGGGCCCTAGTGGCGTCATCAGACACTGATGGCTGCATCCTCCGTTGTCAAGGTTACACTCGTTTTGGTCTTTTCAGAAGGAGGGCGTGGAACAGTGGACAGGGAAGAGTGAAATGCGCATGCGTGAATCACACAAAAAGAAGGCAAGCAAGGAATGAAACTAAACCGGTTTTTTTAGAAAGTGGTTTGGGGAAATAAGATAAGCAAAGAAGGAAACATAAAATGGGATGCAAAAGATAAGGCTGGTGTATGGAGAGTCCATAGACACTAAGAGCAAAAGAATGTGCAGCCGTTAAGCAAACACTAAAGAAACTTAAGATCAGTAGGTTTTAAAATGGATCTTTACGGATATAAATATATAGAGGGTATTTGTTTGTTTTTAATGGATATTGGTTATATGACATTGAGTAGTGGTACAATTCCATATTTTCACGAGTGCGAGTGAAGATTGTATCACTTCGAGATGAGATATAGCCCATATCCACTCAAAACAATTTTCTTTTTATTTTATGATAACTGCAGCTACATTTCCTTTATAAGTATAAAAGTAGTCCGGCAGATCTATATCATCACACCGTGGGATATGGAATTTATCTCACTGCTAAAACACAGTATTTCATCAGTTGGTATAAAACAATAAAAAAAAACATATTCTTCTAACTATCGCGGCTATAATGTATTAATCACACACGTGTCTAAATAAATAAATAAATACAAAAATACCGCTGATATGTACATAATAAGGCGCTGTAAATGTTAACTAGCATGACCAGAATGAAACAAGTATCCATTAGTTGAAGTCACTTGTCAGGTGAGCTTAATAAAAGTAGGTCTGTATAAATATGTATGAAATTAATATAATATCAGAATAAATGAAATGGGGAAAAAAAAACTTTGCCCCGGGTGAGGATCGAACTCACGACCTTCAGATCGCTCTGATTTGTGTGATTATGAGACTGACGCGCTACCTACTGCGCTACCGAGGCGGATACCTGTGGAAGTGTTCACAGGTATGTTGAGAAAATCTGCTCAAACTCGCTTCGCGACTAAAGGCCTTTGATCTGCCCATTTATTTGCAGGCTATTTTCAGCTACAAAGAAAAACACTAGCGACATCAGAAAGCATTCGTTATTACATGTGTGAGTATTCTGTATTGTATTTATATATAGACTTTAAATAGGGAGTTTTTTTAGCACGGGAAGTCTGATTATATTAAGAAACGCCGGTTTCCGTTTGCATACAATGAGGATAAATGACACTTTAAATTTCTTATGTGGTCACATGACCTAGTTTTAGTATGTATTTTTGTATTTCAATGTATGTAGACAATGTACTCTGTACAAGTCATAAATTAAGATATGTTATGTTCTGTTCCGTTGGCATAGGAGAAAGCCGAATATTACAAAAATATTATACAAAATGGTCCTACTGCGCATGTGCTGTAGAATTAATTAAGTGAAATACAAATTGTTTTCAAATACAATTTCTTTCCCCACTTCAATTTTAATTTGTCAAAACCCGAAAAAAATGTCAATAGCGTTAAATGTGTATTTAATACGGCGTGTGGAAAATCCGCTGTAAATAATTTTACAACTGGCTGTTTAAAGCAATGAGGGAGGAAATGGTAGCTAAGGCAACGAAATGACAGGGTAATTTAGCGGAATGTGAGAAAAAACAGCTTATTGCTGAACCTGAAAAAGAACATAAAAAATGTCCGTTGGTCGAGGACACATGGTTACGAGTGAGGGGTTCTCTCCCTTGAGGCTATTATTAAGTGCTCTGACCGGCTGAACAGAATATATATCGACTCGTCTTTTAAGCTCAAGGAAGACATTTTTTTTCAGTTCGCCGATTTCGCCTTTTCGTCAATTTCTCTCATTCAATTCTTTCCACTGCCAATTTCAATCAGATATCCTCCGCAAATTTTCATTCAAACATGTAAATCAAAACAATGTTTAATGGAGCAAATAAGAAGCAATCAGGCCTATTATGTTCATCCGATCACCTATAAGACCATTTAACTTTGCCATTGTCAGAGAGAAAATAGCCAACAGAATCCCTACCTACCTACTTAAAAAAATTCATGCTAAGAGTATACAGCCGGAAAAAAATGATGTAGGCCTAGCAGATGTCAGGTTCGGCCGTCTTTCTTTACCCCAAACACATCATGGTTGATATAGTTTCTCTGGCAATTCCGACGCTTTTCCAAGATAACCATAGATTTTTATTGAAACAATCGTATTTATTTAGAGCAAATATAATATTTAAAACTATTTCTTTACAGAAGCGTATTTATTTACAGACGTAAATGGGTTCCCTTTACTGATTAAACGCTCAACATTGCAGTCCTTTTCACATATTTCACGATTCTTTTTCACATATTTCACGATTCATATTCACATATTCCCATTTCTTTTCACAAATCTTACTTCTTTATCCCTTCCTATCACATATACCCCTCCCCTTCTTTTTACATTTCCCTACCTATTTCCCCTTACCACATGTTCCCCTACCACATATATTTCCCATTCCTTACCACACATGTTCCCCCTACCATATATATTTCCCATTCCTTACCACACATGTTCCCCCTACCACATATATTTCCATTCCTTACCACATATGTTCCCCCTATCTCATATATTTCCCATTCCTTACCACATATGTTCCCCCTACCACATATATATTTCCCATTCCTTACCACACATGTTCCCCCTACCACATATATATTTCCCATTCCTTACCACACATGTTCCCCCTACCACATATATATCCCATTCCTTACCACACATGTTCCCCCTACCACATATATATCCCATTCCTTACCACACATGTTCCCCTTACCATATATATATCCCATTCCTTACCACACATGTTCCCCCTACCATATATATATCCCATTCCTTACCACACATGTTCCCCCTACCATATATATATCCCATTCCTTACCACACATGTTCCCCCTACCATATATATATCCCATTCCTTACCACACATGTTCCCCTTACCATATATATATCCCATTCCTTACCACACATGTTCCCCCTACCATATATATATCCCATTCCTTACCACACATGTTCCCCTTACCATATATATATCCCATTCCTTACCACACATGTTCCCCCTACCATATATATCCCATTCCTTACCACACATGTTCCCCCTACCATATATATATCCCATTCCTTACCACACATGTTCCCCCTACCATATATATATCCCATTCCTTACCACACATGTTCCCCCTACCATATATATATCCCATTCCTTACCACACATGTTCCCCTTACCATATATATATCCCATTCCTTACCACACATGTTCCCCTTACCATATATATATCCCATTCCTTACCACACATGTTCCCCCTACCACATATATATCCCATTCCTTACCACACATGTTCCCCCTACCATATAAATTTCCCATTCCTTACCACACATGTTCCCCCTACCATATATATTTCCCATTCCTTACCACATATGTTCCCCTCGTCGTGTCCCCCAGGACAGTCTGGTGTGTCGTCACAGACCTGTGACTTGTTAATGCAGACGAATTCGGGACCAGGACATTTCCACTGGTCAGGAGGACAAAATGGCGGCGGT
Source organism: Solen grandis (assembly GCA_021229015.1). Classification (NCBI taxonomy): domain Eukaryota; kingdom Metazoa; phylum Mollusca; class Bivalvia; order Adapedonta; family Solenidae; genus Solen; species Solen grandis. Next base: position 26,516,873 of record CM037789.1, on the reverse strand, counting down.
GCTATAATTAGAAACGTTAAAAAACACATGTGGCTTTATTCTTCTAAATATGAATTAATTTAAAATTTTGAAATATGTAACTGAAATAAAATCAGATGCTATCCGAAATGTTTAAGTACCTTGCTAGTTTTCATAGATATTAAAATTTAGAACTGAATTTTTTTCCAAGATTTTCTCAGCTTACACACTTTTAGCTTTTAAGTTTATAAGGTTTATTTTCTAATAGTCAACGTATTTCGAATGTGACTGACTGACACTTTGACTGTTTTCTTGTTTGCAGATGAACTGACTGAATGACTGACTGACTGACTGACTGACTGACTGACTGACTGACTGACTGACTGACTGACTGACTGACTGACTGACTGACTGACTGACTGACTGACTGATGATTGATTGATTGATTGATTGATTGATTACTCACGGCAGACCAGACTCTGGTCCTCGTCAGTGTTATCCCCACAGTCGTCCCTCTTGTTACACAGAAGGTCGGGCGGGATACACCGCCCATTGCCGCACGTGAAGAACGAAGGGGGGCACTGAATGGAATCTGTGGGACACGAGTGTTTATACATGTATATTACAAATGTATATTACAGTATTTCAGTCAATTTTAATCTATGTCAACTGGAGACAGATATAATGCTGTCTCATTGTGATATCACGCTTTGGGCATATGACATGATACCACACCCAATCCTATTATCCTGACACCGAGCCAATCAGTCCTTGAACTACCCTCATATGCAGAGCGCCAAGCAAGTGAGCTATACCAGTACCATTTGTTACAGCTTTGGTCTGTCGCGGACGGGGATCCACCCATGACCTCCCGATTCTGGAGCGGAAGCAATCGGCCATCGGAACCGGTACAGCAACATCAGTACCGAAGGCACAAAAATATGAGCAATAACACTGATTAAAACAAAGCAATGAAAAGTTAAGTCTAAAGGTTCCTATAGCTACACATTTTCCCTCGCATATTTAAACAAAGCTTGGGGATAAATTATTACCTATCTATTTCTCATTTATTTATTTGAAAGACCTTTTTCTGCATTGTCAATCTCGTGCTTCTTTATGTTTGACATGTTGGTTGTCAAATCGTATACATGTACCTTTATATGCTTAGCGTCAAGCAACTGATTTATACCAGTACTATTTTTTACGATTTTGGTATGTAGCGACCGGGAATCGAACCCATGAACTCTCGAATCAAGGGCGGCAATGGGGACCGGAATATAACATGCTTATACGTAAATTCTTGAAGACAAATAAAGTCACTCTTTACATAAAAAAAAAGAGAAAAAATACATTTAAAAAATATTGCTGCAGTACAAACAAACATAAACGCTGGAGCATTATTTTCACTTTTTCGTCATTTTGATAATATTTGCCAAAATATTAACAAAGACTATCTCTTTTCATTAATTGAATTGTTTCTTTTCTGAAAAATGTCCTTTCCAGACCGTTATCAGTCGTAAGGACCTTATACTGATTACTCTTGAACAATCATTACTACACTTAGGCTGTATCTGTCGAATGCAACCGGTAGCTTACAGTCAGCTATGAAGTTGTCTTAGGACCATATACCATGCTCTTCACGTGCACGTTATGCTGTACATGGTTATCGTTGTTTTTGACACTTGGAAAGAATAAGACGGAAAAAAACCCATCTATTACACTGATTTCTTTTATTGCAAATGGCGGCTACTTTCAGTTTTACAAATCTCATGTTATCTCGCGGTTACATGATCGTACACGTACTTAAACGAGAGCTTCTCATGATTTGCTCTTAACTTACTCCGGAGTTGCGGATCTCTGTCAGGTTATTATGTCTATGAAGAAAATTACTGCTCATTTAATGAGCAAACTAATTTGTAGCTCCATTTAGCTCCATTATCGACGGCTCCTCTCATGTGTGTGTGGGGGGGGGGGGGCACTAACGAAAACGTAGCACTAGCGCTGTCTTGAAAAAGGGGTGCGAAATAAGAATTTTAGTACCCATTTATTATCTCAATGTTTTGTAAGATGGTGTTTCTTTAAAAAAAAAATCACCAACTATTCTTATCGCTAAGTAAAACTTAAATACTTCAGGAGGAATACCACCATTCTTATTGCTCTGAAAAAAACACCCAAATTTCATTTCTTAACAATTCTAGTTAGTTATTCTGGTAATAATTCACTAAGGTTCGGCCATTTATATACTTCAATATTTAAAATATATTAATAATGGAATGTGTATCTACCTAGTTAAATATTTAAGTATAACTTCGCATTAAGGATTATTTGGTAGAATTCGGGCCTGGTATATTTCATAATTCCCATCTTTGTGTTTCCTTCTTATTCAATTCCTTCTCTCGCTTGTTCTTTCTCTGTCTTTGTACCTCATGGGGGAGCTTGTTTTAGATTCTGACTTAGCTTCATTTATGATATGACGCCATTTATTGTTAATTTTCCGGCTTTAAGATAGTCAGCAACGAATCTTGCTTACGCCATGAACATATCATATTTAATTGGCGATGCGCTTTTTTTTTTTTTTTTTTTTTTGACCATGGTACAACCATGACGGATGTTAATATTGCGAACTTTAATATGAAACTACGGGTCCATATTCAGGAGTTGCACTCGGAAAAAATGCACGCACAGTGATATAATTATTGGCATTAATACTACATGTGTTCTGTTATTTTTTTCATTTCACCATAAAGTAGTGTTCTACAGGATTCAATCCATATTTGAATGACTTTCATTAAAAAAAAAACACCAGATCTCAGCAATAAATACTAATATTATTTTCTATGTATAACAATTTAAACTTTATTCTACAACACATGAACATAAAGCGACTTCCCTTCTGAAAATCTCCTTGGCACTGCTAATGACGTTCCCGCGGTCATCGGTGTTACCGGCAATACCCGGAGAATACCACGTGTTCAAAGGTATAACGATACCTTCTCACGCACGTACAATGTCAAACGACATTGGATGCAAGTTGACTTTGTGAGAAACCAGTACGTTAACCTTCACGCTATCCGGACACCTTACATTTTCTCCATATATTTTGATGGGGATTATTGCCAAAATACCGTCATCAAGTTATATACATTTGTTGTTTAAAGTTTATATCATAGTTTTGTTTTTGTTTCGTTCTCATGTTTTTGTTGGTGATTTATGACTATAATACTTCCGTTACTTAAAACTATAAAAGCTACGAGACTTTTCAAACAAGTATATATAAATGTAATACATGTGTATATATATATATATATATATATATATATATATATATATATATTGTATATATATATTTTATAATATATATGTAATATAAACATACTGCAGTCTCTCTCGTCGGAACCGTCGGCACAATCCGGTTGTCCGTCACATCTCCATTTCGTCGGAATACATCCGCCGCCGGCTCCACATTTATGTTCATTATGATGGCAGCCGACATCTGGTCGATCCGCTAGAGGAAAAGTTGAAATTTTAAGTATTATTATATCATAACACTGCTTTACTGACCTTATTTGGACCTGCGTGGCTGAGTGGATAAGTCATAAACTTAATATTCAGCTCTCGCTGAGGTGGGTTTGAATCTTAGAAGGGTCATTAGGATTTTTCATGTGAGGAAGGTTTCCAAATGCTTGGGTAGGTCGGTGTTTCTACCCGGGTGCCTATTTACAGCAGAGGTCTTTCCTTATTTATACATAGCTGGGCATTGTAATACTGTCGCAGAGACGGTAATCTCAACACAAGATATTCACTTTACTTCCCTTTAACCATAACTTGAGTCATCACTGGCGGTGATGACTACATCGCTTCATCTCCTAGACATAATATGATTTTTTTACTGTAAAAAATCATAATTTTTCGTTGACATTAAATTTCGTGGAATTAGTAATAAAGTTAATTTCGTGGGTACACATATTCGGGGATTCATGGGAAGATGTAAGGTCCGCTTAATAAACAGTTTTCCTGTTCAATCATTTTTATTAATGGTATGAAATCCTTCAATTGACTCTTAAATGGATTCTTAAATATATTATTTTTTCTTGTAAATACTATTTAATGGTTGCTTGATCAAAACAATGCACGAAAATATAACGTTATAGGTCAAAGAGTTCGTTCATTTGGAGTTACTGCTTCAGTGGTTACTGTCTTATCCTAAACACGAAAATAAAGTTTAAAATGTGTCAATTATACTGATTTCATTTCATTTACTGGCGAAACAACCCTTTAAAGACGATCGCGACAGATTCTGGTAATGCAAATAAACAGATAAAAAAAAGCTAGGTGAAGGATAAGTCAAGATCGGCGAAAAAATTTCAACTGCAAAATGTTCAGATCAGTTAGGATAGATATTGCCCTAATTGTCTACTATGCCGACTGTCTTGATGCACTTACAAGAATAATGTTTAAAATGATTAATAGGTACAGAAACTGCAGCGCATACGCGTTATTTCTTTGTAAATGTATACTGTATTTCGGTAGATGGTCTGCCCCAAAAATATTTATAAAATTAAATATTTATCTATGCAAAAGTTAGATTTCCTGAAGTATCTGATTCCCCGCCCACAAACTTAAAATACATATTCTTAAAAAAAAACCTGGTTACCTATTGTTTTAAGCTTTTATCTTCAAGATAAGTACACGTTTTCCAATTTTTTTTCACTTTTGAGGTACGAACCCACGCGGAGTGATACTGAAAGGAGTTATAGACGGAGTCGTTACCACTGCGCCACTTTTGAGCCTTATTGGAAACCTATTTAGAACATTTATAACATTGTGTTTTGTTTTTAGTAAAACCAATCTCTTTCGTTAGAAACGAATAAATACCAAAATAAGCTCTATCTTAAAAACACTGGGTTAGCTGTTTGTATTTTGTTGAGCTTTTGAGGTAAATTAACTCTGTAGATTACATATTTCAATAAAATAATAAATGCTCAAAGAAATGAATTAACTTTCATTAAAAGACCAATAAATCTAAATATAGAACTAATTTAATACCCGTTCGAAAGATATTACGAGTACGACATATAAAGTGTGAATTATGAGAGTTGGCAGTCAATCCCAAGTGTACAATTTGTCCAAACGTTTGCCGAGTGCGAACTCACTTGGCCTGTACCGTTATGCGGTTAAGGTCTCAATTAAAGCATGACCCTGGTCGTGGGCTCTCATGCATAGGTTTCACCTTTTTCTTTTCTTTCATATTTTACTTTTCTACTTTAACCCATCTTGTTCCTTGTTTTCCCACTTTCTCTTTATTGTCTCTTTCTGAAAATAATTCACTTTTCTTCTATATCCTTTTTTTTCAAAGTCACTTCCTCTATATAACCATTGCATTTCTTCTTCTTCTAATTTAGTCTAAATTTCTTTTTAGTGTTACACTACTAGTGTGTCAAACAGCGGCTACCGAAAGAGAGGAGACACAATAAGCCGGTAGAGGGGAACTGCGCTATCTAGAGTTGGAGTGACTATGGTATTAGAAACAGAAGAGGGTAAATTGAATTAACACATTAACACCACTTAAAAAAGGTGCACGAGAGCTCGCGACCAGGACCATGCTTCAATTGAGACCTGAGCCGTAAAGACCGGCTGAGTTCGCACTCGGCGAACGTTAGGGTAAGTCTGCATTATGAAGAAACTTACTTGAAGCCTTACATTAATCTTCAATAATACACACTTAATAATTATGCCTTACTTGTTATAACTTTTGACCGGATATCAATCGGTTCTATATTTTAGATTTTTTAGTCTTTTCATGAATATTACTGTATATCTTTAAGTACTATCATTCATTGAAATATGTTAATTAGAGAGTTATTTTATTTCCAGAAGCTCACAAAATACAAATTGCTAACTCATTGTTTTCAAAATAGAGATTATTTTGGTATTTATTTTTTCCCATCGAAATCGAATCGTTTTCACAAAGAGCCCAAGGATAATTTTATAGGCGATAACGCTCCAAAGTGGCGCAGTGGTATTGACTCCGTCTACCACTTCTTCGGTATCACTCCGCGTGGGTTCGAAGCTCAAGAGTGTATAAAAGAGAGAAAATGTATAATTAGTTAGTGTTAAATTATTATTCATTATTTCAACTGAAAAACTATATAATAATAATAATATTATCATGTCTGCATTTGAATAATAGGGTTCTATTTTCATCATTCATAATTCATAATATTTTGAAACGGATCTACTATACTAGTATTTGTATTATTCTTCAAGAATCTGGCTTTTACGGTTTTATGGTATAAAATATCATGGAATGATCAGTGATACACACGTTAGCAACATCACTTTTTGATTTAAGTTACACAGCAGACTAGCGGCGTTTTTATACTACAGCCCGTCAAACTTTCTTTCACTTGAGACACAAACAAAACTCCAGTGCCTTCAGCGCTATGATTTGTTAGAACCAATGGATGAGCCAAATTTGAAAAGTTGAAGCCATTTTTTTTTCTTTTCACTTTTCACGTGCCATTTCATGAACCAGTCATATAACCAAAAACGTGAATATTTGTACCACAAGTAAAGGACACATGTATGCATGTATAACATTAATAAAGATGTTTCAGTGCTTACCGGTAAATAATTAATTTAACACTTTTTAAAGTAAGTTGATCTCTTCTAAACTTGTGTATTTCAAAAAAATATTTTTCAAATTGATCCCATGTGTCATCACCTTTTCATTTAATTGTTATTCTGTTAATCGTATAAAAGTTATATCTTAACACTATTCATGATTACATACATGCTGTTGCATGTTGTTGCCTAATTACTTTTTTTTTTTTGTTTTTGTTTTTTCAAGAATCATGGCAGAAATGAATAATTAATATCTAAACCTTAATGCAGACATTACAGAACATTGACCTATCTTTACATCTGATCTTAGCCATGTGTAACCATTTGCCATGCTTCCTTAAAATGGAGTTAACAAGAGAGGATGGCATATTGAAGCTATTTCAAATATATTTCAAACTACTATAAGAACATGTGAATGAGACACGGAAAGATGAGTTGATCAAGAAAGTATCGCACCGTAAGATATATACCTTAACCCTTTCCCTCATAGAGGAAACCATGAAAAGACCTATGCGAACAACATACAAGAGGGCCAAGATGGCCCTCGATCGCTCACCTGAGAAAAGTATCATTCATTGCCTGTACAAAACAGATTGCTTCAGAATTAAGATGATGAGGTGAAACAATGTTCAGGAATTTTCTGACCCCATCCACAAAAGATATCATCATGACAAACATTCTGCCAAAGTTTGAGGATGATTGGACCAAAAATGTTGCCCTCAGAGTATAAACAAGATTTTTCTAAGATTTGACCTACACCTCATTTCTATCCAGCCCCACCCATTTTCAAACTGGTTCAAACAATCTGACCAAGTTTGAGGAAGATTGCATCAAAACTTTAAAAAGATTTTTAAATTTGACCTATTGACCTACTTTTCGGTCCGGCCCTGCCCATTTTCGAAAGGGTTCAAGATATCATCATGACAAACATTCTGACCAAGTTTGAGGAAGATTGGATCAAAAGTGTGGCCTCTAGTGTGTAAACATCAAAATTGTCGACGGACGACAAGATTTTTCTAAGATTTGACCTACTGACCTACTTTTTGATCCAACCTGACCCATTTTCGAAAGGATTCAAGATATCATCAAGACAAACATTCTGACCAAGTTTGAGGAAGATTTGATCAAAATTGTGGCCTCTAGTGTGTAAACAAAATTTTTCAAGATTTGACCTACTGACCTACTTTTTGATCCAACCTGACCCATTTTCGAAAGGGTTCAAGATATCATCAAGACAAACATTCTGACCAAGTTTGAGGAAGATTGGATAAAAGGCCGTAAACAGATTTTTCTAAGATTTGACCACTGACCTACTTTTTGATCCAACCTGACCCATTTTCGAAAGGGTTCAAGATATCATCAAGACAAACATTCTGACCAAGTTTGAGGAAGATTGGATCAAAATTGTGGCCTCTAGTGTGTAAACAAGATTTTTTCTAAGATTTGACCTACTGACCTACTTTTTGATCCAACCTGACCCATTTTCGAAAGGGTTCAAGATATCATCAAGACAAACATTCTGACCAAGTTTGAGGAAGATTGGATCAAAATTGTGGCCTCTAGTGTGTAAACAAGTTTTTTCTAAGATTTGACCTACTGACCTACTTTTTGATCCAACCTGACCCATTTTCGAAAGGGTTCAAGATATCATCAAGACAAACATTCTGACCAAGTTTGAGGAAGATTGGATCAAAACTGTGGCCTCTAGTGTGTAAACATCAAAATTGTTGACGGACGACGGACGACGGCCGACGGACAATCAAGTATCCCAAAAGCTCACCCTGAGCTATGCTCAGGTGAGCTAAAAACCAGATCAGCCTGCGAGTAACTGGCAGGTTGATCAGGTTTTATGCTGCTCGCTGCTCCTCAGTGGTCTGGAAATGAAGATTTTGTAATTAAATTTGGTAAGGTTTAACTGCGGTTTTCTGCAGATCAGGCTTTATGTGGTACCTACTGAGTGCGTCAAAATGAGTCTATATGCGGGAAAGGATTAATGTTGTCGGTATTTAGCCCGTTTGTGCTCTAAGTCCTTTTTTCAATATAGCTATGATTTTTGAAATATCGTTATAAATGACGTTCGCACCTACTGGATTTCGTACTGGCTAATAAAGGTGATTTCTGGATAAATTCAGTAGGACTAAATCGAAGATACAAAAATAACTAAATAATAATGTGGTGTACTCAGTTTTATAACTTGTGTTCCCATGCTCAAATGTTGTTGTTATTGTTAGCAGAAAATGCGTCAGAACGAAAACGGCAATTACGTGTATACTTGATTTTGTGTAAGTACAATATAACACCCCGCAGATAAAACCTAAAATGTTAAACTAAAATTAACATAATGACATCTGTTACCGTCATTATTATAGACAATTTCATGAAAAGACAAGATACATATCTCTGTATTTTGTTTCCTTTACAGGCACAGAGAAACGTACAAAAAAGTTCAGCAATTTAAAACCGTATCAGGAACCGAGGCACGGAATTGCAATATGACCATAAATATTTTGGGACAGGGTTGAAAGAGTCCAATCTTACCGGTATTTGATCATTCTTTCGTTAACCCTTACAATACTGGGGGCATCCATTCATTGCAAGCCAAGGTCAGCTTGCACACTTGTTCAGTCTGATCATGGTCTACGCGGTTTGCTGTTCAGTCAATCTATTTTCAGCAAATACCCCCATAAACAATTAACGGAACAGTCCAAAATGAAGAAAGGACAAGTCCAATGCAGAAATTCAGCATGGTAAGGGTTAAAGTAAAGAGATCTGAGATACAGCTCATAAATAAATGAGAATTAGTCCCAAAAAAAAACAACGTCAATTAATCAATCTGTCTTTCTGACTGATTAATGATTATTCAACGACTTTAATACTAATACTTGTAAATTGTTATTTCATGTACAGACTGTACTATGAATTTAAAACTTCTGAAACTTATGATAAATATCAAAACATAACAATAAAATGTGAATGACTTTGTTATTATTTGTATAATTTGATCATTTTCACAGTTTACATATCAAAATAATACTGAAGCAACGTAGACAAAAACACAGTGACAGACGGCATCAAGCTATACAATCATAAATAAGCTTACTGTTACGTTTCTACTAACCGAAAACCGCTACTCTGTTTACAATCATAAAGTGCAAAAGTCGTTGACGAATAAGGAATATTCGTCGACGATTAATCATCGATGAAACGATTAATCAGCGATTTAACGATTGGTGGATAAGCTGATTAATCAGTCCAAAACTAGGTCCATACAACGAAAGTGCTTTTCAGCATTTGAGAAATGACACAAGTATAATATACTTAAGAATATCTTATAAGTTTTTGGTGGTCCATGTTTCTACGCCTTGGTTTTACATTGATTAAATACAAGACCGGCAGTCTTCTTAAAAACAAAATGCCAAATATTCAGCCAATTAGGATATTGAAATAAAAGACACATCAGCCTCGGTAGCGCAGTAGGTAGCGCGTCAGTCTCATAATCACACAAATCAGAGCGATCTGAAGGTCGTGAGTTCGATCCTCACCTGGGGCAAAGTTTTTTGCTTTTTTTTTTAAACGTCAAATACGACACTTGACTTGACATTATTATCATATATTAAACAGAGATTAATGAACAAATAATTTCATCTTCCGCTATCGATGTCATTTACTTGTAAGCAGATATTAACTTTGTAAACAAAAAAATAGTATCAATCTTTCATAATCGTTGAACAGTCAAATGCATTCATTTTGAAATGAAAGTCAAGTTAAATGTTTGACGAGCAAAATCATATTCATATGGTTTATTCAGACTAAAATTAAACGTTTTTTATGCAATCAAAAACTATATTTCTTATAAATATATATAAACTTACGACAGTTCATTTCGTCGGAGTCATCGCGACAGTCAAGAGCGCCATCACACCAGTATTGGGCGGGGATACACTGCCTGATGTTGGCACACTTCACAAACTGCTCTGGAAGAATATACCTTTTCTTTAATACAGATTTCCATACGTTAGTCACACAATATATTTTTATATGCGTAAACGTCCGAATGATATGTACATTTAGTTTGCATTGATGTATCAAATATTACGCTTTGATCCTTGTTCTTGATGTTACTATTGGGTTTCTGCTCAGAGATTTGAAATATTTTCAATGGTATGTAAGCAGACAATTCCTCTTCCATTCTCATCATCACTTTTTACATCATTTTCATCATTACCATCATCATCTGCATAAATATGCAAAGTTATTTCTATTAAGAACTTAAGACTTGTTTTTATTTTGTTTGTTTGTTGTTATTATATTTTCTTTTATCACCATTTTGTACATAACATTGATGTTTTATTTCAGAAGGCCTCGTGTAAAGAAGTTATAATTAAAATATTTGTAAACCTTACTGAGCTACCTTCTATAAATAAATATTTTATTATTATTATTATTATTATTATTTCATTAATAATAGTCTTAATAACCACATACTTGAAATCCGCGCTAATATAAATAACCTTTTGATTTTCGGAAATAACCTTTCGGAAACATTCGATAATTTCCGGTAATTGTCGGTATATCACGTATTCATAATTTTGGTGTTTTTTATCTTTTAAGAAATTAAACCATTTAATAAAATACAACAATCATAACAGAAGTGATACATATTTCATGTGAGGAGGCCCCCAAGCTCTGGCCCCGTGTTCTTGAAGATAAAGATTGGTACTGAAGTATGAATTTCATTCTCAGACTCAAATCATGCTCAAAAGTATCAATAGGAACATCAGTATGATACTCAAATTTGAGTCTGAGATCGTACTTAAGTATTTTCGAAAACACGGGTCTGGTTTGCTTGTGCTTCTGTCCTAATGCATCCGTGCATTCGAGGTTTTTCGTCTATCTTTAATTTATTGATCGTTGCTATAAGATTGAAGTATTCGTGCAACGATAGATATATATATATAATACTGGGTCCTATCAGTGAGATATAACCCATATCAATCCACACTGTGACTGATATAGATATGCCGGAACTACTTTTTATTGGGAGATAATTGGGGTAATATGTAGTCTTTATGTATTTACTAGGTAATTTATCAAATGGACTTCTTATTTTTGTCTGAGTGTTTTGTTAATACACCATTCTTCTGACATCAGTTAGCATAAAATAAAAAGAAAATTTGTATGTTTTCAGTTGCTACGCGCTCGTGAAAATATTGAAACTGTAACACTCCTCAATGAGATATATTCTATATCCACCCAAAACAAATATCCTCTACATGTATATATAAACTATAAAATAATGAAAAATATGCCTCCTCTAAGATCCCTTTAATATCTACCTGGGTGTACAGTCAATTGAACTTTTTTAGCTGGACATCGCTAAATGACTGATCTCCATACAAGTAACAACAAAAACTTACTGGCACACTCCAATGCCGGGCAGTTCAACTCGTCTTCTCCGGAGTAACAGTCCTCTTCTCCGTCACACAGTAGTCTCTCCGGGATACAGCTATTGTCATTACACTGGTAGTGGCCGAGGTGGCACGTGTGGTCCGCTGGAATTCGGAAACATTCGATAATGTCCGTTAATTATCGGTATATTTCGTATGCATTTTTTTCTGGACTGATATTATTTTCACAATTTCATTTGTTTTTGTTTTGTCTTAGCTTCCCCCCCCCCCCAAAGTTTTGCTTTCATATACAATTGTTTCATAAATAAAACATACATACATCTTAATAATCATTATTACAACAAAATATTCAGCCAGACGGAAGAATTGTCATTTGGTTACAGATGTTCTGTCTCCAGTACTGGTTCACTAAGAAACCATGTGTTCGGACAATAAATCTTCGATATGATTCAAAGATTGATTAATAAATATACGGCAAAAACCTCTTGTACAATAACAACTTTATAAAAATAGTGCTAATGCAAAAGCTGTTAAATACACCCCTCCCGCTGAAAAACCATTATTTCCTAATTCAAACTAAACAATCCCACGCAGCTGTCATTCCCAGTTATCGAGTTTAAGTTACATTTTTTTGACCATAACCATGCTCAAGCAACCCTTTTATGTAAAAGGAAACGAATGTAACAATATAAAAATAGATTAATAACTAATTAATAAACAAATAAACATAAAAGATTAAATAAATAAGCAAAATCAAATTAATACTCAAAAAACAAAACATATCAAATAAATAAATTCACCATAAAAATACCATCTAGCACATAAAATAAAAAACATACACACAACCAACAACAAAACATATGTAACTGAGACGCCCTAGGCAAGACAATTGTTGGACAGTCTAGTTCAAAATCTAGCATTGAATGTCTTTCTTTCATCCGCCTCGGTAGCGCAGTAGGTAGCGCGTCAGTCTCATAATCACACAAATCAGAGCCATCTGAAGGTCGTGAGTTCGATCCTCACCCGGGGCAAAGTTTTTGCATCTCTTTAGTTCTGCGATATCTGTTATCAAATGGGTATCTGACTTCTATATAACAAATGAAACAATACTCAATTCTAATTCAGAATCTAATTAATTTGATTTTGCTTATTTAATCTAATTCAGTTATTATTGGAAAAATATTTCTTTCTTTTAAAGGCGTTTGTTTAAGTATCATTAGATTTCGAATTTCGTGTCACATGTCACCGCGTAGCCGCGTTCAGTTATTGTATTTTTAAGTGCATCATGGAACATGCATGTATTTCATAACTGCAATTTTTTACATAATGTATTTCTTTGTTTTACTGTAAATATAACATTTTTTTTCAATTTCAACTTAGCTATTTGTTTATTTGAATTTACAATAATTTAACATGACACTTATTCACCTACACGTACACACTAAAATTATTGATTTTATGCTAACTAATGAAATACTGTGTTCTATCAATGAGATAAAATCCATATCCCACAGTGTGGGTGATATAGATCTGCCGGGACTATTTTTTTTACTTATAAAGGAAATGTAGCAGCAGTTATCATAAAATGAAAAGAAAATTTGTTTGTTTTGAGTTAATATGGGTTATACCTCATCTCGAAGTGATACAATTTTCACATTTGAAATTGTATCACTACTCGATGAGGATATAACCCAAATATATTCAGAACAAACAAATATCCTTTATATGTTTTTCCTATATTAATTATAAATACAGTAAAACCTCACTCTGCGACCAACTCATTATCTCGACCAACTCAATATTACGGGCACATTTTGTCGGACCCGAATTTTTCTCTATATATTTCAATGGTCGCTCACCTCATTAAAGCGGGCAACTCAAAATTGCGTAAAAAGACCACTAAAATCGGACCAAATCGTAAAATTAGTCTTCTTTTGACCTCAATAATGCGAACGATGGTCCTGTGAAAAAGTTTATTCAAGTTGTCATTTTACGACATCTGGTTTCCGGTACAGGTGAAGGTCGCACGTGCCGTAATTCGGATGTTTTGATTACACGGTAGATAAGATTCGATGTATGTATATATACTAACATGCGTACTGGTATAAACTTGTAATAAGATACATTTCTCATTTGTTCAAATATTCTGGTGATCTACCTTGTTTTACACTTAATGTAATAGAATCCAGTAAAATCTACTTAATTACCTTTCTTTACATTTTCATCATATTACTAATATGTACGTATTTTATTCTGAATTATTATTGCAAAAAATGCTATTGCAGATAAGTTTTGGGTGAGTTACACGGCTTGCTATAAAAATAAATTTGAACGTCAGTGAAAAACTTATAGTCAGTGTCAAACATACGCGTTTCTCTCAAATTGTTGTTTTTTATCCTCTTGGAATAATATTTTGTTGGTTATTTTATTTTTTATTTTTGTTTGTTTGTTTTATTTGAGTTTAACGTTTCGTTGGATAGTGTCTTACTGCAAAGATTACTTCTTATCAGTCAAAATAATAAAAGGTACAGACGATATTGGATACGGTCAAGGACGTATATCTCTACCAATTAATCTATATATTCCCTAAAGGTCAAAGTCAAATATACCTGTCTATCAGCCTAATGTTTCCCTTTTAATGTAAATGTAATGGTAATGTGAAAAAAAATGTGTATTATTAAAGTAAATAAGGTCAAGATACAATATCGCTATCTGTCTAAAGTTTCTCTTCTAAAGTATATGCATATGTCAAGGTCAAATATTTATGTCTATATATCAACATATTTGCAAAAAGAAGTAAATAACTCTTAATATGAAACAAGAGGCCCATGATGGCCCTAAATCGCTCACCTAAGATAAATAGGTTGACCCAAGGAACATCTGTACCAATTTATTTTAAAATCTGGCCAGTAGTTTTGAAGAAGATGATTTTAAAAGTTTTCATATTTTGTTTTCTTTTTGTTGCCATGGCAACCAGAGTTCTATATAGATCAAGTTTATTTTAGGAACTTTTGTGAAGGTTGACCCAAGGATCATTCCTGCCAAGTTTAATCAAATTCTGTCCAGTGGTTACAGAGGAAATGTTGATTAAAGTTTTCCCTATATACATATACTTGGCAAATAAGCCCCGCCCCTGGCGGCCATGTTTTTTACGGATCGGAAAATTTTTAGCAACTTTGGTAGAGGTTGACCCAAGGAACATCTGTACCAATTTATTTTAAAATCTGGCCAGTAGTTTTGAAGAAGATGATTTTTAAAGTTTTCATTTTTTTCTTCTTTTTGTTGCCATGGCAACCAGAGTTCTACATGGATCAAGTTTATTTTAGCAACTTTCGTGGAGGTTGACCCAAGGATCATCCCTGCCAAGTTTAATCAAATTCTGTCCAGTGGTTTCAGAGGAGATGTTGTTTAAAGGTTTCTGTATATACATATAAGGCAAATAAGCCCCGCCCCTGGCGGCCATGTTTTTTTACGGATCGGAATAATTTTAGCAAATTTGGTAGAGGTTGACCCAAGGAACATCTGTACCAATTTATTTTAAAATCTGGCCAGTAGTTTTGAAGAAGATGATTTTTAAAGTTTTCATATTTTTTTTCTTTTTGTTGCCATGGCAACCAGAGTTCCACATGGATCAAGTTTTTTTAGCAACTTTTGTGAAGGTTGACCGAAGGATCATTCCTGCCAAGTTTAATCAAATTCTGTCCAGTGGTTTCAGAGGAGATGTTGTTTAAAGGTTTCTCTATATACATATTAAGCAAATAAGCCCCGCCCCTGGCGGCCATGTTTTTTTACGGATCAGAATAATTATTAGCAACTTTGGTAGAGGTTGACCCAAGGAACATCTGTACCAAATAATTTTGAAATCTGGCCAGTAGTTTTGAAGGAGATGATTTTTAAAGTTTTCAAATTATTTTTCTTTTTGTAGCCATGGCAACCAGAGTTCTTCATGGATCAACTTTATTTTAGCAACTTTTGTAGAGCCTCACCCAAAGAACATTCCTGCCAAGTTTCATTAAATTCTGTCCAGCGGTTTCAGAGGAGATGTCGTTTAAAGCAAATTGTTGACGACGGACGACGCACGACTAACGACGCACGACTAACGACGGACGCCGGACGAAGGGCGATCACAAAAGCTCACCTTGAGCACTTTGTGCTCAGGTGAGCTAAAAACGAATGTCGTAATTTAATTTTGCAAACAGAGTAGAATGCTAAGACAGAGGCCGTCAAAGATGAAGCCATATTTCTACATTTTTATGGATACATCGATTTTATTTCCGGAGAAAAGGGCTATCAGTGAAGGTGATGGTTACCCCAAATCAACCTTTAGTCCAGCGTCACAGCACGTCAACCTCAAGTAGTTAGCAATTCTATTTTCAAAATACCCAAACAAGCACCTACGACCGCCGTTTAAGTGTGGCGTTGTGGTATAATACAAATGTACTTTTTTTCTGAATCTTAATTAAAAGGATAAGAATTACATTGTTTCATGTTTTATAAAGATGATGTCTATTTAACTCAAATTGTTATCAGAATTATCACTGAAGCCAAAGAGATGCAAAAACTTTGCCCCGGGTGAGGATCGAACTCACGACCTTCAGATGGCTCTGATTTGTGTGATTATGAGACTGACGCGCTACCTACTGCGCTACCGAGGCAGTTGAAAGAAAGATATTCAATGCTAAATTTGAACGTAGACTGTCAAACAATTGTCTTGCCGAGAGCGTCTCAGTTACATATGTTTTTATATATATAGATATAAGTTTGCCATAACAGAGAGAGTAGTGTGTTTCTCTCCATATAAGGAGAAATATATACATATGAGCAAAGATTACACACTTACATGGCTGCCTTTATATTTATTATATTTATTATTTAATCATTAACTTACTTACTTATTACTTATTCATGCATTTATTTACTTCATTTACTTACCTACTGTGTCATTTATTTATTTACTTAATTATATTGTTTATATATTGAGAGATTTTTTTCATTTATATCTGATAATCTATTAGTTTAATAATTTGTCAATTTATTTGCTTATTTATCCATTACTCAAGTCTTTTCGCATTGTTACATTATTTTAATTATTATACTATTTTGTACTTTTTGGTTAATGAATTTTTATTCATTTATGCATTCCGTAAATAATTTTAAAAGGTTTCTAATATTCGCTATTTTTAAAAAAAAATACATTTCTAAAAAAAAAAAAAAAAAAGGAAAAAAAGGGAAGGCCTTAATCTAATATTCCCTAAAGGTCAAGGTCTAATATTTCTGTCTATATATCAAACTATTTGCAAACAGAAGTAAATAATTCTTAATATAAAAGAAGAGGGCCAAGATGACCCTGTCTCGCTCACCTGAGTAAGATGGCTGTGTTAGGCATAATGACAAAAAATCTGGCATCTAAAGTGTTTTTCTAACATTTGACTAAGTGACCGACATTTTGATCCTACTTGAATTTGCACTAAACTGGGAATTCATGCAGTCATCATTCATATCAAGTTTAATGAAGACTGGGACAAAAATGTAGGCCATAGAGTGTTCAGAAGATTTTTCTAAAAATTGCCCTGGTGACCTACTTTTTGACCCCATGTGGCCCAGTTCTGAATTCATCCGAGATTTGATGTAAACAAACATTCTGACCAAGTTACATTAAGGTTAGGCTAAAACTGTGGCCTCTTGAGAGTTCACAAGGTTTTTCTAAGATTTGACTTGGTGACCTAGTTTTTGACCCCACTTGACCCATTTTCGAACTCATCCGACAAAGCATAAACACAAACAACCTGACAAAGTTTATGAAGATTGGGCAAAAACTGTGGCCTCAACAGTGCTCACAAGGTTTTTCTAAGATTTGACCTGGTGACCTAGTTTTTGACCCCACATGATCCATTTTCGAACCCATCCAAGATATCATATAGACAAACATCCTGACCAAGTTTCATGAAGATTTGTTCAAAACTGTGGCCTCTAGATTGTTCACAAGGTTTTTATAAGATTTGACCTGGTGACCTAGTTTTTGATCCCACATGACCCAATTTCGAACTCATCCGAGATATCATGTAGACAAATAACCTTACCAAGTTTCATGAAGATTGGGCCAAAACTGTGACCTCTAGAGTGTTCACAAGCAATTATTGACGACGGACGACGCACGACGGACAAAAGGCGATCACAAAAGCTCACCCTGAGCACAAGTGTTAAGGTGAGCTAAAAATGTCGTAAATTTAATTTTGCAAACAGAATAGAAAGCTTAGACAGAGGCCGTCAAAGATGAAGCCATATTTTTATGAATACATCGATTTTATTTCTGGAGAAAAGGGCTATCAGTGAGGGTAATGGATACCCCGAATCAACCCTTAGTCCTGCGTCACAGCCTGTCACCCTCAAGAAGTTACCAATTCTATTTTCAAAATACCTGAACAAGAACCTACGACCGCCGTTTAAGTTTGGAGTTGTGGTATAATACATCTTAATAAAAAGGATAAGAATGTCTATGTCTATTTAACTCAAATTGTTATCAGAATTATCAAAGAGATGCAAAACTTTGCCCCGGGTGAGGATCGAACTCACGACCTTCAGATAGCTCTGATTTGTGTGATTATGAGACTGACGCGCTACCTACTGCGCTACCGAGGCAGTTGTAAGAAAGATATTCAATGCTAAATTTGAACGTAGACTGTCAAACAATTGTTTTGCCTAGGGCGTCCCAGTTACATATGTTTTTATATATAAAGAAACAGAGTAGAGTATTTCTCCATATAAAGAGAAATCTATACATACAACAAGGTTTTCACACTTACATGGCTGCCATTATATTCATTTATTTATTTACTTCATTACCTTACTAAGTAATTCATTTATTTACTTAATTACATGTTTACATATTTTTCATTTATATATTTGTATAGGGTATTTATTAGTCTATTTATTTTTTTTATATTTTTTTTTTATATCTTTATTAATTTATTTACTTTCAATTTTAAAGGTTTATTATATTCGCTTTTAAATAAAAAATACATTTCTAATAAAAAAAAGGGGGGTCAAGGTCATATATCTCTACAAATTAATCTATAGATTCTTAAAGGCAAGGTCACATAACTTTATCTATCTAAAGTATATGTAATGTGAAGATCAAGGTCAAATATGCCTGTATATCAGCATAACCCTTTCCCTCATAGAGGACACCATGAAAAGACCTATGTTCGCTGCTCCTCAGTGGTCTGGAAATGAGGATTTTGTAATTAAATTTGGTAAGGTTTAACTGTGGTTTTCTGCAGATCAGGCTTTATGTGATACCTATTGAGTGCGTCAAAATGAGTCTATATGAGGGAAAGGGTTAAAGTAGATCTTCAGTATCAAATATAAGTCTATTTATGTATGGACACATAAAGGTCAGGATCAAATATCTTAAGTATGTGTAATAGTCAATGTCATATGTGTATATATGCAAAAAGAAGTAAATAACCATCAAAACAATAGAAATCAAATAAAGACAATCGTAAAAAATATCGTGTTTAAATTCTGCAAGCAGAAAATAATGTTACGACGGACGCCGACAATGGTGCCATTTATTTTATTGATACATCAATCATTAATATCCCCGTATCAACTCTAAGATTCGAAGTCCTGATTTACAGCACGTCACCCTCAAAAGTTACCAATTCTATTTACAGGTTACCCAAAGAGACTAAACGAATGAGATTCGGTATAATATCAACTTTCTGAGTTGAAATATCAAAGAGAGAGAGCTACAAAAGACTTTGCCCCGGGTGAGGATCGAACTCACGACCTTCAGATCGCTCTGATGTGTGTGATTATGAGACTGACGCGCTACCTACTGCGCTACCGAGGCAGTTGAAAGAAATTTTTTAAATGCTAGATTTGAACTAGACTGCCCAACAAATGTCTTACCTAGGGCGTCTCAGTTACATATGTTTTTACATGTATAAATACACTCTCTTACACATCGGCTTACATTACATTCATCTCTGTGGTGGGCTCAGAAAGTAGTTCCAAATAAATGACGTCATCCAGACCGTTGTTCAAATATTTAATTTGAAGGACGACTAGATAGGCTCCATAAATTGTGAAATGTATATATATAGCACCACTGAAGTTTGGAATGGTCGTCAAAATTACAAATTATGACAATAAAAAAATGGTCATAAATTTCGATATCCAGCTGAACCTGTAAATATTTACATTTGCAGACAAGCGTTTGCGGCATTTTCCCATCGGCGAAATAAGGCATAAAATGGTTTCCATAATAACAATCAAAATTAATATTTTACTCAAAAAGTATTAATTCAATCTATCTATACTTTTGATACTTAAAATACACTTAAATCCACGTTTAATAAGTGTTTTGACAAGATTCTTGTCACTGAGCCCATTGCAGAGAAGTTATGTGAGGAACGAACGACAACTCTGCTTGGAGACTGGTATAAAGACTGCGCGAACAGAGTAAAGTGTTGCTCTTCGTATAAGGAGAAATATATACAGATAAACAAGGACTATACACTTATATGTTTGCCTTTATATTAATTTATATTATCATTCATTTACTTACTTACTAATTTATTAATGTTTGTTTATTAGAAATTAATTATTTTATTTCTGATTTATATGTTTGTTTATGAAGGTAAAATTAGTATGTTAAGTTATTCATGTGCTTATCTATTTATTTGATAATTTGTTTATTCATTTAATTATTTTAATTTTTTATTAATTGAATATTCATTCAAAATGCACTCCTCATTCTTTTTAACTTTAAATGTCATATTTTCTTACATTCTATTTTCGCCTACATTCTTTTTTAATTTACATTTATCATCTCATGATATACATGTATATTTGTTTTATTTCATTTTTTTTTTTTTTGGTTTTTTTAATTCTAAATTAATTAAATTTTAATTAACGTTATCTTTTAAAAATATTTTTGAACACCAGAAAAATATGATAGTCAATATGATCAAAACTATATACATGCTTCTCTGACTATGATTGCTTGATTTTTATCCTCTATGAATAAAATAACATTTTGTTAATGAAACTGTTTTGTTTGTTCTGTTGGGTTTAACGTCCAATCAAAATGTTTTGTTGCAGATATTACTGGAAAGCATACCTTGGGACACGGCGCGCGCGAAATGAGACCCGGAACTGCAAAGTAAATCGGCGATTATAAGAAGCAAAAACTAAACCCAAACAAAGAGTCGTGCTGTAAATATTGACAATTGACCTACCACAAAAAGATCCTTCGTCCGAACCATCCCCACAGTCGTTATCCGTGTTGCATTTCAGCCGGATGTGGATACACAGCGAGTTGTTACACCGGAACTCTTGTGGAGCGCATTGTTTGTTGGCTATAGAAGAGGAGGCATGATTTTATAAATAGCTGATGACATCAGGTGCCAACAGTATATTGAATGATAAATCGGAGTTTTTTATTGTCTTTTACCGGTAATCATGGTTTTAACCACTGCCAGTAATATCATCATCATCATCATCATCATTCATTCACACAAGTGACCCACACACATCATCATCATCATCATCATCATCATCATCATCATCATCATCATCATCATTTCATTATCAATTAATTTTATCAACCAAAACACAATCAACGTCATCATCAATTTCACTACCACCACCACCCCTACACTACCACCACCACCACCCACGAGGCAGAGTCAACTCACGACACTGGGTTTCGTCCGACATGTCCCCACAGTCATCATCCCCGTCACACTTCCAATGACTCTTGATGCACTTACCGTTGTTACAACGGAACTTGTCCCCCGAGCAACTGGAGTCTGGAATGATAAGCAAAACGGTTATATTGGCATTGCAGTCCTTGAATTATAGTCATGTTCTATTTGCCGAATATTGTTTATAGCATCGTCAGATAATTAAGACTCACTACATCTGTCAAGGATAAATGTAGAGATACGAAATATGACGCTCGTGTGTTTCCAACGATGCTTTAAAGCAGCATGTTCGTCTATTATGGTCATTGACTAAGAAAATGATTTGAAACTACATATTTATGTGTTTTACCTCTATCAATAACCAGGAGACAATAGCGTTACGAACGATTAACCTATATTTAGAATGATAAAACCTATTTTCAGTGTGACTGATCACATCCACTCTACCGATTCCCGGGATTGGCGAAGACGCATTGTGTCACGTGGTACAGCAATCCCCTGCTTAAGGGATACCATATTCTATATCTAACCTGAATTCCCGTAACTTCCTTTACGAGAAATAGCGTTTTCCCGTACAATGTGACTTGCTTTTTTATTTGTCGGGAAAAACAGACATCCCCAACATACACGATGGAGAGAAGAAAAAGCAACTTTTTTTTATTTCTAACTGTGAACGAGCTGCTTTAAAAACGAGTAAGCAGAAAATATTTTGTCTATGATCACAAATGGAATATATACGAACTTCATAGGAAATCACAATAAATTCACAAGTACATAAAGGTCAGTGAGTTAATAATGAAACAAAGGGAGGGAACTGGCTAAATAATTAACGGAATACCATGCTGGCAATCGTCCTCGTCGCTGTTGTCCATGCAATCATCATCGCCGTCACAAACGTAACCCCTGGATACACACCGTCCTGACTTACACAGAAACTTGCTGTCATCGCTGCAGTCTAAAGATGGATATTTCACAAACTATCAACGAAATTATAAATAAATGTAAATGATTAACCGAGATTTTCACAATTACTTCATATTGATACAAAGTCATTTTAAATGTCAATGTAAAAAAGTTGTACATGAGCTTGCCATAAACAGTAATGTTGCTTTAGCTACAGAATTTGTCCATCGAAGAAACTGAAGGAGATGCATTAACTTCAAAAAGACATATATTCACATGTAAATTTTCAGGATTTTATTGATAAAACGTATTCAGAAAATCAGATTCAAGATTTGTCGAAAGAACGCACATATGAACAAATCTACGGACAACGGACGAACGGTAAGTACACCCTCAGACACCACTACACAAAACAAAACAGACAGATGACCGATAGATACATTGTATGTACTGGAACTCTTTGAGAAAAAAAGCATGGATATAGACATATACAGTATATTAAGATGCATCAATCTGATGTTAATGTTTGTAGGTTTTTAGACTTAAACTTATGAAACAGCAACACAAAATCAAAGTCGGACACAGTGACAAAAAGATAAGTGATTAGACAGCCATACACACGGAGGGACGGGAGCTGTCAGACAACAGACAGACATAAATCGCAGGCGGCAGATAAGGGTCGACGGACGAACGGTGTCAAGGAAACAGACACACGGGGAGAGAGAGAGAGAGAGAGAGAGAGAAAGAGAGAGAGAGATAGATGATTACAAACTATACCTGAAGAAGATTTTTCGTCATCATTGACCACACACTGAAGACTGTCTGGACCCAGCTTTTGCCCAAAGGGACAGCCACATGTGCGTATGACAGACGTTAATCCGGGAACCGGGAAACAGAAATGGGAACATCCGCCATTACTGGTCCCACATGGATGATTTTCTGTAACACGATCTTTCTCGTAACAAATTGGACTATCTTTGACTACTACATAATGGACAAATTGTAACAAGCAGAAAAAATATGTTATATATTGGACATCATTTAAAATGGAATCCGTAATTTTGAGTATAAATTAATATACATGTAATAATAAAACTATGGTTTGGACGTATCAACCCAACATTATAAAATTAAAGCTTTCAGGATAATTATGAACAAATATACATAAAAATAAAACCCAACTTAACATATGAATGCATCTTCAAAAAAAGGTCGTACCAACTGACCCTTTTGCTTTCTTTTGCAACGACACCAGAAACATAGCTATTTGGCCTCAGGATAATTTACCTGGAATTTTCTGTAGACTACTGGAATAAATGCGAAGACTTCGTAAGAATTCCACACCCTCCAAAAGGGTCGTGACCTCTCTTGTATGCTTGTTCATCCTGCTGACCGTCTGAAGCTTCCAGTCGGTGAGGTAGATGAACTCTGACCCCCAAATAGAATTTGCATATGTACTGAGTTAACTTCCGGTTTTGCAAATAAAACAATTTCTGTATGTACATGTATATTAGTACTTCAATATTATAAATGTATGTTCAGAGTTAACTTTTTAGCCTGCTGGACTGTTTTTTTGGCATGAACTATATGTCGCCGTGAACGCGGTCGTTAGGGACATCAACAAAGGTTGCCTAGCAACGGGAGTTCGGAATCTGCCAAAAAGATGGGAGTCGACCATTGCATCCGCGGGAGATTATATTGAGGGACGATGAAGAGATTTTGTGAGTAACACTTATAGTTTTTACGTATTTACGCAACTCTCATTCATTTCTGGATGACACTCGTACTTCTTAATTTCACTCACGAGAACGACAAGCTTGACTGCCGATCTTGATTTCCAATGGGCGTAATCTCAGTACACTGATCGGCTAATTTTGATTACCGACAGCGATAAAAACCGAGTGTATCGAATTATTGTGGACATCCTTAATTTGAAAATTTCGAAGCGTTTTCTTTGTATATGTATCTATGTGCATACCATCACTTCTTAACATATTGATCATTTTAAATGGAACAGCAAAAATTAGATATAGAAATTATTAAATATGGTAATTAAATTCGACAGCCAATTGCTTTGTAACAAGAAAATGTGTACCTACCCACTTCCGGTTAAGACCAAAACTACCAAAGAGGTCAGACGTTGAGGAGTAAATAAGACGCTGATGTTCGCAATCTTAATCAATCATAGTTTGCTCAAAGTTTGCTCAAAGTTGGGGTTAAAATTATATTTTAAATGTATAAGACTTAAAGTTATTTATGTAAACCTAATCTATTTCTTTGAATTTCCAGATACACGTGAAATCTTCAATCTCCATGTGACATGTTGATTAAGTTAAATTACAGCCGATAATGCTCTGTTACTGTCAAATAGCCCCTCACCGATATGGGTTCGAGTCTCGGTATGACCGATTAGATTTCTTGCGTAAGCATTCTTTTCTGCTAAACTGCAGATTGTCGGTAGGTCAACCCATGAGTTCACTGTAAGCTCTGGGTGTCCTTATCTTTTGTAATCTGGTTATCGCTGTATGGTTGAAAACTGTCTTAATGACAACCAAAACAACAACACAACTACTGTGAAATCATTAATTTTCGTGGGACACTAATTTTCGTCGTTTTCGAGGAGAATCCCCACGAAAACCTGTCCTTTATATAGACCTCACGCTGTCTAGAACATAGATCCACGAATAAACGAAATCCCCCTTGGTACATAAACAACGAAATTTAATGTCAAGGAAAATAAATGATTTTACAGTACTGTAATGTTAAAACTACCTCTCAATACGGCTACTCCAAATGGATGGACAAGTTTTAACCCGGGAATAGTTTGAAGGTCATTTCCATCTAAATTGGTGTGTTGCAACCTAAAATAGATAAAGCTAGTGTACTATCAGAAAGAGTCATACCATATGAAGATTGTATATTTCGATTGATGCAGATTTTTACTAATTTATATTGATGAAACATGAATGATGATCCTTACATCGTCTGTGTGCAAAAGAGGAGAAGGTGTTAGCGGACAGCAGTGCTCCAGACCAGCCTAAATAGAGTCATGTCAAAATTTGGGAAATTATATTAGGGTTATTCCCCTTGAATCAGCGTAATAACCCGGCTTCCATGAAGTAATTATTTATTCCAAATGAAATTGAATTCTGACGATTTTTGAAAGTTATAAAATAAATGATTTTCCAATTTTGCCTTGAGTCAAGATGATTTGAACTATTTCTCTAAATGTCCACCCAGTAGACATCCCTGCTATGTTCCACCAAATTCTGCATATTGGTTTCAGAAGAGATTTTTTTTATGATGGCCAACGAAGAATGGCGATGGGTGAAGTTTGATGCCAGTAGCCCACATTAAGCATATTGAGCTTTAGTGAGCTAAAAATAAATTGAAATAAAAATATTAATAAAATACCTGTCAAAGAGGGCGTCCACCCAATATACTCTGTCTGTTTCGTAATCAACGCAAATCCCATTCGGCCAACCTAATTCATATCTGTGGATCTTAGTCATATTGGATCCGTCACCATGGCAACGGCCGATGAAGGGATGGGCGTTAGCATTCTTCAACCAATCAGCGAAGAAGATATACCTTTTAAAGAAAATTAAAAATAAGTTAAAAACTGAACATTTGTATATATAATAATTATTCATAATACTGAAGGCCATAAAAGCTGAGGTTTTATTCTAAACCTTTGATACGTCAATCAGATGTATTTTGGTTGAGAAGAAGTCTATCTTTGACCGTGTTACTCTAGTTATTTATTTCAATTTGGAGGGATTAAGACAATATAGAGGTTTTCACAACATCTAGTATGGTGCGGTCACATTAAACTGGTGGTTTTTCGACTCATACAAGCTGAAAACAGAATAGTCAGAATTTTTATATTAACAAGTTGGATTTCCTAAAGGAAGAAGTCAATGGTCGCGAGGTTGATTTTGCTGCGTGATTTTTACACAGAGCAGAATAACGTACTTTTGTTTCATGGATTTTGTAACAAACACGAGGTATTTGTTAAACCGGTTAAGTGGAATCAAAAGTTGACATGCAGAGCTGAAAGTGACTGTGAGCAAAATGATAATTTAGCGAATATTCAACATAATTAGGGAAAAAAATAGAAACGACAATGCCTTGAATGTAAGTAAATAAAAAGGCTTATCGAACCCCAAATGAAGATTGTTTTGTGCGACTTCATATTTATCAGATTCTGATTTTTTACCGGGCACGTGCACAAACAACATTTGTAGACTGCGTTCTATTATTTTTACATAAACGTTCGTATTACGCGGCTGTTCTGAAAGGAAGTCTGGCTTGCAACTTAAAACACAGCAGAGAGGTCTGATGACGTCATCAGTTATATTGAATTTTATCCCAGACTATATGTGGTGAGTGATCGCTCTGCCTCTACTTTCGAACTTTCGAGTGTTATCGTATACCCTTTGGCAGGATGGACAACAATTGACCGGGGACTCCCCAAATTCGTCAGCAGAACCCGTCTCTGATCTGGGTGGTCCAGGCGCATTACTGACACCGTCTTGGTGAAATGATCAGTGAAGTAGAGGTTTCTAGATATCCAGTCTAAACTTAGACCTTCCACCGACCGGATATCCGTCGCCAAAATAGGGGTTACACCTGGAAAGTTAAAAATGTCAGTTTTCTCATTCTGACATCATCAGTATCACGAATACCTCGTATTGAGCTTAGACTAACGTAATAAAAGGATCACTTTCTTTTCTTTCTAAGGCAATTTCCATTGTCATGTTTATAGGTTCTTTTGTCAAATATCAATTTTTATTACTTTAAATATTAATTTTCATTAAAAATCCGGGAACGTATTTATTTTTACTTGTATTGCGGGTTTTTATGCTTTTTATTATTGATTTCCTCGGAGCTTAAATAAAATAGGTCGACGGCCATTAGTTACGTTTTTTTTGTTTTTTTTGGCCTTAGGCGAAGTTAAACAAATACGAAAACAAATATTTACTTGTATTTCTCAACGGAGACTTCAGCAGTACACGGTTATAGATATCCGAGAAGTACAACTCCTTGTTGTCGACACTGTAGTCAATGGCAACAAAACTGTTGCCCTTCCGGGTGCTGGTCTGTCCAACAACTGGTGTAATTGCGTCCATTGCTAGGCTTCGCGCGCCCTCTAGCGGGATGGCCCTGATTGAGTGTTTTGTTGTGAAAAGTAGGAATTCGTCAATGCCTGTAAAAATGAAGATTGATTATTGACAGTTCGATTTATATATGTATAAATGTATTTATTTAGTTTATTTATTAAGTAGTAACCCCAAAGAAAACAAGAGGCCCATGATGGCCCTAAATCGCTCACCTGAGATAAATAGGTTGACCCAAGGAACATCTGTACCAATTTATTTTAAAATCTGGCCAGTAGTTTTGAAGAAGATGATTTTTAAAGTTTTCATATTTTTTTCCTTTTTGTTGCCATGGCAACCAGAGTTCTATATGGATCAAGTTTATATTAGGAACTTTTGTGAAGGTTGATCCAAGGATCATTCCTGCCAAGTTTAATCAAATTCTGTCCAGTGGTTTCAGAGTAAATGTTGATTAAAGTTTTCCCTATATACATATAAGGCAAATAAGCCCCGCCCCTGGCGGCCATGTTTTTTACGGATCGGAAATTTTTTAGCAACTTTGGTAGAGGTTGACCCAAGGAACATCTGTTCCAATTTATTTTAAAATCTGGCCAGTAGTTTTGAAGAAGATGATTTTTAAAGTTTTCAAATTATTTTTCATTTTGTTGCCATGACAACCAGAGTTCTACATGGATCAAGTTTATTTTAGCAACTTTTGTGAAGGTTGACCCAAGGATCATCCCTGCCAAGTTTAATCAAATTCTGTCCAGTGGTTTCAGAGGAGATGTTGTTTAAAGGTTTCTCTATATACATGTACATATTAGGCAAATAAGCCCCGCCCCTGGCGGCCATGTTTTTTTAACGGATCGGAATAATTTTAGCAACTTTCGTAAAGGTTGACCCAAGGAACATCTGTACCAATTTATTTTAAAATCTGGCCAGTAGTTTTGAAGAAGATGATTTTTAAAGTTTTCATTTTTTTCTTCTTTTTGTTGCCATGGCAACCAGAGTTCTACATGGATCAAGTTTATTTTAGCAACTTTTGTGAAGGTTGACCCAAGGATCATCCCTGCCAAGTTTAATCAAATTCTGTCCAGTGGTTTCAGAGGAGATGTTGTTTAAAGGTTTCTCTATATACATATAAGGAAAATAAGCCCCGCCCCTGGCGGCCATGTTTATTTACGGATCAGAATAATTTTAGCAACTTTGGTAGAGGTAGACCCAAGGAAGATCTGTACCAAATTATTTTGAAATCTGGCCAGTAGTTTTGAAGGAGATGATTTTTAAAGTTTTCAAATTATGTTTCTTTTTGTAGCCATGGTAACCAGAGTTCTTCATGGATCAACTTTATTATAGCAACTTTTGTAGAGCCTCACCCAAGGAACATTCCTGCCAAGTTTAATCAAATTCTGTCCAGCGGTTTCAGAGGAGATGTCGTTTAAAGCAAATTGACGACGGACGACGCACGACGCCGGACGACGGACGAAGGGCGATCACAAAAGCTCACCTTGAGCACTTTGTGCTCAGGTGAACTAAAAATAGACGAGGACATGGTAATAATGAATCGTTATAGACTATATCCGATTTACTGAATTGTTTGTTCACAAACTTTCTTCATAAGCGGAACGCGCATGCGCCAAAATGGAATGAAGACTCCTCTTTTAAAATGACAAAAGCAAATAAATGAGACCTATTTCGAAAATGTCTTTTTTCTAGATAAGGACTTCATCGTTACTCCATTATTTTGTGTACATTTTGGATAAGATATAACACATAAAAGATACTGCTCGACTGGCTTACTTTGGCACGCGCGCCCATCCTTTCCAAGCTGATACCCGGCTTCGCAAACACATCTGTATCCCAGCCCATTATTGTCTGTCGTATGAGTCAGGACACAGAAATGTGAACAGCGTGATTGTACACACGGATTTTGAACTGAAAAACAAAGGGGGGATAATAAGATGTTAGGCAAACGGAAATCTCGCATTATTCAATCAAATGTCGGTGTGTTCTCCTGAACATGAACGATCTACGGCGTATTTGTTTGACATACATTTAGATCAGTTTAAAATCTGCTTTGTATTATCCAATACTCAAACTTATATCGCCTTTTCCTATATCTTCTTTTTTCATCCCTTTTCATGTTAACCAATAGACCATTTCAACAGAGAATAGGCAATACCCGGTATAATTCGCTGATTTAAGTTTACCAATCGGCGACTGGCTCAAATGTATGTTTTTTTGTTGTTTTTTCATTGAAGATGTGTGGAAATTTACACCAGCATGTAGAGTTCAGGAAGTGCTCATTGATTTGCGTAGGTTTACGTCTCAATTCGAAGTGAAATGATCTAATTGGTATAAATGTAAGTTCCTATGGCAACATTTATGCACACGATTTTTGTTAAAGAAATGTAAAAAGGGGATCTCCATAGGAATATCTCTGTATGTATGAAAATTGGAGGAAACCTCGTTTGAAGGATTTGATGGCGATGGTCGAAAGACGGACACTTAGTGCCCAGGCCGCGTGTTCTCGGAAATACCTAGGCACGGTCTTAAGTCTCAAATTTGAGTATAAAATATGCTCAAAGTCATTCTGAAACTAATTACATATTTTGAGTCTGAGTATGAAAATCATTTTTAAGTACCATTAAAACACAAGGCCTGGAAAGCTAAAAATAGACTTACTTCTTCCAGGAAATTTTTGTAAAACGGGATGAAAAATTTTAATCGAACTCGGTTTTACGCTCGAAGTCCAAACCGGTGTGCCTCGGCCACGATCGAACTTGCCCACTCGAAGAACAGCCATTTTGGTAATGTCTGCCCAGTAGAGCTGGTCCTCAAACATGCTGAGACCGACGGGCGCCGGAATGTTTATACCACTGGATATAATGGTGTGTCTGAAAAGTATAATTATTCTATTTTAAGGTCGTTGATTCCTTCAACATAGCCTTCAACTAAGTTAAGGTTTTGTTGGGTTTAACGTCCAACCGACGGTACTTCAATCATTTGGAGGAATCAGTCATTTGAAATTTTGGAACAAAAGTGTTTCTAGATGAAAATAACCTTCAAGTGTTTACGTTTTATGTTTTATATAATTTCAGTCATTTTGTGACTGTGTCTACTTGAGACAGATATAGTGCTGGCACACTGCATTATCATGCCGTATACATGTGGCATGATACCACACCCAGTCACATTATCCTGACACCGGGCCAACCAGTCCTGGAACTGACCTTATATGTTCCAAGCAAGGAAGCTATAACAGTGCCATTTTTTACGACTATGGTATGTCACGACCTGCCGCTTCCGAAGCGGACGATCTAACTTCTTGGCCACCAGGTATGATTGATGATTTAAGGTAGTGAGAATCAAATGCATTACCTCCATGTAAAAAGCGTCTACAAACAAGTTAATTTGCTATCAACTGCTTTAAAAATGGGGGTTGTGGGTTTAAATCCCAGTATGGTAAAATCTTTTCTTAAACCATCATTTCTGTATTACTCAGGTCAGATTTAGAAAAAAAGGTGTTTTATCTTAATCCTATAGTTTGTATAGGTATTTAATGGATACACCATGATAAGTTCAATAACAAATATGGTACGTGTTATATCTAAAAAAAATCAAAACAACTCTGAATGAGTCTGTTATATTTGGCAAGATCAATCAATAAATTCTTAGATTTTTTTTTTGTAAACTATAAATACGTCTATGAATCATGAAGAATTTGGCGACATTTTGAACAGGCACCTATAGAGAAAAATGGCAAAACCAGTACTTAAGGTAGGGTAACAATTTAATATATATTTCAAATATTTTGAGCCGAAAACACCAATAATTTAACATGTTTGTATGTTAATATGTTTGTATGACTATATAATTAGATTCACATCCCAAAAAATTTAGTTCCTTATTGTAAGAACCAATTTCATTGGGACTGATATTCGTGGTTTGTGTCATCAACGAAAACAAATCCCAACGAAACATACTGTTTTTACCGTTAGATAAATATTCGACAAATATTCTTCAACGATCGATAACTCTGCCTAGAACTCTGGGAGTTACTGAGACCAAATCTCGCGGGTTATATTCGAGAATCTCGTACCTATGCAGGCCATCATAATCCACCGTCTCGATAGCGTCTAATCTGTAATCGGTCCAATACAGCCGCCTGATTGGTGGAAAACATATGCATTCAAATTGTAGTACGATATTAAATAACTCTAAATGTGTTCTTACTCGTTTATCTGAAAATTAAAACATGTGGAGCTTATATTGAGATATATCTCGAATGTATTATATTTGTAGCTTATATTGCATACCTCGAATATATAATAGTTGTAGCTGCAAAATCTCGGATATATAATAACTGTAGGTTATATTGCGACAA
>CM037789.1:26428107-26473107 GCA_021229015.1 Solen grandis | reverse complement strand
TCAGCTACGTCTATCTTTATTATGAAGACATCGAAAATACAAATGCATTGAAGCGCCACAAAGAACTTCAACTGGGGAGGTCTACTGTAACATCATTCATTTTCGTTGGCATTAAATTTAGTTGATTATGTACCTAAGGGAATTTCGTGGGTAATTTATTCATGGATCTATGTTCTAGAAAACATGAGGTAAGAGACAAGTTTTCGTTCGTGGGGAGTGATATTCGTGGATTCGTAAATAAAACCCAACACGAAATCGATGAAAATTAGTGTCCAACGAAGATTAATGATTTCACATTAAATGGCCGTTGAAGAACATTCCGCATGTCCAGAAAAACTTTCAAGGAATTCAATGCGTCAGTCTAAACAAAGACATAAGCATTTATTGTACTTTTAATTTTGAAAAAAAAATTAACACAAATGGTACATAATATGCAATATCTGCTTAAAATTAGAGTTAAGCGCATTGAAAATGTTGATAATATTATGCAGTTTAGTATTTTAGATGGATGTCAAAATTCTATGGAAAACTTCAGAAAACTGTCGAAGATATGCAGAATATGCAAATTAGTTTTTATTTTTTTTGTGAACAATTGAATGATCTAAAGTAAAAAGCTTATTTCAGAAATAAGAAGAAATTCTTATTTATGCATTGTAATTACGTTGTTGTCAACGAGTATTTACAGATTGAATCTTGTAACAAATATCCAGTACACACTTTGCTATATACACTACTTTTGGAAGTATAATGGCCTTAAAACAGAGATAGGAAACTCCTAAAAAGTCAATTAAAAAGCAGATCACACAGCAGATCATCGAATACTAGTAATGCTAACTTTCAAAAGAGTATGGAAAAATCACAAAGGAAATTAACCATATCTACTACGAGAAATTATTTTCAACTGGATTTATTTCAAAAATTCTTTTAAATCATAATTTTAATTCAACCAGTGTAGCAGACAAACAACACATTCTGCATAGTTAGGCGTAATAAACAAAGTTACTTGTTTCCAATAACTCGGTCGACCCTATTTTTGTACCGACCCTAAACTTTTTTCGCAGCATCCGGGCTATTATGGTTGCAAAACGCTGTTTTTCGTCTCTTCCTTTAAAAACATAAGGTAAAGTTGGAGAAAAAAAAAAAGTTTAGACGACCTACCGACACTATTTATTTTTTCGGAAATGTTAGTGGACACAAACAACTTTTTTCATCTTATCATCATGCCTGCAGGTTCTTTATGTAACATGAAACATTTCTATTGCTGGACTATCATTTTGATGGTAATGTGCTTTTCTATTGTAAGATACAATTTACTTTCACAAATCCTCAATAGAAAAGGAGATATTTGAAAACGTGACATTGCGAAAATTGGACAATTTGTTACATGTTTTGGGAGATTTACACTTGTTGCCGATTTTTGTTTCATAAGTCTTTGAACTAAACGATCAATCGAATTCAACTGTTGATAAAATTAACACCTATAACTACAGGTATTAGATACTATAACTACAGGTATTAGACACTATAACTACAGTTAGACACTATAACTACAGGTTAGACACTATAACTACAGGTATTAGACACTATAACTACAGTTAGACACTATAACTACAGGTATTAGATACTATAACTACAGGTATTAGACACTATAACTACAGTTAGACACTATAACTACAGGTATTAGACACTATAACTACAGGTATTAGATACTATAACTACAGTTAGACACTATAACGACAGTTAGACACTATAACTACAGGTATTAGATACTATAACTACAGGTATTAGGTACTATAACTACAGGTATTAGATACTTACTTCAATAAAAAAAATAATGTTTTTATATATTCAAATTATAGGAAATTATGTATTCTTTAATCCGAAAGCTAGATACAATTATATTACGTACAGTTTACCGCGCTATGACGTTACGTTTATGTCGTAACTTCCGCTTGTTGTTATTTCAAATTATCCTGATGAAGGCGTAAGCCGAAACGTTGATGAATGATAAACTTTATACGTGTTTTTGTTGGATTTACTAAATCATACTAACTTCAATAAAAGTCAGTTCAGACTATACCGGTATATACATCATATAAGAGGTATATACGTCCTTTACATACATACATTGGTCTCATTGTGTCAAATACCTGTGAATACAAAATACATTCATGATTATATTATTGCTGGTGCTGCTGCAAGTCCTTTTCTTTTACATAAATAATGAAAAACGATAAATCACCATCACTTTTGACATCAACGTCATCATGTCTGGGCCAACTGAGGGAACCCAAATCATGTCTCATTGTGGTTTAAAGAGATAGCGCTACAATACATAACAGTTTATTTTCTCTATTATCGTTAAAGGCTATTAGAACGTTAAGTGCGTGATAGGCATTTGAACAATATGTAAAACTATCAGTTATAGATTATTAAAAAAAGCCTAAACTTTTAAGTATTGCGATTGATAATACGGTGAACAATTTAGTTGCAGTGCCAACGTTCCTGGAAAACGCTCATTTGTCTTCTTTTGGCAGAAGCTGTTTATCAAAAAAGTGATAACGATGAGATATGTCTGTGCATTTGTCAAAACTAGTCATACTATTTGGACTTTGTACGAGATGACATTAAGTAGTGCACTGATCACAATAACTGTATCACAGTCTTTACCAGAAGTAGAGATCTGTACGTGCAAATTTCAAAGATCGACCAGCCGAGAATTCTGTAGGACCACATTTTCCATGTATCACATGGCACATTCATATATTGCATTTTTCCTATGAATTTTGTGATCGATGCCGATTTTTGATGTAGCAATAAATCACATTCTTCAGAAGAAAGTAATATTATGATTCTGTGCGTTTCAAGTTACATTAAGGGGACTCCGTGGCCGAGAGGATAAAATCGCTGACTTTAACATTTACTCAGCCCCTCACCGCGTGGGTTCGAATCCCGGCAGGTGGCTTGCGGTAGTTCTACCCGGATGCTTTCGTGCATTCGGGCTCTTCCTCCACCTGTAATTAGCTGGACGTCGCTATATGACTGAAATACTGTCGAAGCGACTGTAAACTCAAATAGTCAAGTCAAGTCAAGTTAAGTTACATTAAACACATAATTTGTGTAGGGGAGGGGGGGTAATTATGTATGCCTGTTTTATAATGTATATAAGTCAAGGACACTTTAAGTATATTGTTTGTCTTAATTTCTCACTTCGTTTGAGGTACATTGCTATGTTTTATTTGTATGTTTAGTGTTCCCCACGATGGCGTCTACCTGTTTAATTTCGTGGTTTACCAGAAAGGAGTGGAAGAAATTCGGGTCAATTTAGAAGTTGATGGCAAGATTGTTGTTGGAGCAGTCGCCGATGGTAACTTTTTTGTTCCATTCAGTGAAGTTTATTTGGCATAAAACGCAATGATGAATAGTCGCTCACTGGTCAATAACAAGAGACGATAAAAACATAATCTATATACACTGGATATGACATTAAAAGGGCAAACACAAACACAACTTCAAAATGAAAATTAAAACAATCAAGAAGGAGCATGATTAAGTTCGCTTTGTCTATATGAATCTTATTTAGAACTATGATAATACTACAATTAGTCTAAAGTTTAAGTCAGAATCTTACAATAAGATATGCTAAACTTTTACGATCTTTTATATATATATAT
Organism: Solen grandis; assembly: GCA_021229015.1. Taxonomy (NCBI): domain Eukaryota; kingdom Metazoa; phylum Mollusca; class Bivalvia; order Adapedonta; family Solenidae; genus Solen; species Solen grandis. The sequence continues at coordinate 26,469,433 of CM037789.1, read as the reverse complement.
ATATATATATATATATATATATATATATCAAAATACAATATAATACACAGCATTATTAAGATTACATCACTCATTTTTGGAACCAAATAGTTTAAAGTCCTGATCTGACTATATTGGTAAAATTCACAATCAAGACCACCTCGCTATCAAGATCACCTCGCTATCAAGAACACCTCACTATCAAGACCACCTCGCTATCAAGACCACCTCGCTATCAAGATCACCTCACTATCAAGATCACCTCACTATCAAGATCACCTCGCTATCAAGATCACCTCACTATCAAGACCACCTCGCAATCAAGATCTGCTCCCTATCAAGACCACCTCGCTATCAAGACCACCTCGCTATCAAGACCACCTCGCTATCAAGATCACCTCACTATCAAGATCAACTCGCTATCAAGACCACCTCGCAATCAAGATCACCTCGCTATCAAGACCACCTCGCTATCAAGATCACCTCACTATCAAGACCACCTCACTATCAAGACCACCTCGCTATCAAGATCACCTCGCTATCAAGACCACCTCGCTATCAAGATCACCTCGCTATCAAGACCACCTCGCTATCAAGACCACCTCGCTATCAAGACACCTCGCTATCAAGACCACCTCGCTATCAAGATCACCTCGCTATCAAGACCACCTCGCTATCAAGACCACCTCGCTATCAAGATCACCTCGCTATCAAGACCACCTCGCTATCAAGATCACCTCGCTATCAAGACCACCTCGCTATCAAGACCACCTCACTATCAAGACCACCTCACTATCAAGACCACCTCGCTATCAAGACCACCTCACTATCAAGATCACCTCGCTATCAAGACCACCTCGCTATCAAGACCACCTCGCTATCAAGACCACCTCACTATCAAGACCACCTCGCTATCAAGACCACCTCACTATCAAGATCAACTCGCTATCAAGATCACCTCGCTATCAAGATCACCTCGCTGTCAAGATCACCTCGCTATCAAGATCACCTCGCTATCAAGATCACCTCGCTGTCAAGATCACCTCGCTATCAAGACCACCTCGCTATCAAGATCACCTCGCTATCAAGACCACCTCGCTATCAAGATCATCTCGCTATCAAGACCACCTCGTTATCAAGATCACCTCACTATCAAGACCACCTCGCTATCAAGATCACCTTACTCTGGAATCGATCGTGGTCTTAACAGCGAGGTTTTAGTGTATTACATACTCTTTAGAGTTTCTATTTAAGCAAAGGCAAAACTTTGTCGTCACACAGGCAGAATTGTCAGCATTTCTGTCATCGATGTCTTTGTCAGTTTAATAGGATTATAATGACATTTTGCTTTTGTTGTAGAAAAGAATGATCATCGTTATTATGATGTAATATGAAATATGAAAATCAATCTATTTGATACAGGTGATTTTTTTCTCAAGATACTATATTTCAATATGATATTATAAAAACTAGCCGGATATTTTCATCTTGCTATCTTGTTTTTGTCAAAATGAATATACTGTACCGGTAGATGGCGGAATGCATTGTGTCAATAGATATCTCCACATGTTGCTATTCCAAGCAGAATAAGTTCTGTGCATAACCATTTTATGAAAATAACTTGATCCCCAGGTCAGCACCAAGGACATGAGGTCCAGGGATCAAACACGGCCATTCTGCACCTTGAAGAAGGAAACAAGGTGTACATAGAGGCGGTCCATGATAGGCATATTGAGGGCGACCAGACCTCCCACCTCGCTACCTTCAGCGGACACATCATATACTGTCTGTAATAGGTCATACAATTCCAGGAGAAGACATTTATACAGTGTAGCACCCCCACCCCCTCCCCCATGTGTCTTACATAGCAAAATCTTATACAAATATTTCCAGTTATAAAAATATTATAAATTTTAAAATTCCCTTTTTTTAAGTGCGCTTGTAGAGATTTTGTCTAATCGAATCGACAAGGGTTATCAACCAGAGAATGAAACCATTTCGTTATGAAACATTTCTTATTTTGTATATGCTATATTAATAATAGTATGCTCTCGCTTGTAAACCAAATATATTAAACCTATTAAAGTATATTTCTTCACCATTTTTCTGCACTCACCCCACACCCATTAGAACGAAAGTCCTGATAACCCTTTTCATGCATTAATATCCCTTTTTGGGGTTACCTCCCTTATACAGGATTGCAACAGTCGCTGTTGTAAAATCGATCTGTATACGAACTTCACTTAAAATCAGTTTTTATGTTTGTTTGTTTGTTTGTTTGTCGAGTTTAAAGTCATACCGACAGTATTTCAGTCATTTGGAGACGATGTCTACTTGACAAGATATAGTGCTGCCACTCTGCAGTATCACGCCGTAGACATGTCGCATGATACCACACCCAGTCACTTTACCCTATCACCTGGCCAATCGGTCCTGCAATACCCTTATATGCTGAGCGCCAGTACCATTTTTGCGACTTTGGTATGTCGCGGCCGGGAATCGAACCAACGACAAATTAATTTTGAATTCTTTTACTGAAAAAAAAAAGACTACAACAAACAGAACACACATACACACATTTTGTCAAGTTTCTATTTGTTGACTGGAAACTGGAAATATCAGCTTCATTATTATAAACATATGATTCCACAGTGATTGGATTTCAGCCTAAGTGAGATTTGGCAAAAATCTAACGGCTTCTGGCAAGATATGTTGTAATCTGAGATTTTATATGAAATTTTAAAGTGTCTCAGCAATGTTTATTAACATGAACAAAGTACTTACAAAATCGATGCCTGTGAATAAAGGGGTTTTCCACAATTAGAAAAACATACAAGTATTGCAAGAATTGATTTCATTTAAAAAGTAATAACGTTAGCACTGTTTTAAACCTATCTGCCTGGCAGATGTCAACAAAACGTTTACACCTACTGGTAAAATTCCAAGCCGTGTGATTTTATACAAGTCGGTATGTTTTCTTTCCACGTTATTTTTTAACTTCAAAACGTGGTTACATGTTTTTTTATTAGGATACACATCTTTTAATTTCGCCGAAGATCGTTGGAATGACGTAATGAAGTCACGTAACATACATCGTACACAATAACCATTCAGCAGAGGATCGGCGATATGCGGTGTATTCGGTGATTTAGATTGACCAATCAGCGACTGGGGGTAAACGCAAACGTATATAAATTGTACATAAGTTTGAAGATTAGGTGTTCGGGAAGTGCTCGTTGATTTACGTAGCTTTACATCTCATTTCGGAGTGAAATGGACTGTAATATTTAACAATATTTGAAAAGAATGAAGTTTTGGGGTATTCTTATAAGAGAAACAAGAAATGACCTAGGTAATTAAGGAGACATTTACCGGAAATATGTCCAAAATAATAGTTTGAGACAGTCGAAATTAAGTGCGAATTTCATCTAAAACTATCAATTACGGGATTCATACTCCCACAAATTTGCTTTATCTTTGTCTTAATGTACACTATTAAATCCCACTTAGCTATCAATTCAAGTCATTAGTTATCACAGTGACCTTCACATTGACACGAACCTATAACATCTGAAGTTTAGGTTAAACATATCTTTTTACAAGCAATTTTCAAATGGTGACGGGAACATTAGTTAATACCCTTATCCTTTGCAATCTAAAGAACTGCTTCAACGTTCACTTCATGTGAGGATTACTGTTGTTGTATTAGGGTTTACCATCGCTGTGATAGTATTTCAATCATATAGCGACGTCCCGCTAATTACAGGTGAAGGAAGACCCCGAGTACACAGAGGTACCCGGGTAGAACCACCGACCTACCGCAAGCCAGCTGGAAGGCTTCTCACATGAAAAATCCGAAGTCCCTACCGGGATTCGAACCCACAGCGGTGAGGGGCTGAGAGATTTGTAGTCCACGACTGTGACCGTTCGGCCACGGCGACCCCTTCATGTGAGGAAGCCTTCAAGCTGGTTTGCGGCAGGTCGGTGGTTCTACCCGGATACCTCCACGCATTCGGCTCTTCCTCCACCTGTAATTAGCTGGGCGTCGCTATATGACTGAAATACTGTCGAGGTGACGGTAAACTCAAATAGTAAAGTCAAGTTAACTTTCACTGGGGTACTATAAACTGCTTTTGCGGCACAGGGTGCGGATAGTGTACAAAGTCAAGTTGGAAATACATGAAATGGGGTCACTTTTGACCATACTGCATGACGCAGTCTTAAATCTAAAATTTAACAATATGGATTTTAATACTGCCTTGACCTCAGGTTTCTTTCACTTTGATTATTAAGTAAAATCAGTTTAAAATCCTTAGGATTCTATGTAAACCTAGGCTAAATAGTACATGCTTTGTTTTTGATACTGCGCTAGTTAAATATAAAATACATTTGCCGCTGATATTCATATACTATTTCTACGGACTTTTTGAACACCCCCCATAATTAATTTCATAATCCATGTAAACATTTAAACTCTGCTTGTCGGGTCCTTAAGAAGGAAAAATATCATTTTTACGTACCATGATCGTAGTTGAGTCAAATTTATATTTAAGTTTGCTAAAAAAAAAGTTTGAATTATACTCATTGTGAGCATGAATGTGCAGTTCTCCAAAGGACCTAAAACTTGACATCATTTTGGCGATCAAATCGAACGGCATCTCGAAAGAGCACATAACAACAACCAGAAAATAGCACGATATCCCATTTTTATTTGTACTAAAATGTTGATCAATATAAGTATCAAATGTCTAATTATTTGGATCAAGTTGGCTCTTATTATATGAATACTACAGCTAAGATATAGGGCCCGTTTTACTTCTTTCTTAATTTTTTCTTTCATTGTAGTATAGCTAGCAAGCATTTTCTGATTATAATGGCCATATTTAAGACCTTACGGTCAAAGATAGAGAATGCATCGGAAGAGACAGTAGATAGATACAAGGTAGCCAGGGTGCGATACCCTAGATCAATTTGCGAATAGATCCCTTGGTTCTTTTACATGCCCGTTGTATAGCACCGATACACGGGAGACAAGTTCATTGGTGGAGCCAGTACTCCGAGTTCCCATAGCAACCCCATTTTGCCGAGTGCCAGACAAGGATGCATCTGGTACCAATTTTATACGTCTTTAGTTTGACGCGGTCTCCGGAGGAAGTGCCCTGGCTGAGATTCGAACCCCAGACCTCCCGAAAGCAAAGTGACACTCTACCATGGAACTATTGCTCTTAATTTCGTACGCCACATTTGATCTTAGTCGTAAGTATCCTGTTCTACTTAGTGTCTTATTATGTCTAGTTTGCACAATAAAACAAGAAGAAAATTTACCCATTTAATTGCATTTTACAAACAGAACTTTAATTGTAATGAAAGACTCAAAGGAAAAATGCTATTTTACATCTGTGATTTTACGCTAACGAAGATTTTTAATGAATCGGTACATAGGTCTCTGTCAAAAATATTCGGACATATACTAAATTAAATGCGATGTCTACTGCATCCGTACCTACCCAAGGCATCTCTTCCTCGTTAGATTTACTCAATTAAAGAACACACCACACTAAATCTGCTTTAGTAAAGTTGCTGCGACCCTAAAAATATTAAAATGAACAATTCTAATACTGCATGCACACGAAAAATATTTAATTTACAAATGACATTCTGCATAACGAATCACGAAGGACTCTAATGACCTTAGCAGAGATTATATTAAAATCAGTTGTGTTTCTGATGTTTCTGATATTTCAACCAACTGTAAATGTTGATTACCGACTGTACATATATATAAATATATATATATAATTGAGCCGCGTCATGGAAAAACCTGCCTTAATGACATTGATGACGTTATCGGGAAATCCCTTTTGAAATGACGTCACAAAATTTCTACATGTGGATTACACAAGATAGTTTTTGTTTACGAGCTAAAATGTTGTTTTGAAAGGAATAACGAACAAAATAGACGAGGGTTTTCGGGTAAGTTCACTCAAAGATACTTTTTTGTATTTGGTCTTACACCTCTACCCACTTATTGTGATCGTGAGGAAGTATTCATCTTAAAAAAGGCGGTCTAAAATGTTTGAGATATCCCCAGATACCGTATCCTTCTGAATTACATAAAAAGTGGTGAGCAGTTTTCCAGTTGAGTTTTATCTTATTCATACTTATTTGACATTTTAAATGGATAAATATATATTCTATTTTAAGATATTTTAAACTCAAAACCATAATAACTTTTCTTGTCTGCATTTTATTTTAAATATTTAATAGATCTATGATGCAGCTCTTATTTTATGTAATTTAACTTTGTGTTCTATGATTTTCAGGAAGTGTAAGAAGATAAAAGAAACCTTTTTTTATTTCAAAAAATGTAATAACCCGCTCTACACGCAGGAATTGATATTCTATGAGTGTTATATATTTAAAAACATCACTTATGTAAGCCTTGCGAATTAGCTCAGTGGGCTAAGGTGCTACGAATTCACGTACTGTTAGGAAGACGTCCGGGTTCGGTCCATAAGAATCGTTTTTCGTTATCTTTTTTTTTTTTTTTTTTTTTTCATTCTCATTTTATATTCCCGACATTGTTTTTTTTCTCATTATTTTCTTCCCCATCCTTTTTTATTTATCATTTTTAAGAATTTAAACAGACTATTTCGAAGATTGAAATCGAGAAGGTAGCAATATAATTTGTATATAGATCAACTTAGTAATTTAGATTCTAATTATATGCATATATTTTCACTTATTTTTTTTTTTCAGGAGCTTGAAAGTCTGCTCTCAGACAACTTCGGTAGGACACCTCTTAATACCCCACTATGCTCCCAAATCTCAGAAATGTATGATGAAGAACTGCCAATCTTTGTGGAAGATAATGTAAATGTAGAAAATATTGTAAAGGGACGAACACAGTAGTCCTTACGCCAGGCTAAGGACAATGTGAGTTCTGATGAGGAAACAGAAGCAAGTGAAGTTCATGAATCACTAGACACAGAAAACAGTGAATTACAAAAATACAGGACTTCTGTCGGGATGGGTGTACATGTACTATGACGTGCAACACTAAGTTTTCATCTGACGAAATATATGACTACATTCTAAAATGTGAGAGAGGTGGAAATGGATGAAAAAGACCTTTAATTTCAAGGGGGTACTATAAGTGAATCAGCAAATAGTGATACAACAAAACGTGAAACGTGGGGAAAAAAGAAAAAGAATAAGACATGCGTTTAAATTTTGTGCAAAAGTTGTGTGAAAGCAAATGTTTTTGCTCGGTTATGACTTATGTAGAACCTCATTACAAAACATAATAGTCACATTTGGAAGAGCATGGCAATAAAGGAAAAGCAAAACCACAGTTTAAAATATAAATATGTTCAAAGGGTCGTACGTTTTATTTGCAATCACGCGGAAGAAAAGAGACTCCCTCAGCCAGTAGCACCAAGAGGAAGAGACACCCCACCCCCGTATACATAAGTTCCGAAACAACAAAGAAACACTTACAGGAGGAGTACATGTCAGCTTCTTCAGAGCTAGCTCCGCCTGTTAGAATTGTAAAATTAAGTACTTTCAAAACTTTATGGATGAATTGCCTTCCTCACGTAAAAATACCAACTCCTTGGGATGATGCATGCGCAAGATACGAAAGGATTCGGAAATTATTGTAGATGCCGTGGATGGAGAAAGCAAATTGGCAGCTAGTACAGAAACGATAGACCATGTTCTTCAAGCACAAAAGGTATACACTCATCTATTTACAGTAATGGTTTTCGTGATTTAAGTTTGTTATAATGGAAAAAGATGGTGATTCTATCTTCATGAATATGCACGTGATTCTATCTTCATGAATATGCACGTGATTCTATCTTCATGAATATGCACGTTATTCTATCTTCATAAATATGCACATAAATTTCTCCCTTCAGCATACGAAGATAGGGATTTCCCTCATGGAAGATAACTCTATCTTCCATGTCACGTGATCAGCTTTCTTCCATGTCACGTTTACAAATAAACAATGATGACTGTAAGTTATACATTTTATCAAGATACAAAACTAACTTGTTGTAATTCATGTGAATAGATATATGTTTGAAAATAGTATATAAATCTAGTAAGTTATCCCTTTATTATCATTTATTACTACGAATGTGAAATAATGCTTAATATTTGGGGGGAATATTACGTACCGTCAAGGACTGATATTTTTTACTAAGTTATTTTAAGCAAATGGAAATTCCCAGTTGAACGAACATCAGAATTTAGGTACATACTTGCGTGTGAACTTTAAAATGCCGATTTCTTTGATGTTGTTATTGTGTTAATTTGTTAAGCGACAAGAAAAAAAGTGCAAAAAAAAAAGAAAAAAATGAAAGCGCGATATGTTTATTAAATCAAGGCTGGCGGTCTGTGGCAAGTAATAATCATTCATGGGAGAAAAAAAAATCCATCATTCGTAAATTCATGAAGGATTGGGATATCTCACCCTCGGGATCAGAAATTTCTGGCAGGGACTCGGCAGAGCCTCGTCCCTGCCTGAAATTTCTGACCCTCGGGTAAGATATCCCTTTCCTACATGAATACTCATGATGGATTCTTATAATATATATACGCTCTCTCCATAGCGGAACGTGATAAACATTAAGAATATATATTTCTCAGAACAATTTGAATTAGTGTGGTAATATTAATATCTGTTTTATTTTCTACACGCTGAATTCTGTTGGTGTTGGTGGGTTTTATGTGTACATCGTAACTTTTTCAGAGAGTACCAGTACCTCAGATGTACGTCGGCTGAGCCAGGAATTGTGACAGTCAGAGGTCTTGACGATGTTGAAAAGAAAATCAACATCTTGCAGGATGCATCATTTCGCTTCGATACAGTAAATCGACCTACACACGTCCCGTCACGAGGCCCAAACGTACGACCAGCATATCAGGACGAACTTTGTCCTGTCCTTCATGGCGACAATGTTTATGTGCAAAGTACTGGTCCAAGCCAGGAATCTATGAGGGTGACTTAAGTTTATGTTAATTCCCAGTCAACATAGAATTTATGTATATACAATGTACTTATTGTAGTAAATTCTTACTGAAAGAATGGTATTTTTATGGTTACTATTCATCCATGTGACTTATGATGCAAATAATAAAATATATTTGCTGTTCTCGGCACACATTATACTGTTGAGCTTTTAATTTACATGCCCAAATTCTGCAATTTGACGTAACGTCGTGCAACGTTAAACTGTCAAACTTATAAAATTACATGTGATAGCGTCACTATTGCATGTTACATTGGCACCAAATTATGATTTATATATAATTAAATGGTCTCGCTATTTCGTATGAACCAATATCGGTCAGTGTGAAGGTAATTATACTCATTTAATCATTTTATTAGTAAGTTATTTCTTTAAAATTTGATTTTTTCGCCGTTGCTAGGCAACATTGTAACATATGAAACAGTATGTAACGAATTTACATAGCCAAATCAATATAAGTATTCGTTGATATCTAGTACCATTTATACTGTAAATGTGAAACGCATTTTAAACACGTCAGAATTTAAATTGTTTGTCAGATTAGTTTTAGGTTGCTTCTGGTTTGACGTCATGCAACGTCAAATTGTAAAAACACCTATTATCTTTAAAATGCAGTTACGTCTACATTAATTGACATATTGATTTAATTTTTTTCAGATAATTGTTCAGAAATGAACACTGTAAATGAAAATGTAAAAATGTGAAATTCGAAAATTTTGTCATTAAGGCAGGTTTTTCCATGCGCGGCTCATATATATATATATATATTTTTTTTTTCATAGAAAAAAATTAAAGCAATCGCCAGTTCTTGAGTTTAGGTTTAGAGACCGAAATGTCAAACTAAAACCAGTTTCATCGTTTACACCTGACAAATTCGATCAGACAATACAATAAATTGAAGATATTAATTTCGACGGACCGAAACATTCAAACATAAACTTTCTCAATTAATCGGGTAAAAAACAATGCAGAACAAAGAAGTAGTCTGGGCAAAAACAAAATGTCAGAAATAATATCTAAGAGTAAAGATGATATACAGTTTTTCGTTAAACAATGGTTTGATTTAGCGACTTCTAGAACACACTTATACGCCATTATACGCATCACTGGAATCATGTATTGATATTAAAACTTTTAGGTTTGTTAAATCATTTTATTTAAGTTATACATATTCATGTCAATGGCAACCATGATTTACCAATTATCTTTCGAACATTTTCACTCAGGGCATTTAGACCGGTGTTGACACTCACTGCACGCTACTTTGAAAAAATATCGCTGCGGAATATTATTTTGACCACAAATATTTCTTTTTAACCAATGCTGAAATTCTGTCAAAAATGCACCGAATGCAAACCTGGTCTGTTTTTTATTTGTCTTAGTACTCACATATACCAACCATCATATGCATTTCTTCAAACATTCTAAAGATAGTATGGAAAACCTTCGAGGTTTTGAAGTTTTTAAAATCCAAGCGCTGTAATTCCGTCAGATAAAAAGGGTAAGTGCAAACACTGTCTTCCATTATCATAATACCGGGTTACTAATACTTACCAGATTTAGCCCAATATGCCAGGCGTGTAGAAAAAAAAGTGTGCACATCAAACAGATGTGACTACGTCAAAAATGCGTGAAAGAAAACGAAATGCAAACTCGATCTGCAGCTCTTTCTTTCCTTTCTTTCTTTCTTTGAAGTAATGGCTAGCAATCATTTTCTGATTATTATGGCCATATTTTAGACCTTACGGTCAAGGATTTCCCACGTGAGGGACCTGTTTTTTGCTGAAGTGACAGCATCGGAAGAGACAGTAGTTTTATACAAGGGAGTCCGGATGCGATACCCCAGCTCATTTTGCGAATTTTTTCCGTGCCCGGTGTATAGCACCGATACACGGGAGACAACTCAGTAAATCTTAAGCCACGAAGTGGTGATATCATTTAAGAAATATAAATAAATTTAACTGAAGCCTTTAAACGACGTCCTCATACATTCATTGGCAAATGGACGTATAAAATCTGACGTATAAATGTGTAAAAGCAAAAGTTTAGAAAGATCTGACACCATTATAAATTTATATTATCAAAATTTACAGAATGGATTCCGAGGTTATATTTCGGGTACATGTGGAAAAGTCAGTGTCGCTGCTGAAAGCCTGGTACGTTGAATTAACCATTGTCGTCGTATTGGGGTTAACAATCGTTGCGATAATATTTAATTGTCGACGTCCAGCTATGAGCACCGAGAGTACTGTTTGTTTATTGGTTTAAACGCCCCACCGACAGTATTTGTGTCGTTCGAAGACGAAGTCTAATAGCGCTGCCACACTGCAGTATCACGCCGTAGACATGTGGCATGATACCACACCCAATCACATTATCTGACACCGGGCAAACCAGTCCTGGAACTACCATTATATGCTGAGCGCCAAGCAAGTGAGCTATACCAGAACCATTTTAACGACTTTGGTATGTCACGGCCGGAGATCGAACTCACGACCTCCCGATTCCGGGGCTGACGCTCTAACCACTCAGTGGCTGAGTGTACTGAGACATTTGGGTTAAATGTTACCCTGCCAACCGTTGATTTAATGTTCATATATGTAGTTGACCGTCGGTTTGCTGAATCGATGCTTGTGCTGACAGTTAAATTGAAATAAATGGAAATAATTTATTGAACCGGAAAGAGTTTTAATTCAAAGTGTTATTAGAAAAAAAAGGTTTCAATAAATAAATTTCAATGTAATTTCAAGTTAAAAGGCTTTATTTTTGCAATAAAACAGAGTAAATACATATATGCCCATGGCCCAAATAATCACATAACAACGTAATGACATGTACATGTATTTATCTACGAGGTGAGATAGTTATGTTGCATCCAAATCAGCAAGTGTGTAGAGACAAAACAGTCACTGCTTCATGTCGCATGCAAATAAATGATTAAATTATGAGTGATACGCTACAAAACCACAAAAAAAGTTGATACACTTAGCATACATTGTATCAAATATTTAAAGAAAATGCATGTATACTTTTAAGGTGCCAATCATGTACACATCGCCCGGTGTCGGCGTTTTCCGTACAACGGTCTGCTGTACCGGAAAATACCGACATTGCAGATATTCTAAGCGTTCGGTTTAGTCATAATTTAAAATATCTTTCATTTTCCACGTATATGAACATCTTTATATACCAATTATGCCCGTAAATGATGGACAAATTAGAAAAATTATCAAAGGAAATGTCAATAAACATCACTAATATGTAAACATTTGACTCTCGTCGTCTTGAAAAGTAAGAAATCGAAAAACTGCAGGAACTACTGTCTGGCTCTGTTTCTCTGTTTGCATATTTATCTTGCATATTTATCTTGCATATCTATCTTGCATATTTATCTTGCATATTTATCTTGCACATTTATCTATCATATCTGTTTGAAGTGTAAGATAACATTGCCAAACAAAACAAAACAGTCACGTATTTTAACAATAAAAAGTGGCAAATTATCAACGTTTGCTAATTTTAATCTAGAGTGAAATTGGCTAGTGAGTCACTTCAAATTTCAAATTCGAATTACTTTACAAATAATCGGTAAAATGTGTTTTTACTTTGCCTAACTTTTGCTTAGAGATAAAAGATATATTTAATATAACGAAGAATATTGCCCTAAGAAAAGAGAACACATACTTGAGTTGCACACCTAAGTTATAGAAAATAGTGTCGTGCGAAAATGGTGAGCACTTTTCCACACCGTATGACTTTTAAGTAAAATATTTAATGCAAACTATTTAGTTTATGATTCAAATATATTATTTTAACACACATATATTGATGGTTACTTTGGTATCCAATTTGTACAAAATATTGCCAATATGTTGAATTTAGTCCATTTTGTGTTAATTTGTGTGTGTGTGTGTGTGTGCGTGTGTGTGTGTGTGTGTGTCCTCCCTTTCTGAAGATTTCAAAAGTATACAATTATATTTATAACAGAACAACATACAAGCTGAATAGAAATAAATTGATGATAATGATGACGATGTTTATGGTGACAATAACACAGACGATAATAATGATGGTCGATATGCATTTAATGCAGTTCCTGTTGTTGAAGACGACAACAATAATGCAGATGGCACCAAACATGAGAACATATAAACAGATGATGAGATGATTGTGACGTTGATGGTGACGACAACAAATAATAAAATACACTTATAAGCAATTATATATGATTGTACTATGCAATAAGAAAAAAGTTAAATCTTATACCCGCCTACATTATCAAGTTAGAATTGCATAAAAATCGATTATATTGAAATCTTACCGAAACGAAACGTAAGCTGACAAATCGATATATTATGCTTTGGAGATGACTATAAATTTACATTAAATAATAATGCGGAATACTTGTGTAGATATCAAAATTGTTGTTGATGTAAAACTATGACATGATATACATGTATTCTAGCCAATATTATGTTATTAAATTAAATTAACTAATCAAGCATATCGATACATCATTTTATTTCACGTTATTGTTTGTTGTTTCATTTTAGTCCTTGGAGGTTAAAATTTCTATATATTCGCATATGCGACTATAGTATAAAATCTGTTCAAAAAGATTTTCTAAAACTTTTACACAGTGACAGGGAATATAGTTTCAAACACTGAGATGAATTAAATAAGGTATTGCTAGCCCATAAGTATTGAGATATCTACCCTTGATATGGACACAAAAGAGCAAAAATTTCAGGGGCTGATAACCCAAAAAGTAGAAAATTGACCCCCCATTTTTATCCCATAAATTTGTTTCTAGTGTGATTCTCTATAATCATGCAAAGTTTAAGAAAATTCTCATGGCTAGTTTTAATTTTCCATCTAATTCTATATACAGTTGAACCTGTATAAGCGGCTACCTCTATTAAGCGGTCAACCTGCATTTAGCGGTCAGTTTTAATTATACCAACCTTTAGCATATTGTTAAATGCTTAACTTTCTTTCATTTGGCGGTCACCTCTGTTAAGCGGTTACTTTCTGTTGTTCCCTTGACTGACCGCTAAAGACAGGTTTGACTGTATTAAAAAACTGTAATCGGCGCCATCCGATCTTCAGGGAAATCTTCAATATACAACATGTTAATTAGTCCTTGAAATACAATGTACGCATTAGAGAAACAATATATGAAATAAAAATGTTTTCATGTGTTTGTAATTGCTAACACAAATGAATCTTCTACTGTTAGTAGAATATCCTGCGTGAGCCTTATATTGGTATTTTTAATGGAACACCGTTCACATTTACATATAATCGAAAACGAAAAAATATGTAAAAATGACAGTAGCATTTTCTTTCTGTTGTTACTACCTTAGTTGATTTTAAACTATGACATGATATACATGTATTCTAGCCAATTTTATGTTATTAATTTAAATTAACTAATCAAGCATATCGATACATCATTTTATTTCACGTTATTGTTTGTTGTTTCATTTTCAGTCCTTGCGCAGGAGTTAAAACAATTCTATTCACAGATATTTCACTATGTTTCAGCAAATACATATAAACATACTAAGTTTTTCTTGAAAAAAAAAGAAAGAATATTTCTATATATTCGCATATGCGACTATAGTATAAAATCTGTTAAAATGAATTTTCTAAAAATTTTACACAGTGACAACATGTTGATTAGTCCTTAAAATACAATGTACGCATTAGAGAAACAATATATGAAATAAAAATGTTTTCAGGTGTTTGTAATTGCTAACACAAATGAATCTTCTACTGTTAGTAGAATATCCTGCGTAAGCCTTATATTAGTGTTTTAATGGAACACCGTTCACATTTACATATAATCGAAAACGAAAAAAATACAGTCGACATTGTATTAAGAGACCGCTCAAGGGACTGCCAAAAAGTGGTCGCTTAATGAAATGGTCTCTTAATAGATTTTGTTTGGAAATCCAGGCAAACAAGTCATAAATATACAAACTGTAAGCTAAATTGTATCATAACGTTAGATTATATTACAACATAAATACGATGTAATAATACCTTGGATCATTGGCTGAGGTTTGCATTTGGTATTCGGTGGAAAAACACAACATTTGACATCGAATTCATGTATTGATTCGGACAATTTCAAGAAAAATATTTTTTAGCAATGAGCTTTCTTTATGTCTCTGTCTAACATAAATCCAGAAACCCCCGATAAATTTATTTCAACCGTGCGCCCTCGTCGAGTATCATAAAACGCAAAGTATATACTTATAGTTACGAATTATTGATGGTACGCATTGCATCCGGAAGTATTAATTTACCTTATTCCCAAATTTTCTTTTACCAAAATCCGAAGTATTCGGCATTTGGAAGGATGGTTTCACCTATGTTATGCATAGTAACTTTTGAAACGGGAACCAGGAACTATATTTAGAATTTAGTTGCACATGGTGCAGTCATGCGTGGACAAATTGGTTTCAGGTGAGCACTTATGATCGGGATAATTGTTTGTTTGTTCGGATGTGTTAAAGATGAATATGTACACATGCTCCAGCGTACACGATAATTAGCAACGGAATCAAACACGGTCGCTCAATAAAGTTGATTTTGTGCATAATCTTACGTGCTGGGACTTGGTTTATGTGGTCGCTGGTCGCATAATAAAAAAGTCGCTTAATGGGATAAATTGATATAGTAAAAACGTTCGGGCGGGATTAATAACGGTCGTTTAATAAAAAAGTCGTTTAATACAGGTGGTCGCATGTACGATGTTGACTGTATGTAAAAATGACAGTAGCATTTTCTTTAAAAAGGTAGTGTTTCTTTTACATATGACCGTTTCTTCTTCTTATCATAATTAACTTTGTTTTCACTAAATGATTATTGATATGAATCCATTGAATACATTTTGCAAAATCATTAATCACTTAACCTTATTAATCCTCAAGAAAACTGTTTAGTTCATAGACCTCACGTTTACTAGAACATGATTCTACGAATGTGTGTACCAACGAAATTGACTTAATTACGGATCCCACGAAATCCATCGTCAACGAAAATATATGACATCGCAATATTCCTACCCTTTACGACCACTGGAACATTTTAGCAGTATTTACAAAGCCTCGATGATAGCATATGTTTACGGAAAAGTTATTACAGAACTAACCCCACCCAACTGCGGGGATCGAACCCAATACCATCTGAGTCAATAGATCACGGGGACAAGCATTGTTTCCAAACATAAAATCCTCCCTAACAAAACATAGTTATATATCTACGACAGATTCACGTCTGTTCTAGCCTCCGTGTTCACGTTTGGCGGATGACCTGTTACGTTGGGCGACTGAGGAAAAAACTGAGCAGGGTTTGGAGGTATTGGGTAACTAGGATACCCGAAGAATGGCCACCCAAACATTGGGTAAGGAAATGGATAGCCGGGTACATGGGTGGGCTGTAATTTGGGAACGCTATGCACTTTTACATACGGATCGTGTGAACTCTGTTCTTGCTTTGAAGATAAAGCTACTATTTGTGATTCAAGGTTTGTCATTTTTTGCTGGAAGACTTTGATGATCTCTAATAGGTCCACGTCACTTCCGGTATATGTTCTCTTTTCCCCAGCATCAGTACACCGTGTCTCTTCATTAATGGTCCTATTAACCTCTTCCTCTTCTGCAAAATGGACCTTATCGTCAGCTGCCACTGATACCTGCTCACTGTCGTTTGGGTTCTCACCAACACCTATGATTTCTCCAGTATTACCTTGATCTGTTACACTGCTCTCTCCTTAAAAGAAATAAACCAACTATTGATTTGGAGGTACACGTTTCTCCAAAAGACAAGATAACGCAATACTGAACACATTTTGTACAGCTGTAAACATTTGGGAATAAAGGAAGCGAATGTGTTTCCGTTGAAAATGGTTTGCCTTGCATGGTACTCAGCATATAAGGGTAGTTCTAGGACTGGTTACCCCGTGTGCAAGATAATATTACTGGGTGTGGAATTCCAGTGAGATGAGTTAGCGCTTTATCCGTTTTAGGTAGACAATGTCCACAAATGTCTAAAATACTGCCAGTATGACAATACACCAAAGCAAACAATAAATAATATTTTACGGTAATATTCATTCGAAAAAGAAAATCCATAGAGAAGACAAGTTTAAAATGATCAATGATGAAATGTTACTTGGCTATGATGTGATACTGACATAATGTCTGTTTGAAGATGTTCGCGAACCACTGTCAAAGTGATGACAAACTAAATACACGATAATTGCCTCGAGAAATTCATTTATAACATCCATTGTAGTATATAGGATATATACTATATAGGATAGTTCCTCGTAAGGATTTAAATACGTAAATGACATAGTTATTCACGGTATAATCTACTCATTTTTGTTGTTGTTGATTCTCGACGTGTGCTCTTTCAAATAAAAATGGTCGTCTGGTATGTTCAAATAGTTCGTAGTCTTGATAATCTGCGTATATTTCCTTTTAGTTCATTACGGGATGGAATATTCATTCCGACCTAGGAGACTTTTGATTATTCATTGAGAATATTCACAGTGGATAGAAACTATGAGAAAAGAAATGTACACCATAAATGAAAGTATTAAGTGATGTAAACAATTTCAATTTCTGTCAACGGCTAGGCTTAATTATAACGTTTTCTTTCAAAATGGTTTGAAATATTTGAGTATGTGTAGAACTTACATATAAGAAAACCAGTTGAATGGAAAATAATCATAAAAAGCCGAGATCATTTTTAAATCACACAACTTATAATGATGAGGAAGCAGACGACAACTTACCAGGATTAATTTCCTGGGAATTCTCTTTTTCGACTTCCCACAAATTATCATATCCGTCATTGGATGCTCTTCTGTCACATCCGTTTGATGATGTCACGGTTTTACCAAGACTGCGTCTCTCTAAAATGAAGTAATAAATATCTTCATGGAACTATCCAACCTTCGCCCGAATATATGTCGATCCACAAACAACCCTTAGCTTCATGTCTCAAATATAACTTTGATTACTTCGTGAAACTACATGTAAGAGCTTAAACTGCGAAAATTACTGAGAAAGTATGGCGTATGTCGAAAATAAATTCATATGCTTATACGAATTGGAAAAAAAATGGAAATTGAGAAATAAAACTGTGGACAAGGTGAAAAAGCTTGATTTAAAATTTGGTCAATAATAAAACTGAGAGCATGGTGAAACGAAAATTTCACTTTCCATTTAATATTATTATTTTATAAAGGTACAATTTTGCATTGAAATTATACGCCAATGCAGCCTACCTTCTTCTATTCGGGAAAGTTCTTTCCTAAGCTCCTTTTCGAAATTATCTAAGTATTGTTGTCTTTTCGTTATGACTTTGTCTTCAGATTCAGGAGGATCTCCATCATCGGGTCTCTTTCTGTTGCCACTTAATACTGTTAAATATCCACCATTGCATTCCTCTAATGAATGATCAATCTGAACACTAGGTCCATTGAAAACATCTCCTAGAAGAATACCTGGTACACTGTGAGTGCCACTGCAAGAGTTACTGTTTCCATCGAAGTTTTGAGCAATGTGGGCCTCTCTATTCATTATTTGATTACGTATATTATCGTTTAAATATTCATGTTCGGAACGTACCGAACCAACTGCCAATTCCGAGTTACAAGAAATGGATACGGTAGAAGTTGTTGCTATGCCTGCATTAGGTAAATACGGTTTTGACGGTGGTTCCGAGTCAGTGGCAAGTTTCTGCTGATGTTGATGAGCAGTAACTATGGCTGGCCCTTCTCTTTCCTTTGATTCCCCGACTAACTGTGTCGGCAATGGATGGATTCCGTTCTTCGCGGGAGGTGGTCGCCGTGGTAACGGGGGAGGGATATCCTTCTTCTGTTTTTTAGCCGAGGCCAAAGGTGGGAGCACCGTGTCGTTCAGGCTTGGTTTATGTTTTGTTTTCACTAGAGTGTCATCGTTAATTCCTTGACAAGACAATTCTTTAATACTGATTCCATTATCTTTTTCTTTCGAAACTTTTTTAAAGTCTGTGTACTCATTAGACTTCTTTCTTGTGTTTTTTCTTTTCTTTTTCTTCTTTTTCTCTGTATTTAGAAGAAAAAAAACGCTGGAATGTATTAGAGCCAAACGCCCTCATTGAATAAGACAAACGGAATATAACAGTGGAACCTAATATACATATACTAGATATTTGGTAATTGCTTGTTCAGTTTTGCTTGGATGTAAAATTAGAAAAAGTTTGAAGTGTGTTCTAACTTTAGAAAGTTATAATAAAACACAGTTCTAACTCAACAAATAGTATTCACTTTACCCTACAACTTTTGTTTACATCAAATATATATATATATATTTCCAGCCCGTACATGTATCATGGTTATAAGCGGTTCTGAACACTGGTCGAGTCCGTGTGGCTGTTTTCAAAATGTATCAACACAACTGATTTGTGACTCAATTTAAAAGGGGGTAAGATCTTAAAAAGCACACGCAGAATGGCCTGATTTATGTAAAATCGATAAGGAATAGTGTTTTCCTCTTCAAAGCAATTGATCACGACCTACCCCCTTGCGACTTCCGGAATTCCCGAAAGATTTTAAAGCAAATATTTTGATTGGTCGGGCATTTTACAGTTTTGTTCAAACTGTAAACTATTCAGTACATTTGTTTCTTTTGGATTCAAAAAGTCACTATCGGTAAAATGAATTTCTAATTAGATTTTACGCACAATTGGACCACTCTTGACTTTCAGTAATGTCTTATAGATAAAACAATTTTGCATTGATAGATATATGCAGCTCTCTGAACAGTTTCAGAATAACGGGCGGGCCAGATGTCGGTGATTTAGGCGCACTTGTTTAATACTTAAATGATGAGATAAAAACATGACAAGGGCAACCTTATGCCATTCTCAATCAGACAAATGCTTAATTTTAAATTGTTATGTCACAGCAGGTGTTCCTCAACAGTTATATATAATAAGTGTAATTTTGCTTACTTCGTTTTTTGGAAATTTCAGTTGGGGAGGTAACCTCTTCTATTTCGTCTGCGATATGAGAATAATCCAGTCTCCTCAACACTTGCAGAAAGATGTCGTTCCAGTTGCAAAGGCGGTTGGGGATCGTGTCCAGGAGTTCATAAATGGCGTCAATCTCGCACTTCCTGTCGGCAATATTTTCTATCCGCTGCTTGTCGCGTTCATTGATGACTTCCTCCTGGAATAGATGGTCTGTGAATTCCTTCAAATGAATTTGTCCCCTCACTTCCGGTGTGTAGATCTGCAGGACCTTCCGGTCATAGAAGGGGTCATGCTCTGTCGTCCCGTCAACCAGGTTCCTTAAATGTTTGTTGTCTGTAAAATGGTTCAGGATAAGATACTCGTAAGACTTTAAATTAACTTTCACTCTGTTAAGTGTGGTTTAGTTTTGTTAAATTAAAAAAAAATTACTTGATGATGTCTTTTACCAGAGACATTTGTCCTTTGATAAAAGAAGTAGAATTGGCCTTCATAAAATGTCTCACTTCCAAATAAAATGAATTTTGCTTTAATTACATGACGTTGCCTTTTCTACAAAAACAAAATAACAAGAACTAGTTTGTTTTTGTTATCAGTGTGATGTATGTTTTTCTTGTTTACCAGTTTTATATATGTGCGTTATCAATAAAAGATCAACATTAGTGAACCGATTATGTTATAAACAAGTCCAGGCCTTTGACATTATATATTTCTATTGGTAAAGAAAAATTGTCAGTAGAAATTAATATAAATTTATCTGTGCAAAATTGATTTTTCTAATATGATTTCAACATGATGTAATAATATTAAAATATATACGATACCTGCATGCATCATTAACTTAACAATTAGTGTTAATAATTTAATATCTTTTTATCGATGTTAAAAAAATATCAGTGAAAAATGTGTTATCATTGAACTATTGGTGTTATCTATGTGACATATTCTTATACATGATATACTGGTGCTAACAGCGTGAAGATTGTATATTCGAGGTATTAGTTTTATCAAGATGAAAAACTCCGTTTTAAGCGATTTGGAGTTCCAGTATGTTACATGTGTTATCAGTCAAAGTTTGGTAAAGATCAGTATCAAAATACGACCCATGTTTGTTTGGTTGGTTGGTTTAACGTGCCACCGACAGTATTTCAGTCATTTGGAGACGATGTCCACTTGAGACAGATATTGTGCTGCCACAATGCACAATGACGCCGTAGACATGTGGCATGATACCACACCCAATCACATTATCCTGACACCGGGCCAACCAGCCCTGCAACTACCCTAGCAAGGGAGCTATAATTACCATTTTTTACGACTTTGGTATGTCGCGGCCGGGGATCGAACCCACGAACCCCCTGCTCCTAAGGCGGACGCTCTAACCACTCGGTCATCGGGGACGGTAGTATGAATCATGTTATCAGAGTAAGATTTATATACTCTATATGGTACCTGTGTTATCAAGTGCATCCAAAAGAGCCTGCCATCTCCCTGCGGTGCCATTACGGTCAATGCACTTCAGTAGCTCGTAGATTCCGTCTTTGTTGGAAACATCGTTCTTCGCTAGGATTCGGCTTTTGTCTAAAGTAAAGAAATATTTTCAAAAAGTTTATTGTGCGAATGGCTGGCTTTTAATCATTATAAGTAGGATTTATTGAAAAAGATAATTGATTATCTAGAATAATCAATGTCATATGACCTTTTGGGTTAAGGACATAATTTATCGGACTCTTTGATGCCAATATTCAAGTACATGTTCATATGTTTATCATTATAATCTTTATTTGTGCACATTTAATCAATACATAAGTATAAAATCATTATAAAACCATTATCACATATTGCTTAAGATCACTGGCAACAGTATATTAAGATGCTGCATTTATATTGCACTAAATTTGATTTTATATCACAGTTAAGTTTTCATTAGAATTTGATATTATCTCTAATATGTTTTATAAAAAGAATGCATTGCCAAGTTTTTCATTTTCATGTAAAACTTATTTCCAACAGGGTTCTCTGTTGAAGGTACAGTCACATTTGATCTTAAAGTGACTAATATATAATGGTACATGCATGTCGCATTAGGGTCTTACATGACAGATATAAATGTTCTTCTGACATTGTCATGAGAAATCACAATGAATTAAATTTCAGGAACAGTATTCTAAAAAGGAATTGCCCACTCTATAAATTACATAAAAAATATGTATATATAAGTGCCTATGTAACTGTGTAGGGGATAACACACCTGGATTTAGGAAGGGCAAATGAGGCAAGAGTTCCTCCACGTGGACTCGTTTCTCTAGAAGGGGACGGAGCACCTCAATCAGGTACTCGATATATTTCGACCTGTTTTTGTCCACACAACCCTGATCGTAGACGTGCAGAACGTGGTGTATCGGGCAGACAAAACCGGATCCACTACTCTCACCTGTGCCACTGCTAAAGGCGGAATCATCGAAAGGTGTGGGTCCTTCACTCTTGGAGGCATCCTTTCTCTGCATAAATAAAAAAAGCTTGTGGCTGAAGGATTTTTTTTAAGAAACTCTGATCCTGTTGGTTATAAGTATAGAACTGATATGTACATAGAATTGTTACGGCCTTAGTAAAATATCCTGAATTAGGGTTGGGTAGGTATGCAGGAATTTTTATTTGTTTTTTTATTAATTTATTCTTTTTTGTATTTTCTATTTATATTCAAGCATTTCAAACAACATAAATAATAGCTAAACTTGCAGGCTTATTATCCTGATTTTAATGATGACTTAATTTTTTTATATTAGTGTTAGTAATATATTAGGGATTCACGGGACCAAATATAATTGGCATTGGCCAATGGAGATGAAACATGACTTCTTATGTAAAGAAAGTTTAGTTTCCTTTCAGATTTTCCTACCATAGTCAAATCATTAAAATTGTCTGATAAGTTATAAGTTCAATGCAAAAAGGTCTGCTTCTGTTACCAGTCAATATGCGTTGGGTGTGTTCAATATTAAGCTGTAATAATTAAGTATTTGTCTTTATTTGTTTGTTGTTGTTGTTGTTAAACAAAAATTGACACTGATCCAAAAGAGCTGTCCTTGCAGATTTTAATATTTGGGACTCATTATCAAAGCAGTGCCCACTGGCCAGGGAATTTATTGAGGAGCAAACAGACAAGAGCAAATCCTTCAGTTATAAGTCCCCCAAATGGGTACAAAAATATAATTGAATTTTTCAGGATCTATACTGAAAGGTGTAATACAGTTCTCTTTTTTAGACATATGGGACGTGAACTTGTGAGGTTCTAACGTGAAATTCATTTAATCACAGATTTCTTTGTCACCAACGGTCTCGTCATTTGTTTGGGCCATATTAATTAACTTGGCCTGGGATTTACTTCACAGCTTAAAAGAGTTTTTTTCCTTCGCCTAAACACAAATAGCATGCCTCATCATTACCAAGAGTCTTTAAATCAATGGCTGAAAAAGTAAATTACACATTCGCCAAATGAGAAAAATACGAGCCAAATTTAATAAAGTCGGAGCCAAATTTAGTGCCATTGGCTGCAATATATTTTCGGTTATTCTTACTGTTTTTATATACTGGTATGATATGTATGTGTTATACTCAAACTGCCAAAGACACATTCACTAAGGTCATACTATTTATAAATTCAAAAGAAATTAAAAAAAAAAGAGAGATGGAAACAAAAACAATAAAAAATACTAGATGTAATATAATTTTATATTCATTTCAATATTCAAGTTCAACATAACATATATAATCCATCTGGTCAAAAAAGTATGGATGACGCTTTTTGTACTTTTCGATCATAAAGTCGTCAATCATAAGGTCTTAATGTCGTCATTCAGTGTATTTAAAAAAGATCAAAACACTAAAACATCAAATTATATATGGCACCTATCAGTACATCATGTTAAATTGTGCACCTATCAATGTTGTTGTTGTTGTTGTTTTCCCTGAGGGGAAACGGCGGTCTGACCTAAGTGATATTGATACTTTTCACTTTTTAGTATAAATCCCTACCCTACGGCATTGGAATAAGTCAACATTCCCACATTATATGCTTGCCAGCTCTTTGTAAACTGTGGACCACAACTCGATTTTAAATGAATCATATTATCTGATGGAGTTTTTTGTAGAAATCTATTTAAGGCTAACCTTTAGTCATCCGAACATATGCATTCCCGGGCATTCCCGGGCTATTATATTCCTGCTAGTAATCCAGTCGCCTGTTTATCTTCCTTAAGTTCACGCCCAAAAACCCAGTTGATCGCATTACTACTTTTGTGAATGTAATTAATTTCCTTTTAAGTCAATGCCATTATATCAGTTTCTAAGTAAGTTTCCATGGAAATTTGAGCTCTCGCTCTCTCGCTCTCTCTCTGCGCTATTCATCCATACGCACGCGTAGACAAAGTCTCATTTTCAAATATGAGGTTTATTTCCCGGTCTGGTCGTGATACGTACAGTGGTTTGCTAAAACATTAACATCCTCATCCTCATGTTTTCTCATCGTTATAGACATATATGAGTTTTCAAATTTTCTTAAATGTAATGCACGTCCAATACGCTAGCTACGTCCCTGATTCTGTCGCTGGGTCAGCTTGATCCACAGCTGATCTTATATGCTGAGCACAAATCACAAGGGATATATACCAGTACCATTTTCTTGACAGGCATGTCGTAGCCGGGGATTGAACCCACGGCCTCTTGGTTACGAAGCGATCGAGTCGCTCTAACCATCCGGCCACCGGGATCGGTCTTTCAATTATCAATTTAGATCTATATTATATAAGCATATAAAGAATATATCAATACATATTTCATCAAAAGCACATTTTAAAACATATTAATATGGTTTAAAGCCCCAGTGCGTTTTAGCTTGGAAAAATATATTTTTCTAAATTTCTAATTAGCAAAGCCTCAAATGATGTTTGATTAACCTCTTAATGTTAAATTAAGCCCACATAATGAAATATTCACCCGGAAGCCTTAGTTGTTCAGACAGGGCAAACTAGTGAGAAAAATGGGCGGAGCTTGTTCTGAAACACGCTGTTCAGTAAAACCACGGATGTCTCGGTGTACAAGGGGTGTTTCAGAAGTTAATGGACTTTTGCTATAGACTGGATAAATCTTGAAACACGGTAATAGGGATGTAGGAAGAAAATCTACGAACTTCTGGAAAAAAAACCCTTGTATGTTAATTTTATGCTGTCATTGTTTTGAGCTAAATATAGAACGAGACAGCCACAATTTGTATTTTTCTAATAGAATCTTTCCTGTAAATTAGGCATTTCTCAAGGTCTTTCAGTGATGAAATTAAAACTGAATTACATATGCTGTAAGTGAGTTCAGATTTAGGTCTAACATTTATAAGATACTGGGACTTTAATAACGTTCAGTAACCTTAAAAGTGAAACTTGTATTAACGGTCATCTCTGATTAACAGACAACCTGTGTACAAAGACCAGGGACTGGAGTCCCAGCATGGAATTTATAGAGAATCTAACCTCTGAATAACAACTGCCTCCAGATAAAAGCCAGTTTTTAATTTCCTTTGGGAGGTCTTTGTTCACAGGTTGTACTAGGGTTAAGGTTAGGGTTCTTCGTCTTCCGTTTACTGCCCACATTCAACATATTGAATATACTGGCAAAGTATACAGACACTGTCGTCAGTCTCATATAATGTTGTTTTAAGCAAGTCAGATACTATAAACGAGCGTTAAAGAGAGGCAATTGCCTGACAAAACAATAAAATCACAGATACTGGTACACGTGGTAAAGTGTCACGTGCCTACCAAACACACTGTCTACACACCTTGTTCTCCGCTCGTGCTCACGTAAACAGCGGAAATCATAGGGCATTTGCTATCCGTGTCATTTATTGGTTATATTGTTTAAAGTCCTCATAATGAATACATGAAAAGAAATAATTCACTTAACCAACAATGCCTGTCATCAAACATTTCGCGAACCAGAGTGGTAAAAAGTGACGACTTTTAGACTTGAGCTCTTTGTACGTTAATCTCGTATTTATTTCAGAAACTTGATTAATTTTCGATATCTATTCTGTAATAGACGTCAGCCACTTATATTTTAAAAGAGCGTGAAAAATGTAAACAAGTTGAAAGCTTCCGATATTATCCGAATATTCCACATCTTTTCATAATTTTGAAACCTTAGAATGTGTAGTGTTACAACAGACGTTTGTCTTTCTTTTAATCTGCCCACAGCGTGTGCTTTCTTTTACAAAGTATCGAAAACCCAATTTAATTTAGGACGTAATTGAAAACGATCGCGGTAAACGATTAATGAAGTGAATGCGTCATATTCTCGTTTCGCTAAACACATTCGCCAATCAGAAAAATATTGCAGTTGTTTCAAAAATTTGTCGCAATTGAAGAACGACAGCATCAAGATTCGTTTCACATTCGTACTCATTACTGAAAATCATCCCAACATTTTTATTATTCGCAATCAATATGGAACGTATATTGGCAATTTCGTGCCCAGACGAAATTTAAAAAAAAATCAGAATTGCAATAAAACATTATGGGTTTTGTTGTTGTTGTTGTTTTGTTGTTTTTGTTGTTGTTGTTGTTGTTGTTGTTGTTGTTGTTTTGGGCGAGGGATGGGGGTGGGTCGTGAGGAGGGAAACAAACATTATTTTATTTTAGGTCTGGTGGTGTGACCGGCAGGGGTTACTGATATAATGCCTTTCACTGACCCCTCTCCCGGTCTTGGTAAATTTTCACTTTGTTATCAGGAGAACCCTGGGCCACAATAATTGTGAATTTGGTGTTAGCATATTCAAAATACTAGAAAGAGGAAGTTATGAGTAGTAAAGGCATCACTTTAGGGTCAAAAAGTAAGTCAAATTTGTGACACTGTCTGTTAAGCGCCCGCGGGCGTCTGCAAGGTGTAAAGCACCTCAGCGAGATCTCGTTCAAATCAATTTCACCTGTCTTATTGTCACGAGCAACTACGTTATTTCTGACCATTTCATACCTCTGTCAGGTTATTATGTCTATGTGTAAGCCTATGTAAAATCCAGTGACCCCTGGGGCGGAGCCAATTTTGAACCCAGGGTCATGATTTAAACAGACTTGGTAGAGGTCCACTAGACAATGCGGATGCAGATTTGCAGAAGTAGATTTTCGATGTTCGCATTTTTAAAATTTATTTTCAGCTCCTGTGACCTACTTTTCAACCAATCAAAATAAATTGAACAATTTTGATAGAGGGCCTCATAAGGATCAATCATATGAAGTTTGGTCAAAATCCATTCAGCGGTTTAGGAGGAGATTTTGTTTAAAGGAAATTGTTGACGACGGACGCATGGATACACGCACGGACGGCATCCTATAGCTCTTTCAGGTTGATATGATTGTGTGTGTGTTAAAGCTGCTACAACAGTTTCATATAGATACACATATTCTAGTGTGTATATTTCCCAGACTTCCTTTTATCTAAGACTTACCCTATTTTCCAGAGTGTCACCTGTACTGAACACCTCCTTCCTGACAGTAACGTCTTCATCGCTTGAAGCCTATATCAACCAATACGATACCGTGAGTATTATGTATGCATGTGTGTCTAACAGTGCCGACAACCTAACATTCATTAGCTGCAGCAACACTTTTGATAAAGTTACAAATGTATATCTATAGTCGACAGTTGCAACTGTATTTGAGGCACAATTAAATTAAGTTATTACCGTCCTCTGTTATCGGATGGTCACAGCGTCTGCCTCGGGAGCGGGAGGTCGTGAGTTCGATCCCCGGGCGAGACATACTTAAGTCGTAAAAGATGGTACTGGTATAGCTTGCTTGGCGTTTAGCATGTTAGGGTAGTTCCAGGACTGGTTGGCCCAGTGTCAGGATAATGTGACTGGGTGTGGCATCATGCCACATGTCTACGGCGTGATACTGCAGTGTGGCAACAATATATGTTTCAAGAAGACATAATCTCCAAACGACTGAAATATTGCCAGTGGGACGTTTAACCCAACAAGCATAAATAAAGCTGTTACTACATCCCTGTGCAACTAATGTAATGTTGAATAATTATGTAGAAAAAAGTGTGATTATGGAAAAAATATATAACTAATTTGCCATGAATTTTTCATTATTCGAGTTTACCTTTACGTCACTTTATAATTATTTAATAGAATTAGTCGAATTTTCTCCGACATGAATATTACATTTACTAACAAGTAAGCATCATACAAATATCTGAACATGGATAATGTTAATATAAAATTAATGTTGAACATTTATGCACCTGTCAATATACTATTTCAAATGTCCCGTTTTTGGCTGTCGCTATAATTAGTGATAATCCCTTTGAGCCTGGCCAACCCACTTCAAAAATAAGCCCAAGCTATCTTTCCACTTAAGCTTCCAATATTTATTGAAATATGCCATCCCCTGACACCTGAATTAAATTATTAAGTTTGCTTATTTTTATTTTACAAGTCCAGCTACCTTAAACTTAAAATCCATTTAGAGCAAGAAATAATTGTGTTATCATTATATTTTATCAGCAGTTTTGGCTATTCAATGCTTTTTATGTATCCTTTTCCCATACAAATGAACCAAAATGAGCAAGAATCAGAAAGACATAAGACTGACCGATCTAAGACTGTGTATAGTGTCATAGGGGTCCTCATCCTCTTCCTCCCCCTGCTGCACTCTATCCTCGAGATCCTGGGGAGTGCTATCCTCCTGCGGAAGACGAGTCAAGTGCCCCGTCCTTTCATCTCCATCGCAGTATCTTCCCTGGCCACAATCAGGATATTTACTCCTGTCTTCCTTCTGGATACCATTCTGAGTACAAACCCCATCCACAACCTCTGTATTACTATCAGTGCACTGAGGACTGATTTCGGAGCATTTCCACTTCTCATTCAAGTAATCCTCTCCAGCATTTATATTTTCTCCATGCATCTCCGGATCGTTCTGACTTTTAAGGGTGACCGTGTCTGCTGGATTTACATTCACTCCATGTCCACCAGTTTGATCTTCCTCTCCCTCAATGCAGTTAAGGACCTGAGAACAACCCAACTGATCAGTTTTCCTCTCTTCATTGCGACGATCTTCTTCAGTTAAAGGTGTCAGGATTTTGTCAGGTTCTACTTGATCAAAATGCTCCTGAGAAGATCCCACGTTATGTATCTCAACTTCGTTTTCAACTTGTGTTGAGGCATCTTTAGAGCTAGTTTTCTGAAATGAAGTACATGTATCTCTTACTATTGCATTAGCTTATCAAATATATAAATGCAGCCGTTGATTCGTCCACAGAGGTCTCTCATCGTGGGTATTGAATAGGATTTATAGCCGTTTATAACATGATAAGAAAAAGAAAGCGACAATTACGACCCGTCGCCAACTAACCTGAGTATATAAACCTAAATAATCTTTCGGTGAGTAGCCTAACTGATGGTTGGTGTGTATTTTTACTACTGTTCAGCGTGAAACCTAACTGATGGTTGGTGTGTAGCTAGTACCTAACTGTATTGGAGCGTACCTTGGTGAGTAACATAACTGATGGTTGGAGCGTAGCCTATCGAATGATTGGTGAGTAACCTAACTGGTGGTTGGTGAGTAACCTAACTGATGGTTGGTGAGTAACCTAACTGATGGTTGGAGCGTGGCCTATCGTATGGTTGGTGAGTAACCTAACTGATGGTTGGAGCGTAGCCTATCGAATGATTGGTGAGTAACCTAACTGATGGTTGGTGAGTAACCTAACTGATGGTTGGAGCGTAGCCTATCGAATGATTGGTGAGTAACCTAACTGATGGTTAGTGAGTAACCTAACTGATGGTTGGAGCGTAGCCTATCGAATGATTGGTGAGTAACCTATCTGATGATTGATGGTTTGAGCGTAGCCTATCGAATGATTGGTGAGTTACCTAACTGATGGTTGCAGCGTAGCCTATCGAATGATTGGTGAGTAACATATCGTATGGTTGGTGAGTAACCTAACTGATGGTTGGAGCGTGGCCTATCGTATGGTTGGTGAGTAACCTAACTGATGGTTGGAGCGTAGCCTATCGTATGGTTGGTGAGTAACCTAACTGATGGTTGGAGCGTAGCCTATCAAATGGTTGGTGAGTTACCTAACTGATGGTTGGAGCTAGCCTATCGAATGGTTGGTGAGTAACCTAACTGATGGTTGGAGCGTAGCCTATCGAATGATTGGTGAGTAACCTAACTGATAGTTGGTGAGTAACCTAACTGATGGTTGGAGCGTGGCCTATCGAATGATTGGTGAGTAACCTA
Source organism: Solen grandis (assembly GCA_021229015.1). Taxonomy (NCBI): domain Eukaryota; kingdom Metazoa; phylum Mollusca; class Bivalvia; order Adapedonta; family Solenidae; genus Solen; species Solen grandis. The sequence continues at coordinate 26,439,084 of CM037789.1, read as the reverse complement.
ACTGATGATTGGTGAGTAACCTAACTGATGGTTGGTGAGTAACCTAACTGATGGTTTGAGCGTAGCCTATCGAATGATTGGTGAGTTACCTAACTGATGGTTGCAGCGTAGCCTATCGAATGATTGGTGAGCAACATAACTGGTGGAGTAACCAAACTTATGTTTTGTGTGTAACCTAATTAATATTCAGCGTGATACCTAACTAATGTTTATTGTGTAACTTAATTTAATTTCAGCGTGTAACCCAATTTAAAAATATTCAGTGTGTTACCTACCTATGTTCAGTGTGATACATAACCAATTTTCAGTGAGTAACTTTACTAATGTTCAGCGTGAAACCTCACTAATGTTTGGTGTGTAACCTACATACATACATTTCTATATTGGTTAATTTCATACATTCTATATAGTGTCTGTACATGCATGTCAATTTGGGTCAATGACCCTCAGGATTTGTCTAAATAAAAACTTGAATACATACTTGTATTGGACTATTGGTGTATTCCAGTATTTCTGTATATTCGTGAAAGTTCTGAAAGAAAAAGAAAAGTCTTTATCAGAAATAACATTTCGTCGCCAGCAGTTGTAGAAAATGCTATGTTAGTACACCTGTTATATTCATATAACATATTTTATCAATTTGCATCTCTCTCTCTCTCTCTCTCTCTCATGTGCGCGCGTAGACATGGTCCTGGGCACATACACACAAACACTCTCTCTCACACACACACGATATAAATGTACATCTTGCCTTGCATTTTAATAGCTGTCCAAACTACTGTCTTTAATATCAAATTATCTATAATAAAATCTTAACACGCAATATCGAGCAAGTTCTACAATGCTGTGCATATTTTATATTTATGTAAAGTACAACATATAGGCCAGGGTATATCATGTTACGTGTAAGGTGTGTGTGTATAGTAATGAGGATTAGGAAGTCACTTTACTTGAAAGAATAAAAAACGAGTACTTTACATTTTTTTGCGAAGGCTCTTACATTTTTATTTATTATGGATAACAAAAATAATTTCGACCTAAATGATGATGATAATGGAGACGACGACATGATGATGGTGATGATGACGAAGGTTGTTATGGTGATGTAGACGATGATGATGAAGGTGATGATAATGACGTGGAATGTTGTTATGATGATGATGATGTGATGAGGAAGTGATTATGACGAAGAAGGTTATGTTATGATGATGATGATGATGTTGATGATGATGATGATGTTTACTATTATCATTACCTGTCTATCGAGATGTTCATTCGCACCCAAAGACTCGTATTTTAACGTGTGTACGGATTCACCCTGAAAGAGAAGAGACAGGAACCCGGATCAGGGCTTATTCAAGTGAATAATTTGCACTTGACGCTCCTGGTAATGCAACATAGATACAATATGATAAAAATGACGTTACAATGGCGTTAATGTTACAAAGACCATAATTATATCATGCATATTTATTACAAATGAACAATCATTTCCATCAGAAATGTTCTGAATGTAGCAGTGATAACCTTACATAGTAAGTTACGTTGTGGATGGCCTTTAGATAGCTAGATTGGCGGCAAACTCCGCCGCAGTAGTTATCTCCCCTTACAGTTGTCGATAACCACTGCCACCAGAAGTAGATTTCGGCTGATATAGGCCGGATTTACTTTTATCACTTATGACTAGTTTTGAATATATCATATCAGTTTCGTTATATTTCACGAAAATAACATTCATGATTTCGAGAATAGTAAAAAATCAAATCATATAACATTAATTTATAAAATTATAAATGTTGGTCACATGGTTTCAACTATCATCACGTGACTTGTGTGATGGCAGTGGTCATAGTAGCGTAGCTTGACGTAACCGGTGCGCGGAGTTTGGATTGGCGGACGGATAGAAAGAAAGATAGACGGACGGACGGACGGACGGACAGTCAGACGGACGTTCAGACGGACAGACAGACAGACAGACAGAGCGATAGATAGATACCTTGTAGCTGTATGAACCGACCAAACCCTGAAAAAGTAATAAAGACGTTTCAATACCATATTTTGAATTCCAACATGTCATGGTCGTTTTCTATATTCTATTTTTTTATTTTTATTTTAATTAACGCTCAAGTTTAAAGTCCTACATTCTTTTCATATGAAACAATCAGGGGGCCATAACTTTCAATTAGCCCCCCCCCCCCCCCCCCCCGTTTCACAAAAGACATGCAGACATGCTCTCGCTCAAAACAAATAATATAAGTATCTTGTTATATGGTAACACATATGCATGACACAAAAAAAACTATTTTATTATATATAAACACCTTTTCTTTTATATTCTCACCAAAATGACAAGGTCAAAGCGCGAGGTTAAAAATAAAAACTTGATTGATTGAAAACAAAAACATTCTAGTTACTACTAACATCTAGCTTTACTAAGATCTAGGTTAATTCGCTCATTTTACGCTCGAAATACGCTGTCTTTATTACGCCCGAAATATCCCTGCACTGCGCTATCTCTTCCCAAACGTGCATCTTGATTATTTTGAGGATTTCAAAATTTGACAATGCTCTCCACGTTTATGGTGATTACATGGTGATTGCACCGCGCTCCTTCGCTTTGTAGGATCTATTTGCGTTCTACACGTTCCCACCACGAGTTTGAGGGCAGTAGATGTGACGAGGAAATTAAGTAAAAAGAAATAAATTTTACAGGAGACTTTTTTTCTTTACCATTCTTTAATTCTGATAAAGATGTCTGTAATGACAGATACCCATATTATTGTTCATTTCGTTGGGTAAATGTGTTGTCTGGTATGAGACTTAAATATTAAAAATTAGCATACATAGGTTGTTTTTTTTTTAATATTTTAGGGATAAAAAATAAACTACCAAGAGTAGAGAAAGAATATGAAAATGTGAATACAGCTCCAGGAGTTTGCTTTCTTATCATATGCCATATCAATATTAACACAGTCAGGTTTATATGAATCTAGAATTATCATAAAACAAAATATTACATTTGCGACAAGCAAGTATCAATATTATAAATCAAAATTTTATGCAAGACTAAAATAGAAGCACAAAATCCATACGTTTGGATGTATATCATATAAAAAATATGTATCTTATATCACCAAGCCCAGCATTGCATAAGGACTTGACTATTTGGGTTTACCGTCGCTTCGACAGTATTTCAGTCATATAGCGACGTCCAGCTTATTACAAGTGGAGGAAGACCCCGAATGCACGGAGGCATCCGGGTAGAACCACCGACCTATCAGCTGGAAGGCTTCCTCAGATGAAAATCCGAATGACCCTACCGGGATTCGAACCCACGAGGTGAGGGGCTGAGTGAATGTTAAAGTCAGCGACTTTACCCTCTCGATTGAATAAGGAGCATTGTATATATATTATTTCATAGTATAATGCAACCGACCGAATAACTGAATTCATCTACCGTGTCATTGTTCGTCACGTTTCTGATGCTCTTATATCTTAAAGTTAGACGCATTTATCAATGTACTAAGCTTTTAATAGAAAATACACTGACTTCAGTAAAATAAATTACTTCATTATTACTAAATTACTGGAAACTATATTTCTTTGACGTGTTCATTAAACCGAACAACGTCAAATTCCAAGAAACTATAATAGGACAACATAAAAACGGTTGGTAACTATTTTGTTATGTGGTAAATACCATTCGTGTTATCGCCATTTACTGAAAATATTTAAGGTAATCCATCCATCATTTAATCATAATCATGGTCCTTCAAATGCTTAAAATAAGAGTTCAATGCAGTTGTAAGCATCCATTAACTTGGATTTATAGGATCTTTTGCTTTTGCTTGCATTACTATAAAATTCCAATGATCACTTGATGGACCATGATCACAATTTAATGATGGATGTATTACCTTAAGTCGCTAGTTTCACACTTCACTGGCTCAACTTGATACATGGACCGCTGTGTACATATATACATGTATATATATATACTTAACAAATATACTTAACAAAACTTGTAAATACTCCGATTTCAAACTTGCTGAAAATCTCTATTTTAGAAATGCATGTCCAATCAATTATGCAAATGTTCATTGGCCCAGTCTGCTGTCTTCTTGGATGATTTTGATATGCATAATCAGCTACGCGAAACACATTTTCGCGAATATTTCTTGAAAACGAAAATTAGTTATTTCGATACTGACTCGAGATATACACACAACTTTAGTCCGGTTACTTACAAGTTTTATCTATTACATATGAATGAAAAGTGCCTGAAATTATAATTATTTTTTTATCAAGTAAAAGTCATGTCAAATCACTTTATTTTGTCAAGATTCTTAAATCAATAACAGACATAAACATACAGGTTAATTTCCAAACAGTGGTAGAAAGTACATGATAGAATAAATTTAAAAAGGACGAATTTGGTATTCGGGGTCAACAGTTTTTTTCAAAATGCAGATTTGTAATATCTAAATAATGATAACATTAAATATTTTATTTTGAATATGTCCATATTGTCAATCATTTCAACAGACTGTTATATTTTTGGTTAACGTTAGCAACACGCGCGAGTTCCTCTATTTATAAACATTTTGGGATTACAGCTGTATGGCATTGTTAACTCACTAAATATCTGTAAACAACAACCATGATATTGCAAAATCTTGAAACTGATATACTTAAACAGGGCTCTGGTCAGTTTCGGATCATACTCCTCCCCAATAGTTACTCACTTTGATAAAATCCGTTGATCTAGGACGGATTTTTTTTAGCGGGACGAGCTCAATGTGAGCTATTAGGATGACCCGACATTTGCTTTAAACGACATTTCATCTGAAACCGCGCTGAGTAGATATTGATAAAACTTAGCATTGATGCATGGATCATCCTGGTGAACTTCCACAAAAGTTGCTAAAATAAATTTGATCCATGCAGAACTCTGGTTGCCATGGCAACCAACAGAACTTTACCTTTAAAACTTCAAAATACTTGTTCCCTGCAACCAATAGTTAGAATTTAATTTCCTTTTGGCACAAATGGTCACCTCATAGTATTCCACTATAACTGCAAAATGAAGTTGATCTCTTGAAAAATGAAGCCCCAAGGGGGTTGGCTAATTTCCTAATATATGTATACTCTATATATATAAATTTCAACATTCATTTTCCATGAAATAAATTGTCAGAATTTAATTTCATTTAGCACAAATGGTCACCTGTCAACGAGTACCACAACTGCTAAAATAAGGTTGATCCCTTGAAAAATAAGACCCCTAGGGGGTTGTTTAGTCTCCTTAAATAATTCCGTAAAGAAATTTCAAAATTCTTCTTCTGTGGAGCCAATGGTCAGAATTTCATTTCATTTAGAACATGACTTCTACCATAACTGCTAAAATAAAGTTGATTCCGTGAAAAATGAGGGCCCTAGGGGTCCGCTTGTTTTCTTATATACTGCATTTAGAAAATTAAAAAAAAAACAAAAAAAAAAAAAAAAACATTGGTCAAAATGCAATTTCGTTTGGCATAAATGGTCACCGCATAACTGTATACCATAACTGCCAAAAAATCTTTTAAAACAAGAGGCCCCTAGGCCACTTTATGACTGCCTACGATTATTGCTGACATGAAGTTGATACCTTCAAAAATGAGAAAGTATATACTAACTCTCTATAGAAGATTTCAGAAATCTTCTTATATGAAACCATTGGTAAGAATTGAATTTCTTTTGGCGTGTATGGTCACCTCATGGCTGTCTACCATAATTGCTAAAATTAAGATGATACCTTGAAAAATAAGCTATACAGGGTGTCATCTAGAGTTCTTATTTCCTTATATACCCTATATAGTAAATTTTAAAATTCTTCTCTTCTGGAACTAATGTTCAGAATTAATTTTTCTTTTGCACAAATCGAGGAGGGCTCAGCGCAAAACGATTGTAACTTGTTCTTTAATACATATTATTTACGACCGTTTTGCGCTGAGCCCTCAAAATGATTAAGATTTCATAACTGCGTAAGCAATTTGATATCTTGAAAATTGAGGCTTCCAGATGATTGACTAACCTAAGAATTCTTTGTATCTGAAATTTGAATCTGGTTACTGCTGAAAGAAACCAGGTAAATTCAAGTGACTTTAATCGTTTTAAAAGGGCCACATGGCCCCTCACCACATGGCCCTTATGTTGTTTTTTTATTATTATTTTTATTTTATGTTTTTTTTAACCTTTGTTATGAAATTTGAGTATATCATATCATTTTAGTTTTATTTCATAAAAAAATACAGATAAAACAAGAAATATCTTTAAAAAAAGATATTCGGCGTAAAATGGAAAACAAACTGAACTCCTACAATCTAATAATAGACTGTATTTCAGGGAACCCAGATGTATTCCTTAAATAGTGATCATGCAGTCTATTTATATACATTCTGTACACACTGACATGGTTAAGTTTACTTATTACAAAAAGGGGTCAAAGGTATGTTATTGTATATGTAAGATTCATAATGTTTGTTGGTTAGATCCGTATATTGATAAAGTAGACCCCTAATTGATAGGAAAGTATGTGTTAATTTATAATATATGGGTTAACTGCCACCTCCTCCGCATACTACATGATCACCAGGATTAAAGTGGGCAAAATCGTAATAATGAGAGAGGTAAATAATAAAAAAAAACATGAGAATATTTCATAAAGAATAATAATGAGCCTCACCGATATTTAAAGTATGGCGAAGGGTAACTGTAACCGGTGAGAGAAGATCAGATATCAGCTATGTCAATATTCATTACCGCTACACGGCTTGTTTAAAATGATATTGCGAAATGCAAATGAAAATTTTATGAATAGGTCATAATTTTAAACCATGATGTAGTCACCACAAATAGAACCACGCTAGCTAGTTTCGGTTGTCTTTATACATAAGCGAAGTTGGCTCAGATTTTGGGATCCTTGTTAGATGTGCTACAGTAGTTGTTTATTCGATCTTATTAAATCACCAAATCGACAATAATTAAGTCTAAAATTGAAGATGAATTTTCAGTTATGGTCAAGGGCTAAAAAAATAATGTACCGACTCATTTGTCATTAAAGATTAAAAAAATCCGTTGATTTATTTATTGATATGTTTTCGTTTTGATAATGACCAGAACATGGAGGGTCGTAGTTTTGATCTCCGGCCGCGGCATACCGTAAGTTATTGAACTTTGCACTGGAATACATGTATCTCCCTTGTGCTTTGAGCTCAGCACATAAGGGTAGTGTGACTCATGTTACATGTCCGCGGTGATATATCCCAGTGAAGCAGCACTATAGGTATCCAAATAACCCAATCACTGGCGGTTTGTTTGTCGACTTATCTTTCTGACTGATTCACTGATCACTGACTTCATTTGATCACTGACTTTAATACTGGCACTTGCAAATTTTTATTTTATATACAAATTGTGCTAAAAATGTAAAGCTTGTATAACTTGCCAAGCTTGTCACGTTTATAAGTAGCCAGTCTATCCAAAGCACATATTGCTTAACTACCACTTGTTTTTGTCTTGGCTTAAGTATAAGAACCAAGTGCCGTCGAACGAACAACCGGTAAAGTTTGAAATTCTATTTGCATACATTGTGTTGTTTAACACTGTGTGTCATAAATGAACAGTTTCATGATCAATCAATAGTTCATTTCGAAGAGTTTTGTGTTTTTATTGTTGCATCTGCTAAATATAAGCCTAAATGCAATATGACGATTGTTCTAATAATCCTAAACATCGCTATCTCGTGGCCACGAGATATAACTAAGAAAAAATATAAAAAAAGTTCTCACTAACTCGTGGCCACGAGTTAGTAACTTAGAAAAAAAAAAAAAACAAATATCACTAACTTGTGGCCACGAATTAGTAACTAAGAAGAAAAAAAACTTGGCCAGATTTTTTCTCTCCATTATATCTCGGATGTGTTCGAAATTTGGTCACGTGGGGTTAAAAAGTAAGTCACATGGTTAAATCTAAGAAAATTACTGAATAACCTTATTAGCACTCTTTTAACACCATATGGCCACATTTTTTTTTCATTTATTTATTTTTTGCCCAAATCCTCCTGGTAAGAATTTTTGTCTACTTGAAATCTTGGTTAAGTTCAAAATTTGGAAACGTTGTTTCAAAATGGTCATCAGGGCAAATCCTAGATAATACTTGTAAATATTTTTTATGTCACATTTTGGCCGAACTTGAATGTTTGCCACCCATGAAACCTCGGATGAGTCCAAAATAGGGTTATGTTGATTCAAAAATTAATTCACCAGGTCAAATCTTGGGAAAAAAACCTTGTGAAAACTTTCAATCAACTTTCCTCAAAGTTTACATCATTATGCCTTTAGCATTAATCGTACTTAGGTAATCGACATATGTATATCGACACACATATAAAAAAGTAGTCAATATATGATTTATACACATAAGTAAATGTAACGTCTTGTATCGACACACATATAAAAAAGTAGTCAATATATGCTTTATACACATAAGTAAATGTAACGTCTTGTTTTAATAATCATGCAATTTGCTGGAAATTACTTTGAATCAACTAAATTACTATGTTGTTGTTATTGTTGTTGTTGTTTCACTCTTTCTATTCGTGCATGCTTGTTTGTTGGTTTGTTTTTTTATTATTATTATTTTCTTATATGTTATTGTTGTTGATTTCAGTTTATCCACACTTTCATCTGTCAAAACACAATCAAAATTTAAATTTTCAAATATTGTCATCCGGTTGGGATTATCACAGGATCAAGTGACAACTTTACATAGAACTGAAAACACGTTACGGTACAAAGCAAAACGAACAAAAACATCCGGCATTCCTTTTCTTTTTCAAATATACCTCAAATATTTGCATCTGAAATCATCACATTTAGAAGAAAGACGTTTATTTAAGAAAAGGTATGGCAAAATCTGAGAGAGAAGAAAAACATGAATAGCCATGAGGGGTATGGGGAAGAAATAAAAGTTTGATATCATAAATCCTTTAAAGACGATCGCGTCAGATTCTATTATCACACACAAGTACATTTTATACCCATATCCGATAATGGTACCCAAAACAGTTTTCGTTTAAATAAAAACGCTACATGATGGAAACATCAAGAATAAAAAGGGGTTGCGTGTTGAAATGCCAGATGATGGAAACGTCAAGAATAAAAAGGGGTTGCGTGTTAAAATGCCAGATGATGGAAACGTCAAGAATAAAAAGGGGTTGTGTGTTAAAATGCCAGATGATGGAAACGTCAAGAATAAAAAGGGGTTGTGTGTTAAAGATGATGGAAACGTCAAGAACAAAAAGGGGTTGTGTTTTAAAATGCTAGATGATAGAAACGTCAAGAATAAAAAGGGGTTGCGTGTTAAAATGCCAGATGATGGAAACGTCAAGAATAAAAAGGGGTTGCGTGTTAAAATGCCAGATGATGGACACGTCAAGAATAAAAAGGGGTTGTGTGTTAAAATGCTAGATGATGGAAACGTCAAGAATAAAAAGGGGTTGCGTGTTAAAATGCCAGATGATGGAAACGTCAAGAACAAAAAGGGGTTGTGTGTTAAATGCCAGATGATGGAAACGTCAAGAACAAAAAGGGGTTGCGTGTTAAAATGCTAGATGATGGAAATGTCAAGAATAAAAAGGGGTTGCGTGTTATATTTCAACTGCAAAGTTTTCAGTACTATAACCAACCGCAAATTTGAATCGGTGTTTGGATAGATAATGCCGCAATAGTCTACTGTACTGAAGATATTTGTCACGACGACTGTCGATACGCACTAAAAGGGAAAATGTTTAAAACGATTAAGGGGGGCAGAATCTGCAGCGGATAAGCGTTATTCCTGAGTAAAATATACACGGGATATCTGTAGTAGGTCTACATGCCTATAAATAATATAAATAAATATTTATCTACTCCTAAATTAAATTTTCCCTTAGTAAATTCCCCACCCACAAATTTAAAATGCATTTTCTTAAAAAATAAGCTAGGTGACCTTTTGTTTTAAGCTTTTATCTTATAGATATGTACCTAAATAGTATTCATTGAAAAAAAATAAGAACATATGGCTGTTTGAACATTAGAAAACAATTAAAACAAATACTGTTGGTTTGTACTTTTTTTTTTCAAAAGGTCTGCTCCAGCCATATGTAAGGGAATTTAATAATAGATGGATACTTAGTAAACCCTTAATTTATCTTTTTCATTCAATTTTATGTTTCAGCAATATGACAAACCATTTACAAATAATTGTAATTCATTTGAAAACAAATAGACTTAGTTTTCATCCTAAACTGCTGCTATTTAGGGTAAACTAATAAAAACAGTCATTTTTTTTCTAAGGCTGCTGACCCCCACCCCCTGTTTTTATTTCATATCTTAATATTGATCAGATGATATACTATCAATATACAAGGAATCAGAAAATTCCGATTGGTTTGTCATCCCAATCAACAACAGTGAAGGAATGCATAGACATGTCACTATAATAACACACTTTCTTATTTATTTACATTTAGTATAAGTAATTTCGTCAGTACACTTTTAACTTGATATACACTTTTACATTATTTTTCTTTCGTTTTAGGTAAACATCTAAAAATCGGAAATTGAGGTGCCTGGAGAGCTTAGTGGTAACGCACTTCGCTTCTCACCAGTGAATCCCGGGTTCGATTCGGGTGACGTACGTGAGAGGTTACGGTGGTCGCCCGTCCAGACACGTGAGTTTTCTACAGGTGCTCCGGTTTCCTCCCACAATAATGACCTCATACGCCATCATCCGAGATATCGAATACTATTTATTTAAGTTGAAAGAACTTGTTTCAAAATCGATGTAAAATAAAGTTTAAACTTTATTCGGAAAATATTTAATTGTCTGAAATCCTTACATAGCTATTTACAATCTGAATCTAAGATTAAAATGCAACATATTACGTCAGTCCCT
>CM037789.1:26415926-26428007 GCA_021229015.1 Solen grandis | reverse complement strand
ATACTTTCACAGTTAAATTTTTGTATAGTTAATACCTTGAACTGTTTACTCTTTCGTATGAAGAACTTCAAAAGTGTATCATTCAAGTGGGCGATAGGGGGCGTTGACATGCGTCACGAGTCCGTTGATATGCAAAGTTGCAAAGTGTACGTAGCTGTGTGTATTATTCTGCTAGGCATTTGTATCAAAATTCAAGCAAAAGGTCCTACCTCGGGGACAATGATATGTCATATTCTGTGTATGAAAACCATCTATCATGTTCTATATATAGGAATGGTTTTGATCATACGTGTGATAATGAATGCTTCCAGTATTTGCCTGTATGTCGTTTTACCCTGGCCGTCATTTTTCTCTATTTACTTTTTAATATTTTTTTTCGGTACTGGTGACAAAGGGTGTCATTATGGTGGCAATAATACTAGACTATAGTATCAAAATAATCCACAAAATACACACAATTGATGAAGTCTTTACTTTATTTAGACAAATCGGAAATCTACATGTGTATTGCCATTGACCACATTAATAAATACGAGGGTCATCCGAAAATGAATGAGAGTTTGTAAATTTTGATTGAAACAACATAAAGCCACAAAACTTGGCACGTAACTTAATTAACTCTTTGCGCGTAAGCGCACGTGTTAATAAGCATCGTGACATTACGTCATATTTTTTATGAGGTCATATCAAACAACGCAATGGCTGACGATGCGTTCGCGCTGACGCGAGAAGAAATTTATATGTATATCAAGATAGAGAGTAGGAGCGGAAAGAAAGCGACTGAAATATTTAATGCACTCCAGGAGGTTGACAGGAAAGCCTTCCTCCAGTAGGCCGGTGACAGTTACAGACGCCGATAACACCGAAATTGTTGCTCACCTTCTCAACTCTCTGATAGACGATTTACATGCGAGGAAATTGCGTATGAATCGGGAATACGTAAGAGTTTCGTTCATGTTATTCTGACGCAGAATTTAGGCATGAGAAAGATCTCTGTGCGGTGGTTGCCGCACCCACTCTAAAAACTGAAAAAGACAAACGTGTTCAAATTTGCACTGAATTGTTGAATAGATATTCAGAGGAAGGTAAAAGGATGCTGAATAGAGTGGTTGCTATCGAGGAAACATGGATTCGGTCATTTGAGATAGAATTGAAACGCCAAAGCACTGAATAGCATACTCCAAACTCGCCAAGACCTGTGAAATATCGCCGCAGTATGAACTGTCCAAAGATGTTAATGATATTCGCTTACGATACTTACGGCGTTTTGACAAAACACAGAGTTTCACATGGAAGCACGGTTAATAAAGAGTACAATGAGTGGTATTTGACTAAAATTCTTCAACCAGCGATACGCCGCAAACGACCGGAACTTTTACAGGTGACGCCATTAATTTTGCATGATAACGCCACGCCGCACAAATCCGGCGTTGTTAGGGACGTGTTCGAGCGGTACCACTGGAAAGTTCTTAATCACCCGCCATATTCGCCAGACTTAAGTCCCCTCGACTACGACCTGTTTTCAAAACTTAAAGAACCACTACGAGGAGTCCGATATGACGATTTGAATGAACTATATGTCGCCGTGATCGCGGACGTTAGGGACATCAACAAAGGTTGTCTAGCAACGGGAGTTCGGGATCTGCCAAAGTCAGAGTCAACCATAGCATCCGTGGGAGATTATATTGAGGGGCTTTGAAGAGATTTTGTGAGTAACACTAGTTTTTACGTAATTAAGCAACTCTCATTCATTTCTGGATGACCCTCTGACCCTCGCAGTAGTACATGCAAAATATAGCATTTCTAATACATATAGTATACCAAGGTGTATAAATAATACGTAAATACATTATAAATTTTCATTGTACACACAAAATACATACACTTTAGACGCGTCATTAAATGCTTTTTTTTTGGGGGGGGGGGGGGGGGGGTGATATTAATTACATGGCACACAGTGTAGGCTGATATAATACGGATGAATTGGCGATCGCCAAATATAGTAATTGCCGAAAATATCCCTCCCCCTCTCCAAAAAAAAAAACATAAAAAAAAACAGACACACACGCATTCGTATGAATATCCATGTCACCGATACACAATTTCTGTTATACAAAATGTATCTTGCAATAAAATGCCTTCTGCATACTGTTATAGCTCCCTTGCTTGGCGCTCAGCATATAAAGGTAGTTGTAGGTTTGGTTGGCCTCGTGTCAGGATAATGTGACTGGGTTTGGTATCATGCCTTATGACTACGGCGTGATACTGCAGTGTGGCAGCACTATGTTTGTCTCAAGTAGACATAATCTCCAAATGATTGAAATTCTGTCGGTGGGATGTTAAACCCAACAAACAATAAAGCCTTCTGCCTTCTGTTCCATATTGTGTAATCAATATAGAAGAGACATTTTGCATTAATAAACACACTTTGTTTTGTCCAAAATAAAAATATATAGCAATTATTAAAATTGAAAGTAGATATCCTCGTTTTGAAACGACAGTTTCAGTAGATATATTTGAAAGATCCAGCCTATCAGCAAAAAAAAAATCAATACAATTGAAATGCGATAAAACGAAAGATTGTATTGTCCGGTGCCTTTTCGTAAAGTCGCGTAAATTTTTTTAATGTTATATACTTGTAAACTCTGCAAAAAGAACTGATCACCGTCTCCACACCAGTAAAAGCCAGATTTAGGTTGCCAACTTAGCAGATATTCTTGCTCGGAAGCAAAAAAAACAAAAAAAAAAACATTTGCGGATGTATAATGTAATCCCTAACTAACAAACAAAACTAAGTAAACAATAGTAATTGTGCAATATATCTTAATTTATAAAAGAAAAACACGTGTTTGGTAAATCAATTCGTATGCCCGGTCATAGCATATTGTACCGAACATAAAGACGCTACATGGTAAGAATTTCTATTTCTAGATTTTCTATCATCACGTCGGTTTGTGATATCTAAAAGTTGTGGGTAATACTTTAAGTGATTGGACTATTTTCATAACAGTTTTTTACGACATACGACATACTTCTAATCAAAACTATCAAAAAGTCACTTAAATATTTGTTTAAGACTCTGATTCCGATATTCCGATATTCGATCAACAAATATTCCTTTTTTTTCATAATATACTCTCCCTTAACCTATAATGTTACGCTTATTCTTATTGGAATACCCATTTATTCATAATGTCAATAAAAGCATTTTGCAAAGGAGAAAAGGGGAATTAGAATCTATAATAATTTTTGTAACTCTATATAGCAAAGCCTTGCTAAAATTTCTTTAACAAACATATTTACACGCGTGTTTATTTGGCTGAGCTGTATTTCACTAAGCCTGTCCAGTTATTGATCGAAATATTCCCTTTGGAATTTAGTATGAAATATCATAGTTATTTGTTAGCTTTTGCTTTGTAGACCCGTCATTTACAGGTTATCTTCTTAGCACTCCAGATGAGCGCCCAAATATGGTGTTTACATCGATCGTCTGTGTATACTATGCCTTATCATGTTACAATAAGCATATGAACTTATTTACTTTATTTTCTTGCAACTTATTCTAATCCCTCTCCATTTTTCGGCTGGGAAGACCACGAGAAAACCCTAGACCACGGCGCCCTGAAGTATCTACGAGGGATTAACAGGAATAGAATTAACCGGATTAGGCCTTTTACTGAAACTTGACTAGCCATTCCTCGATGCCTCTAAAACACTTGTGTCCGAAACATTTAATTAATTGCCGATGTATGTTGAATCATTTCATACGTTTTGATATGAATATTCAATTTGATATCAAATTTCACTATTGCACGCTTCTGCGATATATTATATGAGGCCATTACAGAGGAACGGTATTAATGCTTGAATACTTGATGTTTATAAATGGAAACATTAATTACGTCATTAAAGTTGCTAAATAGATTAATAGATAGTGTAAATAATTTTACGATAAAGAAAACTGTAAAACTGACACCGTTCACGGTAACATGAACATGAGTTATGGATCAAAATCACGACCACTCATTAATAGAAATTATATATTTGGTTAATATTTTGGTTTGCTTTCTTTTTTTTCAATTACTTCTGTTCTTTCTTCAGACCCTGTATTATTTAAGATAAAAAATTGAATAATTCATTCATACCTTATTTCTAATATTGTTCGGTGTAGAGTGGTATGACCACGACCCACACACACCTATTGACGAGGAAAATAAATGTAGTGACCTGAAAATTAAAGAATATGATTCATTTACAACAAAACCAAAACAAATGAGACAAAAAATTGATATGCTTTTCGAAAAAGGTGCATTTAAATAAATTATTTGTAGAAATTTTCGTTGTGTATAATTAGGAATTTGTTGGTAATATTCTATATACTATCCTTGTTTGAAACCATTGAATATATGTACTCGTATAAATTTGTAGTATATTTAAAATATAACTATAAATGTTTCTCCAATAAAGAAATTCATATCTATGATTGTCCATAAAATGATTGTCTATTTTGGCGTAATTTGTATCATTATGTAGCGCATTTATAACTTGACTTCTTTATTGCACTTTTATGTTTTAAGTCTTATTTCGAATTTTACTTACAACTAGATGGCGGATGGGGACTCTGGGGTCCATGGGGCCCATGCTCAGTGACCTGTGGGGTTGGTATTCGGAAACGATCAAGGCAGTGTGACAACCCAACCCCGTCAGAAATGGGTGCCTACTGTTTGGGTCTTCCGGTAGAAGCTGATGTCTGTCTGGTGCAGGAGTGCTCAGGTTTATAGATTTTGTTAATGTATAGTAATTTGTGTTTGGTAATTTGGATTTTTTCTCGAAAAGGAGATGAGTAGGTATTTTCGAAAAACACCCCTTTCTTCGAAGATTTTTATAACTGATTGACAGCAAGTTTAAGTAGATTTTTCAATATTTTTGTTATTCATTAATAATGATAATCCAAATGTTAAAACCAAAGAAATATTGAGACTTGACAATGACGTTATTATCAACAAAACGTTATTAGTAATGGTAGTAATACTGTATAAATAATCTTGATCATATGTAAACCATTACTGATACAAATATTATGCTATTTTTAGAAGAAAAACTATATATTAAAATATCTTAGGCAAAATGCATTTCTATATTTCTTCCAAAATATCTAATTATATCTGCATAATAAAGAAACAAAATTCATAGAGTGTTGTACTGATTATATATGCATGAGAATAGCATTTTTAAACAACATTCACGTGGGATGCAGAATATTTTGGCGGTGAAATCATTAAACACGATCTGCATGGACACACTTTCAGAATATACAACCTTACAAGGCATCAACTACTCTGGATATATATATATACTAGTAAGCCGATTAAAATGAGCAATTGCCCGTTAAGGAATTTGAGGAGTCGCCATCGCAACTACTAAGAATTACAGTAAATTTCTCATCCGACTTGCTATACATGTTTCATAGTCACATGCCACTGTTGTAATACTGACGGTGTTCCTGTGTCTAAAATAACTTTTAAAACCAGTTTGAAAATAAAACCACGAACATGGCGTGTTATTCTAAAGACGGCATTTGATAATTAGAGTCATCCATGGACTCTAGGGTCTCGATCTGTAATGGTGGTGTTCAGTGTATATTCTGTATCTGCAGCAACCCTTTCTCTTCTATTTCAGTGAATCCCAGTTTGAACAACGGTGTAAACACAACGGCATGTAGTACCAACACATGTAAAGGTAAATTATGGACTAGTATGTCCTATACGGCATTGTGGTTTGAATGTACAATATTTACTTTTTGTACATATCAAACTGATCTGTATGTTATTAAGTCTCCCAAACGAAGTTGGAGACTTATTGTTTTATTCCGTTTCTTATTCTTATTAAATATCCCAAATGAAGTTTGGAGACTTATGTTTTATTATTATTATTATTATTATTATTATTATTCTTTCTCGCGCCGGCAACTTTGTACGGACCATAACTCAGAGACCGCTAGACCTATCTTTACAAAACTTCACACACTTATAGTCCTCAATGAGTAGTGGGGTCTCCCTGATTTTTGTAAATGGGGTGGGGGGGGGGGGGTACATAGGGTTCAGGCCCCGCCCCCTCAGATATGATTTTTTGCATAAAAATGTATTTTGGTTGTATATTTCAAATTTCCAACCCTGAATCATTTAATTTTTTGTTCCTTAAAATGAAAAGATTGAATAGTACTTCTTTGGTGTCCCCCGAGGTAACCCAGGGGCAGGCCCTGTCTCTCAAATTTACTTATCACCTTCTATCTCAAAAACTGTTCAGATCCCCACCCCTAAACCATATATATTTTTGATCCTCATGATGACACAGATTTGATAGCACTACTTTGGTGACCCCCGAGGTCAGCAAGGGCCAGGCCCCGCCCCCTTAAATATACTTATGACCCTATAACTCAAAGACTGTTCAGATCCCCACCACTAAACCATATATATTTTTTTATCCTCATGGTGAGACAGATTGGATGCTGCCTCTTTTATGTTCACATGGGTCACCAAGGGGTCAGGCCCCACCCCCTCAATTTTACTTATGACCCTATATCTCAAAAACTGTTCAAATCCCCACCCATAAAGCATTTATATTCTTGTTCCCCATGATGAGACCGATTGAATGGTACTTTGGTAAGCTATGTAGATTACTTGTAATTAGAAAGTATTGGTTAGTTCTATATATTGCTATATATTTTGTAACAAAACTATGTTTTGTCTGAAGTAATGAAGTAAAGTTTCCCTTCTACATATGATTAGAACCCCATTTTAAAAAGTAACAAGTTTTTTAACATGAACATCGTGAAGAATGGCCAGACTGATAAATCACGTGATACTTGGATCAAATTGTACGTTATGTAATCATTCATCTGTACTTTGGAACACAGCTACAAAGCAGCCAAATGTGTACCCATATGTATTGTTGTTGTGCTCTTATATAATTTGGAAGAATAAGAATTTATGAGAAGGGCTTTTACATAACCGACCATGAGTTTAGTTTAAATATCGAAGAGAACTGAGAGTTACCAAAATATGCCATCAACTGGAATCTTGATATACGGATAAATTCATGTAACCTTTTAACGGTTTAAAGAGGATCTAATATGGGTCTTCGTTTTCTTAAATACTACACACGTTAACCAAATTGATTTAAAACGAAAGTGTGCAGCGTTTTGTATCATTTTAGCCATTAAGTTAAATAATTTATGTTAACGCTGGCCACGAATGATACATTTTATGACATAACACAGCTGTTTTTATGTTTTCGTCAGTGTGATTTTCTTGTGTTACCTACCTGTTTGGCACTCGTTCGATTTACAATTTATATTCCAAAGAAACACAAAGCGATTAGTTTGCTTGAAGTCAATGATTTAAAAAAGGATCGACTTTA
Organism: Solen grandis; assembly: GCA_021229015.1. Classification (NCBI taxonomy): domain Eukaryota; kingdom Metazoa; phylum Mollusca; class Bivalvia; order Adapedonta; family Solenidae; genus Solen; species Solen grandis. The sequence continues at coordinate 26,420,588 of CM037789.1, read as the reverse complement.
GTTATAAAGGTTACATTCATCATAATAAATGGAAGAATGGAACACTGTCAATGTATTTTAGAATACTTTATATTGCATTTTAGTTTGCAAATCTTGCAACTATATGACTCTATGGAAATATATTTGAATTCATCTAAATTGTGTAAAATGTGAAAGCGCTCATAATAACACAAACTTTCTGTTTGTCATTTTAACAAGAAATATAAAATCAAAGCATGTCCACCAAAAAAACCTAGGCTTTTATCATTGGTATAATTACACAGTTATCGTATATCTTACAATAATCTTATTTTTGGCTGGAGGTATTCATCAAATTAGCTTTATTTTATTATTATCATTTTTTAGGGCCACTGGTATACTTTAGTGCACATGGACCAGATCCAAGTAGACACGGCTCGCCAACTTTTCACGCAAGTCACGGAGATAAGAATTTCAACAAAACCACCGGCAAATTCACATGCCAGGTTGCTGGATTGTATTACTTCACGGTCAATATTATTGTTCGATCAGGAGAACCTAAAACATTCTGCTACATACGCTGCAGATTTAACAACGTGTATAATGATAGAAGTTATACAGTTACGTCTCCTGGACAAGAACCCGATTACTATGGATCCGCATCTGGTAGTGCGTATTGTCAGCTTAATGTTAATGACCAGGCGTTCCTCCAATGCTTCTATATGTCTAGTGTCGATAGAAATAACAACGCAGCCTTTTTCACAGGCGCACTGATCACTCCAAGTTAGACATATGATATATACATATGCTTCATATTAACATATTAATTTTGCCGGCACACTATTTAAAAGAAGCTTCATTTCTCTCTAAATTCGTATTCGTAGGATACCCTTCAATGGAATATTGTATGCAACCTTCAGCAGTTTAGTACATACTTTAATGATTGCTTGATATTGGAATTTCTGTCAAAAAAAGGTAATATATTTGAAAAGTTTTATGTCTTAAATGAAACGAAATACAATTGACGGTCACGTAATGCTTTTGAGATTCATAAACTTATTAAGAAAACTGAATATATATGTAGAATACATCACCGATATATTTCATTATGATTCATTAATACTTTAAGTTAAGATTATTTTATTTACGAGGACTTTCCGAGAAAATTGTAGACATTTCAGTTAAACATAATTTGGTACTTGGTATATCACTTAAAACTGTAATATATTGTTAAATCATCACATCAAGTAACATTTTTCGTCTCACTAAATAACACTTTCTCCTAAAAATCCCCGCGAATCTCAACACATTTCTATGAAACAACTTGAAATCTCTCAACATAAGACAGTTACGGCGTTCCATACATTTCAGTTCCAGTCCTGGTGATGAAGCGGAGAGGAACTTTTTTTCTGTATTAAGGCTTGACAGTAAAATAGGATCTCAAATACATCAAAAAATAATAGAAAGAATTCTGATTTCCAAAGGTTGGGGTTGGGATTGAAAGGTGTGGTCCGGATTGCGTTTATGTCATGTCACATTAACACCACACGTACCAGTCTTGACACCTTTAAAATGATGACCGCAAAGAAATGAATATATATCAGTCCTATTTAAAGATTTTAGTTTGTCGCGGCTTGGTATCGAATCCATGACTTCCTGGTTATATGGAAGACGTTTTAACCAGTCGGCCTTTTGGCCCCGTTAATCGAAAATGGTTACATAATTAATATAGTATGGTAATTTTCAGAGAGAAATTGTTAATAATGCTTAAACTATTGTAATAGTTGAATTTGTCTGGTATCTGTGAATAATTATTTTACAATATGCTTAAAATATTGATGGCATCATATCTAGTACGTTTTATGTGACAGTTATATCATATGTTAGATATATTAGCAAGTTTTATAAAAGGAATGATTAATGAGCTATAACATTCCTTCTCTTGAAATGATTAGATTTGTAAACAGACAGGACATTACAAAACAGATAACTTGTAAAACTTCTATTCTTTAAGTCGATGAGGGATATAAAATATAAAGTGAGGGATTTTGATGACATACCCATATTAACTTAATCTTCATATATATATATATGTTCGTGTATTTGTATTTACTTTTTTCATGATATCCACATATATGATTTTCCTGGAGTTTGTAGAAGTTTCTGAAGAAGGAAATATTATGTTTTACCTTTATATATGGAATACATCCTGATTTTTTTTTTGCTTATTTCTTTTTGTTATAAAGAAAAAAGGAAACCGAAATTATGATTAATAACTACAAATAAGCTGCACTCGACTAGTGTATGATGAAGTTATAATAATGCAGACATTACCTTTGGCAATGAGTTGCTATTTTTTTCAAATCAGTTGATGTTCTGACCAAATATGCTGTAAATAGATATTGTATGTGACTAAGTAAATATTAAGTTATGCCTATATTGTTGTTAAATAAACTCTTTTCTCTATAAAATTGAAGAAGAAAATATGAATGTAGAATGTGCATAGTTTAATATTGAGGTTTATTGGGGTTTTGTGAGAAAAAAAAGTTGATGTGCTTTTGTATTATTTACTCGAAACTCACTAGAAAAAAAGAAATCCTCATTCAAACCGTAATCGTAATCATCGTAATTTTTAGTGACAGGTCGCAACTCGGATGTCAATCGATATTTTACGTAACAAAATTATTTCACCTTCTGATATGGTCAAAATCACTAAACGAACATTCAAGTCTTTAAAAAGTGTGTGTGAAATTAGAGATTCGATAAAAAGTACCTGGAGAACGTATTTCTTCTCTGACCCTTGTCTGAGAGCAAGACACGAGTCTCCTTCCATTCTGTCATCAGTAAAGCCTTTCATTTCTACATAACCATGCATGTTTAATTTGGGTGTCTGTTAGACATCACATCGAATATATACCCCTATGTCTTCACCTTGTATGTCTGCCTGTTAGCCCCTGAATACAGCCATAAAAATCGGGCATTTGATTTATTGTTTGTTTGTTGAGTTTAACGTCCCACCGACAGTATTTCAGTCATTTGGAGACAATGTCTACTTGAGACTGTTTTATTCAAACGCAAGATGACTATTTTTCTGTTTGGCTGTCTTTTGTTCTTGACAATCAGAACTGGAGACAAAGTTCAATATCAGTTTAAATGAAAGTCGTTTGATACTTTAACAATGCTAGAGAATACTGATTGGAGATATATCAAGCATACTTATGCATGTATCACTGAAATAAAGAAGGTTGAAACTGATCAGATAAGCACGAGTTTATCACTCATAATAAGCTGGTCACATAATGAATGAGGAAAAACTGCTGAAGAACAATTTTACTTTTCAAATTATTTCATGGTTAACTTGAAGCAAATTGAAAATTATTCTGAGGAAAAATGTAATTTGTAAGTAACAGAATAGATAAAATCGTCTATGTAGTTTTTATCCACTTTATATTTACTTTTTTTTATCTTTTTGTTGATCTGTGTGAATCCATCATCTTGCTATTTACAGCATTTCATGATGCATAAGGATCAATATGATCGACATCAGACACAATGGTAGTTGCCATGCACGCAAAGAACCGGAAGTTCCGGTTGGAAGAGACATCTCTTTTGCTAAATCCATGTCGCAGGAATCCATCTTTGTGTAAAGCAAGACTTCCTTAAGGTACACATCTCCTGTCAGTAAATTCAGGAACAGATTCCGAATGAACTCATTCATTTCCCCGCTGAAGCACGGATTGGTCTTCAGTTCTCGAATGTAAGCCTTGCATTCTTGTAGACAAATGTTTGGTCGACATTTCTGGGATACTTGCTTTCTCACTTCTAGACTCTGTGGGCTCCTGTAAGAAATCGCAAAGTTAAGTATCAAGCACTATATTTAGATGGTCTTGAATACATTCTTACATGTTGTGTAGCGTTCTGTTTATATGTATTTTGAATTATATCTCTACACATTAGATTTTAAGATGTTTCCATCCACCGGAACTTCCGGTTCTTTGCGCGCATGGCAACTACCAACTGTTTAAGCATATTTTTAATAAAAATATAAAATGTTAACTGTCACCCACTATTGTACTGTATGTACAGCCGTACAGTATCCACATATTTTAATTTTTACTTTATATTGTCACCCATATATTACTCAATATTCTGCAGTAAAATCTCTGAATAGCGATTACTGGAATACCATGCATTTCCCAAAATATCTTTCTAGTCAGACATAACCTCAATTGCTGTCCATGAAATATTATACAATCATGGTCTCTCGATTGTTCAAACTACGGGCTTTTCCGAGGATTTTATACTTTCCCTTTGGTCCTCGAGATTTCGCTGTTTTACTGTATTTTATATGTCCATTTTTTGACGTTTGGAAACATGTTTAAACAATTAAGCCATTATTTTCCCTAACATAAATATGAAACGGGTCGTTTCTTAGCTCAGGGTAAAGTTTTCCATGAAACGACGGGAAGAGTCAATACTTAAGGTCAATACTTACGAGAAATTTGTGTAAGTTACAAAGTCACATCCGTAAGCAGTCCCCGTTGTGAATTCACAAAAATCTAGCGACTTCCACTGAACACAGTCTGGAAATAAACTAGATAGTTTTAACATATGGTGTTGAATAATAAAATATATATATAGTCCATTGAAAGCCAGAAGGGTTCATCAGCTTTTATATATATATGCTAATGAGCCCCTCTGGCT
>CM037789.1:26365826-26415826 GCA_021229015.1 Solen grandis | reverse complement strand
ACAATATCAAATTATTTTGGGACGTTTTCCTACTTAAGACTGGTATATTTTATGTTTGGTTTAACGTTCCATTAACATTATTTCAGTCATTTGGGGATTCTTGTCAACATGAGAAAGATGCTGATACACAAAAGAACGCGAGTGAGTGTTGGAGAATAGCACCGTATCTATTTTCTTATTAGAATATTCGTATATATTACAAGTAGGTAACTGTCATAGGTATAGATTTAATATAAATGTTTTCATATACTTTAACCAGAAGCTCGGAAAATCCGCTATTATTTTAAAAAGCCCTAAGCCCGAAGAATTGTTGTTGGAAATTGACCTTGGTAATTAAACAATTAAATACATGTACATTAACATGGGTCGAACAGCTATCTTTGTCGAAAAGATGCCATGAGTGAAGTGGCCGCCGTTTAACCGGGTATTCGTGAGAAATGTCATACGCCGCCATGCGTATACAGTTTATGATTTGTTTCGTTAATCGAGTACAAGAATAAATAGTTGCCAAATCGGTTTATCTCATTTTGACTACACCCAGTTCATCTACTGTATAAAGTTATTTCACACCTTTCCAGACATGTTTCCAGATTGTCTAACACATGCATTGCTACATGTAAAGGATATATAACTAATTGTCTCTTATTAAGTAGGGAAATATCATTGGGTTTCAATATTTTGTAATGGTATCCATGTTTTTAACCAAGTATTATTGTAAAATTATCTAAATGTAAAGTATTTAATATTTTACTAAATATTTATGATATAACAATGATATTGTGTGCATATGTATCATCCCCGCACTAATTCACTGTGTCTTCCGCATAAATATACATTCATCTCTCTCTCTCTCTCTCTCTCTCTCTCTCTCATCCTATATTTTGAGCTAATGGTCATTAATGTTATCATGTATGTGGTTTCGAGACATATTTTAATTTGCAGAGAGTTTGATTTGTAGACACAATGGGTTTCAATCGGAAGAACAAATTAAAAAAAAAAGTCTATTTAAAATCTGTGTATTTTACTCGCCGTTTTAACAATCAAAATAGTTTAAAGAATACCCTATGATTCGCTCATTTGTGATATAAAAATAAGTCCATAAGTCACACACATGTGTGCCCGCATACTCCCTTACAAATGTATTTTTGATACATGTATCATCATTATCATCATCATCATCGTGTACATTTAAGATTTTTTTTTTCTCTCTTCGAAATCTATTCTGTGCCTCATACCTAGATTGGAAACAGTTTTATTAATATTATTATTCTATGAATATTGGTGTGTTTAAAATAGAATTTCAAATTATTGCTAAAAATTGTAATCTTTTAGTACCGTAAATAACATTCACTCTGTGTACATGTCAAAAGTCTTCTCCTCTGGGGGTGGTATACCGGCAGCGGCGAGACATAAAGGTGACATATCCGGTCAAAATAAACACATGCTGTGCCTGCTGATGAGACCTTATGGCACGCCTCCGGTATTGCGAAACACACTTTTTTCACTTAATTATACATAAAAGATTGTGGATATGCAAGAAAATGTTCTAACCTATTGTATCTCTAGCAAACTGTAATAATATGGAAATGAGATCTTTAGCAAACTGTAGTAATATGAAAACAAGATCATTTTCTTTTAACTATTATCATGTCAGTGAACTCTGTGTTATCAAGAATAAAATACATCAGTTACTTTATAACAAATCTTCCATTCCCATGTAGGTTTTATGTTTATTTTTCTATTGTTATGGCTTGCAATAATTCCTGGTTTTTCATATTAAATATTAAGACATAGCAGTGAAGCATATCACGAAAACGTGGTCCCGTTTTATCATTGTTTGTTGTTTTTTTTGTTTTTTTTTCCATATGAAAGAGACAGTTGTTGGATACAATTAAGTTTGGGTGTGATACCCATGCTAATTTCGAAAAAAAAATGCTCTTCGAAATATACGTGTCCGAGGTATAGCACCGATATACTGTAAACATGTTCCTGTGTAGAACTAGTACTTAGAGCTCCGTGTTCTCAAAGCAATACCGATGCATCTTGTACACATCATATACGTATTAGGATTTACGCGATCATCGGAAAAAATGCTCCGGTTTGGATTTTCAGTCTCCGCCTACCTTAATTTTGATTATCTCCGTACTGATGAAAAAGGGGGGAAAAAGAAACATTATTTGCACTCATTCATCCAATTTTTTTGGAAGTGTGTGTGCGCGCGCGCGTGTGCGTAATGAAAGAGAGATAGAGAAACCTAAATAAAATAGGAAATAATTAAATAAATAAACTATATTCGTAAATTACAATTATCTTTTGTTCACGAATTCATTAACTAATAAAGAAAAATGGGCATTCGAGTAAATACAGCAGTAAAAAATGTCCCGGGAAATAAATAATTACACGAAAGCAACATTTCGGACGATCTTGCATAAGTAGGTAAGTTTTAATTTGTTAGTTTTTAGACAGGTAAATAAAGCAAACATTGATCAAACATATCGATTACACATAATATTTTAAAATTATTCCACTTTAATACTGATATAGTCACGAAGCTATATTAAAGGTATTTACGTCTCTGATATAGTACTTTTCACACGTGCATCAAATTATATAACATCGCATGGCGTCTGCTCCTGAAAGTCACGTAGGCCATAACACATGTATAAAATAATAAAGTAAAAGTAATTTAACTATTGCAATTGGTAAAATATGAAAAAAATGTACTGCATAATAGTAGTAGCAAACTAGGAGCTTTAACGGGGATAAGTAGTAGCAAACTAGGAGCTTTAACGGGGGTTCCAGAGGTTCCAGTCCCAGATCTGGGTAAGTAGGTCAAGCCTACGTCATCATGGTCAATGATCTAGGTCACCGACTGCGCATGCTCATGATTCAAGGTTAAGGTTGAATTGTGGTCAATGATCTAGGTCACCGACTGCGCATGCTCATGATTCAAGGTTAACATTATCTGGGCCAGTTTCAAGGTTTTACGAATCTAAGATATTTGTGCGCATGGCCATTTTATGGATCAAGAGGAAATTCAGGGCGAGAGAGTGATCATCACTGTGTAAACACTTGGTTAGACCTTGTTTAGGGTTATGTTACAGGTGGTCAACAAATCATAAACATCTCGCCAGAGCTGACTCTCCAAGCGATAGAGAGGTCATAAGAGGTCATGACACAGCGTTCAGAGCGGAGTTGTTCTAAAGCGATGTTTACAGTCTTTCTCTTTTTTCTCTCCATCATTGTATAGAACTAATCAGTGAAGTTTTCAATTATGATTTAAATAATATGCTCTACTAACAAAATAGTAGAGTTTTTACCACAGTTTAAAACAAAAATGTTTATGATTCTTTTCTACTTCTATCTTTATAATTAGACCGTTAGTTAAACTGAATTTCTGTGGTTTTACACCCGACTGCAAATCCAAATGTAATGGATGTTTTAACCCGGGTTGGAGGACATAGATTATTATCTTACCAGGTGAAAAGTATTGATTTTACCACGATATAGTAGCCATCAGTGAACTAGCCAGAGGTTATTAACCTCTGAATAGTCAGTCCTGACATCATCAATTAGTCATTTACCTTTATTAACAACTACTGTACTTTATGACACATGACACATAATTATAAGGAGAAAGAACACACTCTGTCTTGAACAATCATGGGACAGAGTTGACTTGGTGATATGTTTTTTACACAAAAAAATGCTTTGTTTTTATCTCTTAGTGACTAAAGTTCTATCTGTGAAATGTTAATTCAAGTAAACATTGATTATTTACAATAACCTTTATTAAGGTGATCTGTTCACACATTAAAGGTCAGTTACCCTTATTGTCAAGGGTGATATAAGCAGATTTGTAATTTTGGAGGAAAAATGTTTGATTACTCAACAAAAACTGTAAGCACATAACAAAGTTCATGGCCACAGTATCTTTTTCTAATAAGAAAGTTTGATGTTGTTGTTGTAGTTGTTGTATTGGAGTTTACCGTCGCTAATAAAGTTTGAGGTGTAACTTGAATATATATATATAATAAACTGGTGTAAAAGAACAAGAAATTTGTAATACTTTCTTGAACATTGTATGTCATGACAAATGCAACTAAACATACTCATTGATACAGAAGATTATACTGGAGACAAAGTAAATTATTTGGGAGTAATAAAGATAGTTTTTTTAAAACTTGACGTAGTCTCCATTGTATTCTTTTGTAGTGGGATGTGTTTTTATTTTAAATTAAAGTGTATGCCGTTTAAAAGAAAATTTCTACAATCATATACAAAATGCGTTAAATGTATGTTATGTATGTACCTGTTACACACACACACACAAACACACACACACGTTGTATAAATATAAAAAGGGAGAGACTATGAAGTGAATTTGTAGTCCTGAAAAGGACCGTGATTTTCCCGGGTTTAATCAAGGATTGGATGGTGGTTTATAGGGAAATGTTTATCACAACATTCATCTCCCATTATGTCGCAGTTGTGCTGTTGTCCCTGTTCTGATAAAACACAGCAGCACTTACTGCATTCTATATAGTATGGACTTCCACACTCAGAACATTGCCCGTTCATTACTGGATTCATATTGAAAATAATTACAGCTAGTTATGCATTTTCACACTCGTTTTAGGAAAATAAAGGTGTTGTTTTACTTTGATAGTACGCACTTGCTAATTAAATCGACATCTTTATGATGCAACCATTAATTTATTCACATAATACTTATCACACAAATGCAACTAAACATACTCATTAATACAGAAGATTATACTGGAGACATGATTTGAAATTTTGGGTTTAATATAAATAATTTGTTTTAATATAGTTGTAGTCTACAATGTATTCTTCTGTAATTGAGTGCGTTTATTCGAATTTACTCAAGCGATGTACGTATTTCATACGTGATTAAATACAAATAACCACACATACCGCTAGCGAATGTAAAGATACTGCAATAAAACGGTATCTACTTGCCACTCACCATGTGTTTATAGAGATGAAGTATTGATAAAATTGTCACCCAATTGTTGGACTTAGTGTAGTTTAACGCTTTATCAGTAAGCGCTGTTTTGTGTATTTCAACAGTTAAATGAAAAGGTGAAAATACTCGTTGTCAACAGTATTTCATTTGCCAACCATTCTCGATAAGCAAATATTTTCTTTCTCACTTTTTCAACTAATGATATTCAAGAAGTACAAACACATTTGTTTCTAAAAACTAGATTTTATTTTACAATCAAGGAATATGTACACATAAGAAATACACAACAGTAAATAATAAGACAACATTCACTTATGCAATGCAGACTTAATTATAAAACATGATCTTGGGAACAAATAGAACTAAATCAAGCGGAAACAATAACAGTAAAACACTGATGATGGTATTTAACAAACGTCAATCAACACAGAGTTTAAGGAATTCTGTAATGTCCATAAGCAAGGCTGGAAATTCCGTCTTTCATCCAGTACCTTTTATCATCGAAAGCACTCAAAGAAGTTTTGTTTATTTTATCACAATACATAATATGGTAATCGCTTCGTAATCCATACATTGTATATTTAGATTGCGTATTGTTTAATAATGTTTGCTTGTAATGTTCATGTAATAATTCTTTCTTTACTACAGCTCGTGAAATCCCTTTACATCGTTTTTCATTCACTTCTCTATTGTCTTTGTCATAAATAAAACTATACATTTTTGGTCTCAAAGCTACAAACTCTTTTATAGGAATCCCACCTAATTCGTCTTTCATTACACCCACTTTTTTCTTACGTTCATTGTTGAATAGGGGGTGGTTTGTAGGATAGCTAGAAGTGTCATATAAGTGAATACTCTGCATCATATCTCTATACACATCTTCTGTCTCCACATAAAACATGAAACTATCCGTGTCGGTCGCTAACAATGTTAAATTATCTTGATATTTGCGTTTCATATGGTTGTAATAATAATTGTACAAAAGATACTTGGCTAAACCTAATATCACCATACCACAGTACACAGGTTGAACAAAGTTAACGTTGGTATAATTACACTCAAAAAATTTCCTTTATGTGTTGTAAAGGAAACATTATTGTAAATCGTTTAAAGTGGTGTAATTTGTTTTTCAAGCATTCTAAAAAGACAAAACAAGCAAATGCCTGCATGAAGTGATGTTTCTTTGTGTTGTTTATTGTACCAAGTCACAATTGTGTTGTGAGTAAAATGAGTAATTTATGAGTAATTTATTAGTAAAAATGAGTAATTTATGAGTAAAAATGAGTAATTGCTCATTCTAGTGAGTAAAAATGAATAACAACTAAGTAATAAACAAAACTTTTTTTATGTGTTGTATAGATAACATTATTGTAAATCGTTTAAAGTGGTATTATTTGTTTCTCAAGCATTCTAAAAGACAAAATAAGCAAATGCCTGCATGAAGGGATGTTTCTTTGTGTTGTGAGTAAAATGAGTAATTTATGAGTAAAAATGAGTAATTTATGAGTAAAATGAGTAATTTATGAGTAAAATGAGACATTTATGAGTAAAAATAAGTAATTTATGAGTAAAATGAGTAATTTATGAGTAAAGATGAGTAATTTATGAGTAAAAATGAGTAATTTATGAGTAAAAATGAGTAATTCTTACTTCTTCATATTTTTGCGGAAAGGCTGGATGTCAGTTACGAAGATCAACTGTTTTTATAGAATTGGGACATTTCTGTGTACATAAAAACGCAGGACTCATTTTTTTTTTAATTTATTGGTACAATAACATTATATGACATACTGTTCAACAGTTTTTAAATTTATTGGTACAATAACATTTCATGACATACTGTTCAACAGTTTTTAAACATTACTCTTGCGATAGTTCTGGAGGGTTATAACCCTCAATAACAGCTTCAAAAAGAAATTTCTTTTATTGACGGCATATTTCCACGCTTCTTCTGTGTCAAAGTCCTCAGTTTGTATAACACTATTAGCCGTCTTTTTGATCGATTGAAAAACTGGAGAATCTTTGGGAGCATTGATCCAAAGCACATTTTCCGTGAATACATCAGTTAGCGCTTTACGATAAGTATTATTCATGGAGTTAAATGTCCGATCACGCGCCTCTTCTTCGGTAATATTTTGTTGATTCATCAAACCGTTGACTTCCTCTTCGTACCTGTCTTGATACTGTTCAAATACTTCTTCTACAAGACGATCCATTGGATCATTTTCTTCTTCTCCATTCATCGTGTCTGAGTCAAAATCCACATCGTCTGTTTCCTGCTGATGTTTCATCTGATTGTGCCTAATAAGGTTATACTTTCTTGCAAATGTTTTGTTGCACATATTACAGGAAGACATGACGCAATGTTTGAATTATTCAAATACGTCGTCAAATTGTTTAAATCGATCTGTCTTTTTAGGTGTCTTTCTTGATGAGGTAATAGTTTTCTTTACTGGTCCTGTGTAGTTCTTAACAGTTGAAAGACTTGGTGCAGTTTTTATTTTTCCGTTAGCTTTTTTCGTGTAGAGACGTTTCAATTTCACATTTCTCTGGCCGACGCTACTGTCACTTATGACAGGTTTTGCAGTGTTTTGTTTATTTACACGCTCTACCTCAGATTTAGCTCTGTCTACCACACTCTGTATAGGGGATGTTAATTCTATGGTCTGTTTTTGCTTTTCGGAAAAATATGATTGTTTTGGTCGAAATAAATAGACCCACTTTTTGAGATCAGGCATATACGTTGAATAATTCATGTTTCCTTATGAAATTGTAATGTCGGCAATACAGGTTCTTGTAAAAATGAAGCTCCACGCTTTTTTAAATCATTTATATATATTTCAAATTCTTATAATTATGTTTGTATCAAAACTCAAATTTCAACGATAGTAATTAGTTTGTGTAACGCGTCGAAAAACTGGATTTTCCTCCCCATTTACAATACTTTCACCACAAATATTCGAAAATATAAGCAATGTTTGATTGAAACTGTTTGCTGTTTTTGTTTTAAAAGCAGAGGCTTGAAATTCACAAAAAAAAACACTTTCCATTTTCCTTTCAATATATGCAGTGTTTTTAAATGTACTTTAAAATTCCAGGGTTTATTTTCGGGAAAATAAACTACTTTCCTCAGTTTTTAAATAAACAATCATGTTCCCTTAACTTCCTCGCTCGAAACAATTACCCTTATGTCTTTAAAAATAACCCCTTTCTCACATTATATATGAAGAAAGCACGTCTGTGTATTTTCTCGCTAAACTTAACCTCCACATTTATGCAAACATCCTTAAACATCAAATATTGAGGTACAAGGGTTCAGCGAAGAGTAAACGCGGTGACCGACTAATATTGCAAGATTTTAAACAAGGGGATTAAGACTGTGGTAAATTCTCGAAACTTGGTTATTTATTTACTATTTAGTCTTGGTCTGTTGTGAATTAGTTGATGTAAAGAGATTTAATTTCTTGTCTAATCAAACAATAACATTAAACACTATATCATTTGAAATCGTTGTAAAATACATGCGAACAAAAGCATGACAAATGGGAGCAAATTTCATTTGAAATATTGAGTTACACCTTTATTTAGGACATTGACAGAGCATTCGTTATAGCGAGATAAATTACTAGGTAAACACACTATCGGTCAACGTGTACATAGGTGATCTGGTCAATCAATGTGACCTTAATAATGCGCGGATGATGTTTTGACGCGTCAACTGACCAGGTGACATCTCCTAGTTTATGAATCATGGGCATGCGCAGTCGGTGACCTAAATGGAATGACAACAATTCAAACCTTGAATCATGAGCATGCGCAGTCGGTGACCTAGATCATTGACCACAATTCCTTAACCTTGAATCATGAGCATGCGCAGTCGGTGACCTAGATCATTGACCATGATGACGTAGGCTTGACCTACTTACCCAGATCTGGGACTGGAACCTCTGGAACCCCGTTAAAGCTCCTAGTTTGCTACTACTTATAATGTGATTTAATGATCCACCATTAATAAACTTAACCAAATATTAAATTTAAAGACACGAACATTAATTATTTCTGAAATATCGATGGTGTCCCGTAACTTAAACTGTCCTAAACCACTGGGTGGTTCAATATGATATATGTTATGCGATTAACGATATACGATTACCGATATGTATACGGTTGCCTTACGATGCGATGCGTTAAATAGAATACGATTCCATACGTACGATGCGATTGAGTAATATATACGTTACGATACGATGCGATACGAACGATATACGCTATTTTTGACAACTGATACGTTAGCACCACTGTATATCAAGCTATTGTGACATGGTTGCTTAGTTGTATCATTCTAGCACTAGGCTATACAGTCCTGGAACACTTCTCTTATGATTAAGCTTAGCGCCAGACGCAAGGGAGATAAACCAGGCCAGGGAACAACTCAACGAGCTTCCGTGCGTTTAAGTTTACCACATGGTCACTGGGAACAGTTCGTCTTAAAAAGGGACATTTCTACGTTAAGTACAATTGTACAAATCTTTTTCAACCACACTCTCTCTTTCTTGGCAGTGTCCAATTAGGAGTGTGACTTCTTGTTGCAGATGACGATGTGTTCCTGCCATTTAACCATCGAGTTAATCGCCAACTTGGCCAACTTTCTTGGTCTTTTGATTAGCTATATATGTACAATCTGTAGTAGCGGATTTAACAGGGGCTACTGTGGAGTCACTGCCCCAACCCAGAAAGTTATTGGGAACACATTTAATGATAGAACGCTAAGAAATTTGTTAAACTATTACATCACACATGTAAATTGAGCTACCTAGAAGCACCTTTGTCTGATAGCGCAATGAGAAAAAGGTTTGCCTTTTACCTTAAGCTCGCTGAATCCTTAAGTAACCACAAAACCTGAAACTAATGTCCATGAATTTCTGAAACCGCCACTGATGAGACCTCTACCCTTCTCGAAACATTCTTCGGTAAAGCACTTACCTGTCCTCGGAAACGCCCTCTTATGAGTATTCCGTTACTTTCACTCACAGTAGAAACAGTAATTTATGTATTTAATTATGTTCCATCCTTTGGGGAGTCCCCTTTCAATACTAAGACAAATATATACAGATATCAGTAAAACAGTCAGCCTAATGTAAAGGCAAATTATTGCCAACTGGTGCATCCCGGATCATAGTTTCACGCCTGAATGTGCAGAAATATGCTTTGTGTCATTCTAAATGATATAAAATTATACGCTTCTGTTAATGTGAGAAGGGAATATATCATGACTATGCAAGAATATGGTCATAAAACGTATTACGTCAAAAAAAACTTTAACCCCAAATTAGATAATAACTAAAATAGTTCGTGTATGAAAGCTTCATCATTTCAGAGTATCTATATTTATTTGTTAAAATTTCACGATACGTTGGGAAATATAAACTATTTTCTGGTGCCTCTGCAGATATTCCTTCTATACGTAAGGTTTACAATGTTAAATGAAAGTTTCAGTTCACATACTCGATATCTAAAAAAAAAGCACGTATATTAGTGGTTGTGTCGATGCAATATGAAGATTAATTTAGCTTTAAAATACTGGACATTAGCTTTCATCCGATTCATGATTTATTCCCATCTCCGGATTAAAGGAAAGTTATTGACCAAATCAAATTTTGCAAAACATCAAATATACTTCAGGGCGTATATGCTGTCCATATTTCATGTTTCTAGCTTATCTAAAAGCTTAAAAAGACTTAAATGCATTTTAAAAGTCTTTTGTTCGAAACTTGGTTTTGCCATAGAACCTTGGCCTTTTCGAAATTTGGTAAGCGGAAAAAATAATGCAAAAACCCATCATAAATGGCGGTTGCAGAGCGCTGACAAAACTTTATTATTTTAAGATGGGACACAAGGTTACACATTCATTGAAAGTTACATGCTTGAGGCAGGAAGCCCTAATAAAAGATTGCAGAAAGCCATAATAACAAAGGCAACATGCTTATCAGTACTGGTGTACACCAATGCATCCTAAAATGCACATCATTCTCTCAATTATGCATCGCAATTCACCTTTCAACACGGGCACTCTTACCTGAGTATGAACGTCTGGATCTTGGGTAACCAAACCAGTAACCGCTTTCTTTTTTTTTACTTCAAATTGCTAGATTTCCGTTAACAAGCCCTTATCCGAAAAACATGAATATCTGAAAAAAATCATAATAATTTTACTCTAAAGCTACAGCGTTTCAATTTTGTTAAAATTACACTCAGAGCCATAGATAACTTTTGATGACAATTAGTTTAAACTACAAGCTTTTTTTATATTTTTTTTTACCAAACTTTTTGAACAATTAGTTTTTCTGCATTTTTAAATAGTTTTTTTTCCTGAATTTTCAATTAGTTTTACTTCATTCTACATCCTGAAGAGCTTATAGTGTCACAGTATGTGAAAAATAACCTGAATAAATTGTAAAATATGAATGATGTAATTATTTGTGTGCATGCATTAAAATCTTATCCATAAAGATATGAACATGTTATAATAAGTCAAGTAACAATTTCAAAGGATCTAACAATTTCGCCGGTACTTGAGAACCACGGTGCTGATAAAACAACGTTCCAAATGATATGGTTCAAGTAACTGCTCACGATTTCGTAAGGGTTTGGTTCTTTTCCAATGAAAATAAAGCTGGCAACCGATGTTTCTTTTGTTTTTCTGACTCTTCCAAACTTAGATTTTGACATTTTGTTTCAGAGTTTTCAACCATAACGCTATTTTCGAAGAACTTGGATTTATTGTTAATAGATTAAAATGCGGTTTTGAGAAAGCATTGCAGATTGCGAGTGCGTAGTAACCACCTTTTGCTATCAATGCGCTAGTAAACATGAAAAAACAAAACGACGGCATCTTCATGCACAATTCGTTTTCCATTTTTAATTTTCGTTTTTGAACGATGAGAATTTGAAATCGATTCGTTTTTCCTTAAAAACAATTAGTTAAAACAATAAAACGAAGCTTATCTGCTGCTCTGTTACACGTTTCGTTTATCTGCCATAACTCAACCGATTCAACCCCGATCTTCAAAAAATAAATATTACTTAAAAGGTCTTTCAAAACACTACAAATTTTACTCATAGTGTTAAGTTATAATATTTTTGGTTTTTGATATACCCATGGCCGAAAGAATGCACCGAAATCTGACATATGACTTTGACCCTTGATTTTCCAGAAACGGATGTCACCATGCACGATGGGACACTGGGTTGCACATTCATTGAAAGTAACATGCCAATCCGTCAAAATTCAAGCCTGCAGGTCCTAAAATCCGCTTATTTCGAAAGAAAATTGTTTATTACAGTGTGACGTCAAATGACGTCACACGACGTCACACGACGTCAGTTTTCAAATAATACAAAAAATACCTCAGGACACATATGCTATTCAATTTTCACGGTCCTAACTCACCAGGAGTTTTGGTAACACGACATTATATGTTAATGATCAAAGTTCAAATCTCGATTTTGACATAAAATCTTGAAATTTTGGAATTTTGAAAATTCAAGGATGTACATCTACATCCCAACTTACACAGTCTGTAAAAATATCAAGTCAATCGGACCAATACTGACGGCTGCAGAGCGCGAAGCAAATTTGGTTATTTAAAATGTGACGTCACATGACTTCATATGAAGATGAAAATTATTGCATTCTAAAGGGCCAAGGTCACTCTGATAACTGTTAAATTTTCATACGGCTGGCTTATTGGCAACCTGTTTTAATTGAACCTCAAAAGGAGAAATAATAATGAGAAGAAGAAGAAGAAAAAAAAACATAAAAAACCCAATAGGACATTCTCCTTGAGGCAGAAAGCCCTAACGAGAGGACCAAGATGGCCCAATAATCGCTCACATTGCCTTCACACCTACACTGCTGAAGAAATAAAGATGCTGGAGGGTAAAAAAGGTGGAATCTGGCATATTTTGTATTTAAAGGGACATAACTCCTGACCTTATAGGCCGAAATCAGCCATTATCGAACTTGGTAGAGAGATTAAGGTAATGAACATTGTCATAAAGTTTGAAGATGATTGCTCAAGAAATGAGGATGTTATAGTGTAAACAAATTGAAATCTGGCATTTATTTATATTAAAAAGGGCATAACACCTGACCTAATCAGCCAATATCAGCCATAATCAATCTTGATTGAGAAATTATGGTCAAAAACATTGTCATAAAGTTTAAAAGATGATTGTTCAAGAAATGAAGATGCTACAGTGTAAACAAAGTAAAATATGGTATTTTTTATATTAAAAGAGGCATAACTCCTGACCTAATAGGCCAATTTCAGCCATAATCGAACTCGACTAAAAGATAATGGTCATAAACTTTGTAATAAAGATTGAAGATTATTACTTAAGAAATGAAGTTATTTGAGTGTAAACAAAATCAAATATGGCATGTTTTATATTGAAAGGAGCATATTTCCTGATCTTTTAGCCGATTTCAGCCATAATCAAATTCGACTGAGAGATTATAGTTATAAACATTGTAATAAAGTTTGAAGATGGTAGGGTGTAAACAAAATAAAATATGGCATTTTATTATATTAAAAGGGGCATACCTCCTGACCTAATTTGACCTAACGACCATTGAATTGAAAAGGGATAATCAACTGAGCATGCACACTATGTCCCTACTAAGTTTCACAAACCTAGGCTTATTTCTTCACAAGATATTGTGCGGACAATAAATAAAATATCTTGTTCTTAATTTCCTGACCCTTCACACGATGCTGTTACCGCTGATGATGAGCATAAGGAGGACGACATACATACATTAACCTATTCATGATTCGATTATTATTGACTGATCCTGTCTCCGGGGCCGAGAGGGAAAAGTCGCTGACTTTAATACTCACTCAGCCCCTCACCGCATGGGTGCGAATCCTGGCAGGGTCATTCCGAATTTCATGCGAGGAAGCCTTCCAGATGGCTTGCGGTAGGTCGTTGATTCTACCCGGATGCCTTCGTGCATTCGGGGTCTTCTTTCACCTGTAATTAGCTGGACGTCGCTATATGACTGAAATATTGTCGAAGCGACGATAAACTCAAATAGTAAAGTCAATCCTGATCCTGACTCCAAACGTAGCGATGCATGCCTCATAATGACGGAAATTTACATTAAAATCTTATCAGTTTAAGTTATGACTTCCTCATCAGCAATATAAAGTCGCTTTGACACAGACATGCTGGTAATTATACACAATTAACTGGCAGGTATATGTGGTGTTATCGGTGTAATGCATGCTGCTCATGATCAGATATCAACCTAATATGGGCTTTTTATATGGTACTTCCTTTTTGTTATGTCTCCTCCTATAATTATATGGGGGAAATGTTTTCTTTTTTGTTGTTTTTTTTTTGTCAGAGTTGTCTGTCTGAGTTGTCAGTTGTCAGAGTTGTCTGTCTGCCCGTTTGTCTGTCCCAATTTATGTCCGGAGCATAACTCAGAAAGTATGAAAGCAGAAAATGTGCACTTATCCAATTCTAATTTTTAATTTATGCAGAAGCATAAGACTCACACAAGACAAAAACACACGAATTCATTTTTTTCAGATTAAGGAAAAGAGTGATGCAAATTCATTTTAACACTCAGGAGGTCGTGGTTTCGATCACCGGTCCGAAATATTGAAATCGCAAATTATGATACCTGTACCTGTGTAGCTCCCTTGCTTGGCACTAAGCATATAATTGTCTTACAGGTCTGGTCGGCCCGGTGTCAGGATAATGTTACTTGATGTGACATCATGCTACATGTCTACGGCGTGATACTGCAGTGTGGTAACACACTTAAATATCACCAAAATTATCAGTACTTTGATATGTTATGTCGGTATTAGATCGTCCAAGACATAGATAACAACCGCCATATTTAGTTATTTCATACATATAAATATTCTTTTTTCTCAGACTGATAAAATCATCGTGGATTGAACGTTTCATGCATGTGTCTTGAATGTTTCGAAATAATAGATTGCAAAGAATGTGAAATAGAAAATGTCTACGATAGTTTGCCATGTTGCAAGGTTTGAATTACAGCAGATGATTTTTTGTTTGTTTTAATATGAATATTTTATGAAAATTACTAAGAAGAACGCACAGCCGTTAAATTGGGAATCTAAGAATACAATCACACTTATAACGACGGCTTTCTACAAAATCACCAGCCAACCAATTTATTGACCATGAAACTATAATAACGCTTCTCACAAAAAGATCTACTTATTATCCCCACAAACTGCGATGAATATAGAATAGACATGTTATTAAGCCAGAAACCACACTGCATATACCGAAGTTCAGAGTGAAATATATGCTTAGGAAATGTATATACATGAAGACACCCTACATCTGCAAAACGCAAATTTTGGTAATTTTAGAATGAATTGAATATCACTAAATGTTAAGTTAAATTAAACTTAAAAAATAATTCTGGTTAATTTTGTGTATATTTGTTTTCTTCTATGAGTTGTACGTTTTGTTTAATTCCATAATTAAAATTTGATATGTGCATGGTTTACTGTTGATCGTCTTGGATTCTAGGTAATAACCCTTAAATATACAACTGAATAAATTTAGTAACAATGTTGACATTGTAAATGTACGATGCCATTAAAATGAAATTCTAAAGTAGATAGATATAGTATATCAAGCAATTATATTGGACATAATTTCTAAACAGAATGAAATCAGATACATTAATATCATTGTAAGAATATGATATCAATTGAAAGTGATACTAATGACAACCATTTTATTTGGAATATATGAGGGGTGTTTGATAAGTTCGCGGAATTGCTTTTTTTACTGAAACCTGGATAAGGAAAGGAAAAAAAAAACATCACGAGATACATATACTCAGGACTTACATAGAGCTCAAATATTATTTAGATACATTGAACAATAAAGCTTGCATGAAACATTGAGTAACAGTACTATGTAGTACTTGAAGCACGCCTACGTCAACGTTGGGTCACGCTGACGTTACTTTAACACTAAAGTCTAGTGTCCGGTTAACTTTCCCAACGTAATCACCACCTCTCGTCTTAAGAAAACGTCGCACTATGTAATACGAAAGAGATAGTTTCTCTGCATTACCTTGCACCATAAACCGTCTGTCATTATCTAACAGTTCCTTCACTAATGCTGTGTTTCCAACAGTGATTGTCGATGTCGGCCGAACTGGTCTTTCGTCAGCAAACACTGAGGTTCTACCATGCCTACACTGCTTGTGCCAATTAAAGACAAATGTTTTTCCATAGGTTGGTAACATTTTAATTTGTTTAAGTGCCGTTATAAGAGAAAGTTTGAGTCAACAACAATATTTGACGCACGCATCTCAATGTCATCTTTTGACGTCATGCGCCGTTTTTGAAGCCATGGCCAAAACAGTCTGTTGCGAAATAAACATCCAACACAACGTCTTCGAAATTCCCAGAAATGACGCCGAAATGTCATGCTAACGACAGTTGCATTCGCACCAAATTTGCTTTAAATTTGACTAAGCACTAGCCTGACAAATGAATTCAGAATATGTGAAATAACAGCGTGCTTCAAGTCACCATATGCTATGGAAACCTTTTTTTTTTTTTTTTTCTTAATTATTTAATATCTATTCTCCTACCTGATAATGAAAGAGAATATAAGTTGTTATACTTGTAAACGTGTTTTCATTTGATTTTATGAAAAAATAAAGTCTTTAGAGGAGAATTCCGCAAATTTTCTAATCAGCCCTCGTATATATTTTATTTAATGCTTTTCGGTTGATTATAGGGAAATATCAGTGAATAAAAATGATAATTTCACTGCTTAGAACAGTGAATATTACCATTTTCATAATTTTCACTCTGGAACTTGAACCTGACCCACCGTTATAAAATGACCGGAGCGTTATTTGTGCTGGGTTTTATGCAAGAAATGACGTCATAAAAAATCACGCACGCGAGGTAATACCGCCAGTTTTGACAAATTTTGTGAATAGCACAGCTAATTTCTTGCCTTAAAAGCAATACATAAAAAGAAAAAAAGTTTGTTTTGGTGTAAGATCGATTAATAATTTCTCTGAGTAAACATAAAAAGTGATATTTTCACGAGTAGCGAAACATATTCCAAAGCAACGCTTAACTAGGTTTTACATGGATGCGCAAGAGTGAATGCATCCTTTAAACAGTGAAACTGTACACATTTTACTGTTTCACGTTTAGTTAAAGCTGTGGCATGAAAGTTTAAATTAAATTCGGATAAATGCATGTGAGCTGATAAAACTTCTAGGTACCTATGCATGTAATTGTTTACTGTTGTATCAGTATCAGATTTGGTCATATAAACACCCCACTTTTTTTCACCACCCAACAAAAAGGGTTTCATATTGGAAAACTTTCCACATCTGGGTAATCTCTTAGTATATATATATATATATATATATATATAAGTTTGAGCCGTTATAACAAGGATAATAAGCCAATTGGCCCTGGTGTACACGCTGTTCAAATTGTTTCTAGACTATCTGGAAGCGTCAAAAACGCTTATATACATTTAAAGGTCTTTGGTACTATTTTTTGCCATAAAACCTCGCCCTTTCCGAATTTGGTAAGCTGAAGAGATATGCAAAGCTAGGTTTTGAAATACATGTTCTGTGAAAAATTTGAAGAAAATCCGACGATAAATGGCGGCTGCAGAGCGCGTACAATATTTTACACTACAATATTTTACACTATTTTTAAGTCTGACATCATATGAAGGTCAAGAATATTGTATTCAAAAGGGCAAAAATTGCTGATTTTGCTATTAAAATTGCCTTATTGTCAAGAAAATCATCTGTATATAGACTGTATATAGTTATTGATTTAGGTCTGAATTACTTCCTTTTATTTTCATTTTTTTTTTTTTTGTATTTTTTCTCTCAATCATTTTAGTTCTTTGTTAGATAGTTTTAGAATCCTAGTGTATATTTAAAATCAATGCGTTAGATGGTTAGCCGTTGGCTGAAAATTAATTCATGCTTAGGTCTATGCTGAACATCTAAAACGCAGCAGGTAAAAGAACCTCGGCCTGCGTGCGCGGGATATACGATCACTGTTTGCACCCATGTGATCAGGGCATCAAAATATGTTCTATTTTGGTGATGGGCTTTTCTGTATGTAGAAGCTAGTTCGTGCATGGTTCATATACACCGTGTGCATATAACCAGAGACGAAGTATTATAGGCTGTCTGGTAGAAATACTGCACAGTAGAAGTTATTTCAGAGTATTTCGTTTTCTATGACAGGGTAAGTAATGTCTCAGAAGCATGTTTCTGTGGGCATGCAAGTTGTGTAGACTTACCTACAAGCTATCAGCTAGGGATCTGAGCACTCTGTCCATAGATATCTTGGGCTGGCTCAAACATCGGTAGGAGTGAAGTTCGGAGGGTTGTGACATAGCTCAATCTCGGGGGCGATAGTCACAGTGAGGTTTTATGATAGGGGCTGTAAAACAGCCAAGCTCAGAGGTTTGATAACGTGTCTATTTATGAGACACTGTGTTTTAAGGCTCGGGTATCCAGTATCCAGTCCTGTTTATCATAGGGTTTTCATTAGTTAGTAAAGCATTGTTTTGGGATCGCACAGCACAGTAATAAGCACCTTATATACTTTAGTTTAGTTCTATATGTTATGTCCCATAGCTGAGGTGATACTTAGATATTTAGGTTATTGTTCGCAAGGCTTCTTTTGTCTGTATAGTATGTATATAAACTTTGTGAGTGGGTTGTTTTCTAGAGCTAGGTAGCTCATGCTATAGTTTGAAACCTTTGTATTACATTTAGCTAAGACACTGTCACCTTGCAGAACGCCCGAAAAACTCAATGAAGGTCTGAGTTCAGGGTGGTTTTATCATAAGGATATCACCAGCATCCTGACAAGAATGCTAGCACATCGGCAACCGGTTTTAATATGAAAATCTAATTAAAGAAAAATAAGAAGAAGAAAAAAAACCATAACAAACCGAAGAGGACCTTCTACTATTTCAGAAAGCCCTATATTAATAATAAGAAGAAACTAGATTTCTTTTTCCTGAGGGCTTTCCGCTCTGCAATCAAAATCAAACCTGATCAGATTCAATTACTTATCCTGACATACATCATCTGCAAACCAAGTCAAACCTGATCATATTCATTTACTTATTGTGACATACATTATCTGTGAAAAAATGAAGGAAATTCGTCTAGAATTGACAGCTGTAAAGAGCACACTAATATTGATAGAAGCTCAAATCTGTGACGTCAAATGACATTATTTAAAAATGTTTTCAAAGATGACTGCGTAGCTTTGCCTCCTGTTATGATGTTGGCTGTTCAAGAACCCTCTTTAAAATTTCGAGATATAAGCAGTTAAATGAACTTGAGATAACAATATTTCCTTTTTTCAGTCATAACTCAACTTGTTCAACCCCGATCTTCAAAAACTAAATATCATCTGAAAGGTATTTCAAAGCACTTCAAATAATACCCATAGTGCTTCGATTTCTCGTTTTTAAGGCCGTAGAAAAAATGATGATTGACATTTGCGATTTTTCAGAAACAGAAGTGACTAAGGCAAATGAGATGCTATGTTGCAACCTCTGTGAAAATAATATGCACTTCGGTCAAAAACTAAGTCTTCAAGTGCTAAAAACCGTACATTTTGGATGAAAGTTTTTTGACTTATTCGTAAGCTCCGTAATTCATAAATATATTTTCGGGTCAAAAGTTCGAAACTTTGTTTCACTATAGAACCTTGTGGTTTCCGACTCTGGAAAAACATATATGGAGGCGCATATCTAGAACGTAATATATAAATTATGTAAAATATCAGGCTATTCCGTCAAGAAATGACGGCTTTAGAGCGCGTACAAGCTTTTCTAGCTTTCTTTAACCCTGACGTCACGAGACGTCACATGAAGAAAATAAATACTGTTAAAATTTCATGCTGCTAGCTCGTCCGCAACCTGTTTTAATTTTAACCTCAAAAGGAAGAAAAAAGTATAATAATTATAATAATAATAATAATAACTAGGTTTTCGTTTGATCTGAACAAACGATAGGACTTTCTGCTCTGCAAACCATGACAAACTTGATAAGATTCATTTACTTATTGCGACATGTATTATCTGTGATAAAATTAAGAAAATCCATTTAGAATAAATAGCTGAAGAGGGCAAACTAATATTGACAGCAGATAAAATCTGTGACGTCAAATGATCTATTAAGAAAATCAAAGTCATTGCATTCAAATGAGACCTCGGAGAATAGCACATTCTGGCAGCGGCAAATGCATATTTTGATTTAATGCCCTGGGAGGTTTATGCCCAACTGTCCCACTTTTTGATATTTTGTTTCCCAACTGTCCCACTCAAGATTTTTAGCACCTTGCTGGGTGTGTTTTGATAAGGGATTATAATCTATTTCAAACTACAACACATTAAAATGAATTGAAGTTGTATTATCTGATTTTGTTTCTGATTTTTTTTTTGATTTTGTATTTTAAGAGGTAAAATTTCATGTTTTAGTTATATTGTATTATTTCTTTCTAAAATGTGTTTATTAAGGTCCATTAATTAGGGTTACTAAATTAATTGTAATTTATAGTGTAAACATGCATTCCTTTGATCTCTGGCTTTAAAGCTTATGTGAATTGATAAAGATAAAAAATAATTTGAACTTATTAAGATAATTATCACCTCTGCTACTTTTTTCTTTAAATTGTGTTAATTGATTGGTCCAACTAAAGTCCATTTATCCTGTATATATTGCTAAGTGATTGGATTAAGAAATACAAACAAGTCCTTTGATCTAGCAGTTTACTACTTAAGGTAAACAATTTGATTTGAAGTAATTAACATTTTTGGTTATCAATTTATTGTGACTTTCAAACTGTGATATCTCATTAATGAACTGAACTGTATCAGATACAATATATTTACATTCTGATGTAAATGTCTTCATTTGATAGTAAAATTTCACTAAGTAACATCGTCTGAAATTATAAGCTAAAATGGCAAATGCACAAGTGAGTGTGCAGTTTGTCAAGAACCAACGTGGTGGTGATAGTCTGGTTTACAATGGATTCAGATACCAGGTCAAAAACCGAAAACCAACAAGGGTGTACTGGGTCTGTCATGTCCGAACCTGTTCTGCTAAAATCACAACAGCTGACAACATTCCAGTTTCTGTGACCAATACCCATAATCATGCAGCCGAACACATGGAACTGAAGCGCCATGAAATAAATCAACTCATGCGAAAGAGGGCACGCGAAGAAACCACGCCGATTCCGTCAATATATGAAGAAGTCATATCCAGTCTGAGAGACAGAGAATGGGACGAAGATGCAGAACAAGTCTGCAAAGGATTACCAACCTTCCCCTCCACCAAGTCATCTCTATACAGGGAAAGAGGTGCATTGAGACCGGGGATACCAAAGTCCAGGAGTGACATAGATTTGGATGGAAAATGGACTGAAACGCACACTGGTGAGCAGTTCCTACTGGTTGATGAGGCAGAGAATGACAACAGGATGCTGATTTTTGCTACAAGAACAAATCTCCAGCATCTGGCACAGAACCCAACCATATATGGAGACGGAACATTTTATGTGTGCCCAGACATATTCAGCCAGGTCTACACACTCCATGGATATATTGATGGACACATGTATCCGTTAGTGTTTGCCCTTCTGCCTGGAAAAAGTGAAAGGATTTACTGCAGACTTTTTCAACATCTTCAACAGAAATGCAGGGAAATAGGAATGGAACTGGGACCAGACACACTCCTGATAGACTTTGAGGCAGCAACCAAGCAGGCAGCTCGCAGAGTGTTTCCAAATGTGAATGTGAAAGGGTGTTTTTTTCATTACACACAGTGTGTTTGGCGGAAGATACAGAAGCTTGGCTTAGTTGGACTGTATTCTGAGAATGAGGACTTTAAGAAACTAGGAAGAAGAGCTGCAGTTCTGCCTCTAGTCCCCATACAACATGTTGAAGATGTGTGGTTTGTCGCACTGACGGATGCTGAAAATGCAGAGATTCCAGTGGATGTTTCAAGGTTCACAGACTATGTCACTGAACATTGGGTTGAGGGAGACAAGGACAACTGGAACCATTTCGAGACAGAAGGACCAAGAACAACAAACAACTTGGAAGGCTGGCACAACAAACTAAAGAAAAGTATGAGACAGTCACATCCGAACATTTACAAGTTCTTGGAAACAATACAAAGGATTGAAGCTGCCAATGCTATCAAAATTCTTCAGCACAGTGCCGGAGGAGTGAGAGAAAAGAAGAGGAGGAAATACCGACAACTTGAACAGAGACTGTCTGCCCTGAAACACAAGTACATGGCTGAAGAAATCACTGTGATGGAGTATGCCGATTGTGCATCGCATTTGATTCGGTTTGACGAGTAACTCTGTATAGAACAGATCAGTAGGGTGGAATGTCACAGTTGTTTAAATGAAATGCTTGTTTTCAAATTAAAACAAAATACAATAAATTGTACCACATCCGAATATAGCCCTGTCTTTATTTGATTTGTTCATGACACATGAAATAAAAATAATAAATATATGAAAACATAAAGAGTTTGTTTTCTTCATTTCAGAGAGAGAGAGAGAGAATACTGACAACATCCTAAAACATAATAAGTATTATAAATACTTATTATAAATAATTTTGCTAATAGCATATAACTTATTATAAATACTAATGCAATATATTACTAACCATAAATACTATTGCAAATTGCTCTTAATAATATAAGACAATAAGACAAATAATTGCACTGAAATATTCCATCCATTTAGGTAAAGACTATAGTCACTCATCCATGACAGTCTATTGTTATCCAATTAAGCATGATTCCCAACTGTCCCACCTTGATTTTTACTGTTTTATATAAAAGTGGGACAGTTGGGAAGACACCCCCTGGGATGGGTATGTGTTCGATAAGGAACAGAGAGCCGTAGACATTTTCAGCATTAAAATCGTATATATATCGCGATCTATTATTTAAATATTAATCATATGATACAATATCTTCAAAACTACTTGTTTCTCTTAGATACAACTAATGTCTGGCATAAGCTATTCAATTTTACAAACAGAACACATCGTTTTCCTTTTTGAAGCTCCTGTTTAAAAAAGGATGTAGCCTCATAATGTTAAATATTTATTAGAATCTAAGACGTTAAAACATTCAGAAAATCGAACATAACAATAATATACAATCAGTCCAAGAAACAACTACAGTTGTACCTGTGTTACTGGCCACTTGTATCAAGCCGTCAACCTGCATTTCGCGATCAGTTTTCATATTACTAAACTAGCATTTAGTTATATGTTTAACCTTCATTTAGCGATCACCTATTTTAAACGGTCTCTTTCTCTTGTTCCCCGACTGACCGCTTTAGACAGGTTGCCTCTATACAAATATGTAAAATGTTATGCCAGAGAGATAATTGAATAAGGAAACACAAAAAGGTCTAATAAGAAATGTACATATACGAAAAATGAACTAACTATATGAGGTGTCGGGAAAATGGACAAAAAATCACGGAAACAGGACATTAAATAGAGAAATCCCAAATGGTACCGCATTTGAACGGTCAGTCGTCAAAAGGAACAACTGGGGTGCTTAAACCATGTTTAAAGGGGCCCCACATTCGCATTTCCGCCGAAAAGTAAAAAAAAAAAAAAAAAAAAATTGTATAGGAAACCTGTCTCGATCCTATCTCTTACATTTATCAGTATCCAAACAGTTAATCAACATATAAATGCCCTTCTGTGAAGAACATAGTCAAATGACGTTTTAATAAGCACAACGAACACAATTGTTCCTGTGATTATAGGAGGGCTAGCTATTCGATTATGTATTCATTATATTAAGTAACATGTGTTCTTTATATTAAGTAACATGTGTTCTTTATATTAAGTAACATGTGTTCTTTATATTAAGTAACATGATTTTAAAATTATTTTCCGTGGTTTTACGTCTTGTTGCACGGCGGATCACCGCCGGGCATATTGTATTTGCTTCGTAGGTTGTCTATGGACACGAAAACGAGGCTGTTTCGCCTCTTTTATAATAATAAATACTTTTTTCATGAATTTGTACAATTTTAAGTTAAAATTGTATGTAGTTCGTATTTTTTTCACTTTGGATCATGTTTATTATTAGTATAAGTAAAACACATTAGTTTTGAAAAGAGTTTCAATTTCGAAATTTTGTAGTGAGGTTATACTTCTTAGAGATTATTTATGTTACGTAAAATGTTTTAGATAGGAAGGTATGATAATACATTACTCTGGGTTTGTTATTCATTTATGAATTCTAGCCAAAAAAGTATTTATTGATACCTTGCTTAAATGAAAGCGTAACAAAATCAGTATTAATATATTTGATTGGAAAATAATCGATGGCACTTTGGCATCGAGATTACTTATCTATTAATATTTGTTTTACCAAGATTTGTCATAGAATTTATTTCATTATTTCTATAATCAACAACTTTTGAACTATTGTGGTAATTGTCATCAAGTATCATTTATTTACAAGGGTTTGATGTTTTTAATTCTGATATGTAACTTCCGGTAAAAACGAAAGTATGGTAAATTGTTTACAATTTGACAATATTGAAGATCTGTCTTCGACTCCTACAGTATTTTGTGTTTTGTAAGAATGAGAATATCAGTACATAGAGTTACGATTATAAACATCTTTTATTTGATTTAATGTGAGTTTTTTTTCTGATCTTATCTCGAGCCAGAATGTATCTCGGTACTTTTTTGCAAGCCTCGAGAAAGTTGTGTCTGTTCAAATGAAAACATGCATGTAAGTACAAACTAAACGAACTTTTAATTTGATTGTTATATTCTTATTATCTGTATAGAGGGGTGGGTTTGGAAGAGTTATAAAAAAACAACAACATTAAATACCTTTAATATTGGGCTGAGGCTATGATGAAATATGTTCAGTTTCTGCAATAAATGTAGCCAAAAAGCAAGCAAATAAGGGGGTGGGCAAAGTATTTATAGCAGTGATTTGCATCTGATCCCACAAGCACCCAAGGGGTGGGTATATATGTCAGTTTTGTGAATGATAGATAGGCCTACAGGCACATGCCAGATAAGCAGAATCATTCAACATCAATTATTTTGCATTTGAACCACTTTGGGCTGGAACCCAGGCAGGGACATTATTTTTTACATCTCTCATGATGACATAATTTCTGGGTATGATAGGATTTTAAAACAAAAAATTAAATTAATGCACCGACTGTCTTTGATTTATGTTTTGGCATATGATATGATTTAGTCTCCCAAACAAAGTTTTGTCTCCAGAAATCCAGTCAGTGCTTCTTCGTAGTGCTCAACTTATGGTATTAATCGATACAATTGTGTATCGACTGTAAACATGGCTTTGATGGATGTGAGAAATCATAAATATTTTAAGTTTAAGCTTAGAAATAAACAACCTGTGTCCAGCAAAAACATATCCTATCTAAACAATATCTTTGTACCCATCCAAAACAACCAAAAATGTGGATGGAACTTCACTGGGATGTGTTGTCCATGTTATGACTACTGGCCAGATTTTAAAATAAATTGGTACAGATGATCCATGGGTCAACCTCTACCAAAGTTCCTAAAATTATTCTGATCCATTAAAAAACATGGCCGCCAGGGGCGGGGCTTATTTGCCTTTTATGTATATAGGGAAAACTTTACAGGGATCATCTCCTTTAAAACTACTGGCCAGATTTCAAAATGTTTTAATACAGACTGATGTTCCTTGGGTAACCGTATACTCAGGTGAGCGATCCAGGGCCATCCTGGCCCTCTTGTTTGTTTCATTTTAAGATTCCTTTCAAGTCTTGGCACTAGTTTTCTATTTATATACTTATGTAAACAAGTTCACATCTCAATAAAGGCTATGTCAAAATAAAAACAATTTGTTTACCTGTTGACCCACATAAAAAAATATTATCAGACTGTTTTTCTTTCCCGCCGTGCTTATTTCAATGTGCTGCCACAGGCAGCACTTTTGTACTTGTATATCATTGAAGTTATCTCCTATTATTATTATGTCGCTGTTTATGTTTATTATGTTTCTATCATTCAGAAGGACAATTTTCTTCTACCAATTCCTCACACGGTATAAAAATTAAATGCAGTAACGTGACATTATAAAAATACATTACATATAATTACATACATTGTGTATAAATAAAATAAATATTTCTCTAGACAAAAAGTTCGAATTCAAATTGTGCCATATGAGAAAATTCATTTTTGCAAATGTAAGAGCTGTATTTTTTTTTTTTTTTTTTTTTTTTTTTGTATTTTTAAGATGATTTATAAGTTAGTAAGGGTTCATTACATGATGAAACTATTATAACATGTTTTAGAGCGTTTCTCTAATGACTACTGTCACAACTTATATTTACTGATTTGCCTTATTATTTATCCAGATAGATTTATTTACTGCCATAACCTGGTATTATATTATATTATTTGGTAATGAGTGTGTAAAGCCTGATCAACTTGCAGGCTGATCTGGTTGTGTTCTTGCTGAAAAGGGGACACATTTTCTGAGACTGTAGTTTATTACTTTTGAGTTTGAATACCATTTTAGCTGATTGTAATAAATTGCATATCATTATATTTGGGCCATTCTGTTGTAAACACGCTGAAATATGCCCATTTCAATCGCTAATAATTTAAAGTTAAAATGGTCAAATGGTATTTACAATTGCATTGTATTCATTATTCGATGGAGAATCTACCTGTAATAGCGGTCACCTGTATTAAGTGGTCAACCTGTATTAAGCGGTCTGTTTTAATATTACTTTAGCGTTCTGTTTTATGTTTAATCTTCATTTAACAGCCACCTCTGTTAAGCTGTCACTTTCTCTTATTTTATTGACTGACCGCTTAAAGCAGGTTAGACTGTTGTACTGCGATTATGGTTTGCCTCGGCCGGGGATCGAACCCGCGACCTCCCTATTCAGGGATGAATGCTCTAACCACACTGCCACCGGGACCTTAATGTCTAAAATTGCAAAATGCAAAAAAAGGAGGGGAGGGGAAAACAAATTTGCTTGATCATTCGATCAGTGAGTTATATTTCATATATATGTGCCTCAGAAAAGAAAATATAACAACATTGCCTATATTATATTTATTCCAATTAAAATACAAACCAGTTCCGCCCTTCGGAATGATTAAACCCAGTAGAGAAAGAGCCATGTTGACATGACCATCCCCCGCCGAATGTTTGCTCGTTAGAACATGTGTTGGAGAGTAGAATAATTCATTTTTAAAAGAAAAATTTTGGTAATGAAGACTGATGTTTGAAGTGATTATAGAAATGAAACCTATTTTTAGTCTATTTTGAGTTTTTGTTAACACGCATACACAGACACGTACACACAAGCTAAAATTGATAAAAAAAATATACATATACACCCAGGCAAAAAATTGTGATCAAATATTATTGATGACTTGTCACAAAAACAAATAAGCATTATAATGAAAAATTCCCCTTTTTAAGAAATACAACCATTTAATAAAACAAGAAGACCAGTTTGACCCTTGCATCACACACCTGAAAAACAGTGTTTTTATTACCTGCACTTCTTACGAAATAAATATGCTAGAGTGAAAAACGGCATATCTGTGATATTCTGAAATTTCAAGGATTAAACTTTAGACCATATATCAGTCCAATATCAAATCTAGTCGACCTCCACTGAGATATAGTTGCCATTAACACTGTGTATAAGTTTAATGAAGATTGCGCAATAACTGCGGTTGTGTGAACAAAGTTAATTCGGGCATTTTTTTATAATTCAAGGGACATAACTTCTGACCTTATTTGATTTTATTAGTCATAAGACAAAACTTTACCGAAAGGTTATAGCTATAAACATTACCATGATATTGGAGATGAAAGCTAAAGAAATGAAGATGCCAGAGAGTAATCAAGTGGACGACAGACGGCCGAAGTACATTAAACGATCCTAGTAGCTCATCCTGAACACATGAGTTCAGAGGAGCTAAAAAAAAAACAAAAAAACAGTCCGGCCCGAATGAAACCGCTTAAAGCGCGAACAGCAAAGCAAGAATTATATAATAAATAAATTTCAGAGTTTAATATCTTAATATAGGAATATCACTATAAAGTATTTATCAGAAAAGAATTAACAAATACATAAAATTTAGCACTTGCATATAGATTGAGAAACATGCATGAAAACGATCAAGGGAATTTTGATCTGATATGAAATTGCCAGTATTTTATAGTTGTCCCGAATGCTCTTACACTTTAAAAGACTCCATGTGGAATTCTATATTCGCGAAATATTCTATAAGAAAAAGTTGTAGCTTTTTCGTTCTATACATATTTAACTCACAATAGAAAATTGATATTGATATACGATGGTGTTTTAGAAGTAAGTGAACTTTCTTTATACACATGTACCTATTCTACTCCGGTATAAAAATGTTTAAGTTAAAACAGAATTCCGCGAATTTCTTAAACACCCCTCATTCACCGAGACATCCGTGATTTTACTCCACAGTATGTTTCAGACCACGCTCCGCCTACGTTTCCTATAATATTAACATATAGTGCCCTGTCTGAACAACTAAGGATACAGGGGGATGTGGGGGGGGGGGGGTCGGTATTATTCTTTATAAATTTCATTATGTAGATTTTCGATAAATATGTTAAACAAACATCATTTGAGGCTTTGCCCCTACAAAATATGTAAACATACTTTTTTCGCTGCTCAAACGGATTAGGACTTAAACAGAAGAAAGTCATATTCAGAAAACATTTCTTTTTGAGAAAAGAACGCATAAGTGTATTTATATTTTGAATAATGATATATTAATAGGTATTGATGGCATATTACACGAATACATTAAATCTTCAAAGGACACATTGTTTTCTGTGTATATCTATACTCAATGCAACACTAGACCGGGTGTCATACAATCAACAAGGAATGTTTGTATCATTAAATAAAAACCCTTTCATGGTTAAGTTACATTTCGGACCTCGTGGCTTTTCACGGAGATGCCCAAGTTTCATAATGTTTCATTAGGTTCCTTGATTATCTTGGTAGAAGTTAAGTGGTCCAAGACGTATCGAAAACATTACAGGGACTTAACCTTAAACATGATTATCAAAAAATGTGTACCCGAAATAACTAGTATTTAATAAAGTTGCACAAGTAATTGTAAGTCTATTCATTAGTGTAATGTTAAAATCACAAAATTCATCTCAAACAATTAAAAAAAAAAAAAACGGTCTGCATTTCCGCAAGTACACTAGGCATTAGATCACGTGACACTGCTCCGATCATTTCCTTGCTCTTTATAAGTAGGTTGAAAATGATCTTATTTCAAACTACTGTAGAAGTATGATATTTCGTTGACATCAAATTCCGTTGTATCTGCAATAAAGTATATTTCGCGGGTACTAGAAAGCGTCTTCTAAATGAACTGTATATGTGGGAATAAATATTTGTGGGTAAAGCCATCCACGAAATCAACGAAAATTAGACCCCTCGAAAATGAATGATTACAGTAATCAATCTTAATGAATGTATCTAATCAATTGTTTTGCTCTATGCAGTTGGAACTTATCTGCTATCGGATGACACATGTCATATTCAACAATGTTTAAAACTTTTGTATTGTATCCAATATAATTTACTCATCTTTTATATAGGGCTGTGGATATACACTGAGTCTCATCAAAAGGTATATGAAGAAGAAAAAAGACATCTGAAATGAGAATCCAACCCGAATTTCGTTAGGGCGATCGTCTATAAGTGAAAAACAATCTAAAACGCAAAAACAAACATCAACGGTTTACAAAACCAACAACAAAAAAAACACACACACGATGATGAAAACGCGAAATGATATCGCGTTTTCATCAAAGTAGATTCATATTGTTGCGCTCCTCCAGAGCGGCGTCTAAACTTTTTACCCTTTTCGCTAACTTCAGCCTTAAATGTTTTCTCTCTCTCTCAATCTCTCTCTTTCACGCGTCTAACGGGGGGTGTTGGGGTTTGTTTTTTTGGGGGTTTTTTTTGTAGCGTTCTCAGGAAACGTGGCTATGTTAACCGAAATTACACGGTGTTTATCCGCAATATAAACGTGCGTATTTATATACTAAATAGAGCTCAGTCAGTTTCCCTATGTAGAAAACAATGTAAAACACAAGTTTAAATAGAAATGTGTAGTTCTAAATATGTTAAGTCGGTTAAATAATTTAGTATCTTGAAATAATTAACTATTTAATAATAAAGTACTGAATTTTGATAGATGCACACCTTATATAAAGAAGTTAAAGTAGATATATCGGAAGAAATGCCTAAAAAAAGGTGCGCTGGTTATGACCAAATTTTGATGTGATGCTCCCGAATGAGAGTCAAGCAAGGCTTATATACTCTGGCAGCACTGTGCACAATGCAGAGCGTGAATCACAAGTGAAACAGTGAGTTTCACAGCATCACAGCGTGAAATAACGCTCCACAGAAAAGACAGTGAAATTCACAGCAAAAAACTGTGGGAACAAGTACCCGTTAATAAATCATTAATAAAATTTATATAACACTTCCTTCAGAAATAACCAACAATTTAAATGATTAATAATAACCTCAAATTTACGTTTTCGGGAAATCATCTGGACAATCATTATAATAAACCTTAAATGCACTACAAAAGTGTTTACACAGCTGTGTATTAGCTTCCTTGGTTGCTATGCAACTATTCACAGTAAAAATCAAAATGGCGGATACACATTTTCGGGAGCAAGTGCTCGTAATGAAAACAAACAAGTACTAAGTTAATTCGTAGAAATATGAAACAATCATTAGTGTAATCTTTCGTTCTATCACTGGATTAATACTGCTGGATAGGAAATACTAACTGGAATAATCTTTTAAACAAATAACTTCTGGTGATACAACTCACGAAAACAGATTACACAGACAGGATTCTGCCGTGGAAAACTATAGGGATTTATTTCTGAAATAAAACACACTGGCACAATACGTGAAGCTTGGTTGTTTAACTGTACAGTTAAACACGGGCAACAGCCAGCTTTGTGTGGCGTCGCCAGTTAATTACATTACTAAAAAAAGAAAGTAGCCAAGAGTGAAAGAAAAAGAAAAACAAGGTAAAATTTCAGAGCATTACAATATTTCGCATTTTTTCATAGTACTTTAGCGATTTTGTGTTTTCGCATTTCAAGTTTTTTTCATTCAAAGGCGAATAAGCATACGGCCCAAAGGAATTCCGTAGCTTCCTCAATACAGCTATCAGCCACATCACGTGTTTCCTAAAGATAGCTTTTTATGCACTACTTCTCCCAATCAACTACTGTAAAAACCTTAAATTTAAGAAAGACATCTCCACTAAATACGCGACATCGTACCCAAGCTGTTTGTCTTGACCAATTCCTCCATATACGTTTCTCTCCCTGCTAAACGTTCTGAAGCCATATTTATAAAGTTCAGAAAAAACAAGAAGTTTCTCCACGCGATTCTGGTTATTCCTGAAATGGAACTCTACAAGTAATTGGCGAACGGAAGCCAAAGTGTTGGTTTTCATCATCTGAGAAAGGGACGTCCATTCTCCATTTTCTACGTCCATTTTAAGGATATCCAAAGTCCTCTGGAAAGACAATAAGTTACACGTTGCGTATTTAGAGCATTTTATTATTTCGACTGAGAAACTCCAGAGCATGTAAACTATACTGCAGTTGTAAAACAACCATTATAAGTACCATAAACACTTGTCTATGGTTTCCTTTATGTGTAGTTTTTTGCCATAGTAAGTTTATCAATGGACACAATTCTGGTCATTTTTATATATGAAAAATTAAGAAAACTACTGACCGAATTATTTAAAAATCATATTTTATTTCCGGGTGTTTGTGGGGGTGGGGATATTTTAAAATCACGGGCTGGGGTGATTGTTTTCAATGGTCAAAAATGTAAATCAATTTTTCTTTGTTAGTTTTGTAAAAGGGGTCACCTTTTAGACTCGAAAAAAGTAGCTTAATATACCTAGAAGCCGTCTAATACGTGTGACTGGAAAAAATCACATATTGTTTATGTTTATTTCTCATTAAACATTGTGATGAATTATACACCAGAACGTATATTAAATGTTCGGGAAGTGCTCGTTGATATACATAGTGCATGGCCCACGATTTTCGAGTCGGCCCATGATTTGGGACTGGCCCACGATATGAGTCATACACATATTTTGCTGATTTGTAAAGATTTTTACATCATAGGTGATGCAGAATAACTTTCAAGGGTTTTGATACCTATATATCAAACTCAAATCTGCAGTTACTTCCCTTGATCAGTTTAGCTGATCAAGGACATGTTGTTGTTTTTTTCATTATATTCATTTTTATTTTATTTTTTTAAATTCGTGTATTTCGTATCAGTGTAGCTTTATCTTATTTAAATAACATTCATACTAATGACAATGTAAATGATATTAAAATCAAAGAAAAATATTTTATAGAGTTTTTTTATACTACCCCACCGGTTTACCTATCGTCACGTGAGTTACTTGGTGGCAGTGGTTAAAGTAGCGTTGTGTGATGAAACCGATGCCAATATGTATGTAATTCTTCAAAAGTATAAAGTATACATCATCAATCTGAGTTTGTGTCGTTTGGACGTTGGTAGCGACTTTTACACTGTATGAGTAAATGGTATTGGGACGTTTGTTTTGTTGGGTTTAATGTCCCATCGATAGTATTTAAGTCATTTGGAGAATATGTCTACTTGAGACAGTTATAGTGCTGCAACACTGCAGTATTACGCTGTAGACATGTGGCATGATACAACGCCCAGTCACATAGAAAACAAGACCTGCAATATTACTGGAACATGTATCATTGCAGAACACGCATTACCAAGGTGTTGCTAGTCCAGTTAACCTGCTCTTTCTCACAGGTGGTTTAAACATCTTCTTTCAATGATCAATTATGAATGCTAACTTAACGTGCCAAACTGCACGAAGGTTCTGAGTTAGGACTGCGTTCGGGGACTTCTCAGGTGTAAAGTACTAGCCTAATCCAGGTATGAATACGAACTTGTTTTCCAATTGACGTAAAATAAATAAGTTTAAAATAACGCAATTTGACGTTCGGTATGCGACGGTTTCTTGCGATTGAATATGTCTATTTTTATCATGCTAGTAACTTATGCAACTTATTTTTCCGTTCAGATGAGTGATTAATACTATTGCAATCCTTATAGGTAATACCATCCCCACGATACTTTGGCGAGTTACTGAAAGGCTGTAACCTGTCTAGGGAGTAATAAGCACGAGTCCTTTGTACAATAAATTAGATTCTTACCCCAGTGTGACCAAGTTCTGCCATTAAACTTTCAAGTGTAAACAGGTCCTTGTCGTTTTTGTCACCTAGTCCTTTAAAGTGCAATTTCACACCACTTGGAACATTGATTCTGTCGCCAAATCGTATCATGCTACAACAAAGAAAGGAATTTTAAATTAATAAAAAAAAAAGTGAAAAAATAATTAAAAAAGTTAGTGATTCATATATGCAATAGAGGTCATAACTTGAAGGAAATAGTCGGACCTGTCCCAAGCGGACAGTGTCTGCTTAATACGAGTGACCGCTAAATTTAATTATGATAAACTTGTAATCTAACACGATCAACAATACTTATATTAGGACGTGATACGTAATTCAATGGCGTGACAACATACAAGTCGGTTAGAACCTATCTGGCATAGAAAATTTCTACAAAATATGCCGTTGTATTGAGTGATGTTGTATAGAAAGTTGACTGTATAGGAGTTCTAACCTATACTTAATTCTTGCGAGATTAAGTAATGCACTTTCTTTTCACTTGATAAAATTCCCATTAAAAATAATTTTATTGTAGATTCAACTGAGAACAGCATTGCCTTTTTGAAACAAAGGTCAATAGGAAACCGGACCATACACCAGAGTTTGCTCTGTGTGGCTATCAGATATTAAACCTCACCTTCAAAGTGATTTAAATAAACTTTACTTATTTTACGTCGATTACGAAATAGGTTATCACAACTTATATTAATCACTTTCGACGGCCCATGTGGTGGCGTATGTGATCATTATTGTGGGAATAAACCGGAGGGCCCAGAGAAAGCCCACTTGTCTCCACAGGTGACCACTGTACAATCTCGTGCACGTGGACAGGAATCGAACCCGGGACGCATTGGTGAAAAGCGCGGCGCGTTACCGCTACGGTATCCAGGCATCAACATTGATTTACGATAAATTTCAGTTTGGACCGCCTTTAGAAGCGGGTCCCGATCAACTTAACTGACCAGAGAGATGCTCTAATAAAAGTATGTTCAATTGAAGCACAAACAAGGGGAAAAGATCGTGAAATACTTAAGTCCTAAACAAGTGCCATCTGACAATAGGTGAAGGATTGCGTGATATTAATTGCAATGTCTGGCCAAAATAGGCAGGTACCTTAGAGAGGACAGTGTTTGTCCATAAATATGCAGAAATATTGGACTAAAATTAACTTTTTTATTAAGGTATCACGTGAAACAAGGATAAAAAGGCCAAGAAGTATATTACATGTATATCCATAGTGAGATGGTACTTTATCAAATATTTAAATAAAATATATGTTTATGAGGTTATAATTTGTTGTTGTTGTTGCTACTGCTATAAAAATTACCTTACTTAGAACATAAAAGGCGCGAGTGGATAACGCCGTACCTGTTCTAAAGCATAACCATTTAAGGTGATCCATCCATCATTAAATTGTGACCATAGTCCATCAAGTCATCGTGGGAATTTTATAGTAAATGCAAGCCTTTATAGACCTTGAGCAAAAAAAGTCCATAATTCCACCAGTAAATGCTTGTATCTGCACTTGAAGCATTTGAAGGACCTTGATTACAATCTAATGATGGATGGATTACCTTAACCCTGGGACACGTTTCGTTTTTCAAGATGACCCACATAAATAATATAAACAAAATACATCACATACTTACGTGTGGTCAAACGTGTGAACTTCGCAACCAAAATATTCCACCACCTTCTCCTCGAAATCAAACTTATTGTCTGAACTGCAATTGGAAAAGAAGCCTACATTTTAAATCATTGATTTTAAGTTAGATTAAGAATTCAAAAAGGATTATCTGTGGGGGCTCGTGCGGGGTCTTCCTCCATCTGAATTATTTGGAAATCGCTAAATGACTGAAATAGTGCCGCAACGATTGAAAAATCCAAAGCAACAATAAAGATCTTGTTTGTGGGAAGCATCTGTATTTGAAGATCGATTAACGTTATGTTATGGAATAAGGGAGGCAACGTTCTTATAATTTGACCAAGAGTTGTCTTCTTCTGTAGTTTAGAAATATCATCTGGACACCCTCTGGACTATTCAGCATGTCCGAATTGGAAAGGATTCCGGACTTTTAAAGATTGAAGTTGTTGTTTGTTTTTTTTTGTTGTTGTTGTTGTTTTGTGTGTGTGTGTTTTGTTGTTGTTTTCTTTTTCTTTCTTTTTCATCTGGACCCTATTATGTTAAACTTGCACTACTGAGGTAGTATTCATTTTAAGTTACAATACTATAGCTATATATATTAATATTTCCTGACTCAAGATCTAAAATGCTGTATTGATGTTTTTTGTTGTTGTTTTTTTAAACTACGTGTATATTTTGTTTATTTGGGAACTATATATGTGTAAACCAAAACATGCTTTCGGAAACATATAATCTTATTCAGTATGTATTGCTAGGCGAAAACAGCCGTTGCTTTATTATAATGAAGACACTTTGCTATTGCATATCTTGAGAAACATATGGAACAGTATACGTTAATTGGTGATTTTTTTCCTTATAACTGAATGTGTGGCTACAATATGTCACTCAGATCAATATCAGATAAATGTAAGCATCGGCGTAGCTCATTTAGGCTTTGTAGGCCCGGTCCCTCTCTTTGTTTCCAAAAAAGAAAAAAAAATGTCTTATTCTGCAATAAAAACTGAGAGGGGGGGGTATGTTAATCAAGGTAATTCAGTGTATTGTTCTTTTGAAAATGAGAGAAAATTTTATGTGAGAAAAAGAACAGGATATAATAAAACAAACAGATAAAGTGAAATTTAGATACAACAAGAGAACAACAAAAGACTGCTGTTCAAAGGAAATAATTATACATAATTAATTAAGAGTCTCGTTTCGGCAAAAGGCTTTAATTCAACAGAATGCCCTTTTACTTAGACCGAGATTTGTAACAACACAGATATTTTGTTCATGAAATTTTCGACACTGTCTTGTAAAAATTTTCAAATATTTCTACATCGACTTGTTATAAACCTAAACTTGTTCAACTAGAAATGCATCCAAGATCTTAATTAAATATAATCAAACGCCTTTAACATTTGTTATTAATATGTAATCTCAACAATATGTTAAATAGATTTGTCATTTCAGTTACCAAATAAATCATTCTTTATTCTGGAATATACTGCATAACAAAGTGAAGTGTGTGTGTCGAGAGATCATAAATATATAAACCATAAAACTGAGCAAACAAGCTTAGTTAGTGTGTGAGTCACTTTAAAATACAATTCCTCTTTTAGCTTCCCTAGCCTGAGAACTAATTTCAAATACATAAAATATATACAGAAAAACGACTTGATTTATAGATTGATTGTAACAACCAACGATTAAAAGTATTTCAAGCATAATGATTACCATGTAGATTAGCTATAATATCCTATACAATCTAAATAAATACAGCTGAATCTATATAAGTGGCCACCTGAATAAAGCGCTCGACCTGCATTAAGCTGTCAGTTTTAATTTCACCTAGCTAACATTTTGATATTTGATTAACCTTTTTTAACGACCA
This sequence comes from Solen grandis, assembly GCA_021229015.1. Lineage (NCBI taxonomy): Eukaryota > Metazoa > Mollusca > Bivalvia > Adapedonta > Solenidae > Solen > Solen grandis. Next base: position 26,378,841 of record CM037789.1, on the reverse strand, counting down.
CCTCTGTTAAGCGGAAACATTCTCTTGTTCCCGTGACTGACCTTTAAAGACAGGTTTGACTTACACGGAACTCACAACTCATTTGAGGTTAAAACTCTGTGAAAAAAGGAACCGATAGTAAAACTATTCCAGAAGTTTCTAAAAATCCATTTGTGGTTCTGCAATCTTATTGAAATCATATCCTAATTTGCACTCCTCTTCTATCCGCGATTAGGATCTGACAACATCGCATTAGGGGTCACGTCAGATTTACATTTTAAGAAATTTATATGCATAAACAAGTGCTCAATTTTAAACCAATTAAATAGCGCGTATCTAACTGATTTCGGTAAAACATTTTTCACAGGGTGAGAAAAATGTGCAGATTGACTGGAACTCGAACCAGGGACCTTTTGCTTACAGGGCGAATGCTCTACCGAATAAGCTACGGCTCTACAGAATGAGCTACCCGGCCGATTAGACATCCTTCTACCCTATTTGAGATTGATGCGGTTCCTTCCCCCTGATATACCGAAGGATTCTGTAGCCGCCGATTTGATTGGCTTATACAAAGGTCAATCTGAGACGAAAGTCTATACGATATAGGATATGGTCAGATCCAGTCAGCATACTGAATCTGATTTTAATGAGATATGGTTTCTGAGCCCGGGTAACGAGCCGGGCGAAAAGTCGCATGAAAAAGCTACACTTTGTTCCGCCGAAATTATTTTGTGTATAGGCAGAGAAAGTCTGTATTCTTATCTAATCCTCCATGCTTAGTTACAACTTACCCAAATGAGTAGACAAGACAAGGATTTTTAGGCACCACAGTCTCGTCTGCACACACTTCTTTCCCGCCATCTTTTAACTTTCCAACTCTCAGATGAAGGTTACATAACAACTGAAGTGAGTTGGCGTACCTACGCAAGAAAAAATAGCCCAGTATTCTTATCATTGTTTATGTTGTTTTTAAACAATATTTTACAAATATGTTAAAATGTTAAGTTATATTTATCGAAATTGTGAAAATTTTAAACAGAATTAAAATAACCTTAAACACAATGGTAAAACATCAGAATATTATATATGCGTAAGATATATACGGTAGTTCATGTGTTTTACGATAATGTAGGGCACTGAAATATTCTCACAACAACGTCCCATTACCTGGAAGATCAGTGCAAAATGTAGCAATTAATTTAAAACACTTTTTTTAGACGAAGAAATTAAAGGTTTTCATCCCAGCCAAACATACCACATTAGATAACTTTAAATATTAGAGTTTGCATGTGTATGTGTTAAAAGGTAAGACTTTTACCGACGAAAAATCTGTAAATGATCTAAGTTTGTCATCTCCCGAAGAGAAGCTTCATCCGGAATCAGATACAGATTTGGCTGGTAAAAAGTGGTTTCTTTTTTCCTCGTCTCCAGTCTTTGAATTCTCGAATGAAAAACTTGATAACCTGAAGATTTCATTTTTTTTTTAAATCTCATTAAAATGTTACTATGTTTTTATGTAAGTCACAAAGAAGATGCCATCAACAAGAGATCGATTAAGATAAAACGATATTTTCTTCATGTAACAAACTTTGCAGTTTGTCCTATTTAATCGTCCAATAAAATGCTTGTATTTCGTTCAATATTTGGAAAAAATATCGCATAAAATGAACTGCGAGGTGGTCTTGATATGGAGAAAATATGTGACTTCATGGTGTCTACGTGACCAAAGAGCATTATAGATGACGTTTGTTGTGGCTGCGATATATTGCATCACATAATTGAAAACGGGCTGGTTTACTTTAGACCACTACACTGTTTCAAAATTGATGCATGTACTTTCAGAATGTCAGTGATAGATTTTATCCTTCTTCAAACAAGGGGAGGTCACTCACCGTGTATCATCAGCGAAACATTCAACGAAAATTATTTAGCACGGATTTTCATATATACATTTGTATTGCTATTTTTACAGAAATGGTCACTAGATATTATATCTGGTGATCCCTAACATCAACCAGATTCAAGATTTACAATGACCATCTGACATTAATTTTAGTCACCAATGAACACCCGGCCCCTTGGGAGCTTGATATTTAAATGATTCATATTTCTTACATGACCTTCGATATGATATTTTCTGCAAAATAAATTTTGATTATGACCATCAATTTCAAGGAAGAATTCAGAAACGTACTGTATAGATTCCTGATTTTGTATGGGCAATATTGTAGTTGGATATGAGGTGATCATTTGTGCAAAATTATAAACAAATCTGGCAAGAGGTTCAAGAGATAAACATTTTTGATATTGTCTAAATAGATTTTGTAAAGAAATTAACCGACACGCTGGGAGCCTTATCTTCAAGGGATCAACTATATTGTAGCAATTTTGGTAATTAATTTTGTTGTTATCATTTGAGCATTTTCTAGTTATATACATCATAGAAAGAGAATGTTTGTTTGTTATTTTTTCAATTGTAAGATTAGAAGTTGAAAATCGAGACAGTTAGTTTTAATCATTGAAATTAAATCAAATCCGTTATTTTAGACACAATAATCTATTGCTCTTAGTTAATTTATTCTTTAATTCTGTTTTTGATGTAAATCTTCACAGCATATCATAAAAAGTAGAACATAAATATTCAAATAATGAAATGATAATTTATAGATTATAGATTATAAAAGTTTTATACGATTACAATACAAAATATGGCAATCAAAATAAATGAAGCAAATTAAACCACAGTATGTATACTAATGAGGATGTAAATCCTCACAGCATATTAAAAACAATTTAACATAAATGTTCCTAATGATTTAATATGATTGCAAGACAATATTTACCAGGCGCATATGTAGGATTTTGGTTGGGGGGGGAGGTCGGGGGCGTAATTTTGAACTTGGTTTTTAATTTCACATATTAAGGTGATACGTGGATTAATGTATAAAAAACACATCTTGGTCGATTTTAAGGGCCGTTCGTCACTTACGATCACCATATATCGGCCTATGTATATTTTTTGTACAATATGTATAATGATCGCCTCTAACTGAATGAGTTGGCGGATCATCAAATCCAATCAATGTATAAATAAAATAAAACTTGGACTTACTAAGAAGGAAATGACGAAAACACAACCAGCCTTAATTGCCAGTACAAGGTTTTGTTGGCCCGGAAACTTCATTTTCCTCTCGTGTTTCGAATTCTGAATTTCACAAAAAAATATACACATAAAAATCAACAAACGTAAAATGATATATACAATCTATAAACATTCCTGGAGTCATCGCTATATTCGGTTACATGTATTTCGAATCTAAAGATAGGTTGATAATCCTTGAAATGATGGTGTTGAAAGTGTATTGATTGGCTAACCCTACCCCTTACCTGATCATTTTCAGTATAAAATAATATAGAGTCCCTGCTCAAACCAAACTAATATTAATACATTTGTGTACACAGATCACTCAGGCTTTTCTTAGACTAGATGTATTATCTTTTTAAGGATAATGTTTGATATGAATAAAAAAAATATTGTATGCCGAATAGTAAGTTTTCTTTTTCAATTGCTACCTTCCGACATAGTAAATTATTTACTGTCGACATAGACCAAAGATCGCAACACAACCATTGAACTGACATGGAAAATTGGTGTAGCCTGGTCATATAACATATATCATCCATCACACAATGATCATATGATGTTATTTTGTTACAGCATTTAAGATCCAAATAGCATTGTGTCGTAAATCACTATTTGTTATTTGGTACTGGAACAATTTTTCTTAAAAGAAAACTTGCTACAGATATTTATTGACACATCCTTTTCAGTTATATATCTTCGGTACTGATGGTAAAAGATAACACTGCTGTGATGTTATTTTTATCAGATTAATATACAAATAGCGACTGCTTGTTGAAATTAAGTTGCACTTACATTTTATGATTTTCCCTCCTTATTACTGAAATACATTGAAGAATATGAGATGATATTATTATGTTAAATTCAACAATATATCTATAACTCTTTACTTAAATAAACAACAACAACAATGCCATGGATTGTCAATTCATAGAAGTGCATGTGACATTATATTGTTGTTGTGTTAAATTATAATACATTGATGATATGACAAACAATTCTTTCTTTACATAGTTTATTTCTTATATGTATTCGAAAGTTAAATTTGAAATTCATTCCAGATGACACATCTTATTTTTTTAAATTTTATTCTTATTAAAAGTACTGTTACATAGCAAACAGTCTGTTTCTCTGATTTTGCACACATTTTTCATGTCCAGTTACATTAAACCAGCCTGGACCATTAGCCAATGAGATCACTCCCTCTAAGCAGGTACGCTTAAACATATCTGAATATTACTAATTGGTGGAAATCTGTTGAAATATCTGGGCCAATAGCAAATGCATACAGCTGCGACCGAAAAAAAAAAGTGAAAAAATTATAATAGCTGAAAAATGGATAACCATCATTAAATGAGAAATAGCAAAATTACATTTTCGTCAAACGTTTGTAATACATAGCTTATTGTGAAATGTAATTTCTGCTGTTTCGTATGTTAAAAACATTGTGAATAAAGACACACATTTTCCTGATTTAAAATCTTAAATCCTCTTAATTAATTCAAACAAACGAAAACGTCTGATACAATAAAAGCATAGACATCTTTTTGAATTTCGTCATAAAAATATATTAAAATATAAAATGATATCCATTTTCTCACTTATTGAATACTAGGCATTCTTCTTTCTTTAAAAGGTAAATGCATATTACAAACCCAAGTTCCTTTTTTAATATACAGTCTATGATAAGAGAGATACTCTCAGTTAAGTTAAAGTAGATCAGAACTTTTCAAATATGATACTATCTTAATAAGGATTAAATCAGATATACTTTGTACATATATACCTTAATACACATCGACATTCCTAGATTAATATCACTTAATCTGATTGTGAAAGTTTGTACTACTATGCATTCGTGACAATTATATATCCAAATTTATATGTGTGTAGATAATGTATCAATGTACACTTCTTAATAAAATGTCTGTTCTATAAATCAAAGACCTATTCATCAGAGATATGATACTGTCCGATTCTCGTGACGAAAACAACAGTGAACGGGATTTGAACGAGATCTCGCTGAGACGCTTAACATATTTCAGATGCTGAACAGAAGACGTTTTACAGTATAACTTATAAAAGAGATCTTTTGAGGGACATACATATTTGGTATTGAAGAGAAAACTCAGTATATTTATAATTTTAATGAGAAATTTTATACATCTCACGTTAGCTCGCGGTCACATGACCGTACACGTAACTTAAATCGGAGTTGCGGATCTCTGTCAGGTTATTAGGTCTTTGTATAAATCTGATCACACTATGACAATACACTAGGTACATGTAGCCTCATCAAGCTGCTTCTCAACTGTAAAATATATTTGGTCATGTGACGATGGCGTGAGATGAAAATAATGACTATGGATCAATGTAATAATTGTTGATTGTCTTTAATGAGATTTCTACTGGGGGATTGAAGATCCTTGCTGGATGATTAAGTGTATAGTCAACACCGGTTAGTATACAGTGCAAATATTTATACGATCCAGAAGTTCGTAGACTACTTCAATATTTTTAATACTTGATCAAATATACGTATAAAAAACATATATCCATAACCTATGAACCGTCCTTTATCTCAACAGAATATTTAATAAAAATCGATGCAGGTTTATAGGAGTACTGTCTGTTACAAACAACACATGTTTCCACTATCGCCTCACTTCAAAGCGGGTCGACGTCATTGACGTCACAGAAATCTTATTGTTCTCTCTAGGTAGATGACGTTTCACATTTTTTAAAGTATCGTCCTCCATGCAGCGTTCGTGGCGATTAATCCATTTTCCATTGCCAAAAGCTGCATTACATCGTCCATTACTATTCAAGGCACTGCAGATTGGCGTCATGGATGCCGCTCTCAACGTTTGGTCACGGTCACATCTAATCGCCCTCGAGATATTCTCGGCATTCCGAAAACATCCTATGTCATTTAAACAGACCCTTTTCCTCTAGCTTGCTCTAGTAGTTGTAACGTTTTCTTTGGTGTTTTTCCTAAATATTTGAAAAAATTAATGTTTGCGCGAATTTCCTTCCGGTCTTTAACGTCCTTGACTTCCATTATTACGTAGCGAACGTGACGACCGTTAGTATTTGTTATGATTTCGCAAAATAACATCAAAATGAGATCAGATTGTCTGATTATGATAACAAAATATATAAGTACATTATGACGAAAATTTATTGAAATAAGGACATGTTTCCCTATTTTGAAGAGATAGATAAAGAAGGGCTTTTATAAAATGAAGAGGTTGACATTTTTTTTCAATTTTAATATTTCTTATTTATGTTTTTTATTAAAAACAAAATGCATTTTTAAATGACAAAATAATGCAAATGAAAATGATTAGTGATACTGCAAACAAACTTGATTATAGTAAAAGATCCTAAAATTTTCTCTTACAAGTCATGTTCTGACTACGGTATATTTGTAGAATTCACTATTAAGATCCCCTCGCTCTTAAGACCATTTCGCTATTAAGACCATTTCCTATTAAAACCACTTCCCTATTAAGCGAGGTTTTACTGTATTTATTTATTTTACTTACTAAAAAGGTTGAATATTTATCTCACTATGTCGTATGTACGGTTGACGGTTGAGTTGGTAATTAAAGGAAAACGAAAAGACTAAATATCCTACCGGACATGTTTTTAGCGGCCATCTTAATGTCAAAGCTTTTGTGTGAAAGTCAAATCTTGGAGACAAAAAGAAGAAAAAAGAATAGTTCGACTTGTAATGATATAGCACATTCTCTTAAAAAATAATATTATGTAATAAGCGTATACATACGAAGTTTCTCTCGATAGTTCACGGCTCTACCTCTTGCATAAGTTGCACTGCACAATAATCCAACTGTGAAAAAACAAAGGGACTTTTTAAGTATACCGTAAAAATTAAATGGAATCTTTAGAGTATAGAGTCAACACTGGAAATAGATATTTAATATTATATATCCATATGTTACAAAGAAATAATACTTAGTAATGAACGTTCGGTTATGATCCTGTACTGGGCTTGTGAAAAGCCATATTAATGTATTCCAGGTGTCACTAATGTAGCTAAACTTGAAAATCGTTACAACAGATGACACTACTGTCATTAACACGAGGAAGATCGATACTTGATGAATCTCGAATTAATGTTAACAACACCCACTATCAGGATGTTACTATTGTTCCTTCAACCATTACTTGAAACAGTTTCATTTTATCTAATCATAGGTATATTCTTAATATACAGTCTCTATTAATCATTTTATCCCATATCTAATTTTGGGCAATTAATGATTTTTCATAAATATTTCATAGAAGCGGCTTGCTTTGTCAGTATTTTTGTCAGTTCTTAAATTATTGTCTTTAAAGACGTGACGACCGTTAGTATTTGTTATGATTTCGCAAAATAACATCAAAATGAGATCAGATTGTCTGATTATGATAACAAAATATATAAGTACATTATGACGAAAATTTATTGAAATAAGGACATGTTTCCCTATTTTGAAGAGATAGATAAAGAAGGGCTTTTATAAAATGAAGAGGTTGACATTTTTTTTCAATTTTAATATTTCTTATTTATGTTTTTTATTAAAAACAAAATGCATTTTTAAATGACAAAATAATGCAAATGAAAATGATTAGTGATACTGCAAACAAACTTGATTATAGTAAAAGATCCTAAAATTTTCTCTTACAAGTCATGTTCTGACTACGGTATATTTGTAGAATTCACTATTAAGATCCCCTCGCTCTTAAGACCATTTCGCTATTAAGACCATTTCCTATTAAAACCACTTCCCTATTAAGCGAGGTTTTACTGTATTTATTTATTTTACTTACTAAAAAGGTTGAATATTTATTTCACTATGTCGTATGTACGGTTGACGGTTGAGTTGGTAATTAAAGGAAAACGAAAAGACTAAATATCCTACCGGACATGTTTTTAGCGGCCATCTTAATGTCAAAGCTTTTGTGTGAAAGTCAAATCTTGGAGACAAAAAGAAGAAAAAAGAATAGTTAGACTTGTAATGATATAGCACATTCTCTTAAAAAAAAAATGTAATAAGCGTATACACACGAAGTTTCTTTCGATAGTTCACGGCTCTACCTTTTGCATAAGTTGCACTGCACAATAATCCAACTGTGAAAAAACAAAAGGACTTTTTAAGTATACCGTAAAAATTAAATGGAATCTTTAGAGTATAGAGTCAACACTGGAAATAGATATTTAATATTATATATCCATATGTTACAAAGAAACAATACTTAGTAATGAACGTTCGGTTATGATCCTGTACTGTGCTTGCGAAAAGCCATATTAATGTATTCCAGCTGGCACTAATGTAGCTAAACCTGAAAATCGTTACAACAGATGACACTACTGTCATTAACACGAGGAAGATCGATACTTGATGAATCTCGAATTAATGTTAACAACACCCACTATCAGGATGTTACTATTGTTCCTTCAACCATTACTTGAAACAGTTTCATTTTATCTAATCATAGGTATATTCTTAATATACAGTCTCTATTAATCATTTTATCCCATATCTAATTTTGGGCAATTAATGATTTTTCATAAATATTTCATAGAAGCGGCTTGCTTTGTCAGTATTTTTGTCAGTTCTTAAATTATTGTCTTTAAAGACGTGACGACCGTTAGTATTTGTTATGATTTCGCAAAATAACATCAAAATGAGATCAGATTGTCTGATTATGATAACAAAATATATAAGTACATTATGACGAAAATGTATTGAAATAAGGACATGTTTCCCTGTTTTGAAGAGAAAGGTAAAGAAGGGCTTTTATAAAATGAAGAGGTTGACATTTTTTTTTCAATTTTAATATTTCTTATTTATGTTTTTAGTAAAAACAATATGAATTTTTAAATGACAAAATAATGTAAATGAAAATGATTAGTGATACTGCAAACAAACTTGATTAAAGTAAAAGATCCTAAAATTTTCTCTTACAAGTCATGTTCTGACTACGGTATATTTGTAGAATTCACTATTAAGATCCCCTCGCTCTTAAGACCATTTCGCTATTAAGACCATTTCCTATTAAAACCACTTCCCTATTAAGCGAGGTTTTACTGTATTTATTTATTTTACTTACTAAAAAGGTTGAATATTTATCTCACTATGTCGTATGTACGGTTGACGGTTGAGTTGGTAATTAAAGGAAAACGAAAAGACTAAATATCCTACCGGACATGTTTTTAGCGGCCATCTTAATGTCAAAGCTTTTGTGTGAAAGTCAAATCTTGGAGACAAAAAGAAGAAAAAAGAATAGTTAGACTTGTAATGATATAGCACATTCTCTTAAAAAAAAAATGTAATAAGCGTATACACACGAAGTTTCTTTCGATAGTTCACGGCTCTACCTTTTGCATAAGTTGCACTGCACAATAATCCAACTGTGAAAAAACAAAAGGACTTTTTAAGTATACCGTAAAAATTAAATGGAATCTTTAGAGTATAGAGTCAACACTGGAAATAGATATTTAATATTATATATCCATATGTTACAAAGAAATAATACTTAGTAATGAACGTTCGGTTATGATCCTGTACTGGGCTTGTGAAAAGCCATATTAATGTATTCCAGGTGTCACTAATGTAGCTAAACTTGAAAATCGTTACAACAGATGACACTACTGTCATTAACACGAGGAAGATCGATACTTGATGAATCTCGAATTAATGTTAACAACACCCACTATCAGGATGTTACTATTGTTCCTTCAACCATTACTTGAAACAGTTTCATTTTATCTAATCATAGGTATATTCTTAATATACAGTCTCTATTAATCAGTTTATCTCATATCTAATTTTGGGCAATTAATGATTTTTCATAAATATTTCATAGAAGCGGCTTGCTTTGTCAGTATTTTTGTCAGTTCTTAAATTATTGTCTTTAAAGACGTGACGACCGTTAGTATTTGTTATGATTTCGCAAAATAACATCAAAATGAGATCAGATTGTCTGATTATGATAACAAAATATATAAGTACATTATGACGAAAATGTATTGAAATAAGGACATGTTTCCCTATTTTGAAGAGAAAGGTAAAGAAGGGCTTTTATAAAATGAAGAGGTTGACATTTTTTTTTCAATTTTAATATTTCTTATTTATGTTTTTAGTAAAAACAATATGAATTTTTAAATGACAAAATAATGTAAATGAAAATGATTAGTGATACTGCAAACAAACTTGATTAAAGTAAAAGATCCTAAAATTTTCTCTTACAAGTCATGTTCTGACTACGGTATATTTGTAGAATTCACTATTAAGACCCCCTCGCTTTTAAGACCATTTCGCTATTAAGACCATTTCCTATTAAAACCACTTCGCTATTAAGCGAGGTTTTATGATTTTTCATAAATATTCCATAGAAGCGGCTTGCTTTGTCAGTAAATTATTGTCTTTAAAGAAAAAAGATTTTATCAGGTGAAATACTGTGCATATATATACAAGACGAAACTTATAAGTACTCCGACTAAAGTTTTGTCTATAGCATTTGTTGTATTCAAAATAACAGAATTTTTGTTATTTAAAGCTTTCCACGAAAATTGGTGTCACAGAGTTGCTTATGCGTCAAAAATATTCAAGCAGACAACAGATTGAGCCAGTGCACATTTTAATATTTACTGGGCATATGTTTTGGAAAATATATCTTCTCTACAAGTTTTAAATCGGAATACTTATGAGATTCGTTTAGTATACATGTATGTGACTAATACATTGTTTATAATGCATAACTGGATGACATGGTTAATTGATACTTAAGTAGCTATGAAGCCTTTGCAGTTTATTATGTTACAATGATGTATCTTAAATATTTATATACATCCTGTACTTCAGTATGTCAAATTGAAGTTAGAAAGCTATTCCAATAAACACATGTAGTTTATTATGAACTATCATAGGTACAAAACAACAAAATTAAATTTTCACCTGACAGAGAAGAAACACACGGATAATGTGTTAGTTCGACGTCAGAGTATCGAGTTGTATTTGCGCCTCGTGTTTTCCATGTGTCTGAGTCTGAAAATGTATAGGTATTCATAAATGCATTTCTTTAGATGTTACGATGTACATGTCCTGCGAATCATTTTTTAACTCTACAATAACATTTATATATTTATGTAAACTTCGATAAAATGATAACTATATATATGATCTGACATGAGTACAGAACATGTCAGATTCTGTATATCATATGACCTAAACCAACTAAATGCAATTATAACAAGGTCTTTAGGGGACCGGACTGAGCACGACTCAGATTTTTTTTTTCTTGAACCAAGAAAATTGTTCATAACAATAGCTTAAAATAACGATTTAAATGTGTGTATATTTCTCATACATTATCAGCGTATCAGTAAAAATACATATTTTCAATCAAAGTTAGTTGCATTAAATTTCTTTAATCCAGTTATTTTAGTTCAACACACAATGCATGTTGAATACGCGCGCGTTTCGCAGAGTAACAAAGTAATTCGGCCAATAAGTTATTGTAACGTGTTAAGTATAAGAATATACATGATGGTTATACAAAACCGGACACAGCTGTTTAGGCAAATTGTCATATGATAAATCTTTATAATATTAATTGTTGTTTCTTTATTGATTGTAATATGTACAATTTATAAAAATAAAGATATGTATTTTATTTATAATTTAAGTTTTTAAAATATGAACAACTCAAAAAAATCTAAATACCTTTAAATAATGACTTATGCATAAGCATATCAATAATAATTTAATATATTTTCACTTATACATGAAATATGATTATATATGGGGAAGGAACCGATGATATATATATATATCATCGGTTCCTATTCAAATACGAGATGTTTCATTCCCACTGTTTGGTTAAAATGGCTTGGAAGGAAACGTTTTGGGGATGAAACGTCTGATAACTGCAATAGACAATGGTAGACATTATGGGGATGTTTACCCAATATAATATTGAGTGTCGTGTCGATTGGTACCCTTTATTAAACTCAAAAAGGTCTGTTTTATAATAACAGGTATATATTATTTTAGTCTTCCTAACTCTGAAATATGTGATCATTAAAAAATTTTGAACAAGATATTTGGTTAATGCAAAAATTGGGCTGTATGAAATGTGCGATTATGTTTGTGTAATTTTGTTTTTATTTCTCAGTATGATATTTATGAAACAATCTCAAAATATATGTACATACATATTTATTTATTTTCAGACCATGTAAGGTCGTCCTAAACATACTATCTGCCATACAGAAGCTCTTCAAAATGGGAAACATCAAACATGTATCAAATGAACTTGAACAAGTAAGGATAAATCTTTCAAAAAGAACGGATTCAAGAGGTAAACAGATAGATACTAAAATTCACAAGAAGTGTCATTTGAAAAGATACATGGCCGTGGTGTATTAATTATATTTCGTGTTTATTCTGCATCTTGATGAAAGAACATTTGATCCAAGTATTATGAATGTCTTTCAAACGTTCAAAACATAAAGAGAGGATATGAAATTGCTGACTATCGGACAGACGAGATAGTACGTCTTTTCAGGTAATACAACTGGATGGGTGTTCCTCGGAACACTTGAATCACCTGCATTTTAGTAGTTGTCAGAGAAAGAGTGAATATCAAATGGTCAAAATTATACTTATCAGTATACAAAACAAGTTTGGAGTGTATCCACCATACAGTATTGAAGTTATGCTCTGATACATCACGTCCTAACGAATGTGCGATTTCCAGGATACGAAGGGTTCTGAATGTTTCAAATTCGACATGTGTTTTTCATCCTTTAGATATTTTTGTGTAGTTGAATTATTTTTCATTTTCATTTTGAACGTTAAGACATGTATTAATATATTTCTG
>CM037789.1:26343971-26365726 GCA_021229015.1 Solen grandis | reverse complement strand
AAACAAACCGATTACCGATTCAATTAAAAATAGCATTCAAATGTCTACATCCCATAATGCAAATTTCCAATGGCCAATTAAGATAATGACTTTATTCAAAAATACTACTGCTGCCAACCACATATTCACTTAAGTTAGCTGGATCCCATGCTTTTCCCCAGTACTTATGTGGAAAAATGCTTGTTATCCACTTGATTTAACTGACTAACTAAAAAGCACGATATCCAGTTATCTTAGGTGATATATCGTTGGCAGTTGTGGGCACTAACAGGCAGTTTTGTTCTGTTAAGATACCCAAGATTATAACACGAAAGTTTTCTACTTGCCAGATGTACTAACTTATTATGTGGTAATTTTTTCAGAAAAGTTTCGACATAGATAAGTGTGTAAGTGGCTGGCAGAAATATGCCACCACACGAATTAGTCCGAAAAAATCGTCGATTAATCAGCACATCTTTCTGACTGATAAATGATAATACTTATACTTGTACACTCTTATTTCATATACAGACTGTACTAAGAATTTAAAACTTGTGTAACTTATTATAAATATTAAAACACACCAATAAAATTAATGCGTTTGTTATTAAATTTTGTACTATTTTCACATTTTCACAGTTTACATGTCAAAATATTACTGTAGCAATGTAGACCAAAACGCAGTGGACAGACGGCATCAAAATATACAATCAGAAAATAAGCTAACAGTTACGTTTTTACCGTCCAAAACTCGCTCCTCTGTCTAAAATCATAAAACTCACAATTCTTTGTCGTTAAAAGAGATGTTTGGTTCGAGACAAGGGACCATTTGCTGACCGTTTCTGTATCTATGTTTCATTAATGAACTAGTTAAGGAGAAGGAATAAGTCAACTCGGGGTATGGTATCAAGACAGAAATCAAAGCGCTGAAGACACTGAAGTTGTGTGTGTCTTAAGTGAAAGAGGGTTTGGCGAGTTGCAGATCTGCTGGATAACTTAATTTTGCCAGATACTAAACTTAAATAAAATAATGGAACACTGATGTTTTAGATTTGCTTTTGATTTAGTATGCATATGAATATTAAACCATAAATTATAGGCACAAGAAATAGGGAGAGCAAGAGTGTGGCGATGTGCTAATTGTTAGCAGTCCATTGAAACAAAAGGTGTGTTCATCGTATCTTGTAATGATCATGTTAACGTAAGGTTAAAGCGCGTTTATAGCAATTATAAGAAAAATTTCAACCATAATTCATTGTTTATATATGATATAGTGTAAATGAAAGTTGGTTTTTGGGGTTTCTATTCTAGTCTCGAGAGTAAGCCATAATCTTTTAATTAAATATGATTACAATGAAATGTGTGATTTAACTCAGTCTTAATTAAGATGGCTTAAACACTCAAGTATGGGAAATTCCATTCTTTCTTTGAGATTTGTGGCATTAAGCTTTTGCTAGTTAATTGCATTGCATACATCTGTATTATCATGAACTGAAACATACATTTGGGATACTGTTAGCTAGGTGCCCAAAGAAAGTTGGGTCAGGTAATTTATGTTATTGTCTGAAAGGTTATCTTACCTCCATGGAATGTAACCCTAATGGCTTTATTGTAGATGTTGAAAATTGGTTTAATCATGTGGTTAAATGTGGTCAGCAGGGTGTGTATTTGTGAAATATGCATTGCTGGGATAATTAGAGACTCTGTGTTGGTAAAGTCCCTGTAATTGTTCCGCTACGTCTTGGACCACTTAACCTCTACCAAGATAACCAAGGTACCCTAATGGAACATTAAGAAACATTGGTTATCTCCGTGAAAGGCCATGAGGCCCGAAATGTAGCGGAACCATTAAGGGACTTTACCTAAAATTATCTTTGGTTGATGTAGATAGTCTTCACTGTAAAACTTGAATCCTTTGTTCAAAGGTACTTAATAATCTTATAGGCCTGAATAAAGCTTAAGCCTGTGTAAATATTTACACCACTGACGTCTCTATCAATGTAAGCTACAACTGACCCATCTCATTACAGAGGATGGCATATTCATAGATTGAGGATATATTAGAACCTACTCATTTATCTATGTGTAAAGGTCACAAGATTAGAAAACCCTTATGTTTGTATATTTTCATAACTATGCAGCTACTAGTGTTTTAAAAAGTCGATTATTTTAAGATTGCAAAATTATGAAAATACTGAAATAAAATACTTGCAATTATTTTTTTATTAAAATAATTTGCAACAGTAAAGCTTACAAATATAAAAACCACTTTACAGAGGATGGCATATTCATATGTATGAATTTTTATTTATTATTAAATAACTCATTGAGGTTCTTTGTTGTATGTTGTTTGTACTTGATTGTTAATTGTACATAACTTGCTACATATGTATTTATACTATTGAAATTGGAAAATATTTCATAGTTCTCTCTTAAATCCCATTGATGTAATAACTGTATTGTGTGAATAAGTTAAAATCTTTGTCTTTTCAGTTTTTCATTTTTCATGAGGTCTCATACCATTTTTGTTCTCAAAGTTTTTCACAGTCTTGTTTATCTGACCTATGTTATATTGCTGAATATCTGTACAGACATATTTATAAATGGGAGTAGATACATTAACTATACTACCTACATATATGGTGGAATAGAGGAGATAGAAAATTTTAAATATGTATTTATGGATAAATTAAATATATTTTCTTATAACTGTCGAGGTTTAAATAATACCAAAAAAAACGTACTTTATTTTTTTAGAGATAAGAATGCTGATATTCTTTGCTTACAGGAAACCCACTTTATACAATATATTGAAAAAAGTATATATTGTGATTGGAATGGTGAGTGTTTCTTAAGTCATTGGAAATCCAATGCCAGGGGGGTAGCTATTGTTTTTAAATGAACAACTGGAATTACAGCAGTAAACATTAAAAAAGATTTTGATGGAAACCTGCTTTTATTGGAGCTATCTTTAATGATATCAAGTTCACAGTAATGGATATCTATGCACCAAATAATGATTTCTCCAGATTTTTTTTGTAAAATGTTTGATATGTCACTAAAAAATAATGAATCTTATATTATCTGTGGAGATTAAAATTTGGTTCAAAATCCAAATTTAGATTATCAAAACTATAGATGTATAAATCATAATATCAAAGCAAGAAATAAATTATTGTCTTTTATTTCTGATAGAGGCCTTATTGATCCATTTAGAGAAATACACGGGACACTAGGAAATACACCTGGAGGAGATTGAATCCATTACAGCAGGCAGGCTAGATTTCTTTTTAGTAAACTGATAGTATAGGAAGTTATGTTAAAAATTGTGACATAGATGTTAGTTACAAATCAGATCACTCTATCATATTTTTAGAAATATCTTACTCAGAATTTAAACATGGAAAAGGTCTGTGGAAATTTAACAATTCTTTGTTACATGACATTGATTATGTTAATTGTATAAATGATAAAATAGATAAAGTGATTATACAATACTGTATACCTGTATATAATACTGAGATCATTCTGAATTGGATAAAGAAAACTTACAATTGTTATTAATGATGAACTATTTATAGAAACACTACTAATGGAAATACGGGGTAAAACAATATCTTAGGCTAGTTTTAAAAAGAAAGAAAATAAGAAAAAGGAAGCAAAATTGTTAGAAGAAGTTCTTAAGTTAGAGACAGACTTAAACGAGAGTAATAAAAGTAGGTTAATTGATATACAAAATGAACTAAATGAATTAAGAAATAATAATCTAAAAGGTTTTATCATAAGGTCTAAATCAGAATGGATAGATAATGGTGAAAAACATACAAGCTATTTTTGTTATCTGGAAAAAGACCATACCTTTTTTATAGAAAAGAGGATGGCTCAGTTATATCTGATCAAGCAGAAACATTAATGAAACAAAAAAATATTTTGAGAATCTTTATAAAGAACAGGTGGATAAATGTGATTATAACTTAGAAGATGAATTAGAGGGCCATGATCTGAAAAAAAACTCAGTACCTCGGAAGCAAATGATTTAGAGGGTCTATTGACATATGAAGAAGTGACAAATACTCTAAAAAATATGAAAAATGACAAAAGTCCTGGATGTGATGGTGTTTCTGTTAATTTTTATAAAATGTTTTGGAACAGAATAAGTTATTTTGTAGTAAGGGCCATTAATTATGCTTTCTAAAGAAAACACTTTTTCTAAGAATATTAAACTGGGTAATATAACTCTCATTCCAAAAGATAATAAACCAAAACAATACTTAAACAATTGGAGGCCAATAACATTAATTAATAACAGTAAATTGAGGTTGTCGACAAGGAGATCCTATTTCCTTATATTTTCATTTTATGCGCAGAGATATTATCAATTACACTAAGAAATAACAAAAATGTTAAAGGGATAACAATTGGAGGAGAGGAGTATAAAATTTCACAGTTTGCGGATGATACAACACTATTATTGGATGGTTCTGAAAATCATTGCATACAGCCTTAGATATATTACATAAATTTGCATTGTGGTCAGGTCTCTTAAAGTCAATTTTGACAAAACAAAAATCATTTGGATAGGGTCCAAAAAATATTCATCACAATCAATCAAACTAAAATGGAAATTAAATGGAATGAAACGCAGTTTAAATTATTAGGTTTAAATTTTGATGTTAATCTTGATAAAATGTGTAAATTTAAACGTTTCTAATAAATTGCAAAAAGTCCAAAAATGTATAACATATTGGAAAGAAGAATATTGACTCCCATTGGAAAAATCACAGTTGTTTAAAACACTCTTATTACCTATTTTTACACATTTATTTATAAGTTTGCCATCACCTAGCAAAGAATTCATAAAAAAAACTTACAGATTTATTGTATGGTTTTGTTGAATGGAAAAGCAAAAATTAAAAATCAGTTTTTATATAAGATTATGAGGAGGGAAGATTTCAAGATGACTGATATATCCAGCTATTTATTGAGTTTAAAGATCAAATGGCTGAAAAACTACACCAATAACTATGATGGTAAATGTTACAAGTTAATCAAATCTGTATTTAACATAGACAAACTTTTTAATTGTGGGAAAATGTTTTGTGATGTCATCATTAGAAGATAAAAATAAGTTTTGGATAGATGTCTTAAAGGCATACATGATGTATATCGACAAACTATGTATAACAGATATAGAACAAGTATTACACATGCCATTATTTTATAATCACAACTTTTGGTGGGGAAAACATATGTATTTATTACACCACTAATATGAAAGAGGAATAAGAATGGTAAAAGATATATTAGTTTCAAATGACAGTTTTGTAACTATTGACTATCTGAAATTAGTGACTGGAAAAAATATAGACTTTATACAATATTATGGTTTAATAAATGTTATTAAAAGATTCATAAATAAAAACAATCATAATTTAAATATAAAACATGATATTATCATATGAGTCCTTGTTGTAACTGTTATATCAACCTTTCTGTAACTAAATCAGATATAAATAAATATATCTATAATGTTCTAATTAGGAATGAAGAGGAACCAACAAGTAGAGTAAAATGGGAGTCTATATATAAAAACATTGATATCAACTGGAAAGTTATTTATAGCTATGTCTTTAGATGTACTAGAGATTCTTACATACAATGGATGCAAACAAGGATTACGCATCAAATAATTGCAACAAATACTTTATTGTTTAAAATGAAACTTACTGATAGTAAACTGTGTTCTTTTTGTAACTGTACAGAAGAAACTATTAACCATTTATTTTGGGACTGTTCTAAAGTGAATTATTTAATACAAAGTCTGATAAATAAGGTAAAAGAAATTGATTTTTCTTCATGTTTATGTTGTATGTAAATTAATCTTTATATGTAATCTTAAATATTGGAGAAAATAAAGATTTACACCATAATGATATCTTATCTTTATAAGTTTGACAAATGTTATGAACTAAGTATAATCGTTTATTGTTTAATAATAATTTTGCCATCATCACAATATGTTATTCAAGTTTTAAAATGGTTAAATACTAAGTATAATCATTGAATTTTTAATTAACTCAATAATTCAAGTTCAAATTTTGCCACCTTTTTGAAGATAAAAACTCTAGATAGCGCTATACCCTTTATAAAAACTCTAGATAGCGCTATACCCTTTATAAAAACTCTAGATAGCGCTATACCCTTTATAAAAACTCTAGATAGCGCTATACCCTTTATAAAAACTCTAGATAGCGCTATACCCTTTATAAAAACTCTAGATAGCGCTATACCCTTTGGTATTGGCCTATTTGTTCCTTAGTCCGCACTCGAATTTTTTGTTTGTTTGAAATAGTAGCACAAAGTTGCGGGTGCTACAATAGAATAGAATTTCAAATTTAAACTGTCAGTAATACAACATACTTAAAACTTACGCAATTCATGTACATATGAGACTAGGTATCTTAACCAGTGCTCGACTTATTTTGGGTCACATGACTTTATCAGACGGAAACAAAGACAAAGAATGTTAATTGGGTTAAGCCTATTATAGGTATCATCTGTACTTTGATCTGTGTCTAATTGTTCTTTGTCTATAGGTCGTTCAAACAGCACGAATCTACAGGTTCCCCGAGTTAGTTTCTCACAGCCATAGACTGGGTTTTAAAGACGCTTTATCTGTAGATAACACCCCGCACAATTATCGCATGGTCAGTAAAGTAAGATGGGTCATGATGAGCTTTAAGCTATAGTGAACCTTTAGTGATACAGGATAACTGCATATGAATGTAAGTGAACCTTCAGTGATACAGGATAACTGCATATGAATGTAAGTGAAATAAATGAATCTTAATGTTTGTCTGTCTGTTTGTTTTAAAACCTGGTTAATTATTTATTCAAATACTGAAGTTATTAAAGTTATCAAATCTAAAGTGATTAAACTTTTATATCCATGTTTTTTTATATTATTATTATTATGTGTAATATTTTTAAGGTGGTATCCTTGCAATCTCCATGCAGGGCAATCTAGTATTTTACATTGTAAATGTGTCAAATTATAAGCAACCACACTGCCTCCTGCCCCTTCGAAACATACTCAATTGTAATACCCGAAATCGATTAGCATACCTAGACCATAGCGTATAAACTTCATGTAAATGTGTAGAAAAGTTGAAGTAATTTACGAATACATGTAAGTAAATAATAAGTAAATATATTATCTATACATCCTACATATATCCAATTCAATATGCTTAAGACAGTTCGGGTATGTATTAGTTATCGTTTATATTTTAAATATCATGGAAGCGCAAGCGAAGCGGAGCGGGGCAAAATTTGAAAAATATAAAATAACTATGCGGTCTTGATATAGACAGAATATGAGTGTGTATGGTGCCTCCATGATCAAGGCCTATTATGGGCGGAGCTAGTTCTGGCGGCGACTGCTTTACGGCATGTTTTTCTTCGCTTCGCAACGCTTGTCATAAATTCCATAAAATTTGAAATATAAACGATAACTAATACAAACAGAACAATTGTTAATTTATTCTTTTCTTTCGTTTTTATCTTTCAAATATAGGCGACTCCCAATCTAATATATATATATTAAGTGTTATCCCCCCCCCATTTCTCTCTCCTCCCTTCTCTCTCTTTCTCTTTCTCTCTCCTCTCTTGGAGTTTAAAATACTCGTATTTATTCGTGGCGTTTCTATCCGCTATCAATGAGAAGGGTTTATTTCACACAAGAATGTATCACATTTGTGTATAATGAATTTCTTCTTCTGCTTAATACAGGCTTTATTAAACGGACAAATAAACCAATTTAATTGGTTTTTTTTGCTTTAACAGTGAACAAAAGCCATTCAGTATATGTAAACTGTATTTATATTTGGTTTGATTATTTGTTAATTCCTTTGGTGTGCAGGTTTTCAAAATTTTGAAACAGACCCCTAGCGTAAAATTTACTATTTCTTTATGCAGTCATAACTACGAAGTGTGGTATTTTCTGTTAACTCTCCCTAAAAAAAAAATAAAATAAAAATGAACGTATGGCAAGGAATCAACATTCTTCCACATCGTTTTCCGGTGATTTCTGTGACGGACAAGCATGTTGATAATAATTAGCTGGATAACTCGGACTTACATCTTAGTGGGTCTTAAAGACTCGTGTATAATTATTCCGTTAGTTTTGTTAACTGTTGCTTTACACACAGAAGCATCAATTGTTTTGTCTATTTATACTTACTAGGCACGATTTAATCTAAAAAATTGGAGAAAAAAAAACTAATATCATTCAGTATGTTTTCTTGTTGTTTTCCTTTGAATAGATAGACAGTAAATAAAACACAACTTGTTTTATTTTTATAGCATTTTCTCACAACAGCTGTATCTTACGGAATTAGTAATAATTTTGTTTAAAAATGCCATTACTACAAAACCGAACCCAAATAAGATAAATAAAACACAAATGCCCGTTTGATAGGTCACGTACAAAGGCAATCTATAAAATGATCTCCCCATTGAAAAACATGACTGAATAATGTAAATGTTTGTTTATTTCCATTGCATGTATAAACTGTTTTAGCCGCAACATTGGAAATGCTTTATTTATCTGTTTATGTTTGGTAACAAGGAACACATTTTACTGTCATCGGAAAGATAATTTACTCTTTTGCTATAAAATTCGGAATGAAATAGGCACATACCGTCTTTTAAACGCCGTAGCTTCTATTATACATGAAAAAAATGATACACATCTCCTTCATAAGTTATTTATACAGGTAAAGTTCTATGGGATAGCTTGATCGATTTTATGGCTTCGACCAGATGGATTTTTTAAAGTTTTTCATGACATTCGTCTGCAGAACACACAACAAATGACATAAACAAAGCAGAAGCACGCGCTGGTTTTAAAATGGTTCTTTATAGTTTTTTTTTTTTTTAACTTTATGCTTTGCATACATAAATGCAGTTCCCTGTGAAAAGAAAGAGATTAACTCATTCCCGCTTCGCAGAAATTAAGAGTGCGGTGAAACCAGTTAGTTTACCAGTGGAAAATACGCTATTTAGAGGGAATAGGATTGCAGACTTGGTACCTTTACCTCAATTTTCTTCTGGTATGACTACATTCTGTTCGCACAATTACATTCTACTGGCACTTTTTCTTTTTACAGGAATGAATCTTACATGGGTACTTTCTTTCTGGTATGACTACTTTCTACTGACTACTTTCTAGTGGTATGCCTTCTTTCTACTGGAATGATTACGTTTTACTGGAATAACTACTTTCTGCTGATATGACTACTTTCTACTGGTATGACTACTTTCAACTGGGATAAAATACTTTCTACTGGAATAACTACTTTCTGCTGGTTTGTCTACTTTCTACTAACTACTTTCTACTGAAATGACTACTTTCTACTGGTATGACTACTTTCTACTTGAATAACTACATTCTACTGGAATAACTTCTTTCTGCTGATATGACTACTTTCTACTGGCATGACTACTTTCTACTGGCATGACTACTTTCTACTGGAATAACTATGTTCTACTGGAATAACTACTTTCTGCAGATATGACTACTAACTATTGACTAATATCTACTGGAATGACTACTTTCCAGTGGCACAACTACTTTCTAGTGTAATGACTACTTTATAGTTGCATGACTATTTCCACTACATTCTACTTTCAACTATTTCTAAAGGCATGACTACTTTTACTACTTTCTAGTGGCATGACTACTTTCAGTTACTTTCAAGTGGCACGACTACTTTCTATTTCTTTCTAGTAGCACAACTACTTTTTACTACTTTCTAGTGGCACGACCACTTTCTACTATTTCAAGTGGCAGGACTACTTTCTACTACTTTCTAGTTGTACGACTACTTTCTACTACTTTCTAGTGTCACGACTACTTTCTACTACTTTCTAGTGGCATGACTACTTTTTACAACTTTCTAGTTTCATGACTACTTTTTACTACATTCTAGTGTCACGACTACTTTCTACTACTTTCTAGTGGCATTACTACTTTCTACTACTTTCTAGTTGTACGACTACTTTTTACAACTTTCTAGTGACATTACTACTTTCTACTACTTTCTAGTTGTACGACTACTTTCTACTACTTTCTAGTGGCATGACTATTTTCTACTACTTTCTAGTTGTACGACTACTTTCTACTACTTTCTAGCGGCATTACTACTTTCTACTACTTTCAAGTTGTACGACTACTTTCTACTACTTTCTAATGGCATGACTATTTTCTACTACTTTCTAGTGGCATTACTACTTTCTACTACTTTCTAGTTGTATGACTACTTTCTACTACTTTCTAGTGGCATTACTACTTTCTACTACTTTCTAGTTGTGCGACTACTTTCTACTACTTTCTAGTGGCATTACTACTTTCTACTACTTTCAAGTTGTACGACTACTTTTTACTACTTTATAGTGGCATTACTATTTACTACTGGAATAACTACTTTATAATGGCATGCCTACTTCTATTGGCATGACTACTTTCTACTACTTTCTAATAGCATGACTACTTTCTACTGGTATGCCTACTTTCTACTGGAATGACAACTTCCTAGTGGCATTACTACTTTCTACTCCTTTCTAGTAGCACGACTTTTTTTTTACTACTTTCTTCTACTTTCTACTGGCCTGGCTTCTTTAACAGACATGACTTCCTTGATTGGCATGATTTAACTTGGTATGACTACTTTCTCCTGTTATGACTACTTCCTACTCGTATGGTTACTTTCTACTGGTATGCCTTCTAACTTCTGGTATGAATACTATCTACTGGATTGACTAATTTCTACTGGAATGACTACTTTGTACTGGTAAGGAACCTTCCTACTGACATTAGTACTTTCTACTGGTATGACTACTTTCTAGTGGCATGACTACTTTCTACTGGTATGACTATTTTCTACTTGAATGACTTCTTTCTACTGGTATGACTATTTTCTACTGGAATGACTACTTTCTACTGTCATGCCTCCTTTTTACTGACATGGCTACTTTTTAGTGGCATAACTACTTTCTAGTGGCATGACTACTTTTTACCGGTCTGACTACTTTTTATTGGTATGACTGCTTTCTACTGACATGACTACTTTTTACTGGTATGACTACGTTCTATTGGCATGACCTCCTTCTACTGACATGACTATTTTCTTTTAACATGACTACTTTCTACTGAAATGATTACTTTCTACAGGCATGACATTTTTCTTTGGCTTGCTACTTTTACTGTATGACTACTTTTGCTGACATGACTACTTTCTACTGGCATGACTACTTTCTGCTGAATGACTACTTTCTATGGCATGACTACTTTCTACTGGCATGACTACTTTTAATGGCATGAATATTTTCTACTGTCATGGCTACTTTCTGCGACATGACTACTTTCTACTGTCATGGGAATTACTTTCTGCGGGACAAGGGACTACTTTCTACTGATAACTACTTTCTACTGACATGAATACTTTCTAACTTGCATGACTTTTTCTACTGACATAAACTACTTTCTACTAAACATGACTTTTCTACTGTCATAACCCCTTTGACTTTCTATGATGTACCTAACTGCATGACTTTTTATCTGACCATGACTGACTTTTTACTGACATGATTTTTCTACTGTCATGACTACTTTCTACTGACTTTTTAACTTTTTCTACGGGTGATTTTTACGCATACTTTCTACGGGACATTTTATTTTTTCTACTGACTTTTTAACATTTTTTCTACTGTCAAGACTAACTTTCTACTGACTTGACTTTTTATTCTGACTTGACTTTTTCTACTGACATGACTACTTTCAAACTGACATGACTACTTTCTACTGACATGACTACTTTCTACTGGCATAACTACTTTCTACTGTCATGACTGCTTTCTACTGACATGATACTTTCTACTGGCATGACTACTTTCTACGGGTTTTGACAACTTTTTTTTGGCATGATACTTTCTACTGGCATGACTTTTTTTTTACTGGCAGGGACTACTTTCTACGGGTTTTTTGGCTACTTTCTCCGGGCATGACTATTTTTTCTACGGGTTTTGGGACTATTTCTACTGGCATGACTACTTTCTACTGGTTTGACAAATTTTTAGGGCCCATGACTACTTTCTACTTGAATGACTTTTTCTGGGGGTTTTGACTCTTTGTACTTGCATAAATACTTTCTGGGGGTTTTTGACTATTTTTAAATTTGCTTAAATACTTTCTACGGGTTTGACTATTTTTTTAGGCATGACTTTTTTTTTCGGGCCCTTGACTACGCATGACTTACATGACTACTTTCTACTGGTTTGACTACTTTCTACTTACGTGACTACTTTCTACTGGTTTGACTACTTTCTACTTGCATGAATACTTTCTACTGGTTTGACTCTTTTCTACTTGCATGACTACTTTCTCTGGTTTGTATTTTCTACTGGCATGATTCTTTTACTGGCATGACTACTTTCTACTGGCCGACTTCTTTCTACTTGCATGACTTCTTTCTACTGGCATGACTTCTTTCTTCTGGCATGACTACTTTCTACTGGTATGACTACTTTCTAGTGGTATGACTACCTTCTACTGGTATGACTACTTTTACTTGCATGCTATTTTCTACTCATGATTTCTTTTCTATGGCATGACTACTTTCTATTGCAGACCACTGTTGCTTGCATTCTTCCGTTACTGGCATTTCTTTCTTTTAGCATAATATCCTTCTACTACTACTTTTTGCTGGTAAAAACTTCTATTTCATTCCTTTATCTGAAGTCTTCATTCTCCTTTCATGTGGTACTTTCTCTTTTGGTAACTGTGGATTTTATTTTTATGTTTGATTTCTTTTCGATTGTATATATAACCTTACATACTTTGTCCTAAAATTGGCCTTAAAACAACAGGAAGATCTTCGTTAAATATCCTATATCCTTTGGTCGTTAAGGACCATGCTTCTCTGGGTCTATCAACGTTTCCTCTGCTGTATTTTAGAGGATATATCATTACTTGGTGCTGATCTGCATCGTCTTTTTAAAACTGTCAGCAAAACCCAAAACTGGTTCAACCGGGAACGATTTCTGACCACCATGATATGACCAGATATATTGCAAATAATCTCCGTTGCCGCAAATGAATGAGAAAAAGCATCAGATTCACAAAAAAGTGTTCGATTTTTATCCAGCGGGTTTAAATCTGTTGGTCGCAATGAAAATTTATCCACGTATATGTTATATTGTTAGTTATATAAAACTTTTTTTTCACTTTTATATTTACAAAAAATTGCATTGTCAGATATGTTATCCCCTAGAAATAAGATATTATTTCATTATTTTATTATTATCATCCCCCCGTATTATCAGTTTTAACACCTTAATGAGTACTTTCGTGCAATGCTTATACAAAATATGCATACATACTCACAATATTGGGGCTGATTAGCGGTTTACTTTTAGTAAGAAACGTTTTAAGTCTTATGACAGGCGGACAAAAAGTTGTCAAGTTGAACTTGGAGGCTGCCCACAAATGAGACGGCCTTCCAATTGTTTATCTCAGAAATATTTAATTATCGTTTTAAAAAAATAATGACAAAACTATAGACATGCTTTCATGTTGACTTGGGGTACTTTAATGTTTTGATCATATATACATTAAAGAAGTATATTTTAAAATAGTGGAAAAGGAAATTGTTTTTGAATGACCCTAAACCTGTTTAAAATCAGAACAAGAAAAGCAAAAGAATAAATTCATGAACAATAAAAATTGATAAGTAAACTTAATGTTTGAGGTAGGTAATTCAAAATCAGACAGGAAAAATATTAATAAAAATAAGCAAAAACAAAATTAGAAAAGCATCACTATCCCCCAGGGTTCATGACGTCATCACTTCATTTTCCAGAATGTTGGCATTCAGTAGTACTGGACTTCGTCGCATACTTAAGATCCATCCCTAAGATCCTACTTAAAGACTAAAGATTACTACTTTAAAGTAACTGTGTCACATATTTTAAAATTCATACTTTTAAAATAACTATTGTTTTATTTTTTTCGTAACTCAAACTTTATTATTTATGACGACATGACCATTATGCAATACAAATGTTCATTAACACCATCTAAGTCCGTACTCCTATTACAGTATTAATCCTGGAATTTGAACGTGGTTTATGTAAACAACTTCTTTTTAAAAAATATATTGTTTATCCCCTTTTTATTCATCATTTCGATGCGAGTCATAAAATACAGCGTTTTTACCAAAGCAGGGCATTGGGGTAATTTGTCTAAAAATACAAATCTACGTACACCAATTGCACTAGACAAACACCTTTTTACTTCAAAAAGGGAAACAAATGCTAAAGCAATATCTCATATAATCAGCTCGTTTAATGAACACAGATAAAGGAGTGTTTACGAATGGTTACGCCTATTGTCGTGTAAAGAAACGTTTAAGACAAAAGTCTCAAAAAGCGCTGGTTCATATTTTCAATTATTTCATTTCTCTTTAATGAAATTAAAAATATGTCTTCTGGAAGAAAGCCAGTTGCTAGCTTTTACAAGCGGATGTTTATAAAAACAGAATTCGATCTGTTCAAAAAAAAACCTGATTAGACCTTATAAGTTTATTAAGCTATGACGAGGGTCCACCGATTTCTCGAGAAAACTGAGAAAAAAAATTGAGTACAGGACAAAGGTAAAGAGAGAAAAAAATCACAATAGTAGTTTTTTCCCAATCGAAAAGTTGCACTACGCGAGGAGTAAAGACCTGGGGGAAAAACTATTATCATGTGAGACAGGCTGGGGATACTTGTCCGCCTGGTCAAACTCGACCCGCCACAACGAACTTTTGTAAAAGCGCATTTGGTTGACTAAAACGGATTCAAGTACCGGATAACGGAGTAATCGGAGTAAATCCAGTTAGGGAAATCGCGCAAATGTAAATATACAGGGTTTTGAAAAACCTTATATGTACAAGGATACGACAATATTGTAATATACGAAGTACTGGCGTAGCATCTAGTCAACAGACAAAATACTGGTAAACGAAACTACCCCAAACAAGGAGTTAACAGTGTCCTCGTGGGCAAAACGATACTAAAAATTTATAGAGAAACTCGACCAAAAACTGCAGCTAAGGAGTCTACTGTGGGGAAAACAAATTTTCCCCCAAGAGGGACAAAAATCGTCGCTAGGTGGATTAAAACGAGACGAAGAACTAAAAATTCTAATAAAAAATTTATTACGGGGAAACTGTGTAAGTTAGGCGGTATCAAGGGCATTTAAAATTCAGAAAAAAAAAGTAAAATCAACCCTAGGTTTGATACGGGAAACGAGGTTTTTTGGGAATTTTGAATTGTCTGGTGTTATAAGGTTTTTTTGATAAAAAACCCAACAGCAGCAAATTACGTCTGAGTATTTTGTAAAACAATTTATCTAACGGAAAATCTGTCTCTAAAGATAGCGGATTTTTTAGTAGTCTGTTCACCAGAACACGAGCTGAGGGGTTTGATCTTTAAAACGGGAAAATCATAAAAAAGACGAGGGTTTTTGTTATTGCGGACAATGTTTTTGTGTTTAAATAAAAAAAGGACTGTGGAAGGAAGGGGAGTCTGATGATAGGTCGGTGATATTTTTATACTTTCTGTTCATTTCAGAAATCGGAGTGTGACTTAGAGGTTTTTTAAAAAAAGTGTTTGGACAAAAAAAAACTTGCAGGTTTATAAATGATTTGAATGACATTGAGGCGGGAAAATATTTAAAAGCTTTTACTTGATTCAAATGTTGAAGAAAAATCAAAAAGTTCAAGGATCGCTTATAATGAAGTGATACGGGAAAAACGTGTCACACCCGCAAAAATTGTTTTTGACAATACCATGTGCACTGAAAAAGATAAAAAAGCGGTAAATAAATTTGTCTAGTGAAGCAAGCACGCCATCCTTTGGGCATTGCTGTATGAGCGTTTGGGGGCAAAGACGCAAAGAGAATTTTCAGTCCCGATGTTTCAAAGACCGTCTCTTCAAAGCGCGGTTGAAGAAAAACAGACTCAATACGATATGTATATGGGGAACGAACCAATACCATAACAAAAGAAAGTGATAAAAAGATTGATGATGGGGTGACAAAGTGAGAGTTAGGTTCAACAATGATTTGGTTTGAAAAAAAACAAGAACTTCACGAAAAAACTGTTCGGGAAATCTTTCCCCTCATTTGTGCTGAGTCAAAAATTTAAAAATGAATACGAAAAACCCGTGTATACAATTGGAACACGCTAAAAAAAGAAATACAAAAAACCGGGCATCGGGAATTATAATTTGTGATAGCCAGAACAAAATTTTTAAACACACCTCCGGATTTTTACATAAGATTCAAAAACAGGGCCGCTATTTTAAAAGGGGAAATGGAACCTCCTCCAAAATTATCAGGATCGGGTCGATACAAAAAATGAAAAATTGGCTTAAAAACGTAAATTTGTCTCCCCTCTCTTTAAACCGTCACAAAAAAAAGGTGAAAGGGGGCCCTTTTACTTAATATAAAGGGGGGAAAAGCAAACATAATTAATTTTTAGTCTTTTACTGTTCTTGTGACAACAGGTTGTGTTTTTCATCAAAAAATTTTTGTTCAACGAAGAACAAATGTGACAGAAAACGTTGTCGTTGTGTGTCATGTATCAGCACTTAATACGTTAGAACATGATTTTTTATGTCTCTGCACCGTTTAAAAAAAAAATCCAACGCAACCACACACACACACCCCAACACCACACCAAAAAAATCATACTCATAATACAAATACACTAATTGACATTTGATGCATGTTAATTCTGATCTATTTAAATTCTTCCAGCTATTTTTACTTCCCTGAACCTTTAGTAAACATTATATATTTTATTATTTATCGTTTCACAGCAAAATGCTTTTGAAATAAAATACCTAAATTAAAATTTTGCTTGTTATTTTTTCGATTAAAAGAATGTGTGTTGTGTGTGTGTGTTGTGTGTTGTGTGGGGGGTGGGTGTGTGATAAAATGAAAGTTTCTTAGAAAGATTAAATACACCGTAAGTTTTAGTGAGGAGTGTTTTTTTTAAAATGGAGACGATATCTCTTGAGACAGATATATGCTCCCCACACTGCAGTATCACGCCGTAGACTGTGGTTTTGACCCACACTAGTCACTTTCCTGAAAACGGGCCAACCGCCCGGAAATACTTCGTGCTAAGCCCCAAGAAAGGGGAGTTATTTTTTTTTACGCTTTGGTTGTCGGGGCGGAGATCAAACCCCAGCCCTTTCCCAATTCCGCTCAAACCCTCGGTACGGTACCGGTCGTGATGATGTAGAGAGATGTAAAGGTGTAGAGAAATTTGTGGAAGTTTAAAAGTTTTAATGATAAGGTGGCGTATGTGCGTAAAATGATAAGAGAGGTTGGGTGGGAAAGAAAAGAGAGAGTGGGTGGAGAAATTTGAAAAGAGGGTTGGGTGGAGAAATGAAAAAATACTTTAAAAAATTTAAAAATTGCACTATTCCCCGTTTTTTTGATTAAAGTTTCATTAACATTGAAGAATACGGCCCGAGTTTGGTAGATAAACCCGACATTACACCTGACAGCATTTTAAGCAGGATGAAAAAGTTTTTACTATTCGAATAGTCAAGTCGTAAGAAATTGAACTTAACAAAAAAATACTGTGTAAAAAAAATTAACGTAAGACTTTCTGAAATTTTTAAATTTAAGGCCCAAAATTTGGAGCATGCTGGGGTTAAATAAAAGAAACTTTTTGGTTTCCCGCCCAATAAAGACCCATTCTGATAGCTACAAAAAAAAAACAATAAAAAAAAAAAAAAAAAACATTTTAAAGGTGCAAGATTATGATTCAGATAAAAGTTTTGGATAGGCGTTTGTTTACGTTAAAAACCCCGTATCTAAAAAATGTCTTATTTACGTTGTTTCCCAATGTGTTCGGGTTTTTAAAATGGCCCGGTGCCCAGACTGAAACCAAAGAACTAAATTGAGTTTTCGAAGCCGCAATTGGGTAGATTTTATGGTAAAATACCCGGAAAATTTAAAGCTCATATAAAAAGGATTTGCCCTCCCTCCGACTGTTAAAATTAAAATTTTTATGTCTATATCAACAATTTTTCAAAATTTTGTATTCGCCTTCTTTACTTTCATTTACTTTTTCAATCATGGATATTTTATTTATAAAAATTTGCTTCAAAGTTTTTTTTTCACAATTATTCTGAAATTGATTTTTAAAAATCCCGGGGCATTCTTTTTAAAATTTAAAAAATTAAACAAAAAATCCATTACCATTTAAAGGGTTGACGCCAAGATATACATCAGCTGCTCTGTCTCGATAATTTTGAATTCTTCTCGTAATACAAGCAAAGTTTTGGGGGGATCTTTGTACAGGAGAACAATAGCCACCCCCTGGGGAAAAAAATAGTCCAATGATATTTTAAAATACGAGTAGAAAACGTCCCCCCCTGGCGGAGGCAATGTCCAATAATAACTCTTAAAAAAGAGTAGACCAACAGCCCCTCCGGGCGGAGAGCAATAGTCCGCAATATCTAAAAAAAAGAGTGAAAAACAGTCCCCCCCTGGCGGAGAGAATAGTCCAGTGTACGGGAAAAAACCCAACAGTTTGGGACTCATTGAAAAATGTTCTCTGCCAGATGGAGGTATAAAAGTTATATTATATATAATATATATATATAATAAAATCCCCCCGACATTTCTTACTATATTTATGAAGAAATGTGGGGACTATGAAAAAAAAAAAAATACTGAAAATGAAAACATCAGAGCTAAAAGAAGAAAAGGAATGGCTACTTTTTCCCGAAAAAGCACGATCTTTACTAGATCGCTGGTCTTTTTTTGAGGCTTGTATTGTGGTATGTAAATTACTGATAAGGCAACAAATTTCACCAGCTTAATTGTTAAACAACTTTAAAATGCAATAACCCCCGTGTTGTGTTTTGTATGTGTGTGTGTGGGGGGGGGGGGGTGGGGGGTTTAAAAATGTTTACCCAACCTTTATTAAGACACGTTCAGCCATTCATTTTTTAGCTGTCGGATTATTTGTACAATCTTGTCATTGTTTTTTGTTTCCCCATTTGAGGTAGTTTGTTTATTTTTTGAAGTGATGATCAAATGTCGTTTCGGGAAAAGATGATATGAAATCTCGTGAAATAAAGTTTGGGATGTTAGCTAGACAATTAAATGAAATTTAAAATTAAAAATTTTTATCCATGAAGGGAATTGTATATCTTTATTTCGCCTCAATATAGACGATTACAAAAACAAACTGAAATTAAAAAAAAAATGATACAAATAAAATGGAAATTAGAGAGATAGTTTAGAGAGAGAGAGAGGAGAGAGGGGAGAGGGGAATAAAAAATAAAACACGAAAAAACATATTATATATTATTTTTGTACAAAAAAGTAATACCCAGTACTTGCCCCCATCGAAACGAAATGGACCAAGAATGTAAGGTAAATCAGTAAACTCTAGCAAAGCCTTTTTAAAATGGATTTGGGGGCGGGTTCTTTTTTTAATCTGTTTTATTTCAAATCGATATTCAGTTTTAAAAAATTACGAAAAATAATCTGTCATAAATTTTTTCCTATTAATTTTTTTTTGAGGGTTTTCAGTCACTTTTACATTTTTTATTATTTGGGGGGGAAGGGGATAATCAACATCAAAAAAATTTTTCATAAAAAGAGTGCTGTACCTTGCGGTGTGATAAAGGCTGTCAGATGAGGGAAAAATTTGTGAAATTTTGAAAAAATACGGCTATTTTCGGAGCTGTTCGAAACAAAGATGTGTCAACTATTTTAAAGAATTATGCGGAAAATATAAAATATCGCATTTCTTCCCAATAAACCATTTATAGAAGTTGTTTTTATTTTATTAATTCTGTGTACAACAACACAAATTTGTTATGAATTTTTCATGAATTTTTCTTCGATGAAAAAAATGAAAATTTTTTGTTTGGAAATTTTGGGCCACTGTGCGTTAAATTTTTTTCACATTTTTTTGTATTTACGCGTGGATTTTAAACAAACATTTTGGGATATCTCAACTCTAAAGTAAAATAAACATAAATATGTACAAGAGTTCGAGGAAAAAAATTTTATTCATTATATCTTAATTTTATATTTGCTTATTCTTAAACCTAAATTTAATTTTAAAAAAGTAAGATTTTTACAGGTTATTGGTAAATTTATTCATCAAAAATCAAAACAGAATGCCCTACTTTTTAAAGAGTTTATTAAAAAAATTTCACCCCCTTTTAAGTTATGCTAAAAAAAAGAAAAAGATAGCGAGTGTTGCAATAATTTTTTCATAAAAAATTCTGAACTGATTTTAGTGGTTTTTTTGGGAATGTTAAGACACGAGTGGTCCCTCGGGGTTCAAGAACATCTGTGCGTAAGCAAAAAAAGGGTTTTATTTTAAATTTTGCTTTTTGTATATACATATTTATTTCAAAGAAATTATCCTTTAGAATGTCCCTTTTCAAAACGCTCACAGATCAGTAACCTTGACTCTTTTAGATAAAAAAAAGAATGAATTTCCTGATCCTAACATACCTAAGGGGAGTCTGGGTCAAATTGTAACAGGTCTATTGTTACCAGGTTTATGCTTCCGCTAGAATCGATTCGGGACCTCGGGGTAAGTCAGACATTTACCTGTCGTCCAAGATCTAGATAAAATGCATTTAAAAGTTACTACACCCATCTTCCTTCTGTGTCCTCAGATAATGGGACACTGGTTGTCCCCCTAATGATGTACGTACTGTGTCCTCAGATAACTGGGGCACACATGGTTGTACCCTCTAATGATTTTACTTACTGTGTCCTCAGAAATGGAGCATACTGTGTTAGCCCTCTAATGTGTACTGTAAATTTTCCCCGATAAATGGGCATACATGTGTGGACCTCTAAGGATCCGTTTGTGTCCTCAGTAACTGGAGCATACATGTGTTGGACCTCTAATGAGTACTGTAATGTGTCCTCAGATAAAGGGATAAATGTGTTGGACCCTCAAAGAGTACTGTAATGGTCTCAGATAACTGGGATACATGTGTTGGACCCTCAATGAATGTACTGTAAAGTGTCTCAGATAACTGGAGTAATGTGTTGGACCCCCTTTAAAGATGTACGTATTGTGTCCCAGTAACTGGAGCATAATGGTTTGACCCTCTAAAGATGTCTGAATGTGTCCCCGATTAAAAAGGGGCATACTGTGTTGGGACCCTTAATGATGACTGTAAGTTCCCAAAATAACTGGGATAAATGTGTTGGACCCCCAATGTGTACTGTAAAGTGTCCTCAGATAACTGGGCATACATGGGTTGGTCCTCCAAGATGTACTGTAAAGTGTCCTCAGATAACGGAGCATAAGTGTTGGACCCTTTTGATGTACTGTACTGTGTCCTCAGTAATGGAGCATAAAAGTGTTTTGGGCCCTTAAAGTGTACTGTTAAAATGTCCTCAGATAAATTTGGGCATAATGTGTTGGACCTCTAATGATTTTATGTAATGTGTCCTAATAACTGGAGCTACATGGTTTTACCCTCTAATGATGTACTGTAAGTGTCTTCAGATTAACGGGGAATAATGTGTTAAAACCCTTTGATGTATGTAAAGTGCTCAGTAACTGGAGCTCAGTGTTGGACCCCCTAATGATGTACTTAATGTGTCTCAGGATACATGTGTTTGGGCCCTCTAAAGGTCGTAATTTGTCTTCAGATAATGGGCTAAT
>CM037789.1:26310190-26343871 GCA_021229015.1 Solen grandis | reverse complement strand
TGACTTGTCTAAAAAGAATCACCGAGTTTTATGAATATGTTATCAAGTAGAACATTTAAAGCTCCAAAAACATCTACATCAGACCATATAATGTTTGTATCGAGGAATATTTGGTAAAAAATGGAGTATTCTGATGCAAACAAGATATTGGTAATTGCTGTAATGTTTAATGGGTATGTGGTTAATTCAAGTTACACTTAGATTATTTTATAAGAAAAAAAGTCTTGACCAAAGACGAGATGGTATTTTGTTTATTATACAATAACTATAAACACGCATACTTGATTCATGTATACATTCTAACTTTCTAAGATATAACAGTGTAGTCTGAGGGTTTCATGCATTGATGCTGGCCTCGCGCGGTAGGCCGGGATTATCAGAGCCTAGAAAATAAGACATAAGAGCTTTTGAAACTGGAATAATTTATGTTTGATTTTTTTGAAGATCCTCATGCGCATTATCTTCATAGATTGAGGGAACAGATATTTTGTGAAAGTCATTATCTGAAAATCAATGACATAGATATACAATATTTATGAATAACTGGAGATATCAGTTAATTCGGAAAACGTTTTCTCTTAGACAAAACGCATGAGGAAACAAATATAAATACAATTATATCCTTATCATCTAATAATATTTTACATGTTTTTTATATAAATAACAAATATAACATTTATCCCATATCCGTTTTAAGGAAGAAAAAAATCTTTCCGTCAGGAATACTTACTCTTTATTGTACAATTCGGTGTCGTTTCCCATTCTCCATTTGCTTGACATTTTATGCTTAAAAGATTTTCGTCGCTAATTTCGTAACCAGATAAACATGTATAATTGGCAGTACTCCCATAAGTGGTCTCATCGTATGTTGGGTCATTGGTGAATGTGCCACTATTTGGTGTACCACAGTCTAAAATATAAGACATAAGAGCTTTAGAAACTGGAATACATGTAATTTATTTTTGATTTTGTTAAAGATCATCATGCACATTATCTTCATTAAGATTGAGGGAACAGATATTTTGTGAAAGTCAGTATCTGAAAATCAATGACATAGATATCCAATATTGGTGATTAACTGGAGATAACAATTATTTCGGGAAACGTTTTCTCTTAAACAAAACGCATGAGGGAAACAAATATAAATACAATTATATCCTTATCATCTATTAATATGTTCATGTTTTTTGATATAATTGACAAATATAACCTTTATTCCATATCCGTTTTAAGGAAGAAAAATAAAATCTTTCCGTCAGGAATACTTACTCTTTATTGTACAATTCGGTGTCGCTTCCCATTCTCCATTGGCTTGACATTTTGTGCTTAAAAGATTTTCGTCGCTAATTTCATAACCAGATAAACATGTATAATTGGCAGTACTCCCATAAGTTGTCTCATCGTATGTTGGTACATTGGTGAATGTGCCACTATTTGGTGTACCACAGTCTAAAATATAAGACATAAGAGCTTTACAAACTTTAATAATTTATTTTTGATTTTGTTAAAGATCATCATGCACATTATCTTCATTAAGATTGAAGGAACAGATATTTTGTGAAAGTCATTATCTGAAAATCAATGACATAGATATCCAATATTGGTGACTAACTGGAGATAACAATTATTTCGGGAAACGTTTTGTCTTAAACAAAACGCATGAGGGAAACAAATATAAATACAATTATAACCTTATCATCTAATAATATGTTCATGTTATTTGAAATAAATGACAAATACAACATTAATCCCATATCCGATTTAAGGAAGAAAAATAAAACCTTTCCGTTAGGAATACTTACTGCTTATTGTACAATTTGGTGTCGCTTCCCATTCTCCATTGGCTTGACATTTTGTGCTTAAAAGATTTTCGTCGCTAATTTCGTAACCAGATAAACATGTATAATTGGCAGTACTCCCATAAGTGGTCTCATCGTATGTTGGGTCATTGGTGAATATGCCACTATTTGGTGTACCACAGTCTAAAATATAAGACATAAGGGCTATAGAAACTGGAATAATTTATTTTTGATTTTGTTAAAGAACCTCATGCACATTATCTTCATTACGATAGAGGGAACAGATATTTTGTGAAAGTGAGTATCTGAAAATCAATGACATAGATATCCAATATAAGTGACTAATTGGAGATAACAATTATTTCGGGAAACGTTTTCTCTTAAACAAAACGCATGAGGAAGCGAATATAAATACAATTATATCCTTATCATCTTATAATATTTTTCATGTAATTTGATATAAATGACAAATATAACATTCATTCCATATCCGTTTTAATGAAGAAAAATAAAACCTTTCCGTCAGGAATACTTACTCTTTATTGTACAATTCGGTGTCGCTTCCCATTCTCCATTGGCTTGACATTTTGTGCTTAAAAGATTTTCGTCGCTAATTTCGTAACCAGATAAGCATGTATAATTGGCAGTACTCCCATAAGTGGTCTCATCGTATGTTGGGTCATTGGTGAATGTGCCACTATTTGGTGTACCACAGTCTAAAATATAAGACATAAGAGCTTTACAAACTGGAATACATGTAATTTATTTTTGATTTTGTTAAAGATCATCATGCACATTATCTTCATTAAGATTGAAGGAACAGATATTTTGTGAAAGTCATTATCTGAAAATCAATGACATAGATATCCAATATTGGTGACTAACTGGAGATAACAATTATTTCGGGAAACGTTTTCTCTTAAACAAAACGCATGAGGGAAACAAATATAAATACAATTATAACCTTATCATCTAATAATATTTTCATGTTATTTGAAATAAATGACAAATACAACATTTATCCCATATCCGATTTAAGGAAGAAAAATAAAACCTTTCCGTTAGGAATACTTACTGTTTATTGTACAATTTGGTGTCGCTTCCCATTCTCCATTGGCTTGACATTTTGTGCTTAAAAGATTTTCGTCGCTAATTTCGTAACCAGATAAACATGTATAATTGGCAGTACTCCCATAAGTGGTCTCATCGTATGTTGGGTCATTGGTGAATGTGCCACTATTTGGTGTACCACAGTCTAAAATATAAGACATAAGGGCTATAGAAAGTGGAATAATTTATTTTTGATTTTATTAAAGATCCTCATGCACATTATCTTCATTACGCTAGAGGGAACAGATATTTTGTGAAAGTCAGTATCTGAAAATCAATGACATAGATATCCAATATAAGTGACTAATTGGAGATAACAATTATTTCGGAAAACGTTTTCTCTTAAACAAAACGCATGAGGAAGCAAATATAAATACAATTATATCCTTATCATCCTATAATATTTTTCATGTTATTTGATATAAATGACAAATATAACATTCATTCCATATCCGTTTTAATGAAGAAAAATAAAATCTTTCCGTCAGGAATACTTACTCTTTATTGTACAATTCGGTGTCGCTTCCCATTCTCCATTGGCTTGACATTTTGTGCTTAAAAGATTTTCGTCGCTAATTTCGTAACCAGATAAGCATGTATAATTGGCAGTACTCCCATAAGTGGTCTCATCGTATGTTGGGTCATTGGTGAATGTTCCACTATTTGGTGTACCACAGTCTAAAATATAAGACATAAGGCTTAGAAACTGGAAATTAATTTATTTTTGATTTTGTTAAAGATCATCATGCACATTATCTTCATTAGATTGAGGGAACAGATATTTTGTGAAAGTCAGTATCTGAAAATCAATGACATAGATATCCAATATAGTGATAACTGGAGATAACAATTATTTCGGAAACGTTTTCTCTTAAACAAACGCATGAGGAAAAAATAAATACAATTATATCCTTATCATCTAATAATATTTCATGTTATTTGATATAATGACAAATATAACCTTTATTCATATCCGTTTTAAGGAAGAAAAATAAAATCTTTCCGTCAGGAATACTTACTCTTTATTGTACAATTCGGTGTCGCTTCCCATTCTCCATTGGCTTGACATTTTGTGCTTAAAAGATTTTCGTCGCTAATTTCATAACCAGATAAACATGTATAATTGGCAGTACTCCCATAAGTGTCTCATCGTATGTTGGTACATTGGTGAATTGCACTATTTGGTGTACCACAGTCTAAAATATAAGACATAAGAGCTTAGAAACTGAATAATTTATTTTATTTTGTTAAAGATCATCATGCCATTATCTTCATTAAGATTGAAGGAACAGATATTTTGTGAAAGTCATTATCTGAAAATCAATGACATAGATATCCAATATTGGTGATTAACTGGAGATAACAATTATTTCGGGAAACTTTCTCTTAAACAAACGCATGAGGGAAAAAATATAAATACAATTATACCTTATCATCTAATAATATTTTCATGTTATTTGATATATGACAAATAAACCTTTATTCCATATCCGTTTAAGGAAGAAAAATAAAACTTTCCGTAGAATACTTACTCTTTATTGTACAATTCGGTGTCGCTTCCCATTCTCCATTGGCTTGACATTTTGTGCTTAAAAGATTTTCGTCGCTAATTTCTAACCAGATAAACATGTATAATTGGCAGTACTCCCATAAGTTGTCTCATCGTATGTTGGGTCTTGGTGAATTGCCACTATTTGGTGTACCACAGTCTAAAATATAAGACATAAGAGCTTTAAAACTTTAAAATTTATTTTTGATTTTGTTTAAGATCATCATGCACATTATCTTCATTAAGATTGAAGGAACAGATATTTTGTGAAAGTCATTATCTGAAAATCAATGACATAGATATCCAATATTGGTGACTAACTGGAGATAACAATTATTTCGGAAACGTTTTCTTAAACAAAACGCATAGGGAAACAAATATAAATACAATTATAACCTTATCATCTAATAATATTGAAACAAATATAAATACAATTATAACCTTATCATCTAATAATATTTTCATGTTATTTGAATAAATGACAAATACAACATTTATCCATATCCGATTTAAGGAAGAAAAATAAAACCTTTCCGTTAGGAATACTTACTGTTTATTGTACAATTGGTGTCGCTTCCCATTCTCCATTGGCTTGACATTTTGTGCTTAAAAGATTTTCGTCGCTAATTTCGTAACCAGATAAACATGTATAATTGGCAGTACTCCCATAAGTGGTCTCATCGTATGTTGGGTCATTGGTGAATGTGCCACTATTTGGTGTACCACAGTCTAAAATATAAGACATAAGGGCTATAGAAAGTGGAATAATTTATTTTTGATTTTATTAAAGATCCTCATGCACATTATCTTCATTACGATAGAGGAACAGATATTTTGTGAAAGTCAGTATCTGAAAATCAATGACAAATATAACATTCATTCCATATCCGTTTTAATGACGTTTTCTCTTAAACAAAACGCATGAGGAAGCAAATATAAATACAATTATATCCTTATCATCCTATAATATTTTTCATGTTATTTGATATAAATGACAAATATAACATTCATTCCATATCCGTTTTAATGAAGAAAAATAAAATCTTTCCGTCAGGAATACTTACTCTTTATTGTACAATTCGGTGTCGCTTCCCATTCTCCATTGGCTTGACATTTTGTGCTTAAAAGATTTTCGTCGCTAATTTCGTAACCAGATAAGCATGTATAATTGGCAGTACTCCCATAAGTGGTCTCATCGTATGTTGGGTCATTGGTGAATGTTCCACTATTTGGTGTACCACAGTCTAAAATATAAGACATAAGAGCTTTAGAAACTGTAATAATTTATTTTTGATTTTGTTAAAGTTCATCATGCACATTATCTTCATTAAGATTGAGGGAAGAGATATTTTGTGAAAGTCAGTATCTGAAAATCAATGACATAGATATCCAATATTGGTGATTAACTGGAGATAACAATTATTTCGGGAAATGTTTTCTCTTAAACAAAACGCATGAGGGAAACAAATATAAATACAATTATATCCTTATCATCTAATAATATGTTCATGTTATTTGATATAAATGACAAATATAACATTTTTTCCATATCCGTTTTAAGAAAGAAAAATAAAATCTTTCCGTCAGGAATACTTACTCTTTATTGTACAATTCGGTGTCGCTTCCCATTCTCCATTGGCTTGACATTTTGTGCTTAAAAGATTTTCGTCGCTAATTTCGTAACCAGATAAACATGTATAATTGGCAGTACTCCCATAAGTGGTCTCATCGTATGTTGGGTCATTGGTGAATGTGCCACTATTTGGTGTACCACAGTCTAAAATATAAGACATAAGGGCTATAGAAACTGGAATAATTTATTTTTGATTTTGTTAAAGATCCTCATGCGTATTATCTTCATTACGATAGAGGGAACAGATATTTTGTGAAAGTCAGTATCTTAAAATCAATGACATAGATATCCAATATTAATGACTAACTGGAGATAACAATTATTTCGGGAAACGTTTTCTCTTAAACAAAACGCTTGAGGAAGAAAATATATATACAATTATATCCTTATCATCTAATAATATTTTTCATGTTATTTGATATAAATGACAAATATAACCTTTATTCCATATCCGTTTTAATGAAGAAAAATAAAATCTTTCCGTCAGCAATACTTACTCTTTATTGTACAATTCGGTGTCGCTTCCCATTCTCCATTGGCTTGACATTTTGTGCTTAAAAGATTTTCGTCGCTAATTTCGTAACCAGATAAGCATGTATAATTGGCAGTACTCCCATAAGTGGTCTCATCGTATGTTGGGTCATTGGTGAATCTGCCACTATTTGGTGTACCACAGTCTAAAATATAAGACATAAGAGCTTTAGAAACTGGAATAATTTATATTTCATTTTGTTAAAGATCATCATGCGCATTATCTTCATTAAGATTGAGGGAACAGATATTTTGTGAAAGTCATTATCTGAAAATCAATGACATAGATATCCAATATTGGTGACTAACTGGAGATAACAATTATTTCGGGAAACGTTTTCTCTTAAACAAAACGCATGAGGGAAACAAATATAAATACAATTATATCCTTATCATCTAATAATATGTTCATGTTATTTGATATAATTGACAAATATAACCTTTATTCCATATCCGTTTTAAGGAAGAAAAATAAAATCTTTCCGTCAGCAATACTTACTCTTTATTGTACAATTCGGTGTCGCTTCCATTTCCATTGGCTTGACATTTTGTGCTTAAAAGATTTTCGTCGCTAATTTCATAACCAGATAAACATGTATAATTGGCAGTACTCCCATAAGTTGTCTCATCGTATGTTGGGTCCTTGGTGAATATGCCACTATTTGGTGTACCACAGTCTAAAATATAAGACATAAGAGCTTTAAAACTTAAAATTTATTTTTGATTTTGTTTAAGATCATCATGCACATTATCTTCATTAAGATTGAAGGGAACAGATATTTTGTGAAAGTCAGTATCTGAAAATCAATGACATAGATATCCAATATTGGTGATTAACTGGAGATAACAATTATTTCGGGAAACGTTTTCTCTTAAACAAAACGCATAGGGAAACAAATATAAATACAATTATAACCTTATCATCTAATAATATTTTCATGTTATTTGATAATAATGACAAATACAACATTATCCCATATCCGTTTTAAGGAAGAAAAATAAAACTTTCCTTTCAGGAATACTTACTGTTTATTGTACAATTCGGTGTCGCCTTCCCATTCTCCATTGGCTTGACATTTTGTGCTTAAAAGATTTTCGTCGCTAATTTCTAACCAGATAAACATGTATAATTGGCAGTACTCCCATAATTTGTCTCATCGTATGTTGGGTCATTGGTGAATATGCCACTATTTGGTGTACCACAGTCTAAAATATAAGACATAAGGCTTACAAACTGAAAATTTATTTTTGATTTTGTTAAAGAACTCATGCACATTATCTTCATTAAGATTAAAGGAACAGATATTTTGTGAAAGTGCATTATCTGAAAATCAATGACATAGATATCCAATATGTGACTAATTGGAGATAACAATTATTTCGGGAAACGTTTTTCTTAAACAAAACGCATGAGGAACAAATATAAATACAATTATATCCTTATCATCTAAATATTTTTCATGTTATTTGAATAAATGACAAATATCAACATTCATCCATATCCGATTTAATGAAGAAAAATAAAACTTTCCGTAGGAATACTTACTGTTTATTGTACAATTTGGTGTCGCTTCCCATTCTCCATTGGCTTGACATTTTGTACTTAAAAGATTTCGTCGCTAATTTCGTAACCAGATAAGCATGTATAATTGGCAGTACTCCCATAAGTGGTCTCATCGTATGTTGGTTCATTGGTGAATGTGCCACTATTTGGTGTACCACAGTCTAAAATATAAGACATAAGAGCTTAGAAACTGGAATATATGTAATTCTTTTTGATTTTGATTAAAGATCTCATGCACATTATCTTCATTACGATAGAGGGAACAGATATTTTGTGAAAGTCAGTATCTGAAAATCAATGACATAGATATCCAATATAGGGTGATAATGGAGATAACAATTATTTCGGGAAACGTTTTCTCTTAAACAAAACGCATGAGGAAGCAAATATAAATACAATTATACCTTATCATCTATAATATTTCATGTTATTTGAATAAATGACAAATAAACATTCATTCCCATATCCGATTTAAGGAAGAAAAATAAAATTTCCGTCAGGAATACTTACTTCTTATTGTACAATTCGGTGTCGCTTCCATTCTCCATTGGTTGACATTTTGTGTTTAAAAGATTTTCGTCGCTAATTTCGTAACCAGATAAGCATGTAT
Source organism: Solen grandis (assembly GCA_021229015.1). Classification (NCBI taxonomy): domain Eukaryota; kingdom Metazoa; phylum Mollusca; class Bivalvia; order Adapedonta; family Solenidae; genus Solen; species Solen grandis. Next base: position 26,335,075 of record CM037789.1, on the reverse strand, counting down.
AATTGGCAGTACTCCCATAATTTGTCTCATCGTATGTTGGGTCATTGGTGAATATGCCACTATTTGGTGTACCACAGTCTAAAATATAAGACATAAGGGCTATAGAAACTGGAATAATTTATTTTTGATTTTGTTAAAGAACCTCATGCACATTATCTTCATTACGATAGAGGGAACAGATATTTTGTGAAAGTGAGTATCTGAAAATCAATGACATAGATATCCAATATAAGTGACTAATTGGAGATAACAATTATTTCGGGAAACGTTTTCTCTTAAACAAAACGCATGAGGAAGAGAATATAAATACAATTATATCCTTATCATCTTATAATATTTTTCATGTTATTTGATATAAATGACAAATATAACATTTATCCCTATCCGATTTAAGGAAGAAAAATAAAACCTTTCCGTCAGGAATACTTACTGTTTATTGTACAATTTGGTGTCGCTTCCCATTCTCCATTGGCTTGACATTTTGTGCTTAAAAGATTTTCGTCGCTAATTTCGTAACCAGATAAACATGTATAATTGGCAGTACTTCCATAAGTGGTCTCTTCGTATGTTGGGTCATTGGTGAATCTGCCACTATTTGGTGTACCACAGTCTAAAATATAAGACATAAGGGCTTTAGAAACTAGAATACAGTCGAAAACCAGTTACTCCACCACCTCTCATTCAAATTCCCTGCGTCATTCGAAAATACTTCGTTGGTTCTGATTACTCTCTTTCGTATTTCTATATAAAAATATCTGGGTTAATCAAATTTGTGCCATTCGAATACCTGGCCTCATCCGAAAAGATCTTTTGCCCGTCCCAATCAATTCGAATGATTTTCGCACCCCTTATCCGAAGTCGATGACGAGCAATAATTACTGGCGACATTTTGAAAACAAACAATGGAAAGGCACAAACGCCAATCAATTACCGAAATGGGCGTGGAGATGGCCGCTTACAGTTTGCACAAGTTGTTAATTGATTGGATGTTAGTCCAGTTCAAACATAAAGGTGATGATTGTAGTATTTCGGATACGCTGGTAAAGGAAAATTTAAACAAGGGTAACAAGCAGACCACGATTACATCGTTTTTCGAGACGACGTTGATGTAACGTTGATACATGTAGTTTCTTGTGGTTTAGTCAGACATGCTTAATGTTCATATATGTATTGAAGTAAGCATATATGCAGGAAAAAAAATGTTGGTATATTTAATATCAATTATCCATTGCTGTTTTCAAAACGGCGTTGATATTGGGCACATGTAGTCGCTTGTAATTTAGTCAGACCTCATAAATGTACATGTATTTATGTATATTTGTCATTGACATATGTATTGATTATTTATGTATCGAAATGATTTATGCATAAGAAGATAAAAGCTGTAAAATAAAAATTAATTATCTATAGTCGTTTTCAAAAACATTACTAAATCTAAACATGTCTTAAAATTTGTACATTATATATTACGTTCACAGCATGGAAAAAGTGGGTGGGATGGGCTTTTGTCTAAACGATCGACGTGATTTGGGTTATTCGAATACATGCCTTACTCGAAAAAAGACGCCAATACCCGGGATTTCAAATGTTATATGAAATAAATGACAAATATAACATATATTCCATATCCATTTTAAGGAAGAAAAATAAATATTTCCGTCAGGAATATTTACTCTTTATTGTACAATTCGGTGTCGCTTCCCATTCTCCATTGGCTTGACATTTTGTGCTTAAAAGATTTTCGTCGCTTATTTCGTAACCAGATAAACATGTATAATTGGCAGTACTTCCATAAGTGGTCTCATCGTATGTTGGGTCATTGGTGAATATGCCACTATTTGGTGTACCACAGTCTAAAATATAAGACATAAGAGCTTTACAAACTGGAATAAATGTAATTTGTTTTTGATTTTATTAAAGATCCTCATGCGCATTATATTCATTAAGATTGAGGGAACAGATATTTTGTGAAAGTCATTATCTGAAAATCAATGACATAGATATACAATATTTGTAAATAAATTGTGATATCAGTTAATTCAGTAAACGTTTTCTCTTAAACAAAACGCATGAGGAAACAAATGAAAATACAATTATATCCTTATCATCTCATAATATTTTTCATCTTATTTGAAATAAATGACAAATATAACATTTATCTCATATCCATTTTAAGAAAGAAAAATAAAATCTTTCCGTCAGGAATACTTACTCTTTATTGTACAATTCGGTGTCGCTTCCCATTCTCCATTGGCTTGGCATTTTGTGCTTAAAAGATTTTCCTCGCTAATTTCGTAACCAGATAAACATGTATAATTGGCAGTACTCCAATAAGTGGTCTCATCGTATGTTGGGTCATTGGTGAATATGCCACTATTTGGTGTACCACAGTCTAAAATATAAGACATAAGAGCTTTACAAACTGGAATATATGTAATTTATTTTTGATTTTTTTAAAGATCCTCATGCGCATTATCTTCATTAAGATTGAGGGAACAGATATTTTGTGAAAGTCATAATCTGAAAATCAATGACTTAGATATACATTATTTGTTATTAAATGGAGATATCAATTAATTCGGGAAACGTTTTCTCTTAATCAAAACACATGATGAAACAAATTTAAATACAATTATATCCTTATCATCTAATGATATATTTTATGTGATCTGATATAAATGACAAATATAACATTTATCCAATATTAGTTTTAAGGAAGAAAAATAAAATCTTTCAGTCAGGAATACTGACTCTTTATTGTACAATGCGGTGTCGCTTCCCATTCTCCATTGGCTTGACATTTTGTGCTTAAAAGATTTTTGTCGCTAATTTCGTAACCAGATAAACATGTATAATTGGCAGTACTCCCATAAGTGGTCTCATCGTATGTTGGGTCATTGGTGAATATGCCACTATTTGGTGTACCACAGTCTAAAATATAAGACATAAGGGCTATAGAAACTGGAATAATTTATTTTTGATTTTGTTAAAGAACCTCATGCACATTATCTTCATTACGATAGAGGGAACAGATATTTTGTGAAAGTGAGTATCTGAAAATCAATGACATAGATATCCAATATAAGTGACTAATTGGAGATAACAATTATTTCGGGAAACGTTTTCTCTTAAACAAAACGCATGAGGAAGCGAATATAAATACAATTATATCCTTATCATCTTATAATATTTTTCATGTAATTTGATAGAAATGACAAATATAACATTCATTCCATATCCGTTTTAATGAAGAAAAATAAAATCTTTCCGTCAGGAATACTTACTCTTTATTGTACAATTCGGTGTCGCTTCCCATTTTCCATTGGCTTGACATTTTGTGCTTAAAAGATTTTCGTCGCTAATTTCGTAACCAGATAAGCATGTATAATTGGCAGTACTCCCATAAGTGGTCTTATCGTATGTTGGGTCATTGGTGAATGTTCCACTATTTGGTGTACCACAGTCTAAAATATAAGACATAAGAGCTTTAGAAACTGGAATAATTTATTTTTGATTTTGTTAAAGATCATCATGCACATTATCTTCATTAAGATTGAGGGAACAGATATTTTGTGAAAGTCAGTATCTGAAAATCAATGACATAGATATCCAATATTGGTGATTAACTGGAGATAACAATTATTTCGGGAAACGTTTTCTCTTAAACAAAACGCATGAGGGAAACAAATATAAATACAATTATATCCTTATCATCTAATAATATGTTCATGTTATTTGATATAATTGACAAATATAACATTTATTCCATATCCGTTTTAAGGAAGAAAAATAAAATCTTTCCGTCAGCAATACTTACTCTTTATTGTACAATTCGGTGTCGCTTCCCATTCTCCATTGGCTTGACATTTTGTGCTTAAAAGATTTTCGTCGCTAATTTCATAACCAGATAAACATGTATAATTGGCAGTACTCCCATAAGTTGTCTCATCGTATGTTGGGTCATTGGTGAATATGCCACTATTTGGTGTACCACAGTCTAAAATATAAGACATAAGAGCTTTACAAACTTTAACAATTTATTTTTGATTTTGTTTAAGATCATCATGCACATTATCTTCATTAAGATTGAAGGAACAGATATTTTGTGAAAGTCATTATCTGAAAATCAATGACATAGATATCCAATATTGGTGACTAACTGGAGATAACAATTATTTCGGGAAACGTTTTCTCTTAAACAAAACGCATGAGGGAAACAAATATAAATACAATTATAACCTTATCATCTAATAATATTTTCATGTTATTTGAAATAAATGACAAATACAACATTAATCCCATATCCGATTTAAGGAAGAAAAATAAAACATTTCTGTTAGGAATACTTACTGTTTATTGTACAATTTGGTGTCGCTTCCCATTCTCCATTGGCTTGACATTTTGTACTTAAAAGAATTTCGTCGCTAATTTCGTAACCAGATAAGCATGTATAATTGGCAGTACTCCCATAAGTGGTCTCATCGTATGTTGGTTCATTGGTGAATGTGCCACTATTTGGTGTACCACAGTCTAAAATATAAGACATAAGGGCTATAGAAAGTGGATTAAATTCCTTTTTGATTTTATTAAAGATCCTCATGCACATTATCTTCATTACGATAGAGGGAACAGATATTTTGTGAAAGTCAGTATCTGAAAATCAATGACAGAGATATCCAATATAAGTGACTAATTGGAGATAACAATTATTTCGGGAAACGTTTTCTCTTAAACAAAACGCATGAGGAAGCAAATATAAATACAATTATATCCTTATCATCTTATAATATTTTTCATGTTATTTGATATAAATGACAAATATAACATTCATTCCATATCCGTTTTAATGAAGAAAAATAAAATCTTTCCGTCAGGAATACTTACTTTTTATTGTACAATTCGGTGTCGCTTCCCATTCTCCATTGGTTTGACATTTTGTGTTTAAAAGATTTTCGTCGCTAATTTCGTAACCAGATAAGCATGTATAATTGGCAGTACTCCCATAAGTGGTCTCATCGTATGTTGGGTCATTGGTGAATGTGCCACTATTTGGTGTACCACAGTCTAAAATATAAGACATAAGGGCTATAGAAACTGGAATAATTTATTTTTGATTTTGTTAAAGATCCTCATGCACATTATCTTCATTACGATTGAAGGAACAGATATTTTGTGAAAGTGAGTATCTGAAAATCAATGACATAGATATCCAATATAAGTGACTAATTGGAGATAACAATTATTTCGGGAAACGTTTTCTCTTAAACAAAACGCATGAGGAAGAGAATATAAATACAATTATATCCTTATCATCTTATAATATTTTTCATGTTATTTGATATAAATAACAAATATAACATTTATCCCTATCCGATTTAAGGAAGAAAAATAAAACCTTTCCGTCAGGAATACTTACTGTTTATTGTACAATTTGGTGTCGCTTCCCATTCTCCATTGGCTTGACATTTTGTGCTTAAAAGATTTTCGTCGCTAATTTCGTAACCAGATAAACATGTATAATTGGCAGTACTTCCATAAGTGGTCTCTTCGTATATTGGGTCATTGGTGAATATGCCACTATTTGGTGTACCACAGTCTAAAATATAAGACATAAGGGCTATAGAAACTAGAATACGTGTAATTTATTTTTGATTTTATTAAAGATCCTCATGCGCATTATCTTCATTAAGATTGAGGGAACAGATATTTTGTGAAAGTCATTATCTGAAAATCAATGACATAGATATCCAATATTGGTGATTAACTTGAGATATCAATTAATTCGGGAAACGTTTTCTCTTAAACAAAACGCATGAGGAAACAAATATAAATACAATTATATCCTTATCATCTAATAATATTTTTCATGTTATTGAATATAAATGACAAATATAACATTTATCTCATATCCATTTTAAGAAAGAAAAATAAAATCTTTCCGTCAGGAATACTTACTCTTTATTGTACAATTCGGTGTCGCTTCCCATTCTCCATTTGTTTGACATTTTGTGCTTAAAAGATTTTCGTCGCTAATTTCGTAACCAGATAAACATGTATAATTGGCAGTACTCCCATAAGTGGTCTCATCGTATCTTGGGTCATTGGTGAATGTGCCACTATTTGGTGTACCACAGTCTAAAATATAAGACATAAGGGCTATAGAAACTGGAATAATTTATTTTTGATTTTGTTAAAGATCCTCATGCGCATTATCTTCATTAAGATTGAGGGAACAGATATTTTGTGAAAGTCATTATCTGAAAATCAATGACATAGATATCCAATATTGGTGATTAACTTGAGATATCAAATAATTCGGGAAACGTTTTCTCTTAAACAAAACGCACGAGGAAACAAATGAAAATACAATTATATCCTTATCATCTCATTATATTTTTCTTGTTATTTGAAATAAATGACAAATATAACATTTATCTCATATCCATTTTAAGAAAGAAAAATAAAATCTTTCCGTCAGGAATACTTACTCTTTATTGTACAATTCGGTGTCGCTTCCCATTCTCCATTGGCTTGACATTTTGTGCTTAAAAGATTTTCGTCGCTAATTTCGTAACCAGATAAGCATGTATAATTGGCAGTACTCCCATAAGTGGTCTCATCGTATGTTGGGTCATTGGTGAATGTGCCACTATTTGGTGTACCACAGTCTAAAATATAAGACATAAGAGCTTTAGAAACTGGAATAATTTATTTTTGATTTTGTTAAAGATCATCATGCACATTATCTTCATTAAGATTGAAGGAACAGATATTTTGTGAAAGTCAGTATCTGAAAATCAATGATATAGATATCCAATATTGGTGATTAACTGGAGATAACAATTATTTCGGGAAACGTTTTCTCTTAAACAAAACGCATGAGGGAAACAAATATAAATACAATTATATCCTTATCATCTAATAATATGTACATGTTATTTGATATAAATGACAAATATAACATGTTTTCCATATCCGTTTGAAGGAAGAAAAATAAAATCTTTCCGTCAGGAATACTTACTCTTTATTGTACAATTCGGTGTCGCTTCCCATTCTCCATTGGCTTGACATTTTGTGCTTAAAAGATTTTCTTCGCTAATTTCGTAACCAGATAAACATGTATAATTGGCAGTACTCCCATAAGTGGTCTCATCGTATCTTGGGTCATTGTGAATGTCATTTGGTAAAAGATATTTTGTGAAAGTCATTATCTGAAAATCAATGACATAGATATCCAATATTGGTGATTAACTGGAGATAACAATTATTTCGGGAAACGTTTTCTCTTAAACAAAACGCATGAGGGAAACAAATATAAATACAATTATATCCTTATCATCTAATAATATGTACATTTTATTTGATATAAATGACAAATATAACATTTTTTCCATATCCGTTTTAAGGAAGAAAAATAAAATCTTTCCGTCAGGAATACTTACTCTTTATTGTACAATTCGGTGTCGCTTCCCATTCTCCATTGGCTTGACATTTTGTGCTTAAAAGATTTTCGTCGCTAATTTCATAACCAGATAAACATGTATAATTGGCAGTACTCCCATAAGTTGTCTCATCGTATGTTGGGTCATTGGTGAATGTGCCACTATTTGGTGTACCACAGTCTAAAATATAAGACATAAGAGCTTTACAAACTTTAATAATTTATTTTTGATTTTGTTAAAGATCATCATGCACATTATCTTCATTAAGATTGAAGGAACAAATATTTTGTGAAAGTCATTATCTGAAAATCAATGACATAGATATCCAATATTGGTGACTAACTGGAGATAACAATTATTTCGGGAAACGTTTTGTCTTAAACAAAACGCATGAGGGAAACAAAGATAAATACAATTATAATCTTATCTTCTAATAATATTTTCATGTTATTTGAAATAAATGACAAATACAACATTTATCCCATATCCGATTTAAGGAAGAAAAATAAAACCTTTCCGTTAGGAATACTTACTGTTTATTGTACAATTTGGTGTCGCTTCCCATTCTCCATTGGCTTGACATATTGTGCTTAAAAGATTTTCGTCGCTAATTTCGTAACCAGATAAACATGTATAATTGGCAGTACTCCCATAAGTTGTCTCATCGTATGTTGGGTCATTGGTGAATATGCCACTATTTGGTGTACCACAGTCTAAAATATAAGACATAAGAGCTTTACAAACTGGAATAAATGTAATTTGTTTTTGATTTTTTAAAGATCCTCATGGATTATTTTTTTAACAATATTTTGTGAAAGTCATTATCTGAAAATCAATGACATAGATATACAATATTTGTGAATAAATTGTGATATCAGTTAATTCAGTAAACGTTTTCTCTTAAACAAAACGCATGAGGAAACAAATGAAAATACAATTATATCCTTATATCTCATAATATTTTTCATCTTATTTGAAATAAATGACAAATATAACATTTATCTCATATCCATTTTAAGAAAGAAAAATAAAATCTTTCCGTCAGGAATACTTACTCTTTATTGTACAATTCGGTGTCGCTTCCCATTCTCCATTGGCTTGGCATTTTGTGCTTAAAAGATTTTCCTCGCTAATTTCGTAACCAGATAAACATGTATAATTGGCAGTACTCCCATAAGTGGTCTCATCGTATGTTGGGTCATTGGTGAATATGCCACTATTTGGTGTACCACAGTCTAAAATATAAGACATAAGAGCTTTACAAACTGGAATATATGTAATTTATTTTTGATTTTGTTAAAATCCTCTGCCATTATCTTATTAAGATAGGGAATTTTTTCTCTTAAACAAAACGCATGAGGAAACAATTAAAATAAATTATATCCTTATCATCTAATAATATTTTTCTTGTTATTTGAAATAAATGACAAATATAACATTTATCTCATATCCATTTTAAGAAAGAAAAATAAAATCTTTCCGTCAGGAATACTTACTCTTTATTGTACAATTCGGTGTCGAATCCCATTCTCCATTGGCTTGACATTTTGTGCTTAAAAGATCTTCATCGCTAATTTCGTAACCAGATAAACATGTATAATTGGCAGTACTCCCATAAGTGGTCTCATCGTATGTTGGGTCATTGGTGAATATGCCACTATTTGGTGTACCACAGTCTAAAATATAAGACATTAGAGCTTTACAAACTGCAGTAATTTATTTTTTATTTTGTTAAAGATCCTCATGCGCATTATCTTCATTAAGATTGAGGGAACAGATATTTTGTGAAAGTCATTATCTGAAAATCAATGACATAGATATCCAATATTGGTGATTAACTTGAGATATCAATTAATTCGGGAAACGTTTTCTCTTAAACAAAACGCACGATGAAACATATTTTAATACAATTATATCCTTATCATCTAATAATATATTTTATGTTATATGACATAAATGACAGATATAACATTCCATATCCGTTTTAAGGAAGAAAAATACAATCTTTCCGTCAGGAATACTTACTCTTTATTGTACAATTCGGTGTCGCTTCCCATTCTCCATTGGCTTGACATTTTGTGCTTAAAAGACTTTCGTCGCTAATTTCGTAACCAGATAAACATGTATAATTGGCAGTACTCCCATAAGTGGTCTCATCGTATGTTGGGTCATTGGTGAATGTGCCACTATTTGGTGTACCACATTCTAAAATATAAGACATAAAAGCTTTAGAAACTGGAATACATGTAATTTATTTTTGATTTTATTAAAGATCCTCATGCGCATTATCTTCATTAAGATTTCGGGAACAAATATTTTGTGAAAGTCATTATTTGAAAATCAATGACATAGACATACAATATTGGTGAATAACTGGAGATATCAATTAATTCGGGAAACGTTTTCTCTTAAACAAAACGCACGATGAAACATATTTTAATACAATTATATCCTTATCATCTAATAATATATTTTATGTTATATGATATAAATGACAAATATAACATTCCATATCCGTTTTAAGAGAGAAAAATAAAATCTTTCCGTCAGGAATACTTACTCTTTATTGTACAATTCGGTGTCGCTTCCCATTCTCCATTGGCTTGACATTTTGTGCTTAAAAGATTTTCGTCGCTAATTTCGTAACCAGATAAACATGTATAATTGGCAGTACTCCCATAAGTGGTCTCATCGTATGTTGGGTCATTGGTGAATATGCCAATATTTGGTGTACCACAGTCTAAAATATAAGACATAAGAGGTTTAAAAACTGGAATACATGTAATTTATTTTTGATTTTATTAAAGATCCTCATGCGCATTATCTTCATTAAGATTGAGGGAACAGATATTTTGTGAAAGTCATTATTTGAAAATCAATGACAAAGATATACAATATTTGTGAATAACATGTGATATCAATTAATTCAGAAAACGTTTTCTCTTAAACAAAACGCATGAGGAAACAAATAAAAATACAATTCCGACATAAATGAAAAATATAACATTTATCCCATATCCATTTTAAGGAATAAAAATAAATTCTTTCAGTCAGGAATACTTACTCTTTATTGTACAATTCGGTGTTGCTTCCCATTCTCCATTGGCTTGACATTTTGTGCTTAAAAGATTTTCGTCGCTAATTTCGTAACCAGATAAACATGTATAATTGGCAGTACTCCCATAAGTGGTCTCATCGTATGTTGGGTCATTGGTGAATATGCCACTATTTGGTGTACCACAGTCTAAAATATAAGACATTAGAGCTTTACAAACTGCAGTAATTTATTTTTTATTTTGTTAAAGATCCTCATGCGCATTATCTTCATTAAGATTGAGGGAACAGATATTTTGTGAAAGTCATTATCTGAAAATCAATGACATAGATATCAATATTTGAGATATCAATTAATTCGGGAAACGTTTTCTCTTAAACAAAACGTACGAGGAAACAAATGAAAATACAATTATATCCTTATCATCTCATAATATTTTTCTTGTTATTTGAAATAAATGACAAATATAACATTTATCTCATATCCATTTTAAGAAAGAAAAATAAAATCTTTCCGTCAGGAATACTTACTCTTTATTGAACAATTCGGTGTCGCTTCCCATTCTCCATTGGCTTGACATTTTGTGCTTAAAAGATTTTCGTCGCTAATTTCGTAACCAGATAAACATGTATAATTGGCAGTACTCCCATAAGTGGTCTCATCGTATGTTGGGTCATTGGTGAATATGCCACTATTTGGTGTACCACAGTCTAAAATATAAGACATAAGAGCTTTACAAACTGGAATAAATGTAATTTGTTTTTTATTTTATTAAAGATCCTCATGCGCATTATATTCATTACAGTGGTGCTAACGTATCAGTTGTCAAAAAATACGATTGGAATACGATAGAAATACGGACGATATACGATATGCGATATATGATTTCTACTTTGAGCGATGCGTTTAACTGCGATATACGTTATGCGATATACGATACAGGATAAGCACGGTATAAATGGCATTTTTTACAACTGTATACAACTAGATTTTACAATAAGTTCAAAAATATGAAATATCAACTAAGCTTTTAACAATATTTATCACAAGCCGTGTTTTCATCTGAAATAGACAGCGGAAATAAACAAAACGGGAAACAGGAAATGGGGACAAACTAAATTGCGGGTCCTCTAGAAATGTTACGGACTCTGTTGTCTCCGTCAAAAACAACCTAAGCACGTGTAATGAAAAACTGATTTTTTTCCTAATGAGGACTCATAAAAAAATGTATTAATTATGCTTTGTTATTATGTGTTTTGATATTAATCACATTAAAAAAAACAAATGATACCAGTAATCATTTAATATCTAGTACGCTGTCATTTGTGCTAATTAAAACAATATCTTCGGGCATTTTTCAAACTTTGCATTTAATCCATCAAACATAAATGTATATATAATTTATTGGATGTATCAAATATCAAAAGAACGCGAGTGAGTGTGGGAGAATAGCACCGTATCTATTTTCTTATTAGAATATTCGTATATATTACAAGTAGGTAACTGTCATAGGTATAGATTTAATATAAATATGTTTTCATATACTTTAACCAGAAGCTCGGAAAATCCGCTATTGTTTTAAAAAGCCCTAAGCCCGAAGAATTGTTGTTGGAAATTGACCTTGGTAATTAAACAATTAAATACATGTACATTAACATGGGTCGAAAAGATATCTTTGTCGAAAAGATGCCATGAGTGAAGAGGCCGCCGTTTAACCGGGTATTCGTGAGAAATGTCATACGCCGCCATGCGTATACAGTTTAATATGATTTGTTTCGTTAATCGAGTACAAGAATAAAATAGTTGCCAAATCGGTTATATCTCATTTTGACTACACCCAGTTCATCTACTGTATAAAGTTATTTCACACCTTTCCAGACATGTTTCCAGACTGTCTAACACATGCATTACTACATGTAAAGGATATATAACTAATTGTCTCTTATTAAGTAGGGAAATATCATCATGTGTTGGGCTTTCAATATTTTGTAATGGTATCCATGTTTTTGACCAAGTATTGTTGTAAAATTATTTAAATGTAAAGTATTTAATATTTTATTAAATATTTATGATATAAAATTTATATTGTGTGCATATGTATCATCACCGCACTAATTCACTGTGTCTTCCGCATAAATATGCATTCATCTCTCCTCCCCTCTCTCTCTCTCTCTCTCTCTCTCATCCTATATTTTGAGCTAATGGTCATTAATGTTATCATGTATGTGGTTTCGAGACACATTTTAATTTGCAGAGATTTTTATTTGTAGACACAATGGGTTTCAATCGGAAGAACAAATTAAAAAATAAGTCTATTTAAAATCTGTGTATTTTACTCGCCGTTTTAACAATCAAAATATTTTAAAGAATACCCTATGATTCGCTCATTTGTGATATAAAAATAAGTCCATAAGTCACACACATGTGTGCCCGCACACTCCCTTACAAATGTATTTTTGATACATGTATCATCATTATCATCATCGTGTACATTTAAGATTTTTTTTCTCTCTTCGAAATATATTCTGTGCCCCATACCTAGATTGGAAACAGTTTTATTATTATTTTTATTCTATGAATATTGGTGTGTTTAAAATAGAATTTCTAATTATTGCTAAAAATTGTAATCTTTTAGTACCGGAAATAACATTCACTCTGTGTACATGTCAAAAGTCTTCTCCTCTGGGGGTGGTATACCGGCAGCGGCGAGACATAAAGGTGACATATCCGGTCAAAATAAACACATGCTGTGCCTGCTGATAAGAACTTATGGCACGCCTCCGGTATTGCGAAACACACTTTTTTCACTTAATTATACATGAAAGATGGATATGCAAGAAAATGTTCTAACCTATTATATCTCTAGCAAACTGTAATAATATGGAAATGAGATCTTTAGCGAACTGTAGTAATATGGAAACAAGATCATTTTCTATTATCATGTCAGTGAACTCTGTGTTATCACGGAATAAAATACATCAGTTATTTTATAACAAATCTTCCATTCCCATGTAGGTTTTATGTTTATTTTTCTATTGTTATGGCTTGCAATAATTCCTGGTTTATCATATTAAATATTAAGACATAGCAGTGAAGCATATCACGAAAATGTGGTCCCGTTTTATCATTGTTTTTTTTTTCCATATGAAAGAGACAGTTGTTGGATACAATTAAGTTCGGGTGTGATACCCATGCTAATTTCGCAACAAAAAAAAATGCTCTTCGAAATATACGTGTCCGAGGTATAGCACCGATATACTGTAAACATGTTCCTGTGTAGAACTAGTACTTAGAGCTCCGTGTTCTCAAAGCAATACCGATGCATCTTGTACACATCATATACGTATTAGGATTTACGCGATCATCGGAAAAAATGCTCCGGTTTGGATTTCCAGTCTCCACCTACCTGAATTTTGATTATCTCCGTACTGATGAAAAAGGGGGGAAAAAAGAAACATAATTTGCACTCATTCATCCAATTTTTTTGGAAGTGTGTGTGTGCCCGCGCGTGTGCGTAATGAAAGAGAGATAGAGAAACCTAAATAAAATAGGAAATAATTAAATAAATAAACTATATTCGTAAATTACAATTATCTTTTGTTCACGAATTCATTAAATAATAAAGAAAAATGGGCATTCGAGTAAATACAGCAGTAAAAAATGTCCCGGGAAATAAATAATTACACGAAAGCAACATTTCGGACGATTTTGCATAAGTAGGTAAGTTTTAATTTGTTAGTTTTTAGACAGGTTAATAAAGCAAACATTGATCAAACATATCGATTACACATATTTTGAAATTATTCCACTTTAATACTGATATAGTCACGAAGCTATATTAAAGGTATTTACGTCTCTGATATAGTTCTTTTCACACGTGCATCAAATTATATAACATCGCATGGCGTCTGCTCCTGAAAGTCACGTAGGCCATAACACATGTATAAAATAATAAAGTAAAAGAAATATAACTATTACAATTGGTAAAATATGAAAAAAATGTACTGCATAATGTGATTTAATGATCCACCATTAATAAACTTAGAAAATTAAATTTAAAAACGAATTAATTATTTAAACATCCCGTTTATTATGCCTAATACGATTAAGCGATAGAATACGATTCCATACGTTACGATGCGATTGAGTAATATATACGTTACGATACGATGCGATACGAACGATATACGCTATTTTTGACAACTGATACGTTAGCACCACTGTAAGATTGAGGGAACAGATATTTTGTGAAAGTCATTATCTGAAAATCAATGACATAGATATACAATATTTGTGAATAAATTGTGATATCAGTTAATTCAGTAAACGTTTTCTCTTAAACAAAACGCATGAGGAAACAAATGAAAATACAATTATATCCTTATGATCTCATAATATTTTTCATCTTATTTGAAATAAATGACAAATATAACATTTATCTCATATCCATTTTAAGAAAGAAAAATAAAATCTTTCCGTCAGGAATACTTACTCTTTATTGTACAATTCGGTGTCGCTTCCCATTCTCCATTGGCTTGGCATTTTGTGCTTAAAAGATTTTCCTCGCTAATTTCGTAACCAGATAAACATGTATAATTGGCAGTACTCCCATAAGTGGTCTCATCGTATGTTGGGTCATTGGTGAATATGCCACTATTTGGTGTACCACAGTCTAAAATATAACACATAAGAGCTTTACAAACTGGAATATATGTAATTTTTTTTTTTGATTTTGTTAAAGATCCTCATGCGCATTATCTTCATTAAGATTGAGGGAACAGATATTTTGTGAAAGTCATTATCTGAAAATCAATGACATAGATATCCTATATTGGTGATTAACTTGAGATATCAATTAATTCGGGAAACGTTTTCTCTTAAACAAAACGCATGAGGAAACAATTGAAAATACAATTATATCCTTATCATCTAATAATATTTTTCTTGTTATTTGAAATAAATGACAAATATAACATTTATCTCATATCCATTTTAAGAAAGAAAAATAAAATCTTTCCGTCAGGAATACTTACTCTTTATTGTACAATTCGGTGTCGAATCCCATTCTCCATTGGCTTGACATTTTGTGCTTAAAAGATCTTCATCGCTAATTTCGTAACCAGATAAACATGTATAATTGGCAGTACTCCCATAAGTGGTCTCATCGTATGTTGGGTCATTGGTGAATATGCCACTATTTGGTGTACCACAGTCTAAAATATAAGACATTAGAGCTTTACAAACTGCAGTAATTTATTTTTTATTTTGTTAAAGATCCTCATGCGCATTATCTTCATTAAGATTGAGGGAATAGATATTTTGTGAAAGTCATTATCTGAAAATCAATGACATAGATATCCAATATTGGTGATTAACTTGAGATATCAATTAATTCGGGAAACGTTTTCTCTTAAACAAAACGCACGATGAAACATATTTTAATACAATTATATCCTTATCATCTAATAATATATTTTATGTTATATGACATAAATGACAGATATAACATTCCATATCCGTTTTAAGGAAGAAAAATACAATCTTTCCGTCAGGAATACTTACTCTTTATTGTACAATTCGGTGTCGCTTCCCATTCTCCATTGGCTTGACATTTTGTGCTTAAAAGACTTTCGTCGCTAATTTCGTAACCAGATAAACATGTATAATTGGCAGTACTCCCATAAGTGGTCTCATCGTATGTTGGGTCATTGGTGAATGTGCCACTATTTGGTGTACCACATTCTAAAATATAAGACATAAAAGCTTTGGAAACTGGAATACATGTAATTTATTTTTGATTTTATTAAAGATCCTCATTCGCATTATCTTCATTAAGATTTCGGGAACAAATATTTTGTGAAAGTCATTATTTGAAAATCAATGACATAGACATATAATATTGGTGAATAACTGGAGATATCAATTAATTCGGGAAACGTTTTCTCTTAAACAAAACGCACGATGAAACATATTTTAATACAATTATATCCTTATCATCTAATAATATATTTTATGTTATATGATATAAATGACAAATATAACATTCCATATCCGTTTTAAGGAAGAAAAATAAAATCTTTCCGTCAGGAATACTTACTCTTTATTGTACAATTCGGTGTCGCTTCCCATTCTCCATTGGCTTGACATTTTGCGCTTAAAAGATTTTCGTCGCTAATTTCGTAACCAGATAAACATGTATAATTGGCAGTACTCCCATAAGTGGTCTCATCGTATGTTGGGTCATTGGTGAATATGCCACTATTTGGTGTACCACAGTCTAAAATATAAGACATAAGAGCTTTACAAACTGGAATACATGTAATTTATTTTTGATTTTGTTAAAGATCCTCATGCGCATTATCTTTATTAAGAAGGAAAGATTTTAAAACCATTAATTCGGGAAACGTTTTCTCTTAAAAAAACGAGAGGAAACAAATAAAATAAATTATATCCTTATCATCTATAATATTTTTCTTGTTATTTGAAATAAATGACAAATATAACATTTATCCAATATACGTTTTAATTAATAAAAATAAAATCTTTCCGTCAGGAATACTTACTCTTTATTGTACAATTCGGTGTCGCTTCCCATTCTCCATTGGCTTGACATTTTGTGCTTAAAAGATTTTCGTCGCTAATTTCGTAACCAGATAAACATGTATAATTGGCAGTACTCCCATAAGTGGTCTCATCGTATATTGGGTCATTGGTGAATATGCCACTATTTGGTGTACCACAGTCTAAAATATAAGACATAAGAGGTTTAAAAACTGCAGTAATTTATTTTTGATTTTGTTAAAGATCCTCATGCGCATTATCTTCATTAAGATTGAGGGAACAATATTTTGTGAAATCATTTTAAAATATATCCTTATCATCTCAAATATTTTTCTTTATTTGAAATAAATGACAAACATATCCATTTTAAGAAAGAAAAATAAAATCTTTCCGTCAGGAATACTTACTCTTTATTGTACAATTCGGTGTCGCTTCCCATTCTCCATTGGCTTGACATTTTGTGCTTAAAAGATTTTCGTCGCTAATTTCGTAACCAGATAAACATGTATAATTGGCAGTACTCCCATAAGTGGTCTCATCGTATGTTGGTTCATTGGTGAATATGCCACTATTTGGTGTACCACAGTCTAAAATATAAGTCATAAGAAATTTAGAAACTGGAATAATTTATTTTTAATTTTGTTAAAGATCCTCATGCGCATTATCTTCATTAAGATTGAGGGAACAGATATTTTGTGAAAGTCATTATCTGAAAATCAATGACATAGATATACAATATTTGTTATTAAATGGAGATATCAATTACTTCGGGAAACGTTTTCTCTTAAACGAAACGCAAGTGGAAACAAATATAAATACAATAATACTTATCATCTAATACTATTTTTTATGTTATATAACATAAATGACAAATATAACATTCATCCCATATCCATTTTAAGGAAGAAAAATAAAATCTTTCCGTGAGGAATACTTACTCTTTATTGTACAATTAGGTGTCGCTTCCCATTCTCCATTGGCTTGACATTTTGTGCTTAAAAGATTTTCGTCGCTAATTTCGTAACCAGATAAACATGTATAATTGGCAGTACTCCCATAAGTGGTCTCATCGTATGTTGGGTCATTGGTGAATGTGCCACTATTTGGTGTACCACAGTCTAAAATATAAGACATAAGAGCTTTACAAACTGGAATAAATGTAATTTGTTTTTGATTTTATTAAAGATCCTCATGCGCATTATCTTCATTAAGATTGAGGGAACAGATATTTTGTGAAAGTCATTATTTGAAAATCAATGACATAGATATACAATATTTGTGAATAACTTGTGATATCAATTAATTCAGAAAACGTTTTCTCTTAAACAAAACGCATGAGGAAACAAATAAAAATACAATTATATCCTTATCATCTCATAATATTTTTCATCTTATTTGAAATAAATGACTAATATAACATTTATCCAATATACGTTTTACGGAATAAAAATAAAATCTTTCCGTCAAGAATACTTACTCTTTATTGTACAATTCGGTGTCGCTTCCCATTCTCCATTGGCTTGACATTTTGTGCTTAAAAGATTTTCGTCGCTAATTTCGTAACCAGATAAACATGTATAATTGGCAGTACTAACATGTATAATTGGCAGTACTCCATAAGTGGTCTCATCGTATGTTGGGTCATTGGTGAATGTGCCACTATTTGGTGTACCACAGTCTAAATTTAGACATAAGAGCTTTACAAACTGGAATAATGTAATTTGTTTTGATTTTATTAAGATCCTCATGCGCATTATCTTCATTAAGATTGAGGAACAGATTTTGTGAAAGTCATTATTGAAAATCAATGACATAGATATACAATATTTGTGAATAACTTGTGATATCAATTAATTCAAAAACGTTTTCTCTTAAACAAAACGCAGAGGAAACAATAAAATACAATTATTCCTTATCATCTCATAATATTTTTCTTTTATTTGAAATAAATGACAATATAACATTTATCCAATACTTTTAGAAAAAAATAAAATCTTTCCGTCAGGAATACTTACTCTTTATTGTACAATTCGGTGTCGCTTCCCATCTCCATTGGCTTGACATTTTGTGCTTAAAGATTTTCGTCGCTAATTTCGTAACCAGATAAACATGTATAATTGGCAGTACTCCCATAAGTGGTCTCATCGTATGTTGGGTCATTGGTGAATTGCCACTATTTGGTGTACCACAGTCTAAAATTAAGACATAAGAGCTTTACAAATGGAATAATGTAATTTTGTTTTGATTTTATTAAAGATCCTCATGCGCATATCTTCATTAAGATTGAGGAACAGATATTTTGTGAAAGCATTATCTGAAAATCAATGACATAGATATACAATATTTGTGAAAACTTGTGATATCAATTATTCGAAAAACGTTTTCTCTTAAAAAACGCAGAGGAACAATAAAATACAATTATATCCTTATCATCTATAATATTTTATCTTATTGAATAAATGAAATATAACATTTATCCATATCTTTTAAGGAATAAAATAAATCTTTCGTCAGGAATACTTACTCTTTATTGTACAATTCGGTGTCGCTTCCCATCTCCATTGGCTTGACATTTTGTGCTTAAAAGATTTTCGTCGCTAATTTCGTAACCAGATAAACATGTATATTGGCAGTACTCCCATAAGTGGTCTCATCGTATGTTGGGTCATTGGTGAATGCACTATTTGGTGTACCACAGTCTAAAATATAAGACATAGAGCTTTACAAATGGAATAATTATTTTTGATTTTATTAAAGATCCTCATGCGCATTATCTTCATTAAGATTGAGGGAACAGATATTTTGTGAAAGCATTACTGAAAATCAATGACATAGATATACATATTTGTAAAAATTGAGATACAATTAATTCGGGAAACGTTTTCTCTTAAACAAACGCAGAGGAACTATATAAATACAATTATATCCTTATCATCTAATAATATTTTATCTTATTGAATAAATGAAAATATAACATTTATCCATATCTTTTAAGGAAAAAATAAATCTTTCCGTCAGGAATACTTACTCTTTATTGTACAATTCGGTGTGCTTCCCATTCTCCATTGGCTTGACATTTTGTGCTTAAAAGATTTTCGTCGCTAATTCGTAACCAGATAAACATGTATAATTGGCAGTACTCCCATAAGTGTTCATCGTATGTTGGGTCATTGGTGAATTGCCACTATTTGGTGTACCACAGTCTAAATATAAGACATAGAGCTTTACAAACTGAGTAATTTTTTTTGATTTTTTAAGATCCTCATGCGCATTATCTTCATTAAGATTGAGGGAACAGATATTTTGTGAAAGCATTATCTGAAATCAATGACATAGATATACAATATTTGTTATAAATGAGATACAATTATTCGGGAAACGTTTTCTCTTAAACAAAACGATGAGGAAACAAATAAAAATACAATTATATCCTTATCATCTATAATATTTTATCTTATTTGAATAAATGAAAATATAACATTTATCCATATCTTTTAAGGAAAAAAATAAAATCTTTCCGTCAGGAATACTTACTCTTTATTGTACAATTCGGTGTGCTTCCCATTCTCCATTGGCTTGACATTTTGTGCTTAAAAGATTTTCGTCGCTAATTTCGTAACCAGATAAACATTATAATTGGCAGTACCTCCCATAAGGGGTTTCTCATCGATGTTGGGTCATTGGTGAATGTGCCACTATTTGGTGTACCACAGTCTAAAATATAAGTCATAAGAATTTTAGAAACTGGAATAATTTATTTTGGATTTTGTTAAAGATCCTCAAGCGCATTATCTTCATTAATTATTTCGGGAACAGATATTTTGTGAAAGTCATTATCTGAAAATTAATGACATAGATAAAAACAATATTTGTGAATAACTGGAGATATCCATTAATTTGGGAAACGTTTTCTTTTAAAACCCAAAACGCATGAGGAAACAAATGAAAATACAATTATACCCTTTATTATCAAATAATATTTTTCCATGTTATTTGATATAAATGACAAATATAACATTTAATCCAATTTTCCGTTATAAGGAAGCAATATAAAATCTTTCCGTCAGGAATACTTACTCTTTATTGTACAATTCGGTGTCGCTTCCCATTCTCCATTGGCTTGACTTTTTGGGTGCTTAAAAGATTTTCGTCGTTAATTTCGTAACCAGGAAACATGCATAATTGGCAGTACTCCCATAAGTGGTCTCATCGTATGTTGGGTCATTGGTGAATATGCCACTATTCGGTGTACCACAGTCTATAAAATAAGACATAAGAGCTTTAGAAACTTGGAATAATTTTATTTTTATTTTGTTAAAGATTCTCAGGCACATTCTCATCATGAGAGTGAGAGAACAGATATATTTTGAAAGTCATTTTCTGAGAAATTATTCATATACGATGTAACTACACAATATTTTGGGGAAAATCTGCAGATATCATTCAATTAATATTTGATATTTAATGACAAATGTAAAAATTTATCCTGTATCCTTGGCCCATGTGTTTACTTACTGTATCATGTTCCATCTTTCAACTTACTGTTTAATGCATCATACGTCCACTTACTGTATCATGCTCCATCTTTCAACTTACTGTTTAATGCATCATACGTCCACTTACTGTATCATGCTCCATCTTTCCACTTACTGTATTATGCTCCATCTTTCAATTTACTGTTTAATGCATCATACGTCCACTTACTGTATCATGCCCCGTCTTTCCACTTACTGTATCATGCTCCATCTTTCAATTTACTGTTTAATGCATCATACGTCCACTTACTGTATCATGCCCCGTCTTTCCACTTAACTGTAAACATGCTCCATCTTTCAACTTACTGTTTAATGCATCTTAGTCCACTTAAATGTATCATGCCCCATCTTTCCACTTACTGTACATGCTCCCATCTTTCAACTTACTGTTTAAATGCATCAACGTCCACTTACTGTATCATGCCCCGTCTTTCCACTTACTGTATCATGCTCCATCTTTCAATTTACTGTTTAATGCATCATACGTCCACTTACTGTATCATGCCCCATCTTTCCACTTACTGTATCATGCTCCATCTGTCAACTTACTGTTTAATGCTCTACGTCCCTTACGTATATCCCCGTCTTTCCCTTTCTGATCATGCTCCCTCTTTCAATTTACTGTTTAATGCATCTACGTCCACTTACGTATCATGCCCCTCTTTTCCCTTATTTATCATACCCACTTTTTAAATTCTGTTTTTAAAGCTTAAACTCCCCTTTTTTGTATCATACTCCATCTTTCAATTTACTGTTTAATGCTATACTCCCCTTACTGTACATGCCCGTCTTTTTCCACTTACTTATTTATGCTCCATCTTTCCTTACGTTTAATGATCATACGTCCCCTTTCTTTTCATACTCCATCTTTCAACTTCTGTTTAATGCTCAACTCCACTTTTGATCTGCTCCATTTTTTCCCCTTTCTGTACATGCCCTCCCAAATTTCTGTTTAATGCATCATACGCCACTTACTGTTCATCCCCATCTTTCCCCTTATTGTATCAAAATCCCTCTTTCAACTTACTTTTTAAATGCATCTTTCTCCACTTATTGTATCATACTCCCTCTTTCAACTTACTTTTGATCATACGTCCCCTTACTTATCATGCCCCATTTTTCCCCTATTGTATCTTTTTCCCTCTTTCAACTTACTGTTTAATGCATCATACGTCCCCTTACTGTATCAGCCCCGTCTTTTTCCCTTACTGACAACTCCTTTTTCAAATTATGTTTTAATGCATCATCGTCCACTTACTGTATCAGCCCCGTCTTTCCACTATGTTCATACTCCTTTTTTCATTACTGTTTTAACACATAAAGTCCCCTTACGTATCATACCCATTTTCAAATTACTGTTTAATGCATCATATCCACTTACTGTACATGCCCATCTTCAACTTACTGTTTAATGCTCATACGTCACTTACTGTATCTACTCCCTCTTTCAACTTCTGTTTAATGCATTTAGTCCACTTACTGATCATGCCCCATTTTCCATTATTGTATCATATCCATCTTTCAAATTTCTGTTTAATCATCATACGCCACTTACTGTATCATCCCCATCTTAAATTTAAAGTTTAATTTATCATACGTCCACTTACTGTATCATGCTCCATCTTTAACTTCGTTTAATGCATCTTCGTCCATTTACTGTATCAGCCCCATTTTCACTTACTGTTTAATGCATCATACGTCCATTACTGTATCATGCTCCACTTAACTTACGTTTAATGCTCAACGTCCATTACGTATCATCCCCCATTTTTCCCACTTCTGTACATGCTCCATCTTAAATTTACGTTTAATGCTCATACGTCCACTTCTTATCTGCCCCGTCTTTCCACTTACTGATCATGCCCATTTTTTCAATTTACTGTTTAATCAAAAACTCCCTTTACTGTATCTGCCCCTTTTTCCATTTATGTATCATGCTCCATCTTTCAACTTACTTTTTAAATGCTAAAACGTCCACTTACTGTATCAGCCATTTTTAACTTACTGTTTTTGCATCATACGTCCATTTACTGTTCTCCCCTTTTTTCAACTTACGTTTAATGCATCTACGTCCCTTACTGTATCATGCTCCTTTTCCACTTCTGTATCAGCTCCATCTTTCAACTTACTGTTTAATCATCAACCCCCACTTACTGTATCATGCTCCATCTTTCAACTTAGTTTAAGCATATACGCCCCACTTACGTATCTGCTCCATCTTTCAACCTCTGTTTAATGCATCAACGCCCACTTACTTATCATGCCCCATCTTTTCAACTTATGTTTAATGCATCATCTCCACTTACGTATCATGCTCCATCTTTAAAACTTATGTTTAATCATCATACGCCCACTTACGTATCATGCTCCTTTTTCAACTTACTTTTTTAATGCATCATACGTCCCACTTACTGACGCCCCCTTTTTCAACTTCTGTTTAAAGATCATACGCCCATTACTGTATCATTCCTCTTCAACTTTTTTTTAATGCATCTACCCCACTTACTGTTATGCTCCATCTTTCAACTTCTGTTTAATGCTCATCCCCACTTACTGTATCATGCTCCATCTTACAAAACTACACCAGCATATCTGTCCACTTAGTGTATCAGTCCCCCCTTTCTACTTACGTACATCCCCCTCTGTACAATAACTTCACCATGCCCATTGCCCACTTACGATCATGCCCCATCTGTACAAAAAACAACCATGCCCATCTGTCTTCTTAGTGAATCATCCCACCTTTCTACTTACGTATTATGCCCCATTTTTCCTTTTATCAGACTCCCCAATCTGTCCACATATGTCCCAATGCTCGTACCTTTTCAGTATCATATCTTATATGCCAAAATTTACTATGACATATCTAATATGCCTAACTACTGTGTCTTTTCCGTATGCCATTTACTCTACCTATCCAATTTGCTTACCATATCAAATATGCCAATCTAATGTTCAATCTAAGTTTACCCTTCGCGTAAAAAAAACTAATGGGGAATTTATTGAACCTTACAATCTGCCCATTTATTATACTAAACCATACAAGCATGTCGCGCCTTTTTTATTATTTCATTTCCAGTTATGCAAAGTTAAAACAATTATACAAAAGAATTTTCACTATCTTTAGTAAGTAAACATACTTGTAATTTTGAAAATATTCTATAGTTTCGCGTATGCGATTATAGTATTAAATCTATCGCATGGAATTATGGAACTTTTTTCACAGTAACAAGGAATAAAATAATTTTTTTGTTCAAAAGAGACATAACTCTTGACGTAGTTGGTTTTCCAT
>CM037789.1:26260090-26310090 GCA_021229015.1 Solen grandis | reverse complement strand
CCACCTGAGTGGATGTGTGTGTGTAATTGGTTCGATCCCCGACTGCAACACACCAAAGTTGTTGAAAATGGTACTGGTAGCTCTCTGTGTGCCACTCACCAACCAGTTTCCGGACTGGTTGGCCCAGATTCAAGATAATGTGACTGGGTGTGGTATCACACCACATGTCTACAGTGTGGCAATGTGACAGCCCTATATAATACCTGTCTCAGGAATACATTGTCCAAATGACTGATAACTGTCAGTGGGACATTAAACCCAACAAATAAAATAACATTTAAGTAGGATTTTATCATTCGTGTTTCCCAATGAAAAAAAAATAACAACTATCACTAGCACAAACTGTTTATGGGTTATGTTGACTTAACACAGTAACTGTTTGAATTCCCTCAGCAATCTTAAGCGCCAAGTTATGCTTAAAATCTGAACAAGGCAGGACCATGTTTCATTCTCCTAGTTTATCCCTTTACCTCATGTATATTCAGACATGTACAAGTTTAAGACTTGGTCAGTATTAATTTACAGAACTTTGAATGGTATATGAAGTAATTGATTTTTAATTATCATGCAGACGTAGTAGAATCTGAGCTACAATAATGGATGAGCAAGCAGGGAAGACCCTGATCAGACCGCACCTTCCTGGGTCTCCTCTATTTGCTTATTCAGTATTGTAGCTCAGATACTACACAGTCTGTGTGGCAAAGAAAAAAAATCATAATTTCATATACCATTTTAAGTTCAGTTAATTAGTATTCATTAAGTCATAAATTTGTACATGAATATTCATGAGGTAAAAGGTCAACTAGCACCATGACACACAGGTAATTATTTAATAGCAATTGAGTTGTAAAGGGTTAATTAAAACATAATTATGTTCTCATCAAATTGTTCTTGTAAAATGTTCTCTTGTATCCAAACCAAGTTTACCTTTTTCTTTTTTATGAATGCAGAATGTAATCAAAATTAACTGAAAATTGAAGATATAATTGTTCAGTCAAAATTTGTTCCAAAAATAACAGTTAAGTACATTTGATTAGACATACAAAGTACCCACACATATAAAATATGCAATGGCAATGTGAAACAGTTTTTAATGTACACTTTTAAACACATACAGTATACTGTCAATAAAATAGCTAGAAAGCACATGTAAATACATATCAATATGTATTACACAATACAAATAAGCTATAGATGTATTTTGAATATGAAAACATCAAAATTTACATAAAAACATGATTATAGCAATGAACAACTAAAGCTTATTTTCAGCCTTTCCAGAGCATGAACCAAACTATAATAAATACTGGTATACATGCATTCAGAAAAAAAAAACCATCTACCATTAGTAACCTGGTAACCAACATTATCAAATGCATTCAACCAATTAGCAAGCGAGAAAATTGTACAAACACAATATATTGTAACTTCACGCGGTTTACAGGATCCATGGTAGAAACCTGTGTTTTAAGCGAGGAATGGAGTAGAAATCACCATCTCCTCCCCTATAAACTTAATTTACCTTCATTGGTTATGTACAGCTATCATTTCTTGCAAATTTTACTTAACATATTGTATATGTTTATCTGTGTTGAATGTTTTACTTGTAATTTTTTGCTTATCTATGTTGAATGTTATTCTTAATTTTAAAAACTATTTTTTTGTTTTTGTTTTATCAGTAAATCATTTTATATTGATCATATCTCATTAGCACTGTTGACACAAACATTTAACAAACTAACATTTTGACAAACAAGGATGATTATGCTCTCAGTCAGATCTAGTTTTATTAATTTTATATCTCTTATGTTATTCATTTCACTGCCTCATTATAATGCTCCTTTCCAGTTTTGGGGTCTTAAAATATAAGCGCCACCTTTCCCATTCGTGACTACATCAACTGTTCACAAATGGTATCGCAAACAAAACCCTGTTTTCTTTTGTATAAACCAGGTTAACAATTACCTACCTATTATCCCAGAGAAACTCTTAGACAGCATAGTCCATTATAACTTTAGTCTATAGTTTTCTTTCTTTCTCAATTACTGTAATTTATTTCATTCTTTGCCGAGAAAAAATTTAGGGAAAAAAACAACACAGTACTGAAAAGGCTTGTGAAATATTGGTAGCACTGTTGTAACCAGAGTTTAGCAATTTATTCATAAACTCGTATTGTATTATATGTATCATATGACTGATTTGAGATGTAAATAATTCACATATGCTTAAAACAAATAATATGATGGTGAAAGAACAGCAGTTATATAGTGTAAATAATCAGTATTAGACCAGATTTGAAGCAGTTTTCAACTCACACTCCACTGCAGTAGTGATCTCCCTTTATAGCTATAAATAACCCAATTTAATCTTGAATTATGCATAAATTATAAGAAATGATCATTGGTATTCTTCCACATATGAAATAAAACTATCTCCACCACATATGAAATAAAACTATCTCCACTGCATATGAAATAAAACTATCTCCACCACATATGAAATAAAACTATCTCCACCACATATAAATAAAACTTTCTGCCTATACGTACATATATCATTTCAAACCTTGCCACTCCCCTGTAGATAATGACAGGACTATGATACAGACAGTGTTCATGTTTAACATGTGCAGTATAGGATTTATTGTAGGATAAAAAGAGCACCGCTAATGGGCCTAAGAGTTATGGCTCTTGATGAGAATGTAACCCTTGTGATAGTGAACAAGTATGTGAAGTTTGATACAGACAGTTAAAAAATTTAGAAGTTATGGCCAAGATTAACATTTTTCACCATGAAGATACCAGAGTGATGACAATACCTAGACCTTTTTTTCTTTGAAAAAAAAAAAACAACAACAACAGACGAGCTAAAAATAAAGATGAAAGGCATTTTTTTTTTTTAGAGGAAAATATACACTTTTTATCAGTTTCATTAAAGTTAATTACATACTGCATGGGCAACAACTTGTGAATTGTTCATATATTCATCATGATTTAAGAAAAAATGTTTGTTGAATGCTACTGTGTCAGAAAAGATATGAAGACAAATTGCAAGTTAATCATATTTAGCAAATTCAGAAATTACTGATACAAACATGTTTAGGAACTGAAAAATTGAGACCAGAAACTCAACAGGGTCCACAACTTTTTACAATCCCAGTATATCTGAAATGGAAAGCAAAGCAACAAAGTTCTCAAATGTAAGTCTTAACAAATACTTTTATAACAGATAAGTTCCTGAGAATATGAAAAAATATAACTGATCAATAATGGCAATTTTCATTGTGAGACAAGACATGAAAAATCACTGAGGAAAAAAAACTGTTGACTAGAATACCAGCTCATAAATGAGATATTTTGGATAGAATGACAGCTGCTTTGATGTAGCGGTGTGACAAAATCTTTGATTATTTAGTCATTCTTATCTCTTTTTTTGAAACAAGGATAATCCCTTTATTGTGAAAAATGATTTAAGCTTGAATTTTAGATGCAAATTCTGTTCTCAAAATTGAAAACTGAAAATAACATTTGAAGTTTTCTTTGAAAATCATATGTAAGCAATTATGCAATTACATCAACAAAGGGCTAGTACATGAGACAAAAAAAAAAAAAAATCACAGCAAATTTTAAATTAAAAAGACAATGCTAGACTTGAACCAGAAACCATACAATTAATAATTGGAAACTTGGCATTTTTCACTTACAAAGACATGACTAGATCAGTGCATAAAGGACGGTTGTTAACAGCAAAACCATTTTTTAAAATGTAACAACAAAACTGCCATTAAATCTCATATTTTTCAGCAGGAAGAATAAATGTATCAACCATATGCTCTGAGAAATTCAGCAGACCATCAATAGTTAAAAAAAAATAATTCTGGAGGAGGCATTCACACTATTATGGTATAGCTGATGTTAACTTTCATCCGATAGGTCCAAATGAAATGGAAGACACACTAATGTGATAAAAATAGATCCTATTTACACCTAGTTGTGATAAAAATAGCACAAACTGAAGTTACTTAAATTCAACCAATCAAATCATGTTTAAATTGTGACCAATCAGATATGTTACATGTTCTGCTTTAAGAGATGGTAAATGAGACCAGTTTGCATACAAATCTTGAACTGTTGAAACAATTATTGTCATTTTACGACATTATTGTTAAGTTAATAAATAAAAAACCTGTTAAACAGTTATAGATGATTTTGGTTAAAATTAAAACAATTCAGAGATAATAGCTACCTTGAAAGTTATTCAATATTTAATACTTGACTGGATGTACTACACCTGGGCTTAATTGTGTATGTCCTGATGAAACAGCGTATGAAGTAACTGTTAACTCGTTCAGAGATTCTCATCTAACCATGAGAAAAACAGAAATATGAAAGTACTTTATGTACAATAAAATTTACTTTGTTTAAAAAGACAGCTATTGAATTTATGAATCACAACAGGTAACTAAGAGAAAGAATGTCTGTTACGGTAACACTATAGACAATTCTGTTTTAACCCTTTCCCTCAAATAGACTCATTTTGACGCACTCAATAGGTACCACATAAAGCCTGATCTGCAGAAAACCACAGTTAAACCTTACCAAATTTAATTACAAAATCCTCATTTCCAGACCACTGAGGAGCAGCAAACAGCATAAAACCTGATCAGCCTGTGAGTTACTCGCAGGCTGATCTGGTTTTATGCTGTTCGCATAGGTCTTTTCATGGTTTCCTCTATGAGGGAAAGGGTTAAATAACACTATTGATACTTTGTCGAAGTGGAATATCTAGGATAAAAAGTAATACATGTACACATATAAACTTCTTAACAAAAATTAGTATGAAATATTGTTGAGAATGGGCCCGAATTTTTTTTTATCAATTTATCATCCCATCTTCCTGAGTGATTAATCAGTAACTTTTATTCTTATACTTGTAATTTAACTCCTATTTCATATACAGGCAGTACTAAAAAATTAAAATTTGAGTACCATATAATATCAAAACATCACAATAAGATGTGAAAACCATTATTATTATTTATCATTTATCATTTTGACAGTTTACGAGTCAAAATATTACTTTGGCAAAATGTAGTGACAGGTGGCATCAAACTAATTCAATCAGAAATAAACTGACAGTTACAATGTTAC
Source organism: Solen grandis (assembly GCA_021229015.1). Classification (NCBI taxonomy): domain Eukaryota; kingdom Metazoa; phylum Mollusca; class Bivalvia; order Adapedonta; family Solenidae; genus Solen; species Solen grandis. Next base: position 26,304,940 of record CM037789.1, on the reverse strand, counting down.
CAACCAAAGGCAGCTGCTGTTCTGTCTAAAATCATAAAATGCAAAATTTGTCGCCAAATCAGAAAGCGTCGACAAATAATCAGTGCTGTCTTCGTCAACGATTTGTAAACGAATTGATTAACCAGTCCTACACTAGTATGAAGATAAAAAAAGATGATATATGTAATTATACAGGCACTTCAAAGATGAGAAATAGGTGTATATATTTGTATTAAAACACTGAGCTGTACAGTTTTAGGCTAAGTTTCAGCGTGTCTGAGAGAAATTTGTTCTGACCTTGAATATTAAAGGTCAGGGTCATGTGAAGGTCACTAACATGAGGTCAACACTCTCATAAGATATCAGAAACATCTCATGATCCTCTAACAGAAAAGAAACCAACCCTATGGTTCTTCAGTTGTTTTTTTCCTTAAGGTAATCCATCCATCATTAAATTGTGATCATGGTCCATTAAGTGATTGTGGGAATTTTACAGTAAATGCAAGCCTTTATAGACTTAGAGCAAAATGGCCTAAAACTCCAAATCCATGAGTTCTTGCATTTTCACTAAAGTTGTTTTAAGCATTTTAAGGATCATGATTATAATCAGGATGGATTGATTACTTTAAATCATCATCCCAACATTTGTACAAGAGCCAAAATCAGAACTACACCCATAATGAATAGGCTTCAACACCAGCGAGCATAAATGGCATTTAACAACAAAAATGTTGTACAATCTACATCTTCATTCATTTATGGGTTGAAAATATTGCAAATGTGAAAATTAAAGATAGGAATATGAATATACTGGGTTTTACAAAGGCAAATAATGAAATAAACAATTAAAATCACTCTTTCCAATATTTAGGCATAAAAGTGCCTTTCTCAAGAAAAAGACAGGAGTTTTGTAGCAGCTACATAATATACGTCTGTACAGTCACCATATTGTCATTGGTGAACACCAGTGATTGTGTTTCCAATAATTAATTCTAAGTCCACCTGTTCCATTCTGCTGCAAAATGATTTCAAGAACCTCAAAAAACATGCTGCAGTCATTTGTTCAAAATATAAAAGCAGATTCAACCAATTTAATCTTTAAAGCAATAAACGTCAACACGGAACAAGACCAGCACTACAATGTGTAATTTATTTACATACAAACTTATTCAGTGTAAATCCTTGACTGGGATCACTTTAATTTACAACTTTATGTTAATGGCAAGATGATAAAAAGCAAATATTTTCTATTTAATCTTCCATCCACTGTCCAACATTCACATACAATGGCAATTTTCTTTGGCAAAATTTCTATTTTAAAATTTTCACAAAATCTTTGGCAAAATAACTTCTGAAACTTTTCTCTAATGTTCTCTATATTACTCTAAAGACAGATTTTTGGCAGTAATAAATTTAATATTATCAAGTCCTCTTGAATTTATACAAATCACATCCTCAAAGCAAACAATAAAAGATCTATATTGTTTAGAGCTTTGACGTAAATGGGTCATTTTTTATAATGCATTTTTGTTGATATTTTTTTTAAAGGAACTCCATATGACACTCAATACTTCTGCAATGCACAACAGTATTGGAAAAAAGTCATGAATCAAAATGATCAGATGGTTTAATATATGAATTGATATATCAGTTAAGAAAAGTCATTCAATCAGGCAAATTAGCAGTAGAATGATTGTGATAGTTTGACTCAGTTTCTTGTGATGGTTTCAGACTTGTTTGGCAAAATGTGAAGCAAGTATCATATGGCAGATCAAAAATAAAAGCGTTAAGCACCAAGAAATAAAATGTACTTAAAGACAATGAAAAATTTATATAATTAACTGAACAGGAAAACAGTGAATATTTACTTTAGTGTGAAGATACATTTAAATATATATTAAAACAAAATTCCCCCAATACCTCATTCAAGTTAAAACTCTCCCAATATCTTGTTCTCACATTGATGCTATGAATGTCCTGATGATCTCATGAACTTGAATGATGTCTGCCAAAATGTTGCTTTAATCAAACAACTCAAAATCTATCAGATTATTACAAAAACTATATAGTGACCATTTCTCACATGAACTCTGCATGTGTCCTTTTTATCACAACAACTCTCCTATTATCTTTTTGATCACATTAATACTTCCATTATCTATCTAATCACATGAACTCTATCAATATCCCCTGAATCACATGGATTCCCCAAAATATTCTATTCCAAATCTGACTAGAAGTTCTCCTGCTTGCAGCACAATCCTTACTTCATGTATCTTTTAAAATCAAATGATAAATTCTAAAATCCATATATACATCAATATTCTTTTTACAGTGTTGTATCAATTAAAAATCATGATCCACCTAACACTTTGTGAGTAGAAGAAATAAGCGATTTAAATTTGTGTTTGAAATAAACCTAGTACAAACAAAATGAAACAATAAAATCGTATTTCCAACTAAAACGCAAAAAATCTTCACTACTTTTCATCTGTTAATATGAAACAACAAATTATGTCACAAATCATACGTAGGGAAATACAAAACACCTGCAAAAGGTAATAAACCATGACTAGCTTATCACAACACAATAGATATTATTATCAATACATGTAATCTGTATGTATATCTACTTTGTTAATCACATAATAATAAATAAATTAATTTATACATTAAGCCTTTAATTACTTTGAGCAATAGAGCCTATAACTCTTGGTCAATGTATGCTTGCATCTCCACTGAAGTATTTTTAAGCATTTAAAGGACCATGATTATAATTTATAATGGAAAGATTACCTTAAGATGGTGTTTTACACTTAGAAATGTTTTAACATGGAGGAAAGCCCAGAGTTCTTCATAACATTCTAATCTAATTATAGTATGAAAGTAAACAGCAACATCTGACTAAAACAATACGCAATGAAACATTTATCACACATAAAGATGAAAAGAATGAGAGAGGTATTGTTAAATCTGACTTTTTTATATATCTTTTTCAAATCTCAAAATGTAAAATACATGTTCAGTGCAGTGGTCATAGTTTGGTCCAGATTTTTTTTACAAATGACAAAAAGTTACTTTTTCCCCCCTGAAATTTGATGTAAATAATAAAATAAATAAATCCTAAATTGAAACAGAATTTCAGAAACTGATTCATCTCGTAAAAGATCAAATGGACCAAATAGAATATGAGGCTGTGTGTAATTTAAAGCATTTTACTCCTTTTTTTCCCTTTCTTTTCACACTGACATATTTTCTCTGAGATTAAATTGATAAATTGATAAAATATAACATTATTAGGCGCAGCAACATAGAAGCTGGATCCTCAGTTTCAGGCTTACTTGCTTAAAAAAAGAGGAAAAATGCATATCTGATTTTGATTTAAACTACAACAGACAAAAAAAATCAATAACAATAAAAAACAAGAGGGCCATAATGGCCCTGGATCACTCACCTGGTATCATAAGGCTATGTAAAATTAAGTGACCCCTGGGGCAGGGCCAATTTTGACCCCAGGGCCATGATTTGAACAAACTTGGTAGAGGTCTACTAGCCAATGTTACATACCAAATATCTAACCTCCAGGCCTTGTGGTATCTGACAAGAAAGACTTTCTATTTTCTTTTTTCCTTTTTAAGTCTACGTAAAATTAAGTGACCCCTGGGGCGGGGCCAATTTTGACCCCAGGGCCATGATTTGAACAAACTTGGTAGAGGTCTACTAGCCCATGTGACATACCAAATATCTCAACTCCAGGCCTTATAGTTTCTGACAAGAAGATTCTTCAATATTTTTCAATATTAGTCTATGTAAAATCAGGTGACCCCTGGGGTTGGGCAATTTTGACCAAGGGTCATGATTTGAACAAACTTGGTAATGGTCCATAAGTCAATGCCACACACCAAATATCTAAGCTCTAGGCCTTGTGGTTTCAAAGGAGAAGATTTTTTTAAGATTTCACTTTTAACATCTATTTTTAGCTTCTGTGACCTAATTATGCACAGACCGGAACCATTTGAACAATTTGTATAGGGGACCACCTTAGGAACATCCTTGCCAAGTTTGATCACTTTCCCAATAGTAGTTTCAGAGAAGAAGATTTTTTAAGTAAATTGTTGATGACTATGGACAAAGGCTGGTCCCAAAATCTCACCTTGGCACTTCCTGCCAGGTGAGCTAAAACATCGATGAGAAAAAAAATCTTGCAAAATCATTAAGAGGTCTTTTTTAAGTATCAAAACCCACTCCCCATGAAAATTCATGAAAATAGTGCAAAAGCATAGTCTGTGCATTGATTGATACGTATTGAAGTTAATAACTTGTCTCAAAGCAGTAAAACATTTCACCAGACTCTTCCTATAATAGTCAGGAAATATGAATTTATAAAGCATGTACAAAAATAAAAAGCGCCATTTTAAGGTGTATGTTCTATACACAGAAAAATACTTGTCTTTATTTGAAAGCCACAGTTACAATGTTCATGACATTAAAAATGAAAGATCTTATATCACATACTAAGTATCATATGTCAGCTAAAGACATCAACTAATTCAGCAACACTTTTGTTAATAAGAAAAATAGATGAAAAAAAAAGACTTCAAATACAAACAACATACTTTGCATGTACACAATGACTTGGGAACATAAAATCTAACTTTTTTTTCTACTTATATTAGTCAATCTTATAATTTTGACATGAATACTGTGACCTATATAATATAAAGACTAGAGCTGTCACTAAAGTAATTAATACCACAACAATACTGCTAAGTAACCCCATCAATCCCTATTTCAGCTCTCTATTTTTAGTAACCTTGACCCCAACCAATCCCTATACACTATTTTTAGAAACAGTAGCCATGCCCAACCGATCTTTATATGATTTCTATTTTTAGTAACAGTAACCTCAACCGACCCAATCCTTATACACTATTTTAAGAAACAGTAACCGAAACAAATTCTTATCTTAGCTTTCTATTTTTAGTAACACTAACCATAACCCAACTAATCCCTATTTAAGCTTTTCTTTTTTTAGTAAGCTTGACACAACAAACACTTAACCAGGGATTCTATATACAGGGATATGAAACGAGGCTATCACGCCTAATATGTATGCTTCGCTTTGACTCACGAGGCATTCACGAGACCGCATTCGCGCGTTTTGACTCAAGTTGGAATGTAAATTGTTTGATTAATATACAATTTTAAGAGGAACAAACGAGAAAAAAAATACTAACAATGTTTCGCTTTTTGTTTTTGATATTTTCGTTAATTTTGAGTTTGTATTTTGTGTTAAAGAGATCATTTTCAAGGTAGAGTTTCTCATAAAATGGCAACAATAAAGTTCAGAAAACGAACATAGGCTTTATGGTGAACCAACTAGTGTTCTCCATTGTTATAATATACACATGTAAAGGAAACATTATACATGTTTAAAGCTTGGACTATGCCAGGAATAGTTTAATAAACATGTAAGGTGCCGAGAAACACCTAGGTTTATGGGACAGAATTCGTTAAAATATTGTTAAAAACAAAAAAAAGATGGTGGTCATCAAGTCATCATGATGAATATAGACTATACGGTGAACCAACTAGTGTTCTCTATTGTTGTAATAAACATACTTTAAGTTAATATTAACAATGTTGAAAGATTATAGTATGACCAGAATAGTTTAATGAACCTGTTAGGTGCTGAGAAACATAGATTTCAAGGACAGAAATTGTTAAAAATAGAGAGAAATGGCGGATATCAAGTCAAAATGACTATACGGTGAACCAACTAGTGTTCTCTTTTGTTGTTATATACACGCATTTAAAGGTATTATTATAAACACTGAATAATTTGGCTATGCCAAAAATAGTTTAACAAACCTTTTTGTTGCCGAGAAACACCTAGATTTACAGGAGATAATTGGTAAGAGAATCATTCAAAACAAAGAGAAATAGCGGCCATCAGGTCAAACTATATGGTTAACAAACTATTGTTCTCTTTAAAACAATACATTTATGTCAAATTTGGTCAGTCTTAAAATAACCCCTTTCACTTCGACCAGACATAGCATGGAGTCCTGCTGTGATCATTAATCACAGTAACATAACCTCAAATACAATGTGTGCACCTGCGAATCAATGAAAAATTACAAGCAAAGAGCCGTTATCTCCCAAAAGTGTAGGCCGGAAAACTACCAAAATGGGTAAAACAAAATGGCCGACAACTGTACGGAGCGAGACGAACAAATTACTGATAATGCCGATGTAGGACATGCGTTGCATATCCCCCTGTATATAGAATCCCTGACAACCAACCCACAATTTGTTACACGGAAAGATTGTTATAAATTTTAACAAAACTCATAAACTGCAGTCAACAAGTATTGGAAATAATGGTTTGAGACTTACATAATTCCAATATTATATAACACCTACCTCACAAAATGAAGCGAATGTATATAGACATCAGGAGGTGGGGGAACTTAAATGTTCATTTTGATTAGTCTGACTAAACCTTAAAAGTAAGGCTTATATCACATCAGCTTGAATACCTTAACAAAATAAAATTTGCAGCAGGTCTTAAAAAGCATTAAAGAGGTCACACATTTTTTGAACATTGAGGTAAATTTTCTAGTCTACAGGTAGATAAGCAAACTTGATACAAATTTTAAACCATGAAGGATCTTTGATATTTATGCCGGCATTCTTACATTCTTCTTACAGATATGAATCAATTCTATTCACGATCTAAATTACCTCATGGGCAGTTTAAGCTAGATTCAAAATTCCACTAGATGCAACTGTTGTAAATCAAGATTTTGTTCAAACTGAGTGTTTATATTAGGTTAATTCTTAAAAGAGTGTTTGCATTTGATTCCAAAACATTACTTAATTCACCGTTCAAAATGTAAACTCTCTTTCTAGAATGAATTGGATCTGCTTATCCACTTGCAAACTAAGCATGACTAGAATATTTTATGTATGTATTGGGTTTTTTTTGTTGTTTTTTAATGGTATAGCACTTTGATGTTTTCAAGAAATAGATATCCAAATTTAATGAAAAACAAAACAAAAAAAAAACAAAAAAATAAATAAAATCTCATGGCTAATCCTCCAAAAAAGAATTTTTAAAAAAAAAAAAAAAAATCTGCTCAATTAAAACCTTTTTTCTTCTTCATAGAATTAAATGAAATTTTCTGGAATATAATAGTGATATCAATTATCATAAAATAAATCAAAATGTATCCATAGTTATCTATCAAATCCAATCACACTTCACATCCGCGGCAGAGCGCGGTCTGTCCCTTGATGTAATTCCTACACGGACACAATCTTCGGAGATTGTCCTGTTTCCCGACGCAGCTGAAGAGCAGTTCTTCCTGCTGGAGGATGCAGTCATTGGTTTTTGTGTCGAGCGCGGGATAGAAAAGATCAACAAGGGTTTTGTTTGCTGCACACGCTGCCCCGTAAGATTTCAGCGCACCGTGCGAATTGGTCTCTAGAAAATGGCTGGGCTCACATATCAGATCTGCAGAATAAAATGATTTAGATAAAGACAAACTCCAGTTTGCAATGCCTTTTGATTTTAGTATTTTTCAAAAGCTGGTATTATTATTAAAAATAAGAACTGTTCCTTAGAAGTCATGTGTCAACTGCTGACAGAAGTTTTATGGAAAAAGTGTGACAGACAAAGTGTGACAGACAGACAGACGACGGAGAAGTGATCCCTATGTGTCACCTCTGCTTACAGCAGGTGATACAACATGATCATTTGTTGAAAAAAAGATGTTACAGTTTCTTAACAACAAATCTGTCACAAGTAAAGGATGAGTTAAAGGATGAATAGGTAGATCTGATTCTTTCTTGTACACAATTTAAGTCACCTTTTACCAATATTTCACCAAAACTTGCCTTTGTCAAAGAAAACATGAATTTTAAAGCCACTACATAGAAAACATTTGTACAGCCCCAATATTGTTATTGTTATGAATGACATCAGCATTAATTATTTCCCTCTGGAAAACCTGCATATTTCTTGATTTTTTAAAAAAAAATTATTGGTTAACATAAACAATAGCCAGATCATCTGGAAAATAATTTATAAAGTGATATCCCGTTATTACATACAGCCTGTATTGATTTTAAACTTCCTTTTACATCAAGTGGTAAAAACCCTATTGTTCCTGAGTTGAGCAAGTACTTTGAACTGTACCAAGTACTTGTACTATACAATAGATATGAAAACTACTTTAAACTTCTACGCATAGAGTAATATCTATATATATATATTTTATATCTTACTTTTTTCCCAGCAGACATCTTTACACGATTTCCCCGCCTCCCCAAACAGTATCTGGACGGCACTTTCAGGTGGCCATTTTGACAACTGTCGCTGAAACTGGCAGAAGTTCTGATGCTCTATGTACGCATTCATCCGCTGTATAAACCCTTCCTCTGTATACTCATAAGGGAGATAGCCCTGAAACTGTATCAAAATTACAGCTCATAAAATGGTCATATGAGTTTATTGCAGTTGTTTTTTTTTTGATGGGGGGGGGGAGTTTTCTTTTCTTTCTTGCCAATTTGTAAACTTGACCCACCAACAGTATTGATGTTTTTTTCCATCTATAACTGATACCCATGACAGGACCCATTCACATTTAAAAGGGACCCCAACTGATCAAAATTCAAAAGTGTAATTTTGACAGTCATGATTTAAACCCTTCCTCCTCAGCTGAATTAATTTCAAAAGTGCTTCTCTTCCACAATATCTTAGTTTCTTGAAAATATAAACCATTCCTTACCATTTGCAGAATTATTGCAAGGTTTTCTGTCCTAGCCCACATTTTCTCCTCACAATATTAGCAGAAATGTCACCTTTTTTTTTTCAACAATTCTGAGAAAAACAACACTAATTTTTCACAAATGAAAGGCTATCGGACCCATTTACAATTCAAGGAAAAAAATCACAGAGTATTCAAGTTATTTGGGTACTTTGTCTACACGGATCAAATATAGTGAAACTTCACTCTGCCTTAGACGAGTGACATATAATTCCATATCCATTTGTCTCATTAATCTGACCTTGTGTCAGCTATTTGTGGAACTACTCATTAGTAATGAGTGCCAATCACTAGGAAGATATATCAGTAAAGACAATGAAGAATCTTAGCTACACTATTGTAAGAGCAGCAGACATTGGAGAATCTGAGCTACAACATTGTAAAAGCAATCAGTTGAGACCCAGATCTGGGTCTGCTCTATTTGCCAAAGCATCAAAACCTGTCCATATGAGGTAAAGTGTTATCTTATCGTTTACATGAACAATGTCACAAAGTTTCATTAGAAATGAATAATATGTAAGAATCTAATTTCCTTGACACACTGTAGCTATGCTGCAAGATACCATTACTGATTGACTGGGAATGCATTTTCTAGTTGATGTTTTGGATTTAACAGTTGTTCAGTCTTGAAGCTGTGTCCAGCTTATAACCATCATTGAAACCCATGTTTGCTCAATACACTTTCCTTCTTAATATACCATGGGTTATTTGATTAGCAAATCTTTGTACTCATAAAGTATCAATTAGGAATTTCACTGGATCAGTGGCACAGTCTAGAAAAATTATTTGACTAAAGGAACAGTGTGTAACATATAGTTGTTTTGATTTTGATAGTCTGCTTTTGCTTTGGTAACTTCAATGAAGGGTATTCAAAATACTGTATGTGATTTCATTGATCAGCAAGTACCCGATTAATATTCATGAAAACAAAGTTTTGTCAACTGAAAATCTCATGGTAAATATAGTAGTGAACATACACCGTGGGATCCAATAATAACTTAAGATGCATCCAGGTAAAACCACCTTAAGCCAACTGGAAAGCTTTTGAACATGAACAAAAAACATGTCAAATGACGCGAAACCAGGTTTTCAGGTGTCACCCCCGGCAAGCAAAACTATTTTTACAGACTGTCCTTGACCCTACTGAAAATCAATCCCAATTTTCCTCTTCCTGTAAGGTATCTATTTACTTTAGTTTATCATCATACTTCACTCCTAAAAGACAATACATGTATTTGACGGAAACAAAAAATCTATTTTCAGTAACAGTGACCTTGACCCTATCATCCTGAAAATCACTCCCAATCTTCCTCTTCCCAAAAGGTTTTTACCTACCAAATATAAAAACTGTAACTCTTTTCTAAAAGGAGATATTCAACAGAAAGGACCTGTTTGATGCCCAATGACATACCCGACAACGATGACGACCCAGCTATCATAATAGCTTGACTTTTTTTTTGTTGAAATGTTCGATTGCAATGCTGTGTGACATTTATGATTTTGCTAAATCTGCTGCAGTTAAATGTAAACCTATTATTGATAATTTAAACCACACATACATGGTCCATGTCGAGGATCTTCTGCGTGGTGGTCCGAACTTCATCCGGATCATTGATGTTTAACGTATACACGTATGGCTCTCCAATAAACTGCTCCGCATATGGGTGTTGGCTCATCAACTGTAAGATTACAAGGGATTGATTAATACTTTACCTCATGAATATTCATGTACAAATTTATATGAATATTAATTGACTGATCTTCAAATGGCACATGAAATAATGGATTTTTCTTTGTCATGCAGACTGTGTAAAAAATCTAAGCTACATTACTGTATAAACACACAGAGGAGATCCTGAGCTTTTATAAAAGCTGTCTGATCTGGGTCTGATCTGTTTGCCAAGTGCGTCAAAATGTGTCTATATGACAATACAGGAACAGTCCCCAGGAGCTTTCAATTTTTCCATACAAAGAAAAACAGAAAAAAAAACAAGAGGGCCAAGATGGCCCTTGATCGCTCACCTGAGAAAGATGATTGCTCAAGAAATAAAGATGCTAGAGTGTAAAAGTGAAATCTGGCTTTTTCATGGTGAAAAGGGCATAACTCCTAAATTAACTTGTCAATATCAGTTATAACTGAACCCGATTGCGAAATTATGGGCATAAACATTGTCTTAAAGTTTGAAAAAGATTGCTAAAAAATGAAGATGCTAGAGTGTAATCAAAGTGAAATCTGGCATTTTTTTTATATTTAAAGGGGCATAACTCCTGACCTAATCAACAGATCTCAGCTTTAATCGAACTCAATCGAGACATTATGGTAATAAGCCTTGCCATAAAGTTTGAAGATGATTGCTCAAAAGATGAAGATGCTAGAGTGTAAACAAAGTGAAATCTGGCATTTTTTTTATATTTAAAGGGGCATAACTCCTGACCTAATCAACAGATCTCAGCTATAATCGAACTCAATCGAGACATTATGGTCATAAGCATTGTCATAAAGTTTGAAGAAGATTACTCAAAAGATGAAAATGCTAGAGTGTAAACAAAGAGAAATCTTGCATTTTTTTAATATTAAAAGGGGCATAACTCCTGACCTAATTGACGGATCTTAGCCATAATGGAACTCAATTGAGACATTATGGTCATAAGCATTGCCATAAAGTTTGAAGATGATTGCCCAAAAGATGCAGATGCTAGAGTGTAAACAAAGTGAAATCTTGCATTTTTTTAATATTAAAAGGGGCATAACTCTGACCTAATTGACGGATCTTAGCCATAATGGAACTCAATCGAGACCTTATAGTCATAAGCATTGCCATAAAGTTTGAAGATGATTACTCAAAAGATGAAGATGCTAGAGTGTAAACAGCGTGAAATATGGCATTTTTTGAATATTAAAAGGGGCATAACTCCTGACCTAATTGAAGGATGACAGCCATAATCGAACTCAATCGAGACATTATGGTCATAAGCATTGCCATAAAGTTTGAAGATGATTGCTCAAAAGATGCAGATGCTAGAGTGTAAACACGTGAAATATGGCATTTTTTGAATATTAAAAATGGCATAACTCCTGACCTAATTGACGGATCTCAGCCATAATCGAACTCAATCGAGACATTATGGTCATAAACATTGTCTTAAAGTTTGAAGATGATTGCTCAAGAAATAAAGGTGATAGAGTGTAAACACTAAAAATTGTTGACGCCGCACGACGGAAGACGGACGCTCACGGGATCACAATAGCTCACCCTGAGCTTTGCTCAGGTGAGCATAAAAAGTCAAGACAGTAAATAGGCCCCTGCTTCACATAACAAGTTGAGATTTTTTTTTCAGAATATTCAACTGTGTGGTTGCATTAATTTTGGAAGAAATCACATACATAAGTAATTGAAGACAGATTTCATCAGCAGATTGATACATTCTGTGGATTAATACCCCTCAAGGGAGAGAGAGCATATACCCCTCAAGGGAGAGAGAGCATATACCCCTCAAGGGAGAGAGAGCATATACCCCTCAAGGGAGAGAGAGCATATACCCCTCAAGGGAGAGAGAGCATATACCCCTCAAGGGAGAGAGAGCATATACCCCTCAAGGGAGAGAGAGCATATACCCCTCAAGGGAGAGAGAGCAATGTTAATGCTAAACCTGTCATCATCTGGGATTCCACATTAGGATAACTCACCTCTTGAAACCTTTCAGTCTGATAAGGTTTTGCAATGTTCCATGCTAATGAAAAGCAGTTTATTGAAGCAGTAAAGTTTAAAGAAATATATTTCACTAACCTCTCTTTCTGTAGGCTTCCCTTTAAAGAAAGGGTCTGTGTTTCTATTGTGAGGTTTGTCAAATTTGGGATTCAAGAAAACGGCCCCATTAGCAATAGCTTCCAGCGGAGCTGGTCCCTCATATGGAAATCCCAGTCCTATAAATATCTGAAAGTCAAAAAAGTAAATTCCATTTTCTGATATATTTGTAGTACTACCTATGTGCAGAACAAATACAACTCAAAAGCTTCCACCAACCACAATCAGTAATACTTATGATTTTTAAATTAACCCTTTACCTCATGAATATTCAAGTATTACTTATTGTTAAGTATAGTTGGAGGATTTGAGCTCAATATATTCTCATATAGAAAATGAAGAGCAACATTAAGTAATGATGACAGTATAATATTCATCCTTTGAAATATTATCAAGAGTGTTCTCTGGAACACATGTCACCTGCTGAAGTGTGACGGAAAAAGTCAAAAGGTTTCATGTCTGCTTACAGCAGGTGACACAAAAAAAAAGTAGCAACTGTAAAACTAAAAGCTACAGCTCTAGTACCAGTAATGCACAAGCAATTTTACACTTTATTTTGGTGCAAACTGGATGGAGCTTTAGCATAAAGTGTGTGGAGTTTGATCCAAATTGGTCAATTTTGACCAAAAGTGGGCAAAACCTGACCAAGATGGGTGGAGCTTGGCCAAGTGGGATGGAGGATCCCTATACCCAACCATACCCAGCCTTTAATGAGTGAAGCTTGTTTCGTAGATAGGTGGAATAAGGCACAGATGGATGAGTCCATCCCTCCCATTTTGCTGAAGCTAGGCCAGAACAGGTGGAGGACAAAGCTTGCTCCCCGTGGGTGGAGCTTGCTTACAGAGGGCACGGCCAGTATACCTTGGACTGTCGCAGAAGGAGATGAAGCTCCTCCCCGTTCAGGATGCCATGATTGATGACATAGGGTGGAATGTTCTCCAGTTTGTCTGCCTCCTTCTCCACATACACTGTCCCGTGGATCACGATCCCTGACTTGTTCACCACACTCAAGTACTCTTCCTTACCCTGTCAATGATTGCGCAATATTAATCATACCTTTCTTTACATAGAAAATAGACCAATCAATGGCCTCGCTATAACCACACCCCTCTCATTTGTTTCTGTTGGTTTAGAAGCTATGCACATGCAGAAAGAGGCTTTTATGTAATTTGTCAATTTCACTTCTAATTAATACTACAGAAATTTATATACTACATAAAGTAACCTTTTTCATATTTGGCAATTTCACCTCTAGTCTATATTACAAAAAGAAACTTTTTACGTATTTGGAAATTTCACTTCTAAGCTATATTACAGAAAAAAGAACTTTTCTATTTGGAATTTCACTTCTAAGCTATATTACAGAAAAGAACTTTTTCCGTATTTGTTAATTTCACTTCTAAGCTTATGACAGAAAAGAACTTTTTCCGTATTTGTTAATTTCACTTCTAAGCTTATGACAGAAAGGAACTTTTTCCGTATTTGTTAATTTCACTTCTAAGCTTATGACAGAAAGGAACTTTTTCCGTATTTGTAAATTTCACTTCTGATTTATATCACTCTTCACAAGAGAATTGTTATCATATACTTGACCTCTATTGAGCATCCACCGTCATATCCTGGAAGGAGCAGTCTGGTCTGGGTCTGCTTTTTTCACCAAGGTCAAAACAAGTCTAAATGAAGTAAGGGATTATTGTGTTCTAACTCACCTGCCACATGTAAGTATTTTTGCCATACACAACGGCTGTGTTATTGCGTGGAATATGCCGCGTGTCAGACTCATTGAGATGCTGCTCCACCACAAAACCCATGAATGAATTGTCGGGGCTGTGTGCTGTAAAAGGAATCAATCAACGTCAGAATCACGGTTTATTTCATGCCTAGAAGAATCTGATAAACATTCATGAAAGAGAACAGAGTCCAGTTTATGATTTATAGTGAAAGACTAAGAATATTCATGAAAAAGAAATTCTCATATTTCATGTTTTGGGATGAAAAATTGAGAAAATATTCAAGCTTCAAGGTGAAAGATTGCAAAACATTCAAGAGAAATGTGTAAATTTCAACACCTGAAGATAGAGAACTATTCACAAAAAGAAAACATCTTTCTATTTTACATTTCACATTAATGACTGAAAAAAATCCTATCATACATTATAAAATGATATGCTGTTGTTATTTCATTCCTTGAAAAAAATCCTGCGTGTATAATCAGTAACTTTCATTGACATTTACTTTCGTTGGACATGTAGGTATTTAAGGCAATTTTCATGGGTACATTATTTATGGATTCATGGTCAAGATTACAGTGAAATAATTTTTTTTTTGGGGGTCCTACTTTTTGATGATTTCATGGGTTTTATCCATGCATATCACTCCCAAGAAAACTGTTCATTTCTAAGACCTCACATTTTACAGAACATGAATAAATGTACCCACAAAATTCCTTTAAATTGTCCATGAAATTTAATGTCAATGAAAATTAATGATTTAACCGTAAATAAACAATTTTGTGGGTGTAAATGTTAGTGGCTAAAATCATCCATAAAAATCAACAAAAATTTGTCCCAAGGGAAATAAAATGATTTTTCAGTACAGCGAAAATAAATGACAGCAAAAATAAATTATTATTCAGTAAATGAATACAGTCGACATTGTATTAAGAGACCGCTCAAGGGACTGCCAAAAAGTGGTCGCTTAATGAAATGGTCTCTTAATAGATTTTGTTTGGAAATCCAGGCAAACAAGTCATAAATATACAAACTGTAAGCTAAATTGTATCATAACGTTAGATTATATTACAACATAAATACGATGTAAACTACACAATGTTTTGTTATTTTATACCAATAAACATCATCATGTTTATTTTTGTCATATCTTACGATTTTTTAGCTGTTATGTTGGAATAATACCTTGGGTCATTGGCTGAGGTTTGCATTTGGTATTCGGTGGAAAAACACAACATTTGACATCGAATTCATGTATTGATTCGGACAATTTCAAGAAAAATATTATTTAGCAATGAGCTTCTTTATGTCTCTGTCTAACATAAATCCAGAAACCCCCGATAAATTTATTTCAACCGTGCGCCCTCGTCGAGTATCATAAAACGCAAAGTATATACTTATAGTTACGAATTATTGATGTTACGCATTGCATCCGGAAGTATTAATTTACCTCATTCCCAAATTTTCTTTTACCAAAATCCGAAGCATTCGGCATTTGGAGGGATGGTTTCACCTATGTTATGCATAGTAACTTTTGAAACGGGAACCAGGAACTATATTTAGAATTTAGTTGCACATGGTGCAGTCATGCGTGGTCAAAACAAATTGGTTTCAGGTGAGCACTTATGATCGGGATAATTGTTTGTTTGTTCGGATGTGTTAAAGATGAATATGTACACATGCTCCAGCGTACACGATAATTAGCAACGGAATCAAACACGGTCGCTCAATAAAGTTGATTTTGTGCATAATCTTACGTGCTGGGACTTGGTTTAGGGCTGGTCGCATAAAAAAGGTCGGGTATAAATGTTTAAAAAGTTTCGTTTAATACAGGTGGTCGCATGTACGATGTTGACTGTATAAATAACTTACGGAACATTGTGAAGAACTGCTGTGGCTGCAGGTCCTGCCCGCCCCATGATGTCAGTTTCTTCCGCTGCTTTGCAAAACTACGCAAATTGAACGCTGGCTCCGTACCAAAGGAATCAACAATACGCAACAGGCAGCTGTTGAAGAAAGGTTGTTTTTTTAACGTCAATAAATTTTGTTAAACCCTAACCTCTGAAATGAATTTTATAACATGGTATACCACTAAAAGGCCAGATTATCTTCAAGGAATTGTGTCTTGAACCATATAAAACCTGATAAGCCTGCAAGTTACTCTCAAAGGCCAAATACCTGTGCCAATGTTCAGAAGGTGATGTTTTTCTAAATTAAAAAAAATATTAACATACAGAGGAAAAACATCACATTTCATGTGAGTTTTTGAAAATATACTGACATTGTACATGTATAAGGAAAACAAGCACCATCATCGAAAATTACTCCAAGTGAGAAGTCTTTGTCGTCAACAGGTGTAACCATTTTTATGTAATTTGGGACTGGCCAGGATATGATGGGATGTGACAGGACGGGACAGAATAATGGTGACTCCTATCTATCCCTCACTTCTTTACATCGGACCTGCAGCATGCCTGAACAAACAAGGCTTGTACACATGTCTTGGTTTTCTTAAATGTTCATTTATTTAACCCTTTCCCTTATAGAGGACACCATGAAAAGACCTATGCAAACAGCATAAAACCAGATCAGTCTGCGAGTAACTCACAGGCTGATCAGGTTTTATGCTGTTTGCTGCTCCTCAGTGGTCTGGAAATGAGGATTTTGTAATTAAATTTGGTAAGGTTTAACTGTGGTTTTCTGCAGATCAGGCTTTATGTGATACCTATTGAGGGCGTCAAAATGAGTCTATATGAGGGAAAGGGTTAAGTCTACACCTTATGATTTTAACTTGTCTATACAATATAGTCTTCAACCTTGTTCAGATAATTAACAGTGAAAACAGTGAAAAAGCGAGCTAGAAAAGTAGTTAAACTTGCCTAAATTTTCCATAGCCGTTTTTCACATATTTTTTAAACTGTTTAAGACCCACTATATCTGTGTATATGATATGCACGGGAAGTTCCTTCCTGCTCTGGCATGGTGAGTTAGCTGCTGGCAGCTTGGATAGAATGCTGAAAAAGAATAAAGTAAAAGGTGAAATACAGTAATAAAAATATGGGTTGTTTAAGTATCTTAACTGTTAACATATTAAGTGGCTTGGTATTTTGGTTTAACATCAAGGACCACAAAAATACCACCACCTGTCCCAACCAGATGATTTTCTTTTGTGAAATCACATTCTCTCCAATTGTTGTAAAATGAAGAATTGAAACTAAAATTGTTTCAATGACATGTCACTGATACAGAATTTTAAAATTAATAACATTAACTCAGGCTTAATATATCTGAAGAGCAATAAGCAAAGATGATTATTTCTATCCATGTACAATTTATGACTTGATGCATATTAATTTAATGAACTTTAACCATTTACTTCATATAGACTCATTTTCATGCATAGGCAAACAGAGCAGACCTAGATCCTATAGGAGCTGTCTGATCAGGGTCTCATCTGTTTGCTCATACCATGGCGTTGCTCAGTTTTTACACAGTCATTTGTGGCAAAAATTCAACATTTTAAGATCAATAAATTAATATTCATCAAGTTATTAATTTGTACATGAATATTCATGAGGTAAAGGGTTAAATAGTATAAGAAACAATGGTGTTTTTTTTTTTTGCCATGCTGACAGTACAGAATCTGAGTGACAATACTGTGCTGTGTTCCAGAAGCTGTCTGATCTGGGTCTATTCTGATTGCTAAGGCATCAACATATTTCTATATAGGTAAAGGAATACCTTCATGGATCTGTAATTCACACTGCAAAATCCATAAATCTGTTTGTTCAAGTTTTCTATTCTTAGTATTAGTTACTTCCCAAATCAGAGGCTACTCTCCCCAAATCAGAGGCTACCTTTGTGACACAGAGGAACTGGTATTGTAAAATCATTTATTTTAGTTGACATTTTGTGGGTACATTTATATGTGGGTTTATGTTCTAGATAATGTGAGGTCTTAAAAAAGAAACAAGTTTTCCTGGGGATTAATATTCATAAATAAAACTCTCCATGAAATTGACAAAAATTAGTGTCCCATGAATATTTATGATTTCACAGTATGTGTTTCACAAATATTTCAAAATGAATTCTCTTCAAACTTCTACCAGACCCAGATCAAACAGCTCCTGGGTCTCCTCAAACATCTAGAACACCCAGATCAGATAGATTCTGGGTCTCCTCTGTTTGCTCATACACATATTGTAGCTCAGATTCTACACAATCTGTATGGCAAAGAAAAAATCCATTATTATGTACCATTTAAAGTGAAGTCAATAAATATTCATCAAGTCTTCAATATGTACATGAATATTCATGAATTAAAGGGTTAATGTGGTCCAAGCCAGGACTGAGGACATACCTCGGAAAAGGTATGGTGCTTGAAAAATCTTTCCTTTAATGATAATTATTTTATGGTAGTTATAAAATGGTAAGATAAACAAGTGTAAATGAACATCTCTCATGTTTCTATAATATGGATTGAAATGTAAGCTGTATTTTTTAATTAAATATATACATGAACATCAGTGAACATCATTAGAGCTGTGTTAACCCCTTCCCTCATAGAGGATACCATGAAAAGACCTATGTGAACAGCATAAAACCAGATCAGCCTGCGAGTAACTTGCAGGCTGATCAGGTTTTATGCTGTTCGCTGCTCCTCAGTGGTCTGGTAATGAGGATTTTACAATTAAATTTGGTAAGGTTTAACTGTGGTTTTCTGCAGATCAGGCTTTATGTGGTACCTACTGAGTACGTCAAAATGAGTCTATATGAGGGAAAGGGTTAAACTAGACAAGATGTAAAATATTATGGGAATAAAATATTTTTTCTATATTTTTCTCTTAGAATTTGAAGATGGCTTATGAATTTTTAATTTAATAAACATATCAATGCCCTTGACTTCATGACACCAAAGAAATAAAACTCTGACATAGAGTTACAAATATAAAAGAATGAAAGTAAGCTGGTTGCTGTTTAACTTTACTTTTTTTGAACTGAACAAAGAACAAATAATTATACTTGATTCTTTTTTTCAGTTATGGTTGGAAACTCAATAATTTAATCTGAAATTGACAAACTTTAATCTGTATTTAGTGTAAACACAGATCTGCCAGCAGTTTTGTCAAAACCTCAGTTTAATTCTTTTAAAAGTTAAAAAGGTAAATGATAACCATATCATTTCACTCTGACTATGTTGTGAAATGTTCAACTTGATATTTCACTGTTTGGTTCCTTTAATTGTGTTTTAAAAAATTGTTTCAGCTAGAATTTCCTAAAAATGAAAATAATGATGATGTAATATCCTAGAATTCAGATTCCATATATGAATTATCACATGGAAAAACTGACAAAGGACAGAAAA
Source organism: Solen grandis (assembly GCA_021229015.1). Taxonomy (NCBI): domain Eukaryota; kingdom Metazoa; phylum Mollusca; class Bivalvia; order Adapedonta; family Solenidae; genus Solen; species Solen grandis. Next base: position 26,285,226 of record CM037789.1, on the reverse strand, counting down.
TAAGAAAATGTGAAAAAATGTAGATTTCCAAGTAAGATCTTAATTTATTTCTCTTTTGGTTGACAAAATATTTTCACCTGAAATTCAAGATACTCTTGATATTTTTTGTCATGACCACCAGCAGAATAAAATATTTTTAATGGTGTTTTCCCCCTATCATCTCTCGTGAAATAAAACATGATCTTAGGCAGTGAAAACAATTTCAGCAAACACTGGAGAAATAAAACATGATCCTACACAGTGAAAATGTTTTCTGCAATAGCCACTGGTGAAATAAAACATGACCATTCACAATGAAAATGTTTCCAACATCTACTTGTGAAATAAAACATAATCTTATGCAGTGAAAAATATTTTCAACAAACACTGGTGAAAAAAACAACATGATCTTACACAATGAAAATGTATATTCTGATTAATAAAAGTGATATATAATATGATCTTACACTTTTAATGATCAAATATCATCTACACATTCTGCTTTCTGTGTATCAATAGTGTTAAAACAAATGTGAACCTAATCAGATTGAGCATGTTGAACACATTAACTGGGTGTAAACTGGTTTGACAAGCTGTTAAATTGTGTGCCTATGCTTTAAAGTGGTGTAATGTGACAAATGATGGAAAGTAGATTAAGATTAAAATCATAAATACAAACACACTGCAACTTAACTTCTAATGAATCTGTCAAATTGAAAATTAACACAAACCAGAAGCATTAAATACTTGAGGTAATTACCTTTCCGGCATAAAGTCATATCTTAAATATAAGTATAAAATAACAAAAACTTAAGAACTTAGGTAGTGACTATGAACTAAGACTACTTATGCCACACAGTGGTCCAGTGGAAATGTACTCGGCTGTAGATCTTAGGTTGTGGGTTCAAACCCCGTTGGGGGCAATGCTCTTTAATGACCTTCCCAAGCGCAAAGTACTGGTCCAAACCAGGAACCATCGAGAGGGATTTGTATAAGTTGTAAGAAAAATACTTCTTAAATACCAGGTGCCGATATTGTTCTTTTGGAAAAGTCAATTTAGCAAATAAGGTTTCCAATCTCGAAGTGTCCTAACCTTACTGCATTCAAAATTTTTAATAAAGTCAAGCCTAAATAATAGAAGCGGAATTTGACAATGCATAATTGGGTTCAAGCCTACAGAAGTAAAAGCAAGATTCTTCCACATCCTTGTTAGGCTCAATGTACTGGTCCAACCCAGGAACTATCAATAGAGACTTAGAATAACCTGTAAGAACTTGCTTCCAAGTCCATATAATAAAAAAGTTATATTATGTTGAGAGGACATATTAAAACAAAGGGAAGATTGGTTTCTGTTAAATATGTTATCCACTTTGCTTATTTACAGAAGACAAAAAGTCTGGTTCTTTTGGCAAAAAATATTTTGGGTTATTTAAACTGTTAATACAATACTTAAAAGAGAATTATAATAATATACAGAATATAATTTATACACATGTACATGTAGCATTACGAATAAGATGTAGTTACAGTTGCAATATTATTGTAAGTCCAGCAAGTATATACAGTCAAACCTGTCTTAAGCAGTCAGTCAAGGGAACAAGATGAAGTGGCCAATTAACAAAGGTGGCTGCTAAATGAAGGTTAAGCATATAACAAAATGCTAGTTTGGTAAAGACTGCTTAATACAGGTGGCCTCTGATACGGGTTCAACTGTATAATAAGTATTTAAAAGGTCCAACCCTTTTCTTTGAAATCTACCATGTTCACTACATCTCAAGAGTCACAAGACGCCTGTCTTTTTTGAGAGAAAGAACTGACAGCTTTATATTTTGTTACAATGAAAAACAGAGTACACTCTAGCTTTCATTTATCATACAAAGATAACCCAAGATTATATACAGGTAATTACACTATCAGAGATTAAGGAGATCATGTGAATGGACCTTTCCAATGTTTATAACTATATTCAAATTAATTTTTCAGATTAGCCAATAGCAATGCCTGCTTATCATGTGATAAATGGTGGAACTGGTTTACCCTATAGAACAATGATACTGTTCATCAGAAGTTGGATTAGCCATGAAAAGAAAATCCCTCAGAAAAATAAGTAACGGCAGGATGTAAAAATTTCACTGAAAAGTCCATGGCACAAGCAAAACTATATGTCTTCCATTTTAAAATTTATATCTTCAACTTATTTCATCCCAAGATGTACCATATAAATCCCAATTAGCATACCATAATGCATAGCTAACCACAGATTTGGAGATGACTTACATCAACAACTGGCTATCAAATAGCAATTTAAAAGTAAAAATAGTAAAGATTTCACTGAGAAGGTCCATGGCACAAGCAAAACTATATGTCTTCCATTTTAAAATTTATATCTTCAACTTATTTCATCCCAAGATGTACCGTATAAATCCCAATTAGCATACCATAATGCATAGCTAACCACAGATTTGGAGATGACTTTACATCAACAACTGGCTATCAAACAGCAATTTACTATCAAACTTTTACGCATTTGCATATCACTTTACCTCATGAATATTAATGTACTAAATTATCAAGTAAAAGATTTATATATGAATATTCATAAGGTTAAGGGTTAAGGTAGGCTTAAGATAAAGAATAGATACGGTACTCTTATCTAATTAAATGATTCAGCACAGTAGCACAATAGCTTAAATCATTTAATTTATAAAAATGGGTAACAGGAAACGAAGGGCAAACCCATACAGTTTTTCTGCTGGATCACTAAAAGCCTTTATTAAACTGAAAAAAATACATACTACATTCCTTCAACACAAACTTTAACAATGATAAGATTCTTTTAAAACTATTAATGCAATCACTATAATATCTGTTATATCATGCTTTTTGGTGCATAAGTGAAAAATATTTAAAAAAAAAGAGGGCCAAGATGGCCCTAGATCGCTCACCTGAGAAAAGTATCATTCATTGCCTGTACAAAACAGATTGCTTAAGAATAAAGATGATGAGGTGAAACAATGTTCAGAAATTTTCTGACCCCATCCACAAAAGATATCATCATGACAAACATTCTGCCAAAGTTTGAGGATGATTGGACCAAAAATTGTTGCCCTCAGAGTATAAACAAGATTTTTCTGAGATTTGACCTACTGACCTACTTTTTTATCCAACCTGACCCATTTTTCGAAAGGGTTCAAGATATCATCAAGACAAACATTCTGACCAAGTTTGAAGAAGATTGGATCAAAATTGTGGCCTCTAGTGTGTAAACAAGATTTTTCTGAGATTTGACCTACTGACCTACTTTTTTATCCAACCTGACCCATTTTTCGAAAGGGTTCAAGATATAACCAAGACAAACATTCTGACCAAGTTTGAGGAAGATTGGATCAAAATTGTGGCCTCTAGTGTGTAAACAAGATTTTTCTAAGATTTGACCTACTGACCTACTTTTGGATCCAACCTGACCCAATTTCGAAAGGGTTTCAAGTTATTATCAAGACAAACATTCTGACCAAGTTTGAGGAAGATTGGATCAAAATTGTGGCCTCCAGTGTGTAAACATCAAAATTGTTGACGGACAACGGATAATCAAGTATCCCAAAAGCTCACCCTGAGCTATGCTCAGGTGAGCTAAAAAGAGATATAAAAACTTATGGTTTTACAAGAAATATATTCATATGAAAAAAGGATGTCATTCTGTTTTATTTACAGACATACATATATGACTAATCTATTGTTCTTTTAGCCATATAAGATACAATTATAGACACATAACAGGTGTTTTTTTTTGTTTTTGTTTTTTTTGTTTTTTTAAGGAGCTTACAGATGAATGAATGTTATTTACTGTTCCTATAGCCATCTAAATATCTATATATGAATGTGTGAATGTGGACAAACCGATGAACAGAATTTTTTACCAGAATATCATTGTGAGGCAATCTCTTTTGATCTTTAGTAATCCTTTAGTAATCCTATAAAGTGTGAAAAAGACAAAAGTAATCCCAGACAGATGAAATTGACTGAAGCAACCTTATGATACTAACATTATCCTAAACGTGACCCTGTAGTGCTGCTCTTTGAAAGAGCTCACAGTGAACAGATGGCAAGACAGCTGGAGAGACAGACGTACAACGTGGACAGACAGAGATGCACCTACCTGGACAGTTGTTCAGCTTCACTGGTAATGGTCAGCTGATGACCAGCACATAGAGGGCTGTAATCAGATCTGACCACTGGACAAGTTCTCCCAAGGGGCCACCTATTATATGATGTAAAAAAATAACAGTTTTCACAGCTAATACCACAACTTTCCTGATACTACGGCATTTAGCATTAGATCTCCTTCATACATGCAATACTTAATTACCTTCAATATTTTAACATAACCAGATCACTGTGTACATGAAAAAAGCATGACTGGAAAAGTGTGACAGACAGTCAGACGGACAGACAGACAGTCAGACGGACAGAAAGAGAAAAGATCCCTATGTGTCACCTTTGCTTACAGCAGGTGACACAAATGCTAGTCCTACCCATAGGAGCCTCATTTATGAAACAGATGATTGATTAATAAGATCAAAGCATTGATGTATTCACTGGACTGACGATCTCAGGTGAATACGTAATAAGAATTGATGCGCTGTACATTGCTGTTGTCATAAATGAAAGATACCAATGAAACGATTATCGATAAAATCATCATATCAAAACCTGATCTCAACATAACAATACCAGTGGAGTGTACAATGATATCTGGACAATAAAACTAATAGAAGAATGCACTATTTTGTATAAATTACACGGAAGTACAAAACCATATGATAGAGGGCCAAAAATGCAAGCGGATGCTCTTGAAAGACAAGGATTATATGAGCTCTGTATCTACTGTAGGTAGTGAATACAAAAATGAGCTGGTATCAATAGGCCCTTCAACAAAACTTAAGCAGTTACTGTGAACTTTAATATGGTGAACATTTGTGCACAAGGTCACATCCTGTATACTGGTCTTACTTTAAAATTTCTGAATATTAGCACATTACATACCAAAGGAGACAACCCATGTCAAAATTGTTGGATATAATTAGAGGGTTATTTCCCTTGAATAAAAAAAAAAAAAAAAAAAAAAAAAAAAAAAACTCACAAACCCCTTAGGGAGCTATATGTTTATGCAGATAAAACTTTTATGATTTTTTTTTTCTGATAAGAGGTTTCAAAGAAGTTTTTAGAAAATTTTTGGCAACCAATCAAATTCATTTCTGCAACTTTTGTAGGATCTTCCCTGCCAAGTTTGCAAGAAGACTTCGTGTATAGCTAATTCTTGATAACAGCCTACTGACAATGAAGGACAACAGGTTATCACAATAGCTCACCTACATAACACTATTTTTTTAAATTTTCTGCAATGTGATATCCCTAATTCCCTTACTGACCACAATAGATTTGACTGTATACCAAATGAAACTGATATAAAAGAGATTTAAATACATTCATTCTCCATTACATATAACCCTGTTTGCTTGGCAACCTTAGTTAAATGAGGTGAAAATACCATTTAAACAAGGTTACAAAATACTAATGATACACAGTATTAAATAATAAAGACAGCTATGTTTACCTTTAAACTGCATTTCTGCAAATTTCCAGCCTGACTGCTTAGACAGCAGTCCTAGATGCACCAATATCTGGAAACAGTAAGAAAATGTGCAGTTACATGCAGAGAACATTTCTTATTGATCTTATTTGTTTGTTTGTTAGCTTGGGTTTAGCGTCCCACCAACAGTATTTCGGTCACAAGGGGACCTTGCCTACATAAGCAAATAAAATGCTGCCTCAATGCAGTCACATTATCCTGACACTGTGCTAAGCAATCCTTTCACTATCCTTATGCTGAGTGCAAAGCAAGGGATATTTAAATGACTTTGTTATGCCAAAGTCAGGAATTGAACCTATAACCCACTATTTATGAGGTTGATGGTGTAACTACTCAGTCAATACAACAGGTCCATATAAATCTTAAAGTCAAGGTAAATGCTGCATTTGGAAGACATTGCTCAATACAGTAACAAAAGATAAAGTGATGTTCAGAATCAGCTATAAAACAGCCCAAATTTGCCAATTTGTAAAAACAAAAATGGGAATAATTCAATGAAAATGAAAAAAAAATCACAAGAAAACGTAGGACCCCAAGATGCCCCTCTCCCTACAATTTAAAATAAGCCTTTTACTCTGATTCTTAAGAAAAACCCTGCAGTACCACACAGATAAAAGTAATTGCTAAAAGCCAGAATTTGCTTATCAGGGAGTAATCCTGAACGGTACAAAATAAAAAAGGTTAAAAGAAATGCTTAAATCAACTCATTTTGAAGCATTAAGAAACAGAATAGACCCAGATCAGACAGCTTCTTTCAGCAAATTTCTTAGTTTGCTCATACATATTAAGGATTCTTCAGCCTGCACGGTAAAGAAAAGTCCACTGTTACAAATACCAGTTAAAGACCAGTCAATTAATATTCATAAAGGTCATAAATTACACATGCATATTCATGAGGTATAGTGTCAAGTACTGACCCGCTTCTGTTTCCGTTGGCGTAAATCTTGCTTCTTGCTAAGGTTGGTGATGGCTGTCTTCCAGCGATGCCAGATCCGTTTGATTCTCATCCGCATCCAGGCGTAGCCCTGACGCTCGTTAGGATCGACCAGCAACTTCATTAGTCCCTCCATGTCTACTGTCGTGTTCGCCTGAAGGTACAGTACAGTACAGAACTCTTAACCATTGCTTGTTTGTTTGGTAGAATGAAACGTCTCACTCACGGTATTTCAGTCACTTGGAGAACTTTGCTTTTTTTTCTCAGTCATTTGTGTACTTTTGTTTATAAATGTAAATGATAATTAAACTGCTGCCTAAATTTACAGCTTCTGTTACGTTATCCCATGTATTGGTGTGCTGCCAACATATTGTTACTACTTTTAGTTCTGCTCTGGTGAGCTAAAACCTAGAAACAAAATTAACAACAGAAAACTAGGAATAAAATTTAGATAAAAAAGTAGAAATTATTTGAGGTAAATAAATAGAGGACAATTAACTGCATCGGGCTGGTATCAAAATTATGTCATGAGAATGGGATGTTATCTGGTTGAAAAAAAAAATGTCCTTTGTTATCTCTTTCTTTTACTTTTTTTAACAATTCTCAAAGACAATTGAATAGTTCAGCTGACAGGTATTTGCTTGCACAGTTTCCTGCAGGCATCACTGAAGAACAGGGCAATCTTTCCAGTCAAAAAGAGAAGGTTGGACTGTGTAGCAATGATTTTGCAAAGGAACCTGTTAACTAAATATACTTTGGTCTTTTTCTGTAAGAAAAACTCTAAAACAAAAAAAAAATCAAGACTGTATCTACATACTCTTTTGTAGATGAAAAAGAAGATATACTGGGAGCTTTTATTAAACAAGAGGGCCATGATAGCCCTAAATCGCTCACCTGAATTCAACTGCTTTAGAGTAAATGTTTAAGTAAAAAAATCTTACATCTAATATACAGTTTACTTCTACACAGATTACTGCTACTGAGTTTCATCAAAATCTGCTCAGCGGTTTAGGAGGATATGTCTTTAAAAGATTTTTCTATGTTTAGCTCTCGTGGCTATCTTGGTTGGAGGACCGGAATGATTTTTGCTATTTCTGTGCAGTATCACCCAATAATCATTCCTATTAAGTTTCATTAAAATCTGCTTGGCGGTTTAAGAGATGTTGTTTTAAGATTTTCCTATTTTTAGCTCGGGTGGCCATCTTGGTTGGCGGTTTTTTTTAAGGTTCCTGTAAAGTTTCATCAAAATCTGCTTATCAGTTTAGGAGGAGATGTTGTTTAAAGAAAAAGTTGACAATGCACAACAAACAACAAAGACGGATCACAATAATTCACTTTGTGCTCAGGTGAGCTAAAAAAGTAGACAACGCACAACAAAGACGGATCACAATAATTCACTTTGTGCTCAGGTGAGCTAAAAAAGTAGACAGCGCACAACAAACAACAAAGACTGTTAACAATAATGCACTTTGTGTTCAGGTGAGCTAAAAAAGTTGACAGCGCACAACAAACAACAAAGACGGATCACAATAATTCACTTTGTGCTCAGGTGAGCTAAAACGTAGACAACGCACAACAAACAACAAAGACGGATCACAATAATTCACTTTGTGCTCAGGTGAGCTAAAAGAAGCATATCCAAAAAAAGAAAAGGAAAAAAAAATATATAGAAATGCCTGAAGGCCTGCAAAGTGAAGCTAAGATAAAACAAGATGAGTTATTCTGCAAGAGGCCCATAAATAACAGCAATTTTACCATCATACGAGACAGAGTAGCCTTGAAATATGATGTTCCAGTGAGGCGAAACACTCCTTGTATGTGATGTTAAAGCTGGCAGGAATTTATGAGCAGACTGCTCCATCTATATACTAAATGTCCCAGACAGTATATCAAGGAACCAGTCATAAAATGATTTTAGACACAGACATATTCTAAATAACAAACTATAAACTTGAAAATATTAGAAATATGAGTCTTGGTTTAAAGTCTTGGATACTTCAATTGAGTGCCACATATTTAAGTGGCATTATACAACATGCATAGTATAGGCCCAACAACAAAAACTTATATAATACAATGTCAGTGTATGCTTAACTGGAGTGGCATGATACCATAGTGCACTGGATCATGATCCAAAGGGGCCAAATTAACATAACAAAAAATTATACATTCAATAACACAGGTGTGCTACTGTGATAACATGATACCATACCAACTCACATTTGGTGGCATACCACACAAAGCTGTCTCATTCTAACACAGGTGTGCTACTGTGATAACATGATACCATACCAACTCACATTTGGTGGCATACCACACAAAGCTGTCTCATTCTAACACTGGTGTGCTACTGTGATAACATGATACCATACCAACTCACATTTGGTGGCATACCAAACAAAGTCACAGGTACTGTGATAACATGATACCATACCAACTCACATTTGGTGGCATACCAAACAAAGCTGTCTCATTCTAACACAAGTGTGTCACTGTGATAACATGATACCATACCAAGTCATCTTATCCGTGCCACTGGACAGTGGCATGATACCATACCCAGTCCTTTAACTACCTTTTTTTTACACTAGGGGCATAAGCAAATAGCTACTTGTGCCCTTTTCCCACAACTTTAAGTGGTATGACACCCTTGTGTGGTATTATGCACATACAGGTCAAGCCATGACTTGTTACTACTAATGTAATGATATTGTGACATATTGATACAACATTTTCTGTGTATTTTAGGCCCCAAAATGACCAATGTACTTTAAAATAAAACCAAAATGTTTAACAACAGACAGAATATAAAATTAGAAAAGACAAACAATTGTTTTCATTGTACTCTTATTGTAAAACACACATCAACTAAATGTAAATGCCATTCTAGCAAATAAATCAAACTGGAAAACCAATTTTCTGTACGTCAATACGAGAGGATTGTATGTTCAATTTAAGACATAAACGCATGTATTACCAGTTATATGGTCTAATGGCATGTATACAGCACTGTTGTATCATTATACTGGATACAGTATTTCACTTTATTTTCCAGTGGTATTATACCACCTGGTGTGGTATAACACTAAATTTGAATAGGTAACATACCATAGAGTGTTGACTCCTACACAGCTTTAAACACTACACTGGGTGTGGTAGCTATCAACTTCAAGTTTTCTATTTTTAGAAACAGTGACCCTGACCTTGGACTCATTCATCCCCAAAACTTAAGAACTGCTTCAGTCTCAATAAGAGAACCATAAGCTGCCCTTGAGATGTTGATATTTAAATGGGACAAGGCATGACATACAGGATTCTAGATAATCCTCTCAAATTCACAAAGTTACTGACAGATAAACACAGCTCCCTCACCCATCACCCTTTGTTGGCCCTTGGTGCAGGGACTTTCTTGAAAAACAGAGACAATTTGCATTCCATTCCTTGGGGCAGTTGGCATTCCCAATAGATAGTTCAAATTTCCAAAGATTACAAGAGGCTTCGCCAAAAGACCTACCTTGGCGGAATCCTCAGTAGGGGCCTGCGCTGCACCATGCCACGCCGATCTAGGACACCAGCCCTCCACCTGGAATGTTGCATTGTGGGAATTATTCAACAGTTACCACAGCAACTGTTTTTATTTTATGCAATTTATGGAAAGATTGAACAAAGACCGTGAAAAGCAATATAAAAACAGGCCTTATATTAAACAGCAAAATATCTGAACTAGAGACCGAACTGAAATAAAATGTGAGTAAGAAGAGGTTTTGCACATAAAGTTAGATTAAACTTGAATATTTAGTACCAATGGCCTAGATGTGTAACTTCCATCTTTTTCCTTTTATATTCAAAAAGCAATATAAGTAATCGTTCTACTGAGATACATAAATACGCTTTATTACAAGGACAGAAACTGTTTTTGACCAGAATTCCAGAATTTTATTCCTAAGAGAGAGAGAGAGAGAGAGAGAGAGAGAGAGAGAGAGAGAGAGAGAGAGAGAGAGAGAAACAGGGGGTGAGAAGGGAGGCGGAGACAGACAGACAGAGAAATACATAATGAAAGCAAGAGAGAGACAGCCAATCGAGGTGTGATTTTTTTTATCAGAAAAAGAGAAGAAATAAAGAAAGGGAAAGACAGAGATGGAGGTTTGAATGTGGTAGAATTATATCAGACAGAGAGAGAGAGAGAGAGAGAGAGAGAGAGAGAGAAAAGGAGGGGTTAGAGGCTTACCTCACTGAGGTACATGATGAAGGAGCACATAGAACCGTCCACACCGTACGCCCCATAGCACGGGTCCGACTTCCACATATGCTTCATCCACTAAAACAAACATCAAACCCCCAGCTGAAATGCTCTTCTCTATAAACATCACTTGGTTATGATTAATACAATTTGCACATCAACTGTGACACAAGTCTCGTAACTAATAATAATAACACTTGATGGCAGTCTTTGTGGTCATTTTAGAGATAATACAAAAACATATCTAGACGGACATCAATCCATATCCTCTATATACGAGATTGAAAATCAGACACAAGATGCCCTAGAAAGAGGGAAAGTGTCTCAACATAAATGATAACTATATCAATCAATGTAATCCTTCCTCCCCCCCATAAGACTTTCTATTTTATGCTATGTTCCCTCAAACATACACAGACTTAATTCTTAATGACTTTACATCATTGTTAACCCAGCTTAATAAACATTCATGTATTGTTTCATTACATTTGGCAAATTGGCATACCTTTCTTATCATTAAAATGTAACATTTTATCATTTATAGCATATAATCAAAAGACTCATTCATGATTTAATCTCCAACTTTCACCCAAAAGCTTGGAACAAGATACTGTAAAAACAATATATTATATTACCATCCCACTAACACAATTTCAGTCATTTGGAGACTATATCTACTTGAGACAGATACATGTATAGTGCTGCAACACTGCAGTATGTGGCATGGTACCGCACCCAGTCACACTATCTTGACACCCAGCAAACCAGTCCTGGAACTACCCTGTATAAATGCTTCGTGTCAACTAGGGAGGTATACAAGTGCCATTTTTAAGTACTTTGGTAAATCAAAGTCATGGAGCCATGGGTAAAAGTTGAACTTATAAAAAAAAAACTGAAAATCCTGATTTAAGTAATTTTTTATATAGTTTTATATAGAAAAAGAAGTCATTTAGCAATAAATAAACCTGAAGTTCAGGAAAATTTCTGAAAACTTTTACCCATAAAGATCGATCTAATGACCTACAGATGCTCATTGGACCCCTACTGAAGAGAATTTCCCTGGATCGTATAATCATGGGTGTATTTATGATCTAAAATATGCAAGGTTTTCCAAATAAACAAATGTTATGGAGTCCAAGTTCCTGGGTTAAAACATCAAAGAAATCAACACAAATTAGACTCCACTAAAATATTTTTCAATAGTGGTCATTTTAATTTTCATGACAGGGATACCATAAAAACTTGTTTCCTCTTCACATAATCTACTGTAGCTATAAATACTTTTTTCTTCCTTGTCACATTTTTATATACCTTTCATCCTTATGTAAACAAATACCTACAACAAAGAACTGATATGTGGCAGATTTTTTATTTAGATAAGTTCCTGGAGGACAATCACACAGCAGAGTTTGAAAAGAGGGCTTCGAGATTTAGAGCCTACAGCTTTTAATTTATCTGACATGGATGTTAGGAAATAAAAGTTCTGATAACGAAATCATTCATTGATGATAACCCCTTTAGATAACCTGGAGAATGTTGAAACAAGAGCCCGAGGGCTCTAATCCGCTCACCTGAGTAAAGATAAAATGTCCCACCATAAAGTTACAAAAGATAGGTTAAAGATCAAGGTAACAATGCTGCATGCCAAATATCAAAGCTTCCGGCCATATGATTTCATTGAAAGAAAATTTTCTAGATTTTTTCCTTTATTAGCCTATGTTGAAGAAAGAAACCCCCTGGGCAGGGCCAATTTTGACCCCAGGGCCATTATTTAACAAACTTGGTAGAGATCATTAGACAATGCTACATGCCAAATATAAACCCGGCCGGTTCCAAAAAATTTTTATAATTCCTATATTAGCCTATTTAAAAAATGACCCCCGGGGCGGGGCCAATTTTGACCCCAGGGCCATAATTTGAACAAACTTGGTAGAGATTCACTAGACAATGCTACATGCCAAATATCTAAGCTCTAGGCCATACGGTTTTGGAGAAGAAGATTTTTCTAAGTTTTCCCTATATAAGCCTATGTAAATAAAGTGACCCCTGGGCAGGGCCAATTTTGACCCCAGGGCCATTATTTAAACAATCTTGGTAGAGATCACTAGACAATGCTACATGCCAAATATCAAAGCTCCGGCCATAAGGTTCCGAGAAGAAAATTTTTCTAGATATTTCCTATATAGCCTATGTTAAAAATACCCCGGGGCGGGGCCAATTTTGACCCCAGGGCCATATTTGAACAAACTTGGTAGAGATTCACTAGACAATGCTACATGCCAAATATCTAAGCTCTAGGCCATACGGTTTCGGAGAAGAAGATTTTTCTAAGTTTTCCCTATATAAGCCTATGTTAAACAAAGTGACCCCCGGGGCGGGGCCATTTTTGACCCCAGGGCCATGATTTGAACAAACTTGGTAGAGATTCACTAGACAATGCTACATGCCAAATATCTAAGCTCTAGGCCATACGGTTTCGGAGAAGAAGATTTTTCTAAGTTTTCCCTATATAAGCCTATGTTAAATAAAGTGACCCCCAGGGCGGGGCCAATTTTGACCCCAGGGCCATGATTTGAACAAACTTGGTAGAGATCCACTAGACAATGCTCATGCCAAATATCTTAGCTCTAGGCCAACGGTTTCGGAGAAGAAGATTTTTCTGATTTGTCCAGTATAGCCTATGTTAAAAAGTGACCCCCAGGGCGGGGCCAATTTTGACCCCAGGGCCATAATTTGACAAACTTGGTAGAGATCCACTAGACAATGCTTCATGCCAAATATCTTAGCTCTAGGCCATACGGTTTCGGAGAAGAAGATTTTTTCTAAGTTTTCCCTATATAAGCCTATGTAAATAAAGTGACCCCCAGGGCGGGGCCAATTTTGACCCCAGGGCCATGATTTGAACAAACTTGGTAGAGATCCACTAGACAATGCTTCATGCCAAATATCTTAACTCTAGGCCATACGGTTTCGGAGAAGAAGATTTTTCTAAGTTTTCCCTATATAAGCCTATGTAAATAAAGTGACCCCCAGGGCGGGGCCAATTTTGACCTCAGGGCCATAATTTGAACAAACTTGGTAGAGGACCATAAGATGATGCTACATACCAAATATCAAAGCTCTGTGCCTTTTGGTTTCAGAGAAGAAGATTTTTAAAGATTGCAATTTTTTTGTCTATTTTTAGCTCCTGTGACCTAGTTATTCAACAGACTGGAACCATTTGAACAAACTTGAAAGAGGGTCACCCAAGGGTCATTTGTGTAAAGTTTTATTGAAATCTGCCCAGTAGTTTAGGAGGAGAAGTCGTTTGAATTAAAAAGTTGACGACGCACGACGGACGCCGGACCATCACAATAGCTCACCATGAGCACGTTGTGCTCAGGTGAGCTAAAAAGACCACAGACCCCCCCCACCCCATCTGTGTTGTGTTGAACATTGTCTTTCCTCTCTCTTATAAGGTTGGCTACTCAATACAGTTTGGCTTCTCAATATAAGTTGGCTGCTCAATACAAGTTGCTGCATTGTAATACAGTTTGGCTGCTCAATACAGGTTGGCTGCTCAAGACAGTTTGGCTGCTCAATACAGGTTGGCTGCTCAAGACAGTTTGGCTGCTCAAGACAGTTTGGCTGCTCAAGACAGTTTAGCTGCTGAATACAAGTTTCTGTGAGGTAATAGAGTTTGGCTGCTCAATACAGTTTAGCTGCTGAATACAAGTTTCTGTGTGGTAATAGAGGTTGGCTGCTCAATACAGGTTGGCTGCTGAATACAAGTTGCTGTGTGGTAATAGAGGTTGGCTGCTCAATACAGGTTGGCTGCTCAATACAGGTTGGCTGCTCAATACAGGTTGGCTGCTCAGTATAAGTTGACTGCTCAATACAAGTTGCTGAGTGGTATTACATTTTTGCTGCTCAATACAGGCTGGCTCAATATAGACTCACTTCTCTATACAGATTGAATGCTTAATACAGGATGGTCATCTAATACAGAAAACCCACCTATACAGGTTAACTAACGTCCAATTTAATACTTTCAACTTGGTAATATTTTGCTAGCCAGCTTGTTTATCATAGGGTTTTTGTAAACAACTTAAATGCCATTCCAAATGTCAACCATTCAATATGCAGCAATGTGTTACAGCACTAGTACAACATTCAGCTGAATGTCAGATACAATACTATCATGGTTTCCATATACATCCTAATGGCTACAAACAACATACCAAAGTCTCCCCTCCTATTCTGTCGTGAAAAAATAAACTGATTATTCAGTTTGCCACTTCATTTTAATTGTTACTGAAAAGTTTGCATTATCTTGCTATGACACAATTTAATCTTGATTGAAAACAGGACACATTTGGATTTATCAGTATTCACATTACTGTACAGATAAGAGACATACAAAGGAGAAGAGCACACAATACTGTAGTGCCCTTGAAAAACACTACTAAACATGCACTTTTCACACCATACTTTTTTCATCATTGATGATTTTTTTTTCCCCTGCAAAACTCTCAGTTATTTGCGACTTGACAGACTTATTGACCACAGGTCTTCCACATGCAGTTTAGAGACATAATAAGGGGCAGGTCTGTGCTATCTAAACATATGCTATCTAAACTGTATATTAACAGGAAGTCACTTTAGGGTGTAGACAAGAACTTCTTTTAACACAAAATACTTCTGACTCAGAACTTATTGCATATATATTTATATCTTTTTCTCTCAAAGGGCACCTTGATAAAGTGGTATCATACCCGACTGCAGATCCATAGGTTGTGGGTTCAAACCCTCTTGGGGGCAAAAATATTTCGTGTCTTTTCCCAGGAGCAAAGTACTGGTCCAACCCAGTATAAGTTCTAAGAACTTTGTCTCCAAGTCAACATAGAATAAATTAGTCTAAACTAAACATTCATTAAAACATTTACAGGAGATTTTGAAATTCTAAAAAAAACCAGTATGAAAACATGATTTTTGACCTTCAAACTCTAAGACCATGACCTTGACCTTTGAGGTATGTACCTGCATCATGCGCCTGCACACTGTATGACATACTTATCTCCATCTGACCATGACCAGATTTAACCAGATTGGAAATCCTTGCTAGAAAACACATAAATGCAATTCTAAAATAAACCACTATGCCTAAATTAAACTTTAAAATAAAATTAAAATACTCTAACACGCTTTCAAGTCTTTGTTACAGAGTCTCATTTTCACAGATTATTAAGTTTTTTTATTCATTCCCAGTCAAATGTTACTCGAAATGTGTCCATAGCACATGGATGTCCCCGCCATTTTGACTGATAAAATGATGAAAAACTGGAAATATAAAAGAGGATGGTTTTAAGGTCAAAGGAATACTGTGGCCCTGACCTCAATGTGACCCTGACCTGCAAGCTAGTGACCTGGACATTATTTCAAAACACGACCATACAAAAGAGATTTAAACCAGAACATGATTTTTAAGTAAACCAAGTACTCTAGTACATGCTAACACACAGACACAATAACATACAGCAGAACAAGTGTACACTATATATGCTCATTGCCATTTTATATCGGGGCTTTAAATTTTTAACGCTATTTTTTTTTTTTTTTTTTTTTTACCTTGAAAACATGATCTGACTGAATGAAATTTTCAGACAGTCCAAATTTTTCTGCCCGAATTTCTCCTTTTTTGGTATGCAGCAAACAATATAAAATCCGACTGACTTGTAAGTTGCTTGAAGGCTGATCTGGTTTAAACCAGTTTGCATTACTTTTCTAGGGCCTTATAGCTTCACTGGATTACAAATATTGAAATAAAATATGTTGGCCTTTCATGTTGCATTTTCTTACACTATGAAACTTCAAGCTGGTGACACTTTCTTATTTTATATCTAAACAAGATGTGTTTGTAAAACACAATACATGTCCGAGCCTAATCCCTCAGTGAGATTCCTAGTTACCACATTTCAAGTCAATACCTTTGAGTAATGCTCCAGACAAAAATTCATTATAAAATTAAGTGAAACTAGAACTATCACTGAAGGTGATTCATACCCCCACCCCCATCTTTGACACAGGATGTATTCACATGACACATAAAACGAATGTTCACACATAGGATTTGGGCTTATAAGCATACCAAAAAAAAATATTATCACTAAAGGTGATCAATACCCACACCGGAAGTCTGTCATGTGTAGGAATACAGTTTCAAAAGTTTGCGTGAGTGAAAGACTACATGTATGTAAGGTTTAAAGTTAGTGTGAGCAATGGTTCAAAAGTTTTGGACAATGCTAAAAAGTTTTGACAGACAGACTGATAGACAGAGAAACACACATACAGACACACAGAAGAAAACAATTTGCCCCCAAGATCTGTAGCTGAGGAGAATAAAAATGCAGTCTAATTATGGTTCACATCCATATTTATTGTTTGCAAAAAACCTGTCTTTAAGAATTTACATTGTGGTTTTCTTTTGACTGCACTTCCTCTCATCAAGATCAATCTACATATGAAGTTTCATCAACCTAGCTACTTTAGTAATGGAGTTATGGTCCGGACAAAATCAAAAGATTAAAAATGACAAAGGGCAATAACTCCTTTCAAAATACATGCAGAGTTATGGTTCTTAGGCACTGCACTTCCTCTCATGAAGGTCTATCTACATATGAGGTCTATCTACATATGAAGTTTGATCAACATAAGTACAGTAGTTTTGGAGAAATGCTCCGGACAAAATCAAAAGACAAAAATTAACAAAGGGGAATAACTCCTTTAAAAAACATGTAGAGTTATGGTTCTTATGCACTGCCTAGTTTGGAGATGCTCCGACAAAATCAAAAGATTAAAAATGACAAAGGGCAATAACTCCTTTCAAAATACATGCAGAGTTATGGTTCTTGTGCACTGCACTTCCTCTCATCAAGATCAATCTACATATGAAGTTTCATCAACCTAGCTACTTTAGTATTGGAGTTATGGTCCGGACAAAATCAAAAGATTAAAAATGACAAAGGGCAATAACTCCTTTAAAAATACATGCAGAGTTATGGTTCTTATGCACTGTACTTCCTCTCATCAAGGTCTATCTACCTATGAAGTTTCATCAACATAGGTACAGTAGTTTTGGAGAAATGCTCCAGACAAATATTTGTAGACCAACCGCCTATAAATATTTGTAGACCGACGGACCGACCGACCGACCGACGGACCGACCGACAGGGTGACTCTTATATACCCCCCCCCCCAAATTTCATTTGTGGGGGTATAACAAGATGAATCAGAAATGGGAACAGGTAGTGTTATGGTTCTTGTTCATTTCAACATATTGTACAGTTTTCAAGTTAAGGCTAAGTTTAATTTTACCTTCAGACATACAGCCACACAAATAGACAGGCTGACAGACAGGACAAAAACAATATGCCCTATATATATCTATATATTCAAGAGTGTAAAAATATTAACACTTCATCTCACCTCTATTTTACCAAGACATCGTGGGTACAGCTGTTTTTCCTTCTCTGTTAATTTACATTGTTCATTTGCCCCTTTAATGAGATCTGAAAAATAATAAAAGGTAAAACCTAATATTGGACCTGTGACAGCCAAACAGTTTTAACCCTTTACCTTGTGAATATTCATGTACAAAGAAATAACTTGATGAACATTAATTAACTGAACTTTAAATGGTATATGAAACAATGAATTTCTATTTGCATTGTTGACTGTTTAGAAATGTATTAGCAAACACAGGAGACCTTTACAATAGCTGTTTGGGTCTGCCCTATTTACCATTGTGTCAGAATCAGTTTATATGAGGTAAACATATGTCCTTGCATGACAAACTTTCAAAGGGAATTTGCATCATCTTTGGTAAATATTACTAAACAGTGTGGTTTCAGGGGCATCCAGAGTAGATTGAAATCTATCTCATTTTTACATTTTTTGTTTACAGAGAAGAAAGCTGAAAAGCATTTATTATACCTTTAGCATGGACAGGTAGCGATGGCACTTTGTAAACTGGCTTCACCTTTTGATCTACCATCGCGACTGAAGAGTTGGTGGACATGTTGAGGCGATGCTCAATTGTGTCCAGCCGCTCCATGATGTTCTCCAGTAACACCGCCATCGTCTTCTTCAGGTCTACAACAACAATGACCTTGACAATGACCTTGATACCAAGTATTATATCTTTTGACTCAGTGATAACAGTCTTACAGAAACCCTTGCTAATCAGTGAAATATCAAGTTTAACCCTTTCCCTCATAGAGGAAACCATGAAAAGACCTATGCGAACCGCATAAAACCAGATCAGCCTGCGAGTCACTGCTCCTCTGAGTGGTCTGGAAATAAGGATATTGTAATTAAATTTGGTAAGGTTTAACTGTGGTTTTCTGCAGATCAGGCTTTATGTGGTACCTATTGAGTGCGTCAAAATGAGTCTATATGAGGGAAAGGGTTAATCAATTCACTGTAAATGATCAGCAATGCAAAACAGTAAAGCATTGAGTTTTATTTTATGCTAACTGATGATATACTGTGTTCTATCAGTAAGACAAAATCCATATCCCACAGTGTGAGGATATAGATCTGACAGGATTATAAAAGAAATGAAGCAGCAGCTTGCATAAAATGAAAAGAAAATTTCTGTTTGTTTGAGTCGATATGGTTTTTTATCTCATCTCGAAGTGAAACAATTTTCACTCACACTAGGCACTTGTGAAAATAACAAATTATAATATCCACTCAAAACAAACAAATATCCTCTATTAATTATTTAATTGTAGATAATAAGCGTTCCAAACTTTGAAATATTAAGTCTAATAATTTCACTAGAAATGTTCAGCAATGCCACATGGTGAAATATCATTTTAATCATTTGCTGTGAGTAGCTAACACTACAAACAGTAAAATATCAATTTTAATCATTTCACTATAAATGGTCAGTAGCATTAATCAGTGAAATATCAAGTTTAATCATATGATCAGAACTACCAAATGGTGAAATATACTTTAGACAGATATAGTGCTGCCACACTGCAGTATCACACCATAGACATATGGCATGATACCACACCCAGTCACATTATCCTGACAAGCCAACCAGTCCTTAAACTACCCTTATATGCTAAGAACCAAGCAAGGGAGGTACATGTTCCATTTTTTACGACTTACGTATGTCACGGTAGGGGATTGAACCCACAACATCCAAATTCTAGGGCAGTTGCTCTAACCTCACTCTAACCACCAAGATTGGTATTTATATTCCTAGCTTTTCACAATAATGCATGAAATTAATAGAGAATCTCATATTGTTCAATATTTTTATTTATTCTTTTTTTTTTAAATGATAAGGTAGACATGATCTAGTGACTGTCAGCCATTTCAACCCTTTACCTCATGAATATTCATGTATATATTTATGATTTAATGAATAACACATTGAAGAACCTTAAATGTTATATGAAATATTGGATTTTTCTTTGCCGTGCAGATTGTGTAGAATCTTAGGTACAATACTGTATGAGCAAACCGAGGAGACCCTGATCAGACAGCTCTTTAAAGAGTCAACTGATCTAAGTCTGCTGTGTATGTCAATGCATCAAAATAAAACAAAGGTTTATATAAAACTTCATTTACTAATATACCGGTACCATGCAATATTAAACTACTGACATAAAGCTTTAGGAAAAATATAGACAATTCCTTATTCAAAACAGGGAAGGTAATGGAGCCATATGTTATATGACCAATTGTTATAGATTGAAATTTCTGATTAATTAATCAGTCCTAACCATCTGAACAAATTAGGAATTCTGTGATTCAAAAACAAACATGAGAGATCCATAAAAGCAGAATAAGCAAGCTATCACAGCAAATGGCAAAAACAAAATCAATGTTGGTTTCTTGAATAAGGGGAAAATTTACTGATAAAATACTGGCTTTCTAAAACAAGGATGGTCTACATGAATAATATATTGCTGAACAAAACCATCAAAATTTAACTGCATATTCATGACTTATGTCAGGAATTTCAATCCAGCAATTTCAATTCACATTTCTCAGAAATGCATTAACCCTTTCCCTCATATAGACTCATTTTGATGCACTCAGTAGGTACCACATAAAGCCTGATCTGCAGAAAACCACAGTTAAACCTTACCAAATTTAATTACAAAATCCTCATTTCCAGACCACTGAGGAGCAGCGAACAGCATAAAACCTGATCAGCCTGCGAGTTACTCGCAGGCTGATCTGGTTTTATGTTGTTCGCATAGGTCTTTTCATGGTTTCCTCTATGAGGGAATGTTAGTAGTTAGAATGGGTTAAAATATAATATGCCATATAAAAATGTTCAAGGATTCATTGCAATACTATTTGAGAATATTTGCGATAACATTTGTAGATAAAACCAAAAACAAGATCAATAAATGTCGTCCCAATTCAATGGATAGATATTACATGATATAAAAGTCAATTAGTTGAGAAATATGAAACATTGCAATGTTGTAAAAGCTATAGACATGCACCATTCCACTGACCATATAAACATTCAAAGGATACAGATACAACTATTTTAGCCATTGTAACAAAAAGTAAGGGCCATACTGCTTATACACTTCTGGCTTTTTTTTAATCATTCAATGGCCATACCTCTGTGCATCTGGTCAAAGCAACCTCCCCAGAGTAGTTAGAAAATCTGCCTTGGGATTGGGAGATTGTGGGTTTGATCCCCAGCCACAACATACCAGTCATAACAAGAGGGCCAAGACGGCCCTTAATCGCTCACCTGGGAAAGATGATTGCTTAAGAAATAAAGATGCTAGAGTGTAAACAAAGTGAAATCTGGCATTTTTTTATGTTAAAAGGGGCTTAACTCCTGACCTAATTGACTGATCTTAGCCATATTCAAACTCAATCGAGACATTATGGTCACAAACATTGTCATAAAGTCTGAAATGCTTGCTAAAGAAATGAAGGTGATAGAGTGTAAACACTAAATTGCTGACGATGCACGACGCACACTGCATGACAGACGACGAACGACGGACACTCACGGGATCACAATAGCCCACTCTGAGCTTTGCTCAGGTGAGCTAAAAATGATACTGTTATAGCTCCCTTGCTTGGTTCTCAGCATATAAGGGTAGTTGCAGGACTGGTTGGCCCGGTGTCAGGTTAATGTGACTGGGTGTGGTATCATGCCACATGTCTATGGTGTAATACTGCAGTATGAGTGGGATACTGTTGGTGGGACGTTAAAAACAACACACAAACAAACCAACAAACATGTTGGGCAAAACAACAGACAAAACAGTCTCCAATGAAATCTAATAACTAAACCACACAGTAACAAAGAAATACTGACCGTAGGCAGTAAACCTGCCAGCATACGGACCATCCACCACTCCCTCATTATCCCGGGCCAGTGCTCGAATGTACTGCTCGCTGAGCCGGATCACTTCCGTCTGGAAAATAAATGCAACCTTAGTAACCATGATGCAATTTCCATGTTTTGCTCCCACTTGGGAAGGTGGGTTCCAAGCCATTATTCCATCAACCTTAGTAAGACCTAAGTAATACCGAAATTTAACCGAAACTTTCTGATCTGTCTAACTAAGTAATTTACTTATCCCTTACCATGCTGATTTTTTTAAATTGACTTGTCCTTTCTTCATTTTTCATAATTGTTTATGGGGTTTTTTGCTGAAAATCTTTTGGCTGAATAGCGAACATTGCAGACCATGATCAGACTGATCCTTGTCTGCACTTGTCGCAAAGGCAGTCACAAATGTCGACAGCATAGAAAGGGTTATAATAATACTTGCAAAATAATAATAATTGAATGATTCTTACTTAACCCTTTACTTCTTATAGACTCATTTTGATGCATATTATTAAAGCAAACAGACCAGATCTAGATCTGCAAATCTGACCACCTATGGTCTGCTCTCTTTGCTCATACAATATTGTAACTCAGTTTCTACAGACTTTGTGGTACGAAAAAAAATCATTGTTTCATATGCCATTTTAAATTCAGTCAATGAATATTCATCAAGTCATAAATCTGTCAATGAATATTCATGAGATTCCTATATAACCCCTGACCACTTCTGCGAAGCAAAGGGTATAATCCTTACTACGTATCTTGTATCAGAGTGGTATAGAATAAAGTGCCATGCAATCTTTCATCAAACATCTAATTCTCTCTTTTAAAACACCTCTATATACCCTGCTGACATTTCAGAAATGCTCCTGTCGCAATGCAAGTTATATCGTCCATGAATAATCAAATAAATGATGAGGGAAACTAAAAAAGAGTCAATAATCTAAATCTCTATGGGGAAACTAGAGCTACAACCGAAGGTAATGAAAATGAATACCTCTCGAAACAGCGCTTCTGTCACAGGGAAAATAATGTAATTATCTCCCTTTGGTTGTAAATTATCTTGCCTCGTGCCCATATCCATACAGTGAACTACCTTTGTGTAAAGTTTGGATGAAATCCATCAATTATTTAGGAGGAGATAAGCTTACAATTCTATAGACAGAGAGATGGAGAGATATTTGAACATCTGATTGTGCAAAATTTAGAACTTGTGACTAATGAAGGTCTATTTATCTAATTAATTATTTGTTCTCTATCAATGAAGGAAAAAAAAATGTATATCTCTCTATAAACACATTTTGTTGAATTCTTTACTCAGACATGTTTTTACACAGCTCCTGCAAGCTTAACTTTCAAGGAGATGTCTTTCCCGGGTGTCTACTCTGTTTGCTCATACAATCCGAAGGCTTGGTTTAAAACTATTGCAACTCCTTCTTTATTTATAAGTAGTTACAACAGTTTGCACCAAGCCTTTGAAATTGGAACTGAGATTCTAGCCTGCATGGCAAATTTCATATACTATTTAGATTTCTGTAAATTGATATTCATTAAGTCATAAATATGTACAGAAATATTCAGGAAGTAAAAGTTTTAACAATATAGGACAGAATGTACAGTTAACCCTATTGTCAATATTTCTATGGCTTTGAAAGCGGAAATATTACACATAAACTCATCAAAATTGGCAATTTTGAAGTATTCAGTCAAGGCAGTACTAAATGAACAGCAAGTTTGTATTTCGTTTAAAGCTGGCTTGAAACAGGTAAAACACTTGAAATCATCATCATAAAACAATGAGTAAAATGAAAATGAACAATTAAAAGTAAAGTGAAAATAAGAGAAAGAAAAGTCTGTGGTAATGGATAATTTGATTTGATTTCCAGAGGGGGAAATGCCTATATAATATTAACCATTTACTTCATAAAGATGTATTTTTATGCACTGGCAAACAGGAGACCCAGATATAGCAGCAGTATGATCAGGGTCTCCTCTGTTTGCTCATACAATACTTTATCTCGTTTTCTACACAGTCCATATGGCCAAAAAGAATCCATGATTCATTTTAAGTTCAGTTGATAATTAGTCTTCAAATATAAATTTGTACATAAATATTCATGAGGTAAAGGGCCAAGTTGTAACCCCCCCCCCCCACACACACACACACAACACACACCGTATTCTTTAAATGAATGTATAGCCCACAGCCCTCTTGCCCCTTAAAGGACTCCTTATTAAGAATTGGGGATCCATGGAGTAAAACTAGCACTTGAGCAGACTGCATTTATTTAAAAGGAGCTACACTTGATTAAATATAGGGTTTTCACTAACCTGGGAAACCCACAATTTATTTATTTTTATGTAATATTTAGTTGATTTATCAGACTCTAGACAAAGGGACATCAATAACATGCAAGCCATATTACCCTTTAAAAAAATGACATTAATTCACCCCCAGGGAAACACATACTTAATGACTTTTTACATAACATTTACCAGTTTGTGCTTAAAAGTTCATGCAGTGTTATTTTACGACTGGAAAACATTGTAAACTGGCCCATGTCACTGCTCAAGATGGCCAGTAATATCCATTGGTGTTGACATTCATTGTCGGCAAACCAAATTTTCTGCCTCATATTGACCAACCAGATCTTGCTTGTTTGGGGATTTTCTTATGTTACTGCTCTCTCAGTGAGTCTCTATCTCTCTCATATTCCCACTATCTATCTTTGTTGTTGACTATGTTTTATTTTCCCATTATCTTTTTACTTTGCTATTGACTACCTTTCTTTCCCTCTCTATCTTTCTTCTTTGTTGTTGACTATGTTTCATTTTCCCATTATCTTTCTCCTTTGTTGTTGACTATGTTTCATTTTCCCATTATCTTTTCACTTTTTTTTGTTGACTATGTTTCACTATCTCCCACAATCTTTAGGTTTTTTCCTTGCTCTCCTACTCC